>OX411797.1:9079500-10279500 GCA_948252455.1 Acleris cristana | reverse complement strand
TCGTAGCGGTTTAGATGCTACGGCGTAGCGGGCACTAATAACAATTTAAATTTGAAAAATGCAAATGTATAAATGTACCTACTTTATATGTGCGAGTAGTGTTGACGAATTGTCCCTTTAGAAATAAAGTTAGCTAGGAAATTTACGATCAAATAATCTAACAGTAAGTTTTATATAAATAAATAAAAACATCTAGGGTTGGAAGGGGCCGCCCTAATCGTACTTTTTCGAATCAAATCGGAGAAATACTGGAAAAGGGCCGAATCTCAAGTACCCGAAACAAACTGGGAAACAGGCGTGATTTTATGTATGTATGTATGTAATTATAAAAACCCTCTATACGAATATAACGGTGACCCCATACACTTTGAACTCATATCTCTTAAACGGCCCAACTGAATTTCGATAAAAACTAGCTAAGAACAATCCTGATTAAATACATATTTAAAAAAACGCGTCTAAATCGATCGATCAGTTTGGTAGATACGATGCCACAGACAGACAAACAGAATCTCAGATACTTAGACACACGTGTATCAATGAGATACACGTGTAAACCTCGTCCTCACCTATCTATGTATAGACATATGTACCTATTTCTCTATTAAGTATGTTTATCATTGCCAAACACCCATAGTACAAGCATAGTATATGTAAATAGAAACTATGGTACAAGCCTAGAGCTTAGTTTGGAACTAGGTCAATTTGTGTGAGGTTGTCCCCTGATATTTATTATTTACTAGCTTTTGCGCACGACTCCGCCTACGTAGAAATCATGTATCGCTATTCCCTCGAGAACTGTCAAATTTGCCTGTATGCTATTCCAGATTATAATCTATCTCTGTGCCAAATTTCATCCAAATCCGTTCAGTCGAGATTGAGTAACAAAGATCCAAACTTTCGCATTTCTAATAATTTATAAAATTTATTATAACTTGCGTCAGGGGTTCATAAAGACAATCATAATGTCATTGCAAGCAATTCAGGTCACGCATGGCATAAACATCGCACCCTCGCAGGTAAACCGGCAAGACGGTGACGTCACGCCCTCAGAATAGCCAGGTTTATAGGCCAATATGGGTGGGTTCGAGGGTCAGCGGCGCCATGGAAAACTTTCTGCACGGTGGGAAAAATTCATGTTTGCCAACCATGTCGGAGTAACATGGGTTGGATGAGGCAAATGAGCACACACCACCTGATTAGTGCTTTTTGACGACGATGTAGCTAGCTTGGTTGGTAGTGTCCCGAAGCTAGCGGTCCTGGGTTCGATTTCTGGTAAGGTCACAGGTAAAAGCGCTATAAGATGCTATAAGATGCAAATTATATCAATTACTGCAAGACATACGGCATAAGTACACCCTTTTTGGCCTATTAAGATTGAAAATGGGCATCAAAAATACTGTAAAATTAAAAATAATATTCATAAGTAGTTAAAACTGAAGATTAATTTAAAGATAAAATATAAAAATATGTTTGTAATTTCATAATGCTTTAGATATTAGTTAAAATGTAGTGTGGCCAAAACCGATGTTTTCGAGTAAAAGCCTGTGAAATACGGACGGACGGACGGTCATGACGAAACTATAATCGTTCCGTTTTTGCAACTTTGGAAAAAATGCACATGACTAGCGTTTAGATCTCAACAAAGTAGTAATCGACTCACTGAAAGATAATATGCATGGACTTCAGAACAACTTTCAAACAAACTGATGCAGTTTACGAGTCCGCCGGTGTATATCCATGCAATTGCCTTTCATGCTCCAGTAAGCAACACAGCTACGTATAACAAGGCAGGCAAAGAAAGGCTAAGCTAAAGTCAAAGGGGTCGAGCTATTTACGCGTTGGAAGCCGCATAAGTCTGTAACTGATTGAGTAAGGAACTTGTCAATGCGTAACAATAACTATAACTAAAGTAGGGCCAACGAGACGAGATAAAGAATGTAAACAAGCTTTCAAAAATCGTGTCACTTCGAACGCAATCCCAACAGGAATGAACTACACAAAATGGCGGTCCTAATATCTTAATAGAATAATATCTTCAGTTGGTCGATGACGGCTGTCGTTGCGTGATTCGTTGGTACAGGAAAGATGACAGTACAGAAGTTGTCAACATTAGGACCGCCATTTTGTGTAGTATTGCGTACGAGAAATAAGGACAGATATAATAATTGCTTGCTATCGCAATATAACTCTGCAATGATCAGTTTGTTTACATTCTTTATGTCGTCTCATTCGCCGTACATTATAACATTTCTACGTACAGTCATGAGATTTAATTTGGTACCCACCTTAGGTCCAAAGTCAATCTGACATTCTACAACAATAAGGTTGAGTTTACTAAAAGTTACAAATGACTTGACATCTCTAATGACATTGACGACTTCAAGCATATTTTTCTTGAAATGGGTCCCAAATTAACGCTCGTGACCGTACGAGTATCTACCAGAGAATGATGGAAGTTAACATGAAGTTTTCTTATAATTGGAGACAAACGAAGAAGAATATCAAGGAAAGGGTAATCCATCTCTTTATCACATTTCTCTATCTATTGTACCATTTCACCGAATGCTACTTTCTGCTGAAACCGTGATGTTTTCAGGCTATCTCAAGCATGTATTACGTAGGTTGGGTTAGGATGGACTTGTGACTACCAAAAATGTTAACTCGTGCTCGACAAGTTTGGCATAGGTATAAATGGAGAAAGAAAGCGATTCAAAATTGCCTCGGACCTTCAAGCTTAACTCCGGCTATACACAGTTGCCTTAGCTAAAAAACAAATTAAAAACAGATTCGAGGCAGTATTTTGAAGCCACTCCTCAAAGCGCTATAAACGAGAAGGCTAGTATTGTTGGCGGAGATTAATCCGGGAGACAATAGCACGTTATCTCAGGCGCGAACCGTCAGAACAGATAGAACGGCGAGGATGCTTGCAAAAATACGTTGAATATAAAACCTCTTTATTCTTTGCGAAAGTAATTATGGCTATTCATTTAGGAAGATAATTCTCGAATAATGTAAAACCGTACCCCTTTGCCTTTGTACATCCCCTTTATATCTTTGTTGCATTTTTTAATATCTGTATGACAAAAATTGATTCCTCGACATTCCAATTATTAACCTGCAAGTCTAAGTTGTGCTGTCATAGCGTACAAACAACATTTAAGGGAGTGCATTCTCAATTAGATACCGTATCACTCGCTCGCTCGATCAACCGATCGATAACAAGATTTTTGAGAGAATAACACCTCTGGGTCATTGCCAGTGACTAATTTAAACTGGCAAAGAGTTCAATGAGACTGTTCAAGTCCAATCCACAGGTTAATACTAACCATATGCAGAATTTCTTTACATTCCAAACCTGTCAAGACCTTGCATTCCAATCTGAGGACAGGATGCACCGAAATAAACAAAAAGCGCAACCAATTCCTTCGTACTACGGTTAAAACAGATGAAAACGGAAGAGACAACCAATAACAGATTTCATTGCACACCTGAATCAAGCTATAATGAACTGTACGACTTTAAAATAAGATGCATGACGTGTGCCTTTTCATTTTGGTTTTGTTGTAAGTTTCGCGCGCAACTGACAGCTGTCAAACATGTCCGCCCGTTTACGGGGAGCGTTGCATTTCCGTGCATTGCACAGATTAAACAAACCGAATGCCGATAGAGATGTTAACTCTGAGCACTGATTAATGGGATTCCTTTGAACGTTGTAAACAATTTAGCTTTGAAATCTTAGATAGCCATATATCTTTGATAGCCTAGGTATTTCTTGAAGTAACAGGCTGTGGAACTCCTTGCGTTTAAGAGCAAGGTGTTCCAAGTCTGTTGGAATTTTCATGAACAAAGTAAGAAATAATTTCTGTACCTATTCTGCTTGTTTACTTTCCTTCATTCTTTCAGTACTCATTATGAGTAATATTATTGTGTTATCATATGGCTGAATTTTGCAATTTATATATCTATATTTAATTTATGCGTTGACGTTTTATCATGTAAACTACTTACTATTTATTAACATTTTTGCACTTTTTCATGTTCTATTTCTGTAGTCTTAATAGGTATATTGTATTGTATTGTATTGTGTATAGCCGTGAAACATTCTGGAACATTCCAGTTTTTAAAGTCAAAGCCATTCATTATTATCAAATTAGCAGAAAGACGCCTACTTCTGGACACACGCCAATGGTCTCCGAAATCCCGTGTACACGAGTCCAGCGGATTTCCGATACTTCTTCAAACTTTGCCAAATTATTAGTCAGAATTACTTTTATAAATTTCCACTAAAACTGTGATACAAAAAATAATTACACAGAATCCAAGTTTATTACGAAATTTCCACTAGAAAACCAAGAAACATCAAATCGCAATGCCAGAACGATATTTCACTAGCAGAAAAAATACTTAGCGAACTTTGTAAACACTCTCCAATGTCACGACTAGGCTACACTTCAACAGCTATTACTGACAACATAGCAAAATTAATGCTTGCGACCTTAACATATTGATCACTGAAGGTTGACTATGACAGACGAAGGTTCTTAGATATTATGTGACAAGAGAAAATCACTAAAGTAAAAAAAAACTTAGTTACACTGTTTTCAATCAGAAACGTCCCACTTTTTAAGTTTTCATACATTGACGCCACCGTGCATCGTCAATATAACGTATACACTGCCGGTAATGCATTAAGCGTGTTCCTAACTTTTACCCAGTTCCTTGAAAATGTATAGAAACTGCGTACTAAACAAAATATGCTTCTAGAAAAAAGGTCCTGGGAAAAGGAACGACATCGGTTTAGTATCAGCAATGTCAGACACTTCAATAACTATACAGAATTGGCACTATATCGAATTCTAGGTACTCGAGACACTGCACATCAAAACAGAACAGACAGTTTTGTGCAAGCGACTCGGCGAAAGTTGAGTGAACTCCGTGATGAAACTTATTGTATTATCCAACTCGGAGCGACGACAAAAGGCTGCCGGGATACGATAGCTGACTGTACACTGACAATGTACTACTGTTTCAGAAGTTTTATGTACGTTAGGAACTAAAATGAAATATATTTTGAATACCGTCTGCTTTTCGCAGATAAGAACACTACGCAACTTTAAAACATTGCGCCAGTGATCGTTGAAACTGAATAGTGCGTTAGTAATAATCTTGATAAAGGCCAAAAATAACACCTTTTCTATGCGAAATCACACAATATTGCACCTTACTTGCTCTGTTAGTTGGACGTGTTATCGAGTTATTAAAAGGCAACGAGCGCACTGGCCACCTGGTGATAAGTGGACTCTGAGGCCATTTGCAATCTCAAGGAAAAAGCACTTCACCGTTCAAAAGCGTTGCCAACCCTGAGGACTAACATGGAATGCATTTAGTCTAGTTCCTAACAACTCGCATCAAAATAGTGTTACGACAAATTTTGCGAAAAAAAAAACATTTAGAGGACTCCCGCGTCTTCAATTTCTTTCCTGCTACTTCTAATATTTCTACCAGTCCGGAATTGATTTTCGCAAAAATCGCAATTCAGATTTAGTCCCTAGGTCCCGGTTTAAGGATGGGTTTCCTGTCAGTCAGTCAGTCGCGGAAGACTTTTATATGTATAATTAGATGGGTTTTCTCTCGAACCTCCAAGATCCAGGACCAGGTCACCGATGGAACGAGCTTACTACTAAACTAAAAGCGACCTAGGCCCCTAAGCAAGGTCTCTCCACGCACAAAATCTAGACACGATTTGCACTAGACAACGTTAAGAATTCTCTGAAACCTTGACGGTTTTCCTTAGAAAATTGCCAAACATTAGTCATGCTCTTGTCCCAGACGTTTTACAGAGCAACTGTCACCCACGCGTAATTTTAACCAGCTGAAATTAGTAGTTATTAATTCCGAGGAGGAATTCATAATGTTTCGTGTTCAGCATAATTTATTGGTCGTAACATTGAGACGAGTGATCAAAGTGGAATATGACAGTGGACATGAACTTATTCGTCGTTGATCTGTCTTTTTTCGTCGTTTTTATGAGCCAATAAAAGTGTAAACAATCGCTTTTTTGATGAAAGTGGAATTTAAAATTAGTAAATCGAGCGAATTATTTCTAATACGCATTATAATATAGTGTTTTTTGTCCGTCTGTTTGTTTGTTTGCCCCTCATTCGCAGAAGACCCCGCTGAAATACGTGATGCAAAAGCATATTTTATGTCGAAGGCGAAATAGTGTTTCCACGAGCTTGGGTAAGCATTTTGTCTATGAGTCTCATCTCAGGTCTCACTTACCATCATGTCATGTGGCTTGTGTGTTCATTTGCCTTCTCTATGCCAAAAAAAAACAAATAAAGGATAATCGAAACCGACGTTTAATCTTTGTTATGAATCATTGTGGTTTTGACTTTAAAAATACACACAAACACCTTCAATGATTACCCTACATTTTTATCGATTTCAATGTAAACAAAAAAAACTAAAGCCACAGATCACGTGAATCCGAATCTCTTATAATTCTGTGAACAATAAAAAAGATGCGTAGGAGTCTTTATATGTGTTAAGGTAAGCTCGATTCATAGTTCCACTGTCACCATGGTCTATTAATACCAACTGCGCGACGGTTTATAGCTGAAGGGTATCCGACGCCATTTCACGGTTAAAATAAAGTAGCAGGTGATCCAACGAAAACAACTCCTATAAATGTGACCTTCAAAGGAAAAGTTAATCAGAAGTATACGTTATATTTTTATTTAATTCGCGAGTACTATTTTACCATCATCGGTGGCATATAAAACAACTCGCGTTGATTATTATTCATTCACGTCAAAAGGGATGGGCGTGTTTTTATGCACATATTTAATGGTGAAGTTACTTCTTTTAACGGAGCGTTTCTGGGATGATGGCAATTTTTAAATAATATTCATTAACCAACCAGGCGGAATTCGAACCTACCACCCATCCAGTTAGTTTTCATATGACCCACTGCGCTATTAAAATAGCCATGTCGAAATCAATTCACGCTTCGCAAGACTAGAAGACGAGATTTTAAACTTCGTTAATCATTCACCTAATTCAAGGACGGCTAAGTTTAGAGTGAGTAAAATAAATTCAAAAGATCCATTGAAAATAAAAGCGAGAAGAAAATGCTTAAAAGAGAAGCTTGAATTATTAACTCTAGACAGACAGACCTCCAGCAATTATTGAAAATATGAACAATTATGTCCTAAAAGAAAAAGGTTTCACATAACCATTCTAAATCAACAGTATAATATAACTCGAGCACGGTACATAGTAACCGAATCAATTAGTCCAGCGGCTAAAACGCACTCGACGCTGATAAACAGATAGCCGTGATTGACACTGCGCGGAAAATAACAGATGGATTTGGGTCGTGTGAAAATTAGTTCAGATTCGATTCTTAGAATCAAAAGTAGTTGCAAATTTTTTCATGAAGTGCATTACAAAGAAGCTATGCGAAACACCAAAAACAAAATTAAAAAAAAATTCGCAATTGTGACGATTCGGGCACGACATTCTAAAGATTCCTAATAAACTTATTCGCATTGAACAAGTACTTATTCGCTACTACAACACAACCACTCTACAAGTAGTTACATGTGTTAACACCTGTAATAAATTTTAGCAACTAAATAGCCGCTACTTTTGGCAACCATCAAACCCGCAGTAAGTAAATGATGTTGCCAGAAAATGGGAGAACTCGGGTCGGTAATACTTTTTCACAAGGACCGTCAATTTACTTCTACTGCATCTAATTACAATTCAATACTCAATATCCGATACTCAATTCATTTTAGAATTAAAACCTAGGTTCTGAAAATGATGAACACGGAGTGGTGTCTTTTTGAAGCTACAAAATGAGGAAGAGAAAATCAAAACGAGAGACATGATCTTAAAATTCGGTCTCATCGCAAAGCAGAAAAGAGAAAATAAAAGAGAAGGTCAATGCCGTGCCGTAACAGAGAAGTAGCAATCACTCCGCCGACAAGAGCGTAGCTCTTAAATAGATTGATGATGACAAACCGACCTAACAAGTGCAAATGTAGTTGTTAGTCATTCACAGAGCTAGCCAGCATATTTAGCCCCCAATTTTAACTAGTAACCAGGACTCCAGGTGTCAGAATAAAACGGACGGGTTCAAATCGCACTCCCCGCTCCAGTAACTGTCGTGTTTATAAAACCGATCGCGGAAACTTCCAGCGGTCAGCACAAACGGACTGTTTGTTTGTTTATACGGGGATATATATAAGCTGATGCTGTAGCATTGACACCATTTCTCAGTGGGTGTAATATGAGGCGGCGGTTTGAGGATCACTAAATACTACGCAGTTCATTCATTGGTTTTACGGGAGAAGTTACGTAAAAAGTTTGCTCCGCTTTTTTAATGTGTACCTATAGAATCAAATAATTCACTTGTATCTGGAATACAACATTCAACAGTTTGGCACATAAACATGAATCTCTGTCGCCTACAAGGGCTGTAGACAAGACTCGGTATTGTTGTAATTTGAAAGTTAATTTTTTACTGTCTTTTCTTAATCTACTTCTGAAGTCCATTCGTGTTTCTATTGTTGTTCCTTTAGGAACTATCAAAATAACCATGATGAAAAGTATCCTCCTATAACCAAACCGAATATACTTGCATAATTAATTATCATCAAATTCTAGAATGTCTTTTTTACGTTTCTTTAATCTTCCATCATCCAACGGCCTTGAGGACAAACATTGAAATGTAAAAAAAATCACATTAAACTAAAGAACAATAACAGATGAAGTATTATTTTTAAAACTGAAACCACTGACATAATTCATGCATCATCGGTGGCTAAACTACTAGCAACAAACAACATTCCTCTCGGATCATCAACAGACACGATCGTTAACGAACGCGGTAGTAAAGCTTGGGTGATGTACTCGTGATTGACTGCGCTGGACTTGAACAGAAGTGGCTAAGTCATGACTCCGAAACGGGTCAATTTTGTATCTAAATTAAGGATTCAGGCACTAATTACTATTACTAAAAGTTTAGCAGCGTTACCAATTTAAATTATTTTAAAGATGATAGAGATAACTCAGGAGCGTCGGGCCAGAGCGCAAGCACCATGAGAGCGAGTAATTGTTCCGTCTCATGGATATTTTCGATATATTAAAGCATGAATTCCTCTATAAAGTAGTTTATCGTTTTTAGAGTTCTGTGCCCAAAGGTTGAAAACAGGAGCCTATTACTAAGACTCCGCTGTCCGTCTGTCCGTCTGTCTGTCCGTCTGTCCGTCTTTCCGTCTGTCTGTCACCAGGTTGTACAAACGTGTTTTTTTTTCCTTTTTTTGCTCGATAAAGACAAATATATGAAAAGTTGAGATTTGTACTGATAAAAATGACGGATTTACCACGTTGCGTAACATTAACTATCTTAATACAGGTCAAAAAATACAAATAAATCCAAGCAACTCTTAGAAATCCTGCTTTGATAACTGCAAGCTTTTCAAATATGCACCAGTAAAATCTGTCGAAGTGGAAAAAAGCTTTTCATTTTTGAAATGGATATATTCTGCTAGAAGGCGTAGCCTAACCGCAAAGCATTTAAAACAACTTTTGATCTATTACGGAGAGTCAGTTAACGAAAGAACAACGTCGATAAATTAATCAATTGACAATTGACTTATAGGTAATTTATATCGTAAATGCTTGATTAAAAAAAAAACCGTTGAACACCAATAGACTAGATCTTCGTGTTAATTAACACCGTTCCATTCCCAAACCAAACTACCCTATTGTGACGTCATTGCGACTAAAGTCTAAAATCGGCACAGGGTACATCTCGTTTCGCATTTGTAATGATACCTACAAGAAACAGACTGATCTAATAAAAAGATAATGTAATTTTTTTGGGTCGAAAAGCACACAGGGCGTTAGTCAAAAGGAATTCTTAAGCTCTGACAATTGAAGCGCTACTGCAGCAAAAATATAAGCAGAGTTTAAAATGTGAAAATGTGAATTTTTTTATTTTTGTTAGAAATTCAGGTTATTAAAATTGTATAGGTTGAGTAAGTATAGTAATACCTGTGACAGGAGGCCTCGCTCTTCTATAACAAGTGAGGTTAAAAGGTTGACAAATCTTCCGGAAACCGAAATAAACAATTGGAATGTGAACAAAGTCTAGAGCAAAATCGAATGTTAATAGTAAATATTTACTCCATCTACATTTTAAAGATATTCCGCACATCCCACTTTAGAAACCACTGTTTACCTTACGGAAGGAAACATTCAATCTGAGTCGTTTCTTCACCAACAGAATGTACTAGTAAACGTTGCATAATATCTCAAAACTAAACATTTCTCCTCGAGCCATTCTACAAATCCATCAATTCTATTGACATCGGTTGGCATACATTCTGCTAATTAATATATAATATAGTTTTAAATATAGCTGTCGGTGCGTCACACGGCTGGGAACCCCGTTCCGCTGGCGAGTGGCCAAGAAGCGATGCGCTCAAAGACTGGGGTTCAAATACTTCAAATACTGGGAATACTGCTACGTCCGGAGTTTACCGAGGACCGACGGGTATACTGGCTGGGAATTAAGATATTTAGCGCCTATAAACGTCGTATACATAGATTTAGGGGCCACCGAGTGCGTCATTAGCAGTGGATATGATAGCATGGACTATTCGACGACTGAATGGTTTCGGATCGTTCTATCCATTTCCCAAATCATCCTTCCCCAAACCCGTTCCAAAATAACAGTTTCTTTAAATGACCGTATGCCAAAAGCTCAGTTTCTAACCTCATCAGTATGTCAAAACACCCGATTCTCATAGCATCCGTATTCCAAAAGATCCGATTGACGGATTTTTTTTTGTTTGGCCGCGTATTGCTAAATAGTGCATCATACCCTTTATTAGAAGCATCTGTAAAGAGGTAGATATTACTTTTGGGTCTATATTGCAATACCTAACAGTCATTTGTGCTAATGCATCGTCTGTCCGAATTTATGTTTATCCTAAGCCCATTTCCGCATTTTAAAACTGTTTAGTATTGTTACACATGTTATAATACAACCTCAACCTAAACTAACCTAACCGCTGATATTTTTGAAAATCTTATAAACTTGTCTGACTCAGCTGAAAACGAGTTTAGGGCAACTATGCGTATGCGTTTATAGACATTGTTCTAATGATTGAATTACAAGATCAAATTCAATGCAAATTGGGAAAAACTCGAAACCAAGGGATAGACAATATCGGGATCCCTTTGAAACGCATAAACTTTTTACGCATAACGTATCTTTACGCATAAACTTTTTACGCATAACGTATCTTTACGCATAATTTTTTTTCGCATATACACCCTTTAGGCTGGCATTTCAAAATTTAATAAACGTCTATTGTGTAGATTAGGTTAGGTTAGGTTAGGTTAGATTTTTAAAATAATTAAAATAAAACGTTTTCTATTGTAAAAACCGTTTTATGTCAAACGATTTTATGCGTAAAGATACGTTATGCGTAAAAAAATATGCGATCCAATAGAGACCTGACAATATCCTTTTAAGTACGACAAGTAAGATATATAAGTGCGATGACGAACAAAAGGTAAACGTCTCGACATTACCTTTAGACGTTGGAGACAAAAGGGGTTCGATTACAACGAAAACCGAACATGAAGAAGAAAGTAAAAACAACGAGATGATATATGATCACTTGTGTATTTCCCCTAGGTATAAAACAATATCGATATTAAAGACAACAAAAGCGAGAGACAAGACGATACTATACTCTAGAGACTGTAGACGTTCTAAGATATAATAATTTGTACTTATTTTAGAATTGGAACGACTGACGGACTGACTGACTGAAACAGAATTTCTCACCTAAACTACTAAACTGTTACAATCCAAGATGTATTAATGAATTTTTCGAAGTTCACCTCTTGCGGAGAAATTGGAAACAATAGCAGAAAACGAATTATTACGTACTAGCGTCCCGCTCGCTTCGCTTCGTTCCACACACTCGTATATAATCCAGAATTTATTAAACATAAAAACCTTCTTGAAACACTATCTATTGATGAAAACCGCATTAAAATCCCTTGCGTAGTTTGAAGGATCTAAGCGTACATACCGAGGGACAGACGGCGGGAAGCGACTTTGTTTTATACTATATAAAGAAGATAATGTACCAGGTATGTTATAGTTTATAATATCGGTGTGTTTAAATAAAACTGATTGACGTATTATGCTTACGTAGTAAAGATTACAAAAGCTTCTAAAACATGACATAAGCTGTCAACAGACTTTCCATAATTCATGCCAATATTTTTTATGCGATCTAAATATTTTTAGTTCATAAACCGTAAAAATTACGTTTTTGTCTTGGCGATAGTCCCATCAGATACCTACATTGAAAGTATGAAATTAGTAAAAAAAGTAGCTCCAAAACGGATACCTCGATATGGACGCGGTTTTTTTTTAAAGAAAGCTTATTTTACGCTTAGCCAGGCCAAGCGATTTATTTTCTTTTGAATATGGATATTGGTAGATCAAAGGGTTATGAAAACGTTTTATTTTATTTTATTGTTTTACCGAGTGGTCTCTATGTGAGCACTGCCTGGCTAAGGGTAATCAAGATACCTAATTCTTAGTTACATTTCATGAAAATCGATATGGCAGTTTGGGAGATATAAGCTCTGAAAGTTGGGATCGTCATTATACAGGGGTTTTTTATCAGTTTAATAGTTTTTAAACATGAAAAGAAATCTGTCGAACATGTTCTCAAAATTCTACACATATTTATGACACGATGCAAAAGAATTATAAATTCTTCCTTTATCTGCGGGTCTATCTGCTGTAACATACTTTTAACGCTCTCCAACTCATCACAGTTCTTGATTGCCTGTTCAACCTCAGAGTGAGGTGACGCAGAATATTTCCGGTTGCATATAGCACCATGTGTCTTCGTTGTAAGATTGTTAGTGGAGTACGAAGCAGTTCTATAACAATACAGTTTGTTATGGTAGCGAGTGAATGGACAATGCGGCTCGACAATAGACACTACGACATGCTTTAAACAGGGTGTAGCAACACAGTTACAGCTACAGGGTGGTTGGGAGCAGAAATCAATGATGTAGGGGTTGATTTGGGGGAATACAATCGTTGTTAACATATTTAATGTGTTGCAGACCGTGCAAAGGGTCTCAACTGTTGTAAAATTTAGCTATACGTTTGTTTAGAGTTCTTTATTTATTTATAAAAACTTTAATGCAATATACCTAAATTAAGTAAGTAGAAATTGCGATGCCTTAAGGCCAACCATTAATAATTTATTTTAGTTTTATACATAGTTACCTATAGAGGATAGACGTCAACAGACGCTTTGCCTCTATTCATCTAAATAATTAAGAACCACAATCCAACAGCAATCCACAAGCAAAGTTATTTTAAACTTCAGCGCACCTCTAAATCCTTTGGGGACTAACTCATAAGTCGATATCCCCCCTTCCCCCCCCCCCCCTTGTCTAAGAAGAGACAAATCTCGTTATCCTACATTTCTCGCCTAATGGTCCGCGAACACCTGCTCAGTAAGATTTACGTCAGCTATAAGAGATTTTTACGGATAAGGTACCTATTGTGTCTAAATTTATAAGTATTACTAGTATGTATAGCACGACTATATGCGCGGATTGGCCGGTGAAGGTAGGATGAGGGAGGCTGAAGATCGGAAGCAGTGGTGTGCGCTAGGAGACGCCTTTGTCCAGCAGTGGTGGTGTTAGTCCGGTTGATAACGATGATGATGATGATGATGATGATGATGATGATGATGTACTTATAGCACAGAGAAAGAAAACGAGAAAACAGACCAAGTAATTATAAGAAGACTGAAACAAGATTGCTTTTTTTTTTGGACCCTGAGGACTAAGGTGTGACTATCTGACCATGATAATATATTTCACCGGTCCTAAGTAATATAATAATATACTTCAATTTAAGTTTTTATTATGCTAACCTAACCTTAATTACTAATACTTTTTTTTTTATTTGGGAATAATGTACTTATAGAAAAATTTACCACCTATAACAAATGAAATGTTATGGCAAACAACAAATTACAACTTGTTATTATAACAATTGAAGTTGCTCCTTGCCACACCTAATAAACTAATATTATTTTGCGAAAATTATTATTATCTTGTAAATATTTTCTTTGCTTTGTTTTCTGTGCCCCACTTTTGTTAGTTTCGTACGATTATGTGGTTTAATGGTAGATAATGCCACTAGACATAAAGTCCGTCATTTTTGCTTTTTTTTATGCAACAACAACAAGATTACATAAATCAATAGAGTTTTTCCAATTCACTACCCGCTACGCATTGCTACTTATATTTACATTGCACGGTTGCGTCGACGTACGTGAAATTTTTGGCGTTGATTGTAAACATGAAGTATAAATACGTTTGTATACCTCTTTTATTTTAAAATTGTATTTTTCCGTAGTGCTTAGTAAAGAGTATTTGGAGTAAGTATTTGTAATGTATTGTATTTCGACACTCTTTTTAGAATAATATTATACCTCATTAATTAATCTTATAGTTAAAAAACTGAAATAAAACCTCCGCTTTTATATCACATAAAAACACTGCTATAATCGACATCCTCCTTTTTACTTTAAAATAAATATGATAAAATTTATATCCAGTGTCGATTCACGGTCACACGAAAATACATCAAAGGTTGGGCGTTGAAAGATTTCATTCAGTGGCTAGATAGCATAAAAAATAACCTTAGTTCATTGATAACTGAAGAACTGTGACAACATACACATATCATAAAATATTGACGGGTATCTAAATGTCAATATTTTTGTGTGGACATTAGGAAGAAATGTCTACATAGTTCAGAACAAAGTCGCTTCCCGCCGTCTGTATGTACGTACACTAGATCTTTCAAAGTATGCAATGGATTTTAATGCGGTTTTCATGAAAAGATAGAGTGTTTCGAGAGGAAGGATTCTTGTGCATAATCAATTCTATATTATGTACGGGTGTTACAGAAAACTCACATAAACCGAAGCGAAGCGAGGACGCGTCGCTAGTAATTAATGAAACAAGCAAAACAAAATGATTGGTACAAAACTGCGTAATGAAATATCAAAATCAATAAATATTGATCTCATGGATCAGCAAATAATTGAATTAACACTTATTATTCATAGTAATGTCACGTTTTCAACAAACAAACATCCCGCCTGTTTGTTTGTATGCCACCGTAACTAAACCAGCTACAATATGAAGGTCACATATTTCTCTATTATCATGTTAATTTCAATATTCCTCTATTCATAAACAACTTCAAAGTATAAAAACCTTATATTCCAACGTATCTCTTTCAGTTTTAAAAATGCACTCTTTGTAACACACGTAAAAAAAATATTTTCCGCAATGCGCGTTCTTTCACGTCGCGAACCGAACTGAAAACTGTAATGCTCAGTCTTTCTATAGACCTGCTCCGAACATCGCAATAATAGAAAGAGCTTTACACCCATATACAAATACCAGCGGCTGAGATCAAAGAAAACTGGTCTATATATTAAAATTAAACGACTGAGTAAACCGAACCTTTGTATAAGACCGTTACGGTTCAAATTTAAATAAATTAGAGAGTTAATCGATTTTTAATAAAAATAAACTTTTGTCTTGTAAACTACAGTGTTGAAATTGGTCTGTTTGTGTAACTAGCCGTTTAGATTGCAACCGCAATGAAACGCATTTAATCAAAACTCAACCATAACTCTTCAAGTTTAAGCACAATTTCGTTCGTACTTCTCAAGCCATTTATGACGTTTTAAAATTTGAAACTCACAGGTTCAGAATTAAGTTTAGTTTAGTTTGGAAATAGAAGAAATAAAAAGAAAATGGCGTCTGCAGTGGCGGCGCGTTGTTTTTGGGAGCGGTGCAGGAATGCCGCTCGGTAATGAAACTGACGTCCGCCGGCGGTTTTCATTGCGTTTAACCGATAACTATTTAATAATTAGATAATAATAGCTAAAATTGGTAAACGAATGGCTATATTAGTTAGACGTCAAAGTATTTAGCATTCGATTCATTGTTGTAGAGATAAATTGCTAAAATCTCTATTTCTTAGTTAGCAAGAGTCGAATGGTGCGTAATTGAAATAATTTCTCGTATATAATAATTGATGTCGTAGTTTTTAATGAAACTACAAGGACAAGGATGTTTAATTTTATCATTTGATACAAATTAATATATACACTGTTTTATAATTGCAATTTTCCAAAGTACTCCAGCGAGACCGAAGCAAAATAAGGCAAGCCTTTATCGTTCCTTTTTAAGTGACATGAATGTTTGCAAGCAGCGCCACCTATATTTTAACATAAATAGTTTGTTGTAACATGCACGGTGATTCGTTTCGCGCCGCGGCGAAAGCGTTGCGGAATTTCCCGTAATTAAATTAAGAGGCGTTTACTGAACGATGATAGAAGTTATCGGATATGACATAATGGAAACTCCTACGCGATTCCGCATTACTGAGGACTGTGGACGGTGCCAAAGCAAGCTAGAAAATTAAACAGACACACCCTAATGTTTTCTCGAGAGCAAGACAAAAGATACAGAGAGCTGAAATAGTCGGCAATATACGCATTACCATTCTAGCTAGGGTACCTATATAAATTGTCTTTCAGAATATAGTCGACGTTCAGATAAATGGGAGTACGAGTAAATAGTAAATAACAGAGACGTCCACGGGGCCAAGACTAATTACATGCCTCATCAAACTGTCGTAATCTGTCCTCATAGGTACATTTTGAAAGAATCTAACTGCGCTACTTTAATTTACATCCTGCGACCTATGTTTGAACTGTAGAATTAACCCCGCAAACGAAACCAGCGCCTTACAATGTGTGTACACCGGCAAACACCGGTACCTATAAACGGTAACAGCGCCATCTATGTTAAAACAATAGCACTTACTGGTTGTTGTGCGCGGTGAGTCGGTTCGGGTCGGAGGCGTTGCGGTGCTTCCCGCGGCGCGGCGCGTCGCGCTCGCGGCACGACTCCGCGCGGTTCACGCCGCGCGCGCCAGAGGACGCTGCGCGCCAACTGTGGGGGAAACTTTACTTTACTATCGTAATATTAAAAAATATGTCGGCAAACAATAATGGTCTGATTTGGTAGAGATCTTTCAAGAAGGGTTATGTCCAGCAGTGGAAATTGTTCAGCTAGCATGATACTTATCATAAGATATAATATGACTACATAACCGTTGCATGAACCACTAGTGTATTTATTAGTTGTGTCCCATTGGTGAACAAAGCCTCTATTCTGATTCTCCGTCCGTCTCTGACCAGAACGCACTCCTACCAATTTTAACTATGCTACACTAACGTACTAAACAGACTCACAACACTGTTTCCCTTTCATCTTCTAGTATCTCTTCTACTTAATATATTTTTAATTATTTAACAGCGTTAAATAATATCAGCTATCCATATCAAAACAGAAACTCATAATGCCGTTACTACTAGCGCCACCTTTCGGCGAGTAGATAAACCTAATGCTCTAGCCTACGGTGAGTTTTCTCACTCAAGTTACTAGATGGCGTTGCCATCCATTATAAACAATCCTTATTTTATCATCCTAACCATATTTCTTTACTAAATATGATAAGAATGTTTGAAGAGATTCATCAAACTTCAATAATAAACAAATATGATGAGAATTAGTTTGTTTTCTATTTTACAAATCCATTGTTTACAAACAACACAATAGTGATAACGTCACTGTAATGATAACAATCTAGGTGTATTATTAGTCACCGTATACGTCCTACTCCTAGTGCCAACAGCATAAGAAAATGGTACAATGTCCAATGTTACTTGTTAAGTGTTTGCTAAATTAAACCTTGCTTAAGACCGTACAGGGTCCTATTTTGATTTAAATGAAAATAACGTACAACTGTCTAAATATGAAGTTTATTACGTTTAATTATTGGCAGACGCATATACTAAATGCCTAAGCTAAAGCTACGTGTCGATATGCATATTACTATGCCATCTACAGACGAGAAACTAACAGTTTTCAAGCAGAGGCTTTATACTTACAGCATAGGTTTAGTTACAATTTCAACTTAGTTAGTAATTTATTTTAGAGTTTAAATCTGATCGAATTTACGAGAAATTTTACTTGCTCTGAAATTAATTCCAAACATGTAAATAACTTGAATAATATGTAAGTATTTTTTGTATTCTTTGTTAAACCATCTAAATTGGTCCATCAAAAAAAGGATTGACTATCGTTTTATAATCAGTGATCGTTATCAATGTCCACTTTTCGTAGCAAAGTATGGTTGACAAAAAAACAAATACACAAGTATTTTAAACATTATTAAATTTTTGAAAGATATTTCAGCCTTATATTGGATTCACTTGGTAAATTGACGCTATTTCCGTATTTATTGTTTAAAAGGTTTTCCATTTAAAATTCCGAAATTTTGGGTTGTCAAGTTTTAACCACGGTATATTAGAATGAATCCTAAATTCAGTCAAGTCTTTGTTGAACTGTTTTTTGGTGTGAATCAGTTTTCATATGCCGGTACAAACTAAATAAAGAGGAATGAAATGTCGAATCTCATAATTTACAAAATAACTTACTGTCTTTGACTTCAATGACAGGGTTCTTTTTTAAGCTTTGTAGTAGCTTATTTTATTTAGATGAGATTTTGACTTTAGGTACTTATTTATACTGTGTATTTTGCTTTTAATATGGAGATTGCAAATAGTACATAGCGTACCTTCGTCCGTCGATATAAAATCCAGGTATAGTGTCAAATCCATACTGTGATCATACGTGCACTTTATTAGGACTCCACTTGAAAAACTTGAATATCAACTCTAAATACGATGTGCATTGGATTATTTAGATTAAAATAAACACTACGCGTAATGTAATTAGAATTTCAACTATAGTTGTATTTTTATGACATAAATTAATGACATTTCACGTATATCCTTTTACAAATATATTAGGGCGGAAAAGGTTTTGAACCGTAAAGAGTTATATCTAGAGGTGTAATCCTACGAAGGTAAGTAGGTATTTATTTTATAGTTAAGGACAAAAGTGAATATTCAAATGTATTTGTTTTTTCTGCCAACCATACCCTTTGCTACGAAAAGTGGACGTTGATAACGATCACTGTTTATAATAGTACGCAGATGATGCTTTTTACAGTCAGCGGCAAAAGTAGATAGATCGTAGTAGTAGTAAATCGCTTTACATTCGCTTGGGCAATGTCAAACCAGATTGTCAAATGTGTTAATGCGATAAAATACAAAGTGATCAGCTACTTCTGAGGCTGTGAGGATTTTATTTTGTATTAAATGACAAAATTCCCAAAAATACGTGTGATATTAATCTACTGACATATTTCTCGCAATTATTTTACTTACTATTTTAATCATGGACTAGAAAAACACTAACTTCTCTCACACAAGTATTTGAATTTTTCGAACGGGGCTACTTGCCAAAGTCATCAAGTCAAATAATTAACAGCCTTGGTTTGGTACTCACTTGGTGTCTTTAACAGGCTCCTTGCCCGCATCGTTGGTTTCCGCCTCGGCTTCGGGTGCGGTCGGTTCCTCCGAGGAGCCCTCTCTTTTCGACTCTCCTGCGCACAAAACGATCTATTAGTTCATGAATATGTAATATTAAAAAAGGGCAAAAATAAAACCGAACACGGTTTAATATGTCTACATATGTTCGCTTGTATATTCTTTATCCTGACTGAATGGACTGAATTTAAAATGTTGACCACGATAAAACTTTGTCGCAGAAAATGATAAGCGTTCATGTATTTTTTGCTTTATGATACACGATTCGGACTGCATTCTATAGTGGATCGACACAAGTCCAACAAAAAAAGAAATAGTTAAACCGTTGTTTCCTGATTTCTAAAATATTAAAATGCACAGCAAAGGACAGCAATCCAAGTTACTTAATTAAAAAAAGGTCAGTTACTAATGTACTGCCGCAAGAGTAACAGTCAAACTGCAAGTCCTCAGCGCCAAATATAAACACTACTTACACCAAACAAACCAAATCCAAGAATAGTTGAATTTCAAACTTCACAGTTGTCGGAAACTGACACCCACATCACAAGTGGGTTAACAATAATATACTAAAGTCAACAACGCCTGCTCAAAATTAATAAACAAAATCTAAATAATAAACCAGCAGTTTTGCACCCAGAAATAACTCAGCCTAGCAGAAAACGTAATAAGGAAAAAGTGCAAAAGGAAACTAAAATGGAACATTATTTTAGCGACGACATACAAAGTTCAAAGTCAGTTGATAAGAATTATCGACAGCGGTCAGCTGCTAGAGATAAAAAAAACCAGGAATTAGAAAATAATTGCCCAGAGCTTGACTGACAATTTAAAAAAGTAACTAAAGCTTTTGACTGACGGAGAATAGTGAATAGTGACAATCACTCGACCGACAGAAACGTAACTCTTTGGTAGATTGAAGTTGAAGATAAACACTACTAATTCTTTTTTAAATATAAGACTTCCACTACTAACAGATAGCTTACTTTATTATTAAAATGGAAAATGTGAAATGTGAAATGATACTAACGAATTACATTTCAACAGCATACGTGTGAAGCCGCTCCCTCGGCCTGGACATCCAATGAAAACGTGTTAGAGGAATTAGGTCAAACAAATTATACTTTTCAATGTTTTAGTTTTTATGGTGTTGAATTCAAAGTATGTCCAAATTTACAGATTTACTACTGTGTATTTTGATTTTAAATTAAATTTTTCAACTTAATTCAATATACCAATTACAACTTAACAATTATGTTTTTAAGACCACAGTTGAATCACATCAGACGTCATTGCCAGCGCAGCTTAGTTAATTTTAAGGAAAAAACAGAATGACATAACTGACGATGCGAAACAACAATGATTCAAATTTAATTTCAAAGCAATTAGAATAAATGTGTTAATTAAATTTTGTACTAGATGTTGATATGCAATGCAATAACGTGATAAACTCAAAAACGTAAAAGACAAAGACAATCCGGTAGTTTGACATCTTAGTGCTGAAACGTTGTCACTTTGTTTATATTAAAATATTTTAAGTACTTTAACCAACTTTAAGTAGGTACGTTACTTTGGCGGCACACCTCAAAGTAAAATGGAATAAAACGGCATACTCATATACTTAGCCAGAAATTACGCTACGTGTTTTACTCATAAGGATTCCATCATCACACCCCTGGGATGCCCCTTGTCTGTGAATACTTCACATCTCTTGGTGAGATGCGAAAAGAGGATCTTAGAATTGCATACGGCGATGTCGTCGGTTGAAAACCCGCGCTTGGTTTGGAATCGCCCTTATAAATAATACTACCAATTCGCATAAAGGAAGAAAATTCTTGAACCTTATTTTCTTGGATTTTTACAAGACGTGGTGTGAAAAAAATATTCAATGTTGCTTATTGACACAAAAGTAAATATCGGATCGGATACCGTCTGATTTCAAACGTAATAACAATTAACAAGATGTTAAAGAGCCCATATTAAATGCTAATAAGCCAGAGATGAATGAAGACACGTTCATAGAAGAGCCTTGCTGGAATTAAACGAGCATTGACAAACGGACAATAACTCGGTACATAGTGTTAATAGATGAGCGATGATCTCACTCGGTTCTGTACGCGTTGTGTTAGTGTCGACTTAGTTGTCCCTGAGCCTTTATAGAGATTAGCAATGGACGGGAGGAAATGCTGCACATTCCTGGCTAAGTTTAATGTGTTAATAATGTGTGGTATGGATAAATAATCAAAGATAACCCGAAGGATATCTGTAACTTTAATAATTATAAGATAGCCTAACATATTATACAAACAGAAGTCATTTTTTAACTAGAATAAGATCTACACACAACTGCACTAAACTATACTATAACAGAAATTTTAATCAATAGTTATTAAGAGAGTGAAGGTCGGCTATCAGATCTTGTCTGTTCTGGAACAGGTGTGGAACTTGTCTCTATCTTTTGCAATCCGAACTAAACTAGTTGGAAAAGAACTTGAAGAAAAGGAAGAATTGAAACAGTATTTAAATTAGGAGACGAATAACAGTGAAGTTACGTTGGTTATTATTCAAGAAAACGTCAGAAAGCATAAACAGTCATTACAACATGCAAACAAGTCATAATATCCTGATCAAACAGCGCCGGGAGTCGAACCCCGGCCCGAACGGGAAGCCGTATGTTTACACAACGGTACAACAGAGCTATAGTAAACATAAGGCGGCTAGGGAACCGTGCAGAATGGTGAAATATTACAAAAGCGCACTAAGGAAGAGTTGAAAAAAAAAAGATAACCCGCATATTTTTTGTAAAAAGGGACAAATCACCTTTATAGGATTTAAGAGATGTATGAAGAGTTCAATTAAGATTATATCCCACTTTGAAACGGGGGATTCTTATGACCTAATTGAAGCAAGGGTGACGAAGACAAGCCTATATTGCTAACATGAGGTGTTACGGAAAAATCCGTGCAGAAATCCTAAATGCGGCACGTATGCACTTTATTATGGTGAAACAATGAGGTTCGCTAAAAGTATTGGTCATAAAATAATATTAATGACGTACAAATTAAGTCGCAATATGATAAACCATAAACAACTCTTTAGAGTACAAATTAACAAAACACCGTCGGTAATATGAAAACAATTTATGTTTTCGGTAGCAAAGAACGCTAACAGTTCGCAGTAAGTGGCCTGGATTCCGAAAGGGAAATTCTAGAAATCGGAATCAGGGCAGGGGTTCAGAAATTCCAAATACCAAAAACCCACTAAAGTGAACCATTGACATGAATAGATGATTGAATCTTGTATTGACGAATCGTAAATTGGATCTCGAACGAAACCATAAACCTAAACACAATGGGCATCAAACCACTTGTGAATTTACAACCTGTCCAATAGAAAAGAGAAACGAGAATCTGCTTCACAATCTTCTACAATATTATTTAAAATGAAAACCTGCGCTCATTTCTGAAACGGCTGGATCCTAGCCTAGTGCACTTTTCAGAATCATTTAAAATATCTCAATGTACAGTGTGAGCAGTCACTTTTGTAAAATTAATACAAATGGAAATAACTCTTAAATTGGTTTTAGCTTTATATAATACCAAGCATACAGATAACCAACCTCTCAAGCAAGCTGTTACTGATTGATTGCACCACCATCCCACAAGTATGTTTAACTAATTCCCTACACTTGAATCTCATCGTGACGTCACGGTTCCGACCTAAATACACAATTGCAGTTGCGGTTGATGCATTTACGATCGCTTTCGAGCGCAACGTGTTTCTAGTGTATCAATTGAAGCTAAGATGTTTACGAAAACAGGCAGGTGAACCTACGTAAAGAATCGAAGTATAACAATTATATACAAATATTGATGAATCAACGATATGATTGTTGAATCAACAATACACTTAATAGAGGGAGAGAGAGAGAAAGAGAGAGAGGGGGAAAAAGAACGAAAGAAGTCTTACAGTTACTAAAATAAATAAATGAAGAAACAAACGCTTCATAATATCGAGACGTTAAGGACAAAGTAGAACACAGAAAAATCATTTGAATATTTTGTAATGGGTACGCTTATAAAGAAAACACATTAGGCGGCAGTAGAAGCAGCATGAGTAGACCTCCAATAAGAGGGACCGACAAATTGGCTAAGGTTGCGGAAAGGAAGCAAGCGGCGCAGGATCCGTCCATGTAGCAAACCTTGGCAAAGCCTATGCAGCAGTGGACGGCTGAAATCATGATTAAGCACTAACTTCCGAGATTTCCACGCGACATGTGACCATGATACTCAACAGGATTGTAACAGAAGCAAGCATCGAGCCAAGTCTCAAAATCAATGACGTTAAATTTAAAATTCGTAGAATGATCTTAATCGATGCATGACTAATGGGAAACCCCTTATGCAGATATAATACCTGCTTTTAAAGGAAAGGTTTGTTAACGCTACGGTAATTAATTACTCTTGTAGAACTTAAAAAGATATAATTGCAGTAGGTAAAAAAGATGAACACCAGTAAAAAATATTCTATAATCAGTCAAAGACAGAACATGGTACCAATTAGTCTCAAAAATATATCCACACATATTTATTGTTAAGAGGGAATGCGTATTATTATTGAGAAAGTTGTCTGCTACCATATTTTATTATCATGTCCTCGAATAAACATTACAGATGCTATTAAACATGAAAACGATAAAGAGTTCAAAATGTTATCATGTGGGTTTTTTTTAACCGCAGTGCGCATTTGTTGGATCTCTATCAGTAAAAAATCGTCATGTATGAAACCAGAAAGCCCGAAACAAAAGTACATATATTATAATTTAGAGTTTAGACCCACTAGAGGTACTTAACAAAATGGTAGCAATACAACGAGTGTGAAGTTCCAAAACTAACCCAGAGTTAAGGTTTTATCGAGGGAGGAGACTTTTTCCCAGCAATAGCTCGATTGTGTTATAAGTGAGACCAATTGCTACAAGACCTAATTTCTTGAAGGCCAAAACATTAAGGTCTTAAATTGTATCAGAATCAAGAGCAGTTCAGAATCGAATTAGGATCAATCTTCATTCAATTTGTTAGACCTTTTTATTAATTTTGCTTTTCAGAGCCAAACATGAGAAGCTTTTATACAAAGTGAAGATGTAGATAGAGTTCTTTGCTTAATGTATGCTTGTCTCAGTAGAAAAAAAGGGTGTATTTACAATTTTGATAGCCAATGCATATTAAATTTAACTTCGCAAAAAATAAGGTCGCTTTTGTATGAGATCTGCAGTTAACTACATAAGTGCGTGCTTAGATTTGTATCTTATCGCTTTAAAGTCAAATTTGAGTTGCCGGTCGAAATTGTCAAACGAGTGAATGCGACAAAGTACGAAAGTGATCATCTACTTATGATGCTTATACTAGTGAAGCGTCCTTCTCAATGAAGGCGGAATGATGTTAAGGAAATTAAATTCTGAGAAGAGCAAATGCGAGGCTATAACAAATGAATATAACTCTTGACCTTTGTGTTATCTGAGACGCTGCAAACATCTCGATTTTGTGTAAAACTAAGTAGTAGCTACAAAACGAATGATTTTTTTAAGTTACTTCCAAGATACTGTAAATGTAGTGAACAAAATCATAACAAAATTGAACCAAAATCTAACGATACTTTAGCTAACCACGACATTAAATCTATTCATGTAATTATACTAAAGGAAATAACTTGAACTTATAATAATAACTATCATAAATGAAGTACCCAGTAACTGATTAGTTGATTTACACGTAAAATAGAGGATAAAGTTAGCAAGTAACGCATTATAATTGACTGTTTTCCTTTAACTGTCGTATCAAACCAGGATACGGTATTTCCACGACAATCATTCATTGGCGCCCTAATATTACCAATAAATATTAAAGTTATTATAGACTGGTTAACTTTTGCATAATTCGAATATACAAAACACTAACTTAAGGGCAACCAAAGATGATTTTTTCAAAAAAAAAAAACTAGCATCTAAGATGGAAAAACCACTCTACCACAAAACAAATATTTTAAACACATACCACCACAATATGAAAAAAACACAATGCCGATACCTATTCAAGGATTACTTGATAAAACCTAAAAAATCCAAAAACCTATGTGGATGGATCTTCAATCCACCTTTTGCTTTGCCATAGAACAAGAAACAATCATAGTAGCAAGGAAAATCTCGAAAACAATTTTGTTCATGTGATGCCGAAAACAGATCCCGGAGTAACAAAACCGCTATAGAGGAAACTTACAATTTTATTTTTGAACTTAACGATAGCGGAAGTATCAACAGTGTCAACCCCTGACACACAGTAGGACCTAGCGGGCTTAAATTAGTCTACCGGGACTCGAACCCGTAACGGTCGTGACTCACGCAAGGATACACCACTATTTATATCGACTTCCCGTCGACGTGCGTTCACGCATCTTAATCGCGTACCGTTTCATTGTCGGCCATGTTTGTAATTTGAAAAGTAATGTCAAGAATCATTGGGAATTTGATCATGACAGAGCCGTGCTTCAGAAAGTCGCAAAATACAATTTGAATATCAAATTCATATTATTCGCGTAAATAGTATGGGTACGTTTAGGAGTATATATTGCCATACAATATAATTCAGATTCTTTTAATAACACCATAAAGTAGTTGCTAAAGCTTTTGTGATTTTAACTATTTTCTTTTGAAGTTAGTTAGTTTCTGTGTCATTATCATGGTCAATTCTTGAAGTTATTTTTTTTGGGATATAATTAATGTAAGTACTCATATTCAACTGTAACAAATAGACATAAGAATCCGCATTAAAGAAAAGACAACTCGCAGAAAAAAACGAATGAACAGTGAAACACAAGCCTCGGTGCGAGTATTCCAACAAGTCAAGTATAAGGGTCAAGCGTCATTGACCTACGAAGAACGAAATGACGTACCTCCATTCCAGTTTTGAACAAGAAATTATGGAAACTCAAAGCAAGTAAAAACACTGACAGCTTACATACAGTTGATACAGTATAATAGAAGAGTGCCACCGAAATGATGTCACTGCGCTTCGTCAGTGCTATTGTGATAGCTGTCCACGCTTTAATTGGCAACCAGAATCTATTAGTAATCCGAAAGCAAAAACAATAGAGGAATAGCAAATTGGCAACGAATTTTCATTGAAAAATAAAAACCACAGCGGTGGCACGGAGCCAAGCGTAAAACTACGCTGTGTTGTGGTGACGTTCTAGGGCACGTTTACTTGAAGTCAACAAGTGAGTTCGATTTTCTACAATACGCAAAATTTCTTAAAACTGCCGCTTAAAGTTTTCCTGCAGAAAAACAAGGAAGAAGGTCATTATAATCTACAACAAATGCCAACGTCTATTTGTTAATTTGAATAGTTTTCACATTTTACTCAAAATAGTTATAGTGGAAATGGTTCCGGAACAGAAATAAGGACATAAATATAATGCACTCAGAAAATTTTACTTAGAAGGCCATAATAATCTATCACAAATGAAAAAGTCTATTTGTTAATTTGGATAGTTTTCACATTTTACTCAAAATAGTTATAGTGGAAATGGTTTTGAACAGAAATAAGGACACAAATATAATGCACTCAGAATTTTTTTGTTCTAATGTTGCAACAAACAAAACCTAAAATAAAATCGTCAATAAAGCTTATCTCAAATATCCAGATTGCGCAGAGGTTTCCACAATAACTGAAACAAACTAAAAAAACAAACCAATACGCTATAGTACAATAAAAGTAGAATAACAAGTAAAGACAACTATCTTCCATCATCTGCACGGTTGACCTTAAAATATTTGCACCGACAAAAAACTCGCACCTAGATCCGCGGCCCATTGACCGGCTAAGGAATGTGACTGACAGGCGGACATACCGACTTATATATAAACTATCAAGACACGGTATGCGATAAGTCACGGACGGACCTCATGAATGGGCCACGTTCAGGACGTGAATAGGAGTCTTATAAGGTTATTATAAAACTTATACACGTCAAGAGTTGAAAATTGAAAAACTGAAACAGTACAAAGGATTAAAGACACAAAATAAGGACATTGGAATTAAGGAAGGTGTTTTAAAGAGCATTAAGAATTATTGCGCGTTAAAAAGATTTGCGGCAACGATGTCTTGCCATTTTCTGAGACAAATAAGGATATTAACAAAGGATTATCAAGAGGCGATTATGTTACGAAGTCGTCGTGGTGCCGTCGAGAAATACCAAGAACCAGATGACTGAGGCCCTCCGTCGCAAAACAGGCATTTTAATGAAACACTATTTCTGTTCGAGCGATCCGTTTTAAACTTTACAGGCGGCAAGACGTTTTACTGCCGATAATGCATTCAGAAACGAATCGGGAGACATAAACACCGATCTTAAATCTTGAATTTTATAAAAAAACATGATTGCTAAGTAAAGGACGTTTATACAACACAAATAATAATAAATAATGTATGACGTGTAAATAACTCAATATAAATCAACATCGACAAGACATAAGTAAACAGAGACGGAAAGGACAGCAACCGGGTCATGCATTTTTACAAAGAATTTATAACGCTGTTAAACGATTGCAAGATTGCGACCCATTGTGTTAAGTCATGTGTGAATTCTTTAGAGCAATTGTTTCAATCAATGCGCTTTGTAAAGGACTAATTTGTTATTTCCTTTGAGATACACGATGATGCGTGTACAGTCGACTTTAAATGTCACAACAAACTCAGTACTAAAGATTATTCTGAGCTTTTTTATGAATAACGTCCTACAAATAGAACACATAATGGCATATCGCGATTGAGAAAATATATGACTACCGCGAATGCAGTCCGCCACAACTTAGACGAAAACACTTTGAACTAAATGATTAATAGTCTTAACCACATGCCGAAAGTGATTAGAGTCTGGATAAGGAAGCAGCCGTCGGAACCACTTCTAATGACAAATGACCGCGCAAATGAATACATCGTGACCGGAGCAAGACGCTTCAAGATCACTGTAAGGCCAACCGCATCGGCCGTTCGATAGTTCTAAACATCCAACATGTTTTCAAACTTGCTAATCTCCAAAGGCTTAAATGATTGGTCATCAATATTAAACAGATAACCTGAATTTCTTAGAGTATTAAGGTCAAAGAACTCACCTCTGTATCCACTGAACAGCCAAGAATTTTGCTTACAAGTGTCGAATTTCTTCTTAACAATCGGCGTTGCCTCTACTACGCTGGCTTGCCTACTTCGTCCTGCTAGAGGAGTCTTTATACTCTTCTTTTTTCCCTTTTTCATAGTTCCACTGTGAGATTTCCTTAAAGTGTTTACTTTCACAGTTTGGCTTTTCCCTCTAACCTTACTCTTACTTCTTGAAGTTTGCCGACTTAGTCGCCGCCTATGTTCTCCGATCAATTTAGGGGTCGGAGGTTCATCATCAGTATCCGTATCCTCGGAGGGTTTACTTTCACAAATAGACGTGTGACGCTTCTCTTCTTCAAGAAAGAACTTTGTGTAGTTAAGAATCTCTTCTGTGCTCACGATTCTATCTAGAACTTCGTTGACTGCTTCTACCGCTTTTGCTGTTACTGTTGGAGTCTTCTTTCTTCTTAGAAAATTGAAAGAACTAACTGAAGAACCTTTGCTGCTCTTCCTTGATTTAGGAGCATCAGTAGTGCTACTTTTTCTGCTGTTAGAATTGCTCTTGTCTTCCTTTTTACTGTTTTTCCGTAACAGCTCAAGTGTCATAGTGGAACCGTGAACAGAATCTCTGTCTTCCTCGCTCCACAGGCTTTCCATGGATTTTTTTTTGTCTGAATACTTATCTAAATCTTTTTTCGTGTCAAACCATTCGTCAAGATTTTTAACGATTTCTAGTGGGTTAGATAAGGACATTGTTTTTCTGTGTCCTTTGGTTTTGGTTTTTGCTTGATCGACCTCCTCATCAGTGACGGCTAGTTTTAGCGACTCTTTGCTCATCGTGGGTGTTTTGCTAAGCCTCGGAAGAGCATCGTCACTGGCTGAAATGGCGTCACTGTGGCAGTCAGCAGATTCGTACAATGATTCGTCACTCTCATCTCTTCGTCCTGTTGAAATATTTACTCATTGAAAAGTGAGAAGTTTCAAAGTGTCAACATTGATATTTCCTTGCCATTTAATTATAGGATTAATGCTGTTGAAAAAACAAGAATCAACAAAAAAACAATGAACATTGAGAGAACATCAATCAATTATCGATGACTGACGAGACAATGTCAAGATTAAAATGACTCACGGCAGTTAGAGCGTTACGGCAAATGCTTTGCAAAAAATACCTATTATCCTAATTAAGATTAACATACAATACGTTACAACCGCTGTGAGACCTCACTTTCTATGTGGACGGCAGAGTACTTAAAGAAACGTGTAATTGTATTTTAAAAGAATAATTTACGTAAACGGCGTTTTGTTTGTCTTTTAGATGGAACGAGGCGAAAGTTTTTTTGAAATTTCACATTGACCCGTGGGTGCCGCCTACAAACATGAAAGAATGGATTCATTACAATGTTTAAGAGCTGTAACATTACGTGCTTCACAGTTTTACTTAGACATGTCACTATGCCATTTAATTTTCAACTCTACTTTCATCCTGTACGATATCTGTTTCAATGATAATCACGAGTAAAAAGTAAGAGTACGTCTAAAATAAACATAATTAGTGTTACCTAACTTCTCTTACATTATCGTAAATTTCCCAGTTATCTAGCGAGTGCCAGTGCGTCGACACTGATGTCAACAAACCTAGAACGGGTTTGTGGAACGGTGTTAACCTAAATAAGAGATTCTTGTGTATGCAGATTAGTCGTTTCTAAATCTGGCGTTATCTTAATTCCGTTTAAGACTTTTATAAATATTGATAAAGTCACGTGCGAGTACAAAAAAAAATTAAAATTTTAGACATTCCTAACATTTTTTGAAAGCTCCCAAATCCAAATGAATGATACACATAGGCCCTTTTTTACGTAGTATCCATACTGTGACTTATTTTTAAACATCGCTCTGCATGGGTAGCACAAGTTGTATTTTCTCGCTTGTCGCTCAGTGCGTCTCTATCGTTACTGACAAGATAGAAAGGGAGATCCGAGCGACAAAAAAGAGAGCAACTTGTGCTAGCCGTGTAGTATGGTTTAAGTCACGTTTTGCCAAGAGAAAATTAGAATGAAATGGAATTAAGCAGCATAACAGAAAACCATCATTAATGGACCAGTACACACAAAAGAACCTATTGACGAGAATTGGTTACCACTTGTCTTACATTATAGGCATTCTGTAACCCTTACGTTATTTCACTATTTGTCTTTGAGACCATTCCACCTTTTATTAAGATCTTTACATTCATCTAAACACTATCTCTATTTGTTTATTTACTTGCCAATCTTTTACAAATATCGCGTAATCAGCGCGTTTTACAGCGTTGTTATCAACGCTTGCGCAAACTTACAGTAGTAATACCTTGACACGCGCGATGTGATCACTTTGTTTACATTCCACCACTACAAGTATTCAAATTAAATGTTATTAATGTTATTATATAAAGCTGCGACTGGACAAATATAATCAGCTTAAGATATATTATTAACGTTAATTTCTAAAACGTTATCGATTGACTGATTGTTAATTACAGTTAAAACATGTTTCGTTATAACGACAAATATAAATATTTTTATTACGTATTTTACAACTGTCACGAGCATCTTTATTTTAACGCCTTTTAACTACCGATAATTTTGATGACTAATATTAATAAACCGCTCTAGCAAAAACGCTGCTTTTTTTTCAAGACTATTGACCTAGCGAGAGCAAAAAAAACAAGTGCATGCAAATTTAAAACGATCGCTAGCTGGTGGACCGGATTGTGCGCATGAGTCATAAGCATCGTCATCACAATGTGCTACCCGATCGCGATTATGGGGCGTTGTAGCGCGTAAAATGATCTTACTACTTTCAGCGCCAGTCCTCATATCATTTATACAAAATTGACCCGTTGTGCAGACAGTGGAATTGAGATTGTTAACGGATTGCAATTTGCAAACGATTTAGGAACTTCAATTAGAATAATTGACAAGTTCGATGCTCTAGTAAGCCTACCATTTGTGCAGAGAATTATATATCGATCTTTGCACCTACAATACAATCTTACATTTATTGAATGTGGTATTGTTGCTAATCACAAGACATTTCAGAGAACTTTATCAATATGTGACCGCAGCCCTAGATATAACTATTTTTAATACGGATACGACAAGAGAGATGGAAAATCATGACAACGAACTCAGTATTTAACTGAATAAAATAAATATTAGCATTTTACATGTTTCTTATAATCCTCAACAATCACAATAAACACATAAAGCCTTAATCAAATTAACAAAGCAGTATAAAGCCTACACAGATCTCTACTAATAAGAACAAACAGAACGTGTTTATTGTTCTCACAACGATACGTGCTGCACGTGACGTCACCGGGGACCGTTGGGCCGTTGGCGAAATTCAAATTCGTACGGTTGAGTTAGGTTAAACCTTATAGTTGGGCGTATGTGTTACTAATATTGGCCCGCATGCTTTATACATTACCTAGTTGTAACAGAAAGCATCGAAGATTTTATTTCTGTTACTTGACAGTATTTTATCATCTTGTTACTTTTGCCTCTTCCTTAACAATCCAAATAAAAAATTAACTAGGTATGAAGTGAAATTAATTGATATTAAATTCTACGTGTGATCTAAGATAAACCAAATCAATGTCTTGATTAAATTGAATAACTTTAGTTGATTTATTCAAGGACAATTATTATAATTATGCTTATAAGAATCTAACTGACTTAGAGCAACCAGTCAATGTAAAAGTAGCTAACACTGAACCAATTCCAAAACCACATCTCCTTATTCCTGCTTCACCATTCGCCCTTACTCTAAAGATTTTAAAAGCTTCTAACGTATTTACTAGTTCGGAATCTATATTAAATAATCCAAATAAGTCATTATATTTAACACAAAAACGGCCCACGTGTAACGCAACTGGAACGGACGGTCAACGGCCACTCGCACTAAGTTTAGTTTTAACGGTTGGGTCGTTATGGTTTTGGCACTGACAGTCTTCCTAGTTCAGGGTTTTCTGAGCACCTATTCAATATTAAATTTGGAGACAAAAACCGGTTGATAATTACCTGACAATATGATGATTTCATGGGCGTTTCAACTGCACTTTCTTCGTCAGTCAAAACATTAACGGTTTGTATTTAATGTATCTAAGGTAATAAATTCAAAATATGTTTAATAATCATAAATCTACGTCTTGTTATTTATAAGACCACATTGTCAAAACATCAGTAATCCAAATTTGATCAAAAATAACGGGGCAAAATAATTAGCTCAACAATTCCTCGCCTATTTTATGCTACTTTAACATGTTACTTCTGCTTCCGTTATTTTACTGTTCACTTGCTTAACAATTCTGTACCTAGTCAAAATTGTACCAAATATCTTAACAGTTGCATAACTTTTTTAATAATTATTGATGTACACCAAAGAAATAACCTTTTTTTTTTCACAACGTTACGCGTATTGCAAATATCCCTTATCTTGTCAGTAACAACTAACAACAAGTCGTGATCTGTGGAGTTTATCTCGACCTTCCACAAATTGCTTGGTAATAGAATCGAGACTTGAAAATCAATTATTGATAACTGTGAACAACAAGGCAACTTTGCAAAACAACTTAATAACATTATCTTTGTAATTGTTACAGATTGATGTAATAGAAAATGATGGATGTCCACTAATGGAAATTTTATTAACTTTTGAAGTGGTTTCAATCTGATTTGCTAATGTATTTAAAAACTTGTAAATTTTGAATTCAGTTACAAGTTTCTCAATCCGTCATTCAAGAAGAGAAACACAAAATATTTCGATTACATTTTATTAAGTTAATGAAATCTAAGTTAGTTATATCAATCTTATATCAACAAGTATCCAACCCCCCCTCTTGATGACTTTTACGCACTTAGATAGCTGTATGACGCCTTGATGACAAATATCACAAGCAGATTATGATATTAATAATAGGCTTTTCAATAGGCTTCCCTATTGTAGTGCAATAATGTTAGATACGACAGTGTTTGTTCTCTACTTGTACCTTAATTTGATTAAATTATTTGTAAATCTCTCACTAAAACATATAATTTAGACATTTTCAAGAACTGTTCATGAAGCCTTTATCTTTATTTCATTTATTCAGATCCCTGAGCTCGCAAGCAATATTTATTGCCTGCCTAGCAACTCGTGAAACTAACTGGTGTTACGAACTAAATCTCAGTAACCGCCGATATGTCTATTATGTATTAACCCATTCGTAACGACACACGTGTCTGTGTGGCAATCAATACACCGACCTTGATTGTACGTACAATCGACAAAATATAATAGAATGTGATTTTTATTAATAGTGTATTTGAATATGTAGTTATTTCACAATTTACTTATCAATATTATTATTATTATCCTTGAGTCATCATCATCATCTCCTTGCCCTTATTCCAATCATCCTGAGGGTCGGCGGCGCAGCATGTCTTTGACCACTCATCCCTATTAACCGTCATCTCAGCGATCCCCCCCTTCTTTCTCATATCACTATCCCTGAGTACAATGCCATAAATAGAATTAAGTACTGAGTTCGAGTTATTTTTATACTTTAATAATATCAAGAAAACGCTCAACTGCGATATATTAAAAGCAATCTAAGCAATATAAAATGAGAATAAGCATCCAAGTGATAGCCTATTAACGCACATCCAAACGCATCTTCATGACAATCCGACAGCGTATTGACTTTTTAACGGTCCATTCTTATTCGATAAACCTTTAATAGGTCCTATTAAACGCGTTATTTAATAAATTGAGCCTCAATAAAAACTGCAATTGAGTGCCTACCTAGCCGTCTTTTGTTTTATTCGTCAATTTACCTGCGCCTCTATTCCCGACGGTAAAAACGATATCGTAGTTGACCTGTTATGGTATTGTTATGACGTCAGACGCCATTACTGTCAAGTAAATAAGAGCTATCAAAACGGTGACAATACTATAACAGATCAAATACGATATTGTTTTTAACGTGTTGAATAGAGGCCCTGTACGGCTACCAGAAGTTACAGTTTCTTGCTTGTCGACAAGTCCCTTTTTATCGTTAGACTAGGTAGAGGGATTAAGATTACCGAGCTACAAACAAGTCTACAAGCAATCCTGTGATTGTACCAAGCAAGGCATAACAATTGTCTCTTTATAGGTAAGTCTCGCCACTCTCATATTAACTGCGCCTTATATTTATGGGTAACATTTATCTATTATTTGATTTACTTTAAAGCATTCGCCGAAACGTTCAACTTATGTTAGAAAAAAAAACTTGCTCACAAGTAATAAACATCCTATCTCTAAATGGCAAGGAAACAAGTATCAAAAAACTTACCGAGCGACACTTTCATATCTAATATGTCCGAGTGCCGCCGTTTCTCCTTCTCGCTCTCCGTGGAGGTCTCCCTCTCGCTCGACTCCCGCGTCGGCTTGAGGGTGACAGCCTTCTTCCTCCTCAACCTGTTCACCATCCCGTTCTCTCCTGGCTTGTCTGTCACCTTCGGTTCCCGTTTGAACCACATCATCGTTCCAACCATATGTAACCGAAATTAGTTCACTGGGTTTCACATTTGTCACTTCACTATGATCCTTAACTCGTTGAATTACATTTGTTATTTCACTTTCCTACGTAGCTGTAAACGATTTCTGATCAGTAAAGTTCTTGGCAGTAGTCATAATTACGCGGTTCTATTTTATTTATATCTGAGATTGTCGCCCTTTGTCGAAGTTAAATTTAGAACAGTTTTATGTTCGTTTCGCATTAATTGCTACATATGTATATGCTTAGTAGGTATAAGAAAGTCAATACAAATTTGCTATAATCATACCGTTGCAGAAGAAAGATGTGAAAATATAAATTATCAATTAGCATAAATTAGTACAACGCTAAATTTGAAAACAGGTCAACACACTCGTGTTATATTTGCCAAAAAGGTGTACTAATACAAATCATAAATAAATTAAAGAAATGCCTTAACACGATGGTAAGCCCTGAAGTAAATGCACCACCCGATGTACATAAGGATAAATTAAAACATGCGCAAGCGAATTTACGTAATGCTTGTAGACGTAACGTCATAGTAAAACAAACAGGGCTTTGACGCGGCAAATTAAATAATTGAACGATTAAGAATAACACAAGCATTCATAAGCCACTGAATATTTTATCAATATGTTTGTTGAAACTCATAAACTGAGCGTGAGGAACTACATCAGGTGGGAAGAATATTTTATTTTGACGACAGAACCGCTAGTGGCCCGTGCGTTTAACTTCCTCGATCTTTGCGTAACGAGGTACGGGGTTCCCATACACCTTACCATACTAAGTATGTGCATGTTTTAGTTTTCTTGTAGTTGCACAGAATCAATATTTGCTTAATACCGTTTATTTTGTCTGTCATAAGTGACTTTGCTATAGATATTTTATTTTAATATGCCAAATTGAACTTTCTTTTGAGGAAAGTACCATAAGATTAAGTTGACGCCCTTATTGAAAAAAAATAAAGACAATGCAAAAAAAATGATTTTGTTCTACTACTAAAAATACCTGCGAAAGCAGTTAATTTGGAAAGATGTTTTTCCCCGCCGTCGGTGTCGTCTTAAGAAGTGCCTACAGGTTGAACATGACTTAGACAATGTGACATCACTCTATAGCCTTTTTGCAAACCAATAACAATTGATCAAAGGTTCGATTTCCGACTAATGAAATCAATATATCCCACCTAAGCAACGTCCTAACATCATTCAACAAGATATAGTGTCAATTTTATCTAGATCCAAATAAAAACACAAGACATTGTCCAACCGGTTCAACTAGTGAGTGATTGCAATGTCAAGACTATGCATTAGATTAGAGGTCGTAAATTCGATTCCCGCTAATCTCATATTACAATTATTATTATTTGTCTTAAAATGTTGTCCTTGGAGTGTGTTCACCGATTCAAGTCACTGGCTATGCTAGTTTTAGACTATGACATTGTGTTATTATTACCAACTTTATCGAATACAGAGCCAAGTACAATGTAGAGCCAGCTGTTTTGATATCATGACTGTTCCGGAAAGGACAATGGACCCACTAATGATAATTAAAAACTCTGTTAGTAATAAATTGGATAATAAAAACTCATCAGGGTCTATAACGGAACGACGGCCATTTTGAAATGATCTAATACGAAGGACGATTGTATATTTACTGACAAGAAGAAAAACATCCTCGACAAACAAAAACGGTAAGGTAAACACGATTCATATTGTTCAACAAGAAAACGGCGTCGCACTTTGGTAAGATTTAATATAATGTCTATAATTTTTGGATATTTATTACTAAATTCAGTAAAATTATAGTATTTAATACTACTTATTAACTTAGTCTATTCGCTGCAACATTTTTTTGCAAGCCAGAACAGTTCCGGCAAAGGGACACGTTATATTCGAGAGAACGGTTTTTTCGTTTTTGCCAGACAAATATGAATTATACTATGTCAGGACGTGGCAAGCAAAACTATTTAAATAGTAACCAAGGAATTGTTATTAAGTGAAAGGCAAAGCGAACAAAACTATCTAGATTCTAGGCAATGCATTGACAATTCGTTAGGGCCTCCATAGTCGGACTGCTTTAAGCAGTCAGGACCGGCAGCCCCGTGGTCGCTATTGGGCGATCTGCAGCTTTGATGCTCTAGGTTCGTATTGAGCCCCGTATGTTAGAATAGGTTAGAATAGTGCCACTCCATGTCTTCCCGTGGATGTCGTAAGAGGCGACTAAGGACATGAAAGCTTGTAGTACTGTTAGGCGATGGGCTTGCAACCTGTCACTAATACGCTGGTAAACATCTTAGCCTAATTGTGCAAAATGTGGTTACCGAATTATCAACAAGATTTTAGAGTTGTAAGTAATTCTGTAGCTCTGCCCACCCCACTCTGGGATTACAGGCGTGAATGTATGAATGTAGGTTTGTATCGAAACTGCAGATTGTCCAATGGCGACCACGGGCTGTCGGTCCTCACTGCTTCAAGCAGTCCGTCCCTTAAACTTGTTCGAGTTGTTTCGACGACAAATGCAACAAGCAACTTTATTCTGTTGGCTAGCCTGAATTCATTAAAAGCGACGATACAACTCAGTTCCGGCATTCTAAATAAAAATCATGCGTAATTTGATAGTCAAAGCAGATTTAACCCCCTATCTTAAGAAATAAGGTCACTTATACATACGCGGCTCTATGAGACATGAGCCCTTTTTTCTACGGAGGGCAGAGTAGGCCTAGCTAAGAAAAGCTGCTAACGTTTCTGTTTTCTATCGACTCGATATGTATAAGCGGTTGACGCGATCTGTCATCAGCTAACGTTAATCCTATACATTTTGTCGATTTTTGAATATCGCTAACTCAGCGTTACGCATCTTGACTAGGCGCCCAGCCAAAGTTAGTATCAGGCCAGTTAGTCTGAATTACAACCTTCAGTTTTCCGAGTTTCCTCGACGAATAAAAAACCGGCCAAGTGCGAGTCGGACTCGCGCACGTAGGGTTCCGTACCACTATACATCTAAATAAATGTTTTTCTTTATTCTTTATTATATTGGAGTTGATTGAATGAAAGGTAAAATGCGGTTTACGATTTATAACGTATTAAAAAAAACTAATTATTAGATCTCGTTCAAACCAATTTTCGGTGGAAGTTTGAATGGTAATGTACCTACATCATATATTATTTTTACATTTATCATTCCCTTATTTTAGAAGTTACGGGGGGGGGGGACACACATTTTTCCACTTTGGAAGCGTCTCTCGCGCAAACTATTCAGTTTAGAAAAAAAATACATTCGAAACCTCAATATCATTTTTGAAGACCTATCCATAGATACCCCACACGTATGGGTTTGATGAAAAAAGAAATTGAGTTTCAGTTCTAAGTATGGGGAACCCCAAAAATTTATTGTTTTTTTTTTCTATTTTTGTATGAAAATCTTAATGCGGTTCACCGAATACATCTACTTACAAAGTTTCCATAGTATAGCTCTTATAGTTACGGAAAAAAGTGGCTGTGACATACGGACGGACAGACGGACGGACGGACAGACATGACGAATCTATAAGGGTTCCGTTTTTTGCCATTTGGCTACGGAACCCTAAAAAGCTAGTTGTTTAAGAGACTAACGCCAGCTATAAAATCCTAACGAACTGTAAAGGACAATCGGACCATTAGTGTTATCGGCCGACAGTGCGGAGGCCGCTTCCTCGGGCTACTTCCGCGCATGCGCCCATCGTTTATAGCCAGCGATTACGAGCTGCCAAATTGTAGAAAAATATGATTCAGAATAAATTGCTAATTAATCTCCTATTGTAGAATAAATGGAAGAGGGTTTAGAGATTTACAATTATGTAGGTATCAATGTTATTTTAAGAAAGTAAAATAATCCTATTTGATCTAAACACAGTCCAATCATATATTAGTATATTTATTGTTGTCTTACCCAAAGTATAAACCTAGAGCTTAGTTAGAGCTGGGACTAATCCGATTTGTGCGAGATTGTCCCCTGATATTTATTTATTGTGAAGTAGGTACGATATCGAAAATACTTTAAATCTGGCGAATGGGGCCATTTTGAAATACCGGCACAGAAAGCAAAGATTTGTAAAGCAAATTTTTAAAGTTTATAAATATAATTGACAACTACCATCCTACTTATAAGAGTACAATATTGACTCATGATAAAGCTCCTGTTTTTGCTACTAAATGAAAAACAATAAGAACGAATAAAACTTAATATCGACTAACTACAATATCACCAAATGAAACATACTTGAACTTCAAGTCATTCGTAATAATGGTAAGGGTAACACAGCTGTTGCATCAAAACACATTGAAAAGGAAGCTAAAATTACGAGGAGCCAGCCATATGGCAAAACAGAAAAAACCACGTCGCGGATCGGTCGGGCGTGACAAGAGCCAGACGGGGGTGGGGAAGGAGGGTGTGGAAAAAATGGGGTTGCAGGGCGAGGTTTTAAATACACGTAAGTTTATTTTGAAAACTACCTCATTTAGTATTATGTGATTATGTGGTATCAAGTAGGTATTTAACTAAGTTTTCAACACTGTTTAGATCTCCAATTGCACCGGTTATTCTCTGTTAACCATGTGGTAGACTGGTAGAGAATGCCTTTAGGCATTAAGTCCGCCATTTGTACTTTTTACATTTGTATTGTGCAAAAAAGTTTATATAAATAAATAAACGTCAAAAGTTTATATCTCACGTAAATTGAATATGTAAAATAGAATGATGAACGATATTGTTACAAATTGTGTAGTGATAGAACCACATATTAGCGACGTGTGAAAGCGCCCTAAATTACAAAAATATAAAAGATGTTTATTCAGAAAAGATAAGAGACGTTTATTCAAAAAAGATAAAAGACGTTTATTCAGTAAATAGGACGTACTGTCACTTTAACACGCCAAAGATCTACCAGAGCTTCCCATGAGGAGACCACTGCTGAGAAAAAATGCCGCAAGAAAGTCAACAAGAATTTTGATATTTCATATTGCATCGCAACGCAGTAGATTGCAAATAACGTGGGGTTAAGTTTTATACCAGGATATTTTTTTTTTAAATGTAGATAGACCTATAGATAAAGTACAGAAACCATAAAGTTATCTGTAAAATGATGAATGGTGTATAAAATAAAGAGAAATACAAGTTAAAACGAATCAAGAAACTACATAGTATAAAGAAAGAAGGGCATGGCGCTAAAAAAGAAACTGCAATTACGGTTAATTCACATGTTTTAAATGAATCACTGGGTTGAAAAGAACCTGCGGTTTTACCTCTTACCGCTCATTAAGAGAAGACGATGAATAATATTAAATATCTTTACAACAATGATCTCATTACAACTATTGCATTAGACGACTTCAAAGAAGTTCTATTAGCTAGGTGTTGACGAATCCCGTTGTTAATAAAATTAAACTGAATAGTAATACGACAATTTACAACCAAGAGGTATTAAAATAATGCGTTAAGAAACCTAGGTGACATAAGTTCTCGACTTCATTACCTACAGATTATTTTACGGTTTTTAATACAAGGTTACTGCAAATACTGTCATTTCCTTCTCAATTGAATAAATAAAAGTATAGCTGGAGCTTTTAACAAGCAATCCGATTCGAAAGTCATCGCTGTCGATCTTCGCCAGGCGTTCGACACTGATCCCCGTTATGCCCCAGGTGCGGTATAAATTTAAACCACGGAAGCGCATCCTGCTCGAAGTGTCCCCTCCTCTCTATACAAGTATACAGCGAATATGTATGATGGTTTCACAGGTTAATGAAACGAGTAGTTTAGTTTATTTACGATATTTATTGGAGAAAATGAAATTCTAGAGTTGATTATAACGTCTCCAACGTAACGTCTACATTACAAATTGCCTTAGCAATGTTTCCGATCGTTTTCTCAAGAACTATGTTTTGGACCTCTTAATTCCGTGCAATAGAACTGCACTAACGATGATATATTTCTTAAGGATGGTCTTAAATCACGAATAGATATTAATACCTAATAAATATACAAAGAACAGAGGCAGAGATTAGAATAGAGAGAAGATTGTAAAATAAACTCCAAAGGAAGCATACTCTCGCTAGTCATGATAAAGATAGTAACAATACTTATCTTAAAGAATCACCCTAAAGTTACATCACAAATCAAATATCATATACTAAGCAAATAGAAAGAAGACTCCTGATTTAAGTAAAGCCCCGACCGTATCTCAAGTTATTTCAAAAGTGCACACATATAAATGCACGTGATTCTATAAGCGAGCATGTCTGAGTGCAGATTTAGCCCCAAGGCGACTGTCGCGGGAATCTAGACATTCATCCGTCTTTACCGTCATATCTAAAAGGGTTGTCAGGCAGATTGAAAGAGATAGACGAGATGAATAGAGAAAGATCCTGAACATTAGACTGTATAAGTAAATTATGTTTTTGAATATTGTTGCTTGAATGTGAAGATAGAACCGTCAAATGCCTAAGTGTTATGACTAAATAGAAAAGCGAATTGATCAATTTCTTTCACACAGATCACAACACCATACTAAATTTTAAGCGGTACTAGTAGTTTTAAGGTTTTTTTTAATTTTTGAGAAAATATTAACATATTTTTAGCCAATGCTATTATAATATCACAAGTGTGCAAAAATAAATTGTCATTCATATCATAAATCTGGTATCTAATCAGCGCCTCTTCCACAATTGAAGAGTTATTAATCTTGACTGAAGTAACAAACGCACTCGAAGACTTGATTGTCGTCAAAGTAGATTGAATTAGTTTAACTGCCAAGGTCAACTTTATATAAAAAGTAAATAAAAATATATTTTAGTGAAGTTACTTGAGCTTTATTAACAATTTAGCACCTAGTACCAGCAAATAAGCTACTTTTATAACTGCTGCACTATCACGTCACATAAGAACACGCTTTCAACATATTTTGGATTTGTGATACAACGATATTATGTCTACATATCATTAGGTATACAGATCTTTCATCATTTTAATTGTCACAAAATGATTAACTGTCGACATTTCTTATAAGAGGAAAGATTGATATTTCAGACGACCCATTCACTACATTCTTGGTCCTACTGCACTCGTTTATTTGACTTTGATTGATATAGTTTTCCATTCATATTAATTATGTTTCAGTATGTTAAATGAAAACAATTAAGATTAATGGCTCTGTATCTTCTATAATTATAATATTGTTATCTTTAAAATACTCGTAATCGTAGCATGCCGTAATATTAACTTTCTTTTAAAGTATCAGTAGTGGCTGAACAAAAGATTTGCGTGTTTAGGAACTATAAAATAATAATGACACATTATTTCCAAAACACAGTTTTTCTTACATAATAATATGTTATTCTTCTGTTTCCCTATGACTCCTAACACCTACTTGTCGTTTTTTTACTAGACAAGGTAAATGATCCAGCGATCACCTGATGGATAGTACCTAATCACCGCAGCGCCCATGAACTTAACACCCAGAGCAACATCAACAGATGAATAGCAGATGCGTTTCTGGCATTTGGGGAAAGAGTTGGCTCGTCTCTTGAAGGTCAAGGGTTTCCAAGACAGTCGATAACCTTTCCAGCAGAATAACGTAACAATTTAAGTCTGACAATGTAATAGACTACTTATTATCCTACAAATTTTGACCTTCATCGTAATAAGTTTTAGGCAGTTTCATTTCTGTTTTCGGCGAAACTTGTTTTCATTCGCTATTCTAAACATTAGTAAAACAATATCAGCAACCGTACAGAGCGTAAGACATAAAACTGCCAGTAAATGTTTGGTGTAATTGGCTTTAACGAGTTTCTATAATTGACGCACCGTATCGCGCAACGTTGCGCCATTCGTCATAATATCTTCATAAATGTAGTTTCAATGAGAACATTCATTCTGCTGTCGTGGGGGGGGCCTTTAAAGAGAATAACACTATTCAACGACGTCATACGTAGGTACACAACTACATAAAAAGAAAGTTAGGAACTACGATGCCATGGTCAGATGGACAGATACACAGAGAGACATTGGCGTTGAACTTTTAGCACTCCTCTTTTAGCGACAGGGATAAATGACGATCAATGTTGCTGAAACTTACTTGTCAGAAATATCAAGTATAGAAAGGAGTAATATCTTGTTCGAAACAGGGCAAATCTTGGAAATGTATAATTATACCAAACGCTACTCGCAAAAGCAACTAAATAAGAATTGTGTTGCTGAAGATTTATGAGTTTTATGACGAGCAAATTCACCCAAAATGAACAAGATACCAATCAGTGAAGTAGACGAAGCAAACAATCCGTTGCAACATCGCACAGAAATCGAAGGCAACGCCGTCGGTCTCGGATATCGACGGTTTCCGGCCGATTTCAGTGTAAAACTACGCCGAGCGTTTTCAGATTCATCTAACACCGAGTCGCGAGCAAATTGAAGAGGAAATTGCTGTACATAAATCATTTTATGAACAAAGTTTAGACATGGTTATGACACAATATCCTCAATAGTTGTATTTGTAGTTATTTCTTTTGAATAGGAAAATGCTAAGGCACTATACCTTAAAGTAAAATATTTTTAAATTAAGAGTGATCTTCTATTGACCTTGGGTTCTAACACGGGCGATTTAAGATGGCAAGCTAGTAGTTGACCATGATCCTAGATTAAGTTAGGTTACGGGGAACGATTGCTATCTGTTTTCTGACATTAATAATAATAAGTGTCCAGGCAAAGAGACTAATTGAGTCGCTTAACTTCAAACTCGCATAAGTCCATGCAAAAGGACAACCGAATTTACGTTTTTTTTTTTCAAATAAATTAAGTTTTAAATTCGTATACCAAATTTCAAGGACATATGCGAGTTTGAAGTTAAGCTACTCAATTGGATTATATAGTTTTACTACGTTAATTTCTAAGTAGGCAACTATTTGAATTGAACTGCTTTAAAATGCTCCGGAAGTCTTTGGCAAATGAATTCAAAACACTGCCAACTGATATTATAATCACACAGCAACGTGTTTTCAATATGCTGGTACAAAAGATGCTCACTTAAACAGTAGAGTCGAACTAAAGTAGCTTCTCGCAGCTATTGATGTTTTCAAATTACTCACTATTCTGCTTAGAGCTTATTCTGAGTTCGACGGTACCTATTAACGCATGGATTTAGACATCATAAAATAATCCATGCTGGTTTCTTCCAGATGCATCCAAAATTGGTGGCAGAGTTATGCCAACTACGAAAACAAGCAAGTGGCAGGGCGTGACAATGTGCCGGATTCTTCTAAGGATTATTCCGAGAACGGCACAATAGGCGTGCGCGGACTTCGCGGCAGCCATGTTAACATAACATTGCAGGGTAATAAATGCTACTAGTATAAGGTATGGAATGTGTTGGACGATTTTAAATCAATTAATTGGCACCGAAACAATAACCGTATAGAAAGGTATGTAAGTGGAGTTTTTTTGTTCATAAATAACCTGATGTTCAGGTTTTTAGAGACAATAACCGTACTTATAGAAAGGTATGCAAGTTATGTCGTTTTGTTCATAAATAACCTCATGTTGGGGTTTTTAATATTCTGAGTGGTGTGACGATATTGATGAATTAAATGAAGGGTTACTTCAACTATCTACTTACATTCAAACTTCAGCAATACTAACACGGTCACTCGACCAAAAAAAACAACGCTAAAGTAAGACCTATTTCCAAATTTGCACTATCGAGGCGTTGAAATCTTCGACTCATGTTTCAATTCAACTAACACCAACCGATCTGCTTGCGCTACCTTCACTCTACAACTCTTTGATTGCTCTATCTACAATTGTAATAAACTCCATTCGTTCGTTTTTTCCCCAACATCATAAATTTGAAAGCAACCTTTTTTTGACCTCAAGGATAATTCAACCAACATTCCACCTGAAAGGCACGTGTAAAAGACAAGGAAATTCCCACCCACAGACACAGACGAGTTAACTTCAAAGCGAATACCAATACAGCTGGCGAACGCGAAACAGACGCTGTTTACTCGCGCTGACCTTGCCCAGATCATTTAGGAATAGTGAAGGGATAAGCGAAACACAATACGAACTTAATCATACATAACCAAAACATTGTAACACCCTTCTAGGTAACATGAGAACGTAAAAAGAAGGAAGAGGAAGTTAAATATACTGGTCAAACATAAAAATATGGTTTTTGGTATTTTAGGTAAAATGTCAAAATGATAACTGGGCATAATGACCAATAAAGATAAGAATGTAGATAATAAAAGCCGCAAAATTGAGCATCGATAAATACAATAAAAGATAATATTTTAACGCAAATTAATTCTGCTTCCGAATATTCGCAACGAAATTCAACTCACTATTACACGAAACCCGTCTTAAACAAACAGTTAACAAATAATCATAATAAATAATAATGAATACATGTATTTGGTATCTCGGTTTCAAGCAGACAGAACAAGAGGTACACAGGGTACACCTTTAAAAAGTCGTATTCGTTTCAACATTAATCAATAAATATTGAAAGAAGATATACATGAAAAATTTGAAGGTGAATAAATATAGAATTCCTTGTAAATCTTGATTTACAGCAAAAGGAAGCGAACGACTCCGACGTGGTAAACAAACGCGATAAAAACGATGGATCTTTAAGAAACATTAGTTTGTTTCTGCAAAGTCAAAACCACTTCACAGAGTTCGGCATGCTTTTACTTTGAAATATACAAGTGTATTCACCCAAAGCGAAACAACAAAACGAATATTTAAAACTACCTAGTTATTTAATGTTTAACTTTTAAACTTGCGGAATTGTGATTTGATGAACAAAGATTCGACTTATGAATGGGCGATGTTTAGACTAGAAGATGTTTACGTTGCACTAAAAATAGTCCAATAATTCTACAACAAATCGAGAATCATTGCACGACTCTCGGAAAACGATGGTTTTCGCAGAAAAATAGATATTCGAACGTTTGCTCAGAGTAGAAACATATTTCGAAAACATTCTGAAGAAACTGCCACATCGATCTAGGAATTTGCGATTGGTTGCCAAATCGTACTTCAACTGTTACTTAGTAATCTAATTGATCTCGAAATTCAGAGAATCGTTAACCAGACGAACTTCTAGCGAAAAATCATAAATGTCGTGTGTGTAAATTTGATAACGTGCATCTTGCGAAAGGCAATTTTAAACCCGCGATTCTTCTTAAGCATTTACATAAAACACATTAGTTTTCTTAATTTTAAACAATCATTCCGAGAAAGAACCAACAAATATTTAGAGGAAGCTGAAGCTCAAGAGGATATTGTTTTAACTAATCGTGAACAAACGTAATCAGCAGCAAATTTAATGCTAAAACTGCGACTAAACCACCATTCCTTGAAGCACAATGACCGCTAGAGTGCGACGCGTATTGACAAACAAACAGCACGAGCAACCGACGCCAAACAACCGGATAGCGGTAACTGGCCACAGGTAATTTTGCAGAAAATTAAAGGGACTTTTATTGCAGTTGTAAAACTCTAGAAAAGATTTTTAGGACAGATATATTTGCCAAATTTGGGTGGCATAAAGATAATTTTTATCTGGTGTCATGGAAGATAGTTGATATTTAATAAGTAATATCCTTTAAGACCTGTCACGTGAAGGTTGAATTTATAATGGATGTTATAAATACAATAAGATTAATAAAATGCGTCAGTAAATTCGAAGTGTAGAGTCAAAATTGAAAGTCCACTAATTTTGGAGATCCGAGTTTTTTTTTGAGTGTGTCAATTTCAAACTGGTGTAAAAAAATAATAGTGATTAATATAATGAAACTAAAAATGTGAAAATTCCAAAACGTCAATATTTTTTTTATGTGGAATTGTGATATTTGGTCATAACAAAAGTGTTTTATGAAACATTAAACATTATCGCAGACAATTTGAGTGTTAAGGTATGCCACGAAAACGAGGCAGCAAACATTGACTCATTACAGTAGCCTTTTCTGTCACCCGGTGATATTTACACGAGCAAGGCCCCGGCTACCGAGTCACTGTCAACCATCTGGACAAACATCGGGTCCACTAGGATTGCGAATTTTATGAATTCATTCTCATGTTACTCGGGATTCCCATGAATATTGGATAAATTGTAAGTTTATAGTTAACCAGTATGAAACTGACATCTCTTCATCCGAAACCGAAAGGCGTCCAATGCTGGACATAGGCCTCCTGAAAGCTGTGCCACAAGGAAGTTATGAAACTTTGTATAAATGAAAAAGTTTAGAAGAGGTCGAGAATGAAGACTGAAAATTCAATAAGAAAGCTTTAGTGACCGTTGTTTCTGACGGTCTGAGTGTCCCACTGAAATGCAAAAGCCATCTCTAATTTTCCCCATTCGTCTCTATTGAATGTATAGTATGCGAAACGCGTCCAATTCATCCCACCACCTTCTAAACCAACAACTAAAACTTATTTAAACTAACCCCGTTTCATAATTATACACATGACATTTCAGAAAACAAAACCAAAAATCGAAAAGAAATCTATTCAATAAGAAAGAGGCAGCACGAGCAACAGAGTCCTCAATGAGGTGAAACTCCTTATACATCTGAATTTAGCGCATGTGCCAATTGTGTAGCTGTATTTGGTGTGGCATAGTGTGTCTAAATGCGAGCCGCGCTGCGGGAGTGACCTCGTCACGCCGTGACACAGGGTACCGATATAGCAGCGCCTTTGGATACTCCAATCTGCCCTGCAATCGGAATTAGTTGCGCAGGTATAAGGGACAGAAGGACTATTGCCTCATAAATGGAAAGGAACAATTTTAAATTGAATGTATATACAATAGAGGAATTTTGCCGTTTTTAATAGTATTAATAATCTTTTTTCACAATGATAGGGATTTTTTTGATAACGTAACAGAGACAGTCTTATTTGAGTAGTTAAATATCATGGAACTATGGAAAACGAAACATAAGCAAGAAGTCTTTTCACTATATATTAATCTCCCTTTTAATTTGTCTCCTAAAAAAGCAAACGGAATCCAAAGTAAGATGTTTTCTAATGAAGAGATGGCTGATACATATATTCTAGCCAAAAGCATTCATTTGTACACTTTAATAATTGGCACAGCTAAAATAGATCCAGCTCAAACTCTATAACTGCCATATCTTATTCCTCATGAAGATTCTGTTATCAATTTTAATGGAAATAACTGTCCTAATGACAACTACATAAAGGAAATACACATTCCAATAGACAAAGAGAAATGCGTTCTTAAGCAGAAAATGCGGTGTAAAGTTAAATGAAGACATTATTATGAAGACACTCGATGACGCGCGGGCGACCAAATGTCATACTTTGGAGTGTTTATGGATGTTGAAAAGCGATTAACATGATTTTAATACATCCATTTATCATGAGCTTCTTCAGCCTGTTGGTCAGAATACTGGGAAAATAAGCACGGGGTGTATGTCGATTCTAGTATGAATGTTTATTTAGATCTGTAACGTAGTCCAATTGTTTAATGAATACAGTAGTCTTTCAAATGCCTTATTTTAAAACAACAACAGTGATTGTTTGACTAGCTCTTGTCATGCATTTTCGAATCAATATTCTATTCGTTCAGGTATTTAACTATATGCAAACAAACCAAACCACCTGGCTCTGTTTAATCAGCCAATCAAAACTGTTTTGTCAAGTTTTGACGTATCAGTCTTTTTCTTCTATTGGCTGAAGAAGACGATATATCACGTGGTCTGTTTGGTTAACATTGAGTTAAGTAGGTACTAAACAAATAAATTATAAGCCTGCCATTTGGGAAATATTAAGCTTTCTATAAGTGAAATATTTTTCAGAGCCGGATAAGTATTTCCAGAGAATTGCCTCCTATCAAACTATCTCACAAATGTACACCTCTACCTCTTTATAATGTCAAGTTTAAGTATAGGTCATCATTTCATCTACCATGTCACGTTATGTTAAGTGAAAGAAAAACTTTCATTTCTGGACACAATTCTTCCTCAAGGATCGCTAAAAACCTGTCCTACTTTTTCCATATGCAGAGGACTTCTACGACCTTCACCGTAAATTCCGGTCTTCTTTGGAAGGGATCTACATACAAATGATTTAGTGGTCTCAGAATTTCCGTACTCCCGAAACCCAAAACCGATTAGCTAAAGAATGTTTCCATTTAGTACTAAAGTGTATTTAAATTAAAACCAATTTAAATTCACAAAATACAAATGCGAAGGGCTACATAAACCAACGGAATGTAAGACGAACTCCAAAAAAGAAAAGTGCACTGACAAGGATGTTAAAGTTGATATGACAAGAGTGCCTCTGGACACTAATCCCTTTAGATCGGTTTATGGTAACATTTTTAAGAAACTATATAGCACACGACATTACAAAGAATTCGTAATGATAATTTACCTACTTATAAAAACTTAGTACATTAATAGAAAGTACATAAGTAAGTACCGAACATAAAATTTAGTTAAGAGTCAGTTATAAATTTAAAAAAACTACAATAATTGCACTACAAAAATAATAACATTATATTTCATAACAAGAATCAAGGTTAAGAAACTCAAGAATCTTCTAGACTATTAAATCAAGATCGGAAACAAAGATACAAAGTTGTATCTCTATTTCTCCGCATCAGTGGATGTAAAAAAAACAAACAAGACACCGTCAAACAAAAGCTGCTGCTAATACCCAATACCTATTGTCTATTGGACCCACAAAAAGGTGCAGCGAAGAAAGCTGATAAAACTAAAATCCGGCATAAATTTATGCACTCTTTCGAGGACTCTTTTGTCCTGCTCATTAAAGATAACGTTATGAAGGAAGCTAAAAGGGTAAGAGATAAGATTCTAGGAACATTTAAGCGTAGGATGGATGTGGGTGAGATATTAGTTCTACGTGATGGTGTTACATGTTTCTGAACTGTCACAACTTCACAGACGATAACATTGACAACAATGCAAGGGAACGATACGTTAAGTAATAAAGAATCAGGTTGTTAACAAACAAGGCCTTTTTATCTCTGAGAAGCACACCGCCTAGTACCGGTAGTACCTATAATAGATACTAAATAGAATAAAGTAAGATAACATAAAGGCATTGGTAAACACAAAACAATGTCGCGGATGGTATTCAAACTTCTTAGTAAACCTTTGATAATTTAATTAACAACTTCTTGAATTTGTTAATTTTAAATGACCACGATTAGTTTCGAATTTTAATCAAGAATTTTATTCAAATTGCACGAATTTTGAGGTTTTTGCCATACTTTTTTGCGTTGCCTCTTTAAGAGATTTTAAAAACCGAAAATTCTGCATTTACCGAAGGTACTAGCAAATCCTCAAAATTTTTACATCAACCAAGCGGTCAACAATGTCAACATGCAAGAAACAAAAAACCTACAATCGTCACGTTTCTGCATCGCACTACACAACACAAATAAAGTATGAGCTCATACTTGCGATATGGTGCTGGGATAAGAACAGCCTATAACACGAAAGCTTTAACTCCACTTATGTCGTTTTACTTCCTTAAATTGGCACGCTAGACCACTATTAGTTGACCCGTCTAAGTTCTCAGTATGTGCATAAATTTCGAGACAAAAGGATGCGTTCTGAGCTTGACGAGGTTCAAGCTGTTTTGGTGGTGAGTCGGGTGGTCCCAGACTGAATTATTAAGAACTTCATGGTTTATTTTCTGTGCGTCATTTCAGTCATTTTAGATCGATTCTCTGTAATAATGACGTTATGCTTTAACTTACCTTGATTTATTATAATGAATAGTAGTTATAATGAATATTTTTTTACTTGAGATAGCCTCCCTCTTTCACCCCAAATAACTTATTATGTAGAAATCGATAACAGTGATATCGTGGACGGGGTCAAGTTCATTGACTTTAAACCTAATATTTTTTAACTATACGCCCTATATTATTATACAGCAAGCTCTATTGTTATAAGTGGTGGCTCTATTGCTATTTTGTCACATAAAGATTTATTGAAATGAAGATTAAAATAAAATAGGGTCTATATATTCAAACTCGTTCAATTGATACTTTATGATAATCGTATTAGTATAAAACCTATGTTATTAACACATTTCTGTTTTTGTGTGTGGAATTAAACCAGCTACGTACATTATGGTAAATGGTAACCATTATACAATTGAGTCACAGCGAACAACTCCGTTTTAACCGCAATAAGGAAACCATCATTACCAGTAAATGTTTAATCGTCCACTTGTTCGTGAAACATGGCAACCCTAACTGTATAATTTTCATTAACAATGTTATCACCATACATTATGTATTGAAATGCAAATAGTATGTTGAACAAGCAACAATCTCATATATAAAAAAATAACAAAAACACGTCGGTACCATATTATACTCCAGGACGAAAGGATATCCAAACTAAAAAACCAAGAACTTCACTTTAAAAACACTACACAAAGTGTCATTGGCATCCGAATAAAAAAAAAACACTTGTCACAAACGCACTTTCTAAAAAGGTTTTTTAATTTCGAACGCGTCGGTCGGTCGCGACACGAGACGGGAGACTGGTTAAGCGCGGCGTTCACAACAAGCGGTAAGAGCAAGACGGCGATACTTGCACCTGTGCACTTCAAACTGAATGATCGGTGGACAGAGAGGCAAATAAAACAATACATACATCTGAGCGAGATACGATCATTACCGAGCTTCTTAGTTGTCGCGATTTATAATGTAGTATGTAAAATTTCTGGTCATTAGAATATGAACCAAACAAATTTCATAATAAGGTTCATTTTTACAATGAAGAGCATTAGTAATATGAGTTTTTTGCGTAATGTTAGCAAGTTTATGGTCAGGGTTAACATATGGCGAAAAGGTACGACGCGACGTTTGGCCAAATTCCATGCCCGAGCGGTGTATTGTATAATTCAGCGATTACTCAACTAGACTGGTGGAATAGTTATCGCTGAAGCTTTTAATCAGGCATTCGATCAGTTCGACAAATTGAACTAAGAACATGAATGTACTAATTACTCTAATTCTAATTAGAGTTACCAGTGTTGTTAAATAAATTTTAATACAACTCAAGAGAATTATTTAAGTTTATATAAACAATTACTTGAACGGCAAAATACTTATGAGTATATCAGTACTTGTACTAAACTACAGAACTGGCGTAAATTTCCTTTCTTTGATTGCCAAGAAACATACAGTAATAGTTTTATAGTAGTATAAATATAATCTGTAACCTCAAATTTAATATAATTACTTAACCTTAAAATAAATATTAAAAGCAACGTTCTGAAATTACACACAACATTCTCAAGTTAAATTAAATTAGTAAAAATAAGTAGTCATCGTTTCAGGGAACCCCGATCGCGACATTTTGTATTGATCGAGGTATTGATAGGAAGTGTTTTGGTAGTATTCGTAGTTTTGGTAGTTGGTCTTTAACACCTAGGAGTTCTTCAAGAGTTGAGTAAATAGGTTTTCAAAGGGTTGCTCGTCGCTAACCATAATGATAACATATCCAGTGTCATACAAGATGCGGTGATGAATAACAAATTCCTAGACGAACTCAAGAATAAACACGGCGGCGTGGCAACAGAAACAAAGCTCAAGCAGTTTGTTCCAAGAAAAGTAGCAGAAACCAGCTCTTTAAAGGTTCCACTAGCAAGTCAATTTAGTAAAAACTTCTAGTCTTGCAGGAGAAAACCTTTCAACTTCTTTGCAGAAAAGTTTAAAATTTGTGATCGCACAGTTAACCACTGATTCTTAGGCTACCATGGAACTAACTCAAAGTGACGTAAGTAGTTAATCAAATCGTAAGAAACTTAAAGATTTGATTTATAACGTCACTTTGACATGGTTCCATTGTGGCCTATGTATGACTAAATTGGTTGACTGTACAATAAAATCCAAATACGTAGATGAATTTTGGGTGAACTTTTAGGATACTTAGCCCTTTTGTTTTTATGATATCAAAACTTACCTGGTGACGTAAGACAAAAGGAAAATTCTAAAATATTTGCGCTGCTTGCAGTGATCCTACAAATTAACCAAACGAAGAAACTCGTAAAACTGCTAATCCTAACAAGAAACATAACACAGACGTCAGCGAAAGTGCGCACTCACTTTAATGCACTAACGATGTTAAGGCAACAGTTGAAACGGTCTTGAACAATTCTGGGAGTCAACACTTCCTCCGATTGATTCTCGACACTTGCCAAGATTAACAGTGCCAAAAAACTTTATAAGGAATCAGTTTTGTTCAGGTGATATAATATCACTAAGTATTGAAGTGTTTTTAACCATAAAAGGCAATCGAGCAGATGAACCACCTTTCGGTAAGCAGTCACCGTCGCCCATAAACATCAGCAATGCCAGGGGCACAGCCAAGTTGTTATCTTTCAATGTATACGCAGCCAGAGAATGTGTCGCTAAATTAAAGATACATAAAAAAACAGGGGACAATCTCACACAAATTGTACTATGGGTACTAGACAATGATAAACATACTTGTACGTTTAAATAAATATATATTTAAATATATAGAAAGCATCAAGGACTCGGGAAAAAATATACGCACTCATCAGGCAAATATTTTTCCATACCGGGATTGGAACCCAGGACCGCTAGCTTCGTAGGCAGTATCACTACCAACTAGGCTAATGCGTCGTCAAAGCATAATATATAGTCCATTCCATACCATCTGACTTGTTTTATTTAGTAAACACTTTTATAACCTCAAAATGCGTTGTTTTTGTTAAAACGGAAGTTTTCTGGTGAATAAAGCAACTAGAGACCTTATTTTGAACACCATTTTCCTGACTTTACATCATGGATGGTTTCTTTATGACGAAATTTTTATTTTTGGCAAAAAGGATGCATTTTGAGGTTATAAAAGTGTTTACTAAATAAGACAAGTGAGATGGTATGGATTAGATGTACATATGTCCATAAAATTACTCAACTCCGTAACATGGCGAGGGTTTTCATGTTACTTCTCAGGCTTTAGCATAAATTACCTTTTAAATTGTAAAGAACAAGATAGTATCAGTTGGAAATAGAAGCACTTGAACTTTTTTTTAAACACGCATGAAGTTCTGTTTCATGTCAGCCGACAAGCGCCGCGGGCCGATGAATATATATTTCCTCTATTCCGTTAGAATAAACATATAGTACCTATAACGTTTGTATTTGAGATTTTTCCGTAATGAGAACTGCTAATTTTAGAATCTATATCTTTCAATTTAAAGTCGTCGTCGGTTAAAGAAATATCTACTAAAATCAGCTTCATGCTTCAATGAGACATGAGGATGTATTCAAACTATTTAACGATTTGTTGATTCATAGGTTATACAGTTTTATAGTCAATAAAGTAAAAGGTCATCGACGATGGTGCGACGCAAGATGCATGTCATATACGTATTCACGTATTGTTGTAAGCTACACATATTATTATACCAGTTAAGTTACCAACTAAGCTGCTTTAGTCGGAAATCTCTAGTTAATTAATATTAATATTGTCCCTATAGGAAGTCCTACTGAACAACTCAGTCGCTAAAAATATCATAGCGTGGAGGTCCAAAGGGAAAGAAAAGACCAAAGTAAGTTTTGGACGATAGTTCATTTGTATTTAATAAAATTTTCATATTCCAACAACCTGGATATTACTTTTGCTGTTAAAAATTGTTTCAGATTAAAATAGCCAAGTATGGCTAATACCCTCCTAATACCGGTAAGTAGTCAATCACTATTTGGCAGAAAACTGTCCACGGTCATCAAAATCTCAGGCGCTTTCTACTTCATCATCGTCATTTACTTGCCTATTCGTAATAACATCAAAACGTCTACATTTCCTATTAATCACTTTTACATAGGTATTGGCAAACCGATACCAACAACCCAGGAGAGCCGATGAAAATAAACCTCCCGGCTACTTTAGAAATTCCTTGAAGCAGCTCAATGGAACGGTAGCAGTAAACAGTCCTCACCTACTTAAACAGTTTCCGAATAAATGACGCGCGAGCTCTTCAGTTACTTTTAACTAAAGAAATATATTTTCCTGTTGGATTTCGTTTCGTTGTTAGGAGCTTACCAGAATGTTGGGTAAAATTGCAAGATAGAGATTCTGGCAAATTAATTTGTTTAGATGTCTTAGAGAAACGGTCAAACGCTATGCAAAGGTCTATGTGAGGATCAATAATCGGTAGAAGCAGACGTAATTTAGCTAAACTTGCGAAAATAACTTGAATAAGGCGCATATCATTGATTTATTGAATTAACTAGTACAGTTAGAAACCTCTTACACCTATCAATAAGTATATTTAAAGAAGAAACCAATTATTATGCATTATATTATGGGCTTGCAACCTGTCACTAATATACACATTGGTTAACATCTTAGCCTGATTGTGCAAAATGTGATTACAGAACTAACAACAAGTTTTTAGAGTTTTTGGTAATTCTGCAGCTCTGCCTACCCCACTCTGGGATTCATAGGCGTGAAGGTATATTACACGATTTATTTTAGTAAACTTTTATGAACCTATTATTTTTATCTGGCGACTGGAAGAAGTAATAATTCTTGCTTTTTTTGGCCAATTATTTCTTTCTAAAAGTAATCTACATTTTTGTGCCGTATTTTCATGTGGTGTTCAATAAAGACTTTTTGTTTCGTAATTGTCATCATTATCATCGTCTTATCAGGCAAAAGATATCCACAGCTAACATTAGGTCATCCAGCAAATTTCGCTACAGTGCACAATGCTTGGTGCCATGCCGACTGGGTCCAGTGGATTCCTACTACCTTTACCCGTTCTTCATAATGATGACGAGTTTGTGGGCTATATAGCAAATTTATTTCATATTAAGAATGAAAGAATCAATCAAACATTATGGTAAGGTCTATATGAGTAAGAAGTAGGCACTCCCGCTTCGTCTTCTGCGACCCTAGTAGTGTCGTGTTTGTCGATGTGGATAAAACATCCGTCAATTTCTGACCAGTATGTAAGTGGGAGAGTAATGGATACTTTATCCATATTTATCTGCTAAGACAAAGGATTTTTTTTAGTTATTATTTACAATAAACATATCTTCTACAGAATTGATGACTTACAATAGTTCCATTCGCTAAAAAAAAGTAAAGGTCATTGTTTTAGTGATATGCAGCTGGTGATGTCACAGTAAGATCATCAGAATGCAACAATTGCAATTAACAATAACAGATGACGGAGATGTAAACAATATTTACTAACAAAAAGTACTTTCAATTCAATCTTCCAATTGAATGTAAAGACAAATCGGTAAGAAGAATTACAATATGGCAAACATTCATTTATTATTAACAAGACATAGATTGTCTTCAAACAGTCCAAACTACATCCACTGGGTGTACTGGGCATTTCTGATACGCGTTTACCTACTATAATAGTAATATTTAATACAAATATTTGAATAATAACCCTTAAGAGTATAGCAACAGCTTAATATCTCTGTGTCATAATGTCATTAAAGGAAGAAAGAGTAAATTACAAGATGGGCAAAAGCTTCACCATCTTTTCCCTAGCATTAGGACACACAAGATAGCTAGGAAGATGATGCCAATATCTTTAAAACTTTCTAGGGTTTTGATAATTTGCATGTTAATTAACATTTACTAACTAAACATTATTATGTCTTTCAAATGATAATGAATACGGCATTGTCAACTTGACAAGATAACAATATTTATGTGTAGCCTAAGTGAATTTGTATTCAAAAGATTTCGACTAACGAAGGTTGATGTACAGACAAATTGTCAAAGAGGAAGACGTGAAAGGCAAGGAAGCAAAAAGGAAGGTTGATAATAAAAACGCAATAAAAGCTCATGCACGTAAAGCGCAGTGCGATCAATTGCCAAAATTACTGTGCACTTTAAAAATATCCTCGTCTTTACAATTTAAGAAGTCCAAAAATTTAGGGCTCTTCAAAGGATCGCCTCAAAGGGGATCCTGTGTTTTATCTCTAGGTTAATGTACTAGCAATATAAACATTTCTAAAGTTAGTGGGCTCATGCTCCAAGGTGTAAAACTGTAGAGAGTTGGATTTGACTGTGAAATCACGTAGTGGGTGCCGTATGATGGCCACATAAAGCGGAACACGCTCGGACGGAAATGGCAGAAAGATGGGTGAAGGTTGCTACAGATACATTCTCTAAGATGCGTGTCGCGTGTTTGGAACATACAAGACAAATTAGCTTGAACCAAAGCCGTTTTTTTTTCCGTGATTTGTACGCCAAGTGCCTACATTTTTTTGGAGAATCCCCTTTGACTGAAATGAATAAAAAAAAATATCTGACTTGTTATTTAAGAACGCATTATTTCTGAGGTTTTTGGATTTTTTGCGAAGTGTTTTTGTTTGAAGCATTTGCTTATTTATCAGAGCTCTTAGAAAAATGCATTTTTAGTTCCCAGAGTGTTTTAGATCAAAAGACAAAAAAAAAACTAAAAAGTTAAATAACTCGGAAACCAGTGACAGGTATTGCAAATTAGCTCAAGTGTAACCCCTTTTAAGGAATAGGCGAAATGACGCGCTTAATAGTTTGCCCGCATCTAACATGAATAATTCTAAAATGTATATCAGAATCCAAACCGACTTTGTACGCGTAGGATTACCTTCCCGCTACTCTATATATATAAAAGGCAAACCTGACTGACTTATATATCAACGCACAGCCGAAACTACTGTACCTACCTAGAAACTTGAAATTTGGTACAGGGGTTCCTTTCATGATGTAAGTGAGCACTAAGAAAGGATTTTCCGAAAATCGACCCCCAACGGGAAGAAATGGTGGGAGTAGCGGGAAACTAATTCTCCGCGTACGAAGTCACGGGCGTCCTCTAGTATGTAATAATTTGTTTTTCAAAGACATGTTTCGAGTGCTAGACACCTAGCACTCGATAATTATGTATGCATTTAAGTATAATATATGGGACTTGATTCATCCAATTATCCTTTCCTTGACCTATTAAAGCGAGTACATAGTCATTCCTCTACGCTTGTTGACATTGTCGCTTATTTTTCTCGGACAAACTGGTTGTGAGTTGTGATTTAATATCCTAAAATAAATCCAACTCTAAGCCGAGGCTTGTTTGTGTATGACATCACTGCTTCGCGACGTTCGGTTTATGAACGTGATGAGAAATTAATACGGGGGAGGTGACTTCTTGTAGTTTTGTGTCGGTCCCTTTGTTGCCTTCAAAGGAGGAGGAGGTTCTTATTTCTACGGAATATTTTTCTTTATAGAAAACTTTCTTCCACGCCATAAAATTTAGTTTTCTAAGTTTGGTATAAGTTTGTCTGCTTTACCTTCAAGTTTTTCCAAGAAAATTAAAACGAAGCAACAAGAAAACTTTGCTATACATAAACCGTTTAAAATGTTATTAACGTTATTAATGTCCTATCTAATATTAACTGTTTTGAAACATTTGGATTTTAAGTTATAAAAACGTAGAACGAAAGTAAAGCTAAAAATTTCAATAACAGGTAATCAAAACGAAACCACTGAAATTAGTACACCAGATCAAGAAATTAATGATTCTGTATAGCTATGATTAATGGACAACGAAAAGGGCGAACCATTAGGTTCTACTTCCAAGCAGTTTCTTTCTCTCAAGTTCCTAACGATTGAAACGGAAAAGGGATGGAGCTATCAATATTTAAACATCCTACTTTGTGGTAATCCTGCAGGTTTGCTGTGGTAGAAATACAAGAACATAGGTTATAATTAAAGTTTAGTAAATTCAGGCTTTGAACTGTTAGAAGACGTTTATTGTTTTGTCTTAGCATTTGGAGATGTAATTGGTTAGATTTGAAAATGAAATATGTTAAAGAATCTAAGAAACATGGTTGTTAAATTCTCGTTTATTATCCTTTTATAAATGCTAAATCACGGTGTCTGGCATTTGTTGGTTTAAAGATATTCTGTTTTAAAAATATCCCCTTTACGTTAACACTGAAATATAACTATTTCATGACACCTATCAACTATGACGGAAGAGGGACATTTAAAGTCTAGCTTTGATGCCCTACATTTCATTTACTAGGCCTACCAGCCAGTTATCCATTAACATTTAATATTATTATGTATGTTAGTCCATTAAGTGTATGTAAGTACAGCCTCATTGCTTGAAATAAAGGTTTTCAATTCAAAAGTAGGTAGTAAAACTGTATAACGATTTCTAAAAGCAAATACAGCTTCAAGACTTATTTCCGCTCAGAATAAGCCAATAATGATTTCCACCTTCGAGACTAGCATTTGAAATTAGTAAATTAGCCTTGATCTAGACGCACCTACTCAGCGTAACAGCTCGGTGACTAAACCAATGACATCATCTAACGCTGATGTTTTGCCACAGTCCTAGCGATCCTTTTGCGATCGTGTTATTTCTGCATAGAATTCTTGTTTTATTTTATTGTTAGCGTGATAAAACAAGAAGTGCCGAGGTTCATGATTTACTTGAAGAACTTATAGGATTTGGAGGTTTTGGTTTTGAACGTGTTGCTTACAGAGGTGAAGGTTACGGGCAATCAATCATCATGACTTGTAATTTAAAGTCAATATGTCATTTTTTACTTTGCATTTTGCTGTGATTTATTTAACTCAAACTTAGAAGATCTTAAAAGGGCAATAGGGCACCCTAGCTTCAATAAAGTTATTGAAGGTAGGGTGCCTTTGGGTAAGACCAATTTTGGACTAAAGGTACAGTCAACCAATTTGAATCCTAGGCCACTATGGAACTATGTCATAGTAACGTAATAATTCAAATCGTAAGAGACTTCTTAAGAAGTGAATTAAAACGTCACTTTGAGCTAGTTCCAAAGTGGCATTATGAATAAAATTGGTTGGGTGAACATGTCGAAAAATAATGTCCAATTAGCAGTTTAAAATGCTTATATCATCTGTATTTTTTGGCCGATTTTAATTTTACTTTTGGTGATATCTTTTACGGTATTTTCATATTTTGACGAGAAACGCGATTAAAAAAATCCATGCATATTCCCTATTCTTGCACACACACACACACACAATCACACATTATTATAATTAATATGGTCATTTTTTGGGTGCGATAAGGCAAAGAACACACAGGTCACCTTAATGATAAGTAAACTTACGTTATCAATATCAAAATTGCAAGTGCGTTGCTAACTCTTTAAAAAAATTAGAAAAACCTACATACACATAAACCCCCTTACTAATAAACGTTGAGTAACGTTTGTATAGCTATACAATGTCTTGTCCTTATCTGTCAAATTCAAATGTCACAATGACAGATAAGGACAAACCATTGTATAGTTATACCACCGTTACTCAACGTTTATTAGTAAGGGGGATAGACCGTAATGGGATCCCCTTGTTTTATCGACACTAATTGGATCGAATGTATCAATTCATCGAAAGCTAATTTCTGCTGAAACCTTATTGTTTTTAGGTTATCTTAAGCATGGGTTGTGTGAATATTCAGGCGTTTCAACCGCCGTCATTGTTGTCTTCAATATATTGACGAAAATAATGATAACTACCAGCAACTTTTGATGTCAAAATCAACGGACCCGGCGGTAGCATCCATTCCATTTAAAAGAACAAGAAAGGTATTAAGTTTATCTTGAATAATATGCGAAGGCAATAATGAAGGCGGTTAAAACGCCGAATAATCACCCGGTTACGTAGGTTAGGTTAGGTTATACCTGTGACCACCAAATATTATAACTCTTGCACCAGTCGATTAAATGATTGAACGATTGATTGATTGATGATTGATGAATGATTCCACAAAGTAAAGCATTCTGTCGGTGATTGAAGGCTAAACCACCTGTAATATATAAATTATATATTGGGCATTAAGTTGTATGATAACAAATCAAAACAGTGGCGACCTATTTCTGGGAATCCATTAAACACCATTAACTTAATGTGTTACTTCAGCCGGCGCCTCTTCAGTACATACAATTTGAAGTGTACATTTATCAACAAAACGATAAGATTCTTGCTGCATTCTTTTACCATGGACCGATTGAGATGATAACCTCCTTCCGCAACAACCATCCATTTTAAATACCGCTACATCTCAAAGTACAACTCCTTCGAGAAGCACATAGTTGTTTCGGTCAGGTTACATTAAGCATTTTTTTCAAGATTATTATTTTATAACTCGCTTTTCTGGCTTCCTTATAATTGTATCTTAATTATCATCGTAAATAAGTTCGGATCACTTCGTGATTTTAAGGGAAATTAAGGAACCACTTGGTATCTTTATCAGTCAATGCAAACAACTTGACAAGCGCGAGGCGCCGTGCGAGCGAGAATATGTATGACTTCATTAAATATAAATACAAATGAGTGAGTGATAGAGTAAGGAGTACGGTTAACAACTTTTATTTAAAGCAATAAACTATTATAATTAGCAAAAACAAAATCCTTCCAAATGTAAGGTCAATAAACATTTAACTAAAAGTAATGACTATGAGAATAATAAATTTTAATTAAATTAATACAATTGAATTAAAAGTTCGACTGTACTATATCAAATAATAAATCAAATACAAGCGACAAAGAGCAAAAATCATCTACGTACAACGTTAACTGTGCTAATCAAAATACTGGTAAATGCGTAATGTTTCAAAAATTTATTTTTTACTTGACTACGCTAGAAGGGAGAATTGGTTTTCGTACTAATAATCGCTAATAACTCGGATATCATTGGATCGGTATTCCCAAGGAGTGTCATAAGCTACATTAGAACCTCCTAACCCCTAATGCTGCATATGGAGCTGCAAGTCCCCAGCTTTGTTTTATATTCGATTTGATTGCTTCTATATCCATTAGATAGCTAATAGTGATAGCACACTGACCTCGTCGGAAGGCCGCCAGGTCTGCAAACGCACAGACGGACATTTATCTGTATACATTTCCATTATGACCATACGACCGATTGATTTACTGCCATATGTAATCGAGCGCAGTCAAAAGTTGTCGGGTTGCGTTGCGAATCTTTTGTACCTACACGTTTTTATTCACATTCATTATTCATTTATTAATCGTCATCACATGGCACAAAAGCTTTAGTTTTAGAATTCCGTACTCGAAGAGGACTACGAGACCCTATTCATTAAGCCTATGCCATCCAACCTTTTATCCGTCCGTCCATCTGTATGCTACCGGTCTTTATCTTATCTTAAAATTTAGATATTATTCATGTAAAATATTTATTTATTAAATAGAGCATGCTGTGTCTCATGCTTAATCTAATTAATTTTAAACAAGGTGTCTGTTGGTCCTGGTACATTCAGTCACTTTAATTCTTGAGTCATTATGGAACCCTACCGCCAGTTAACCAGTTAATCAATTTTAAGGTAAATTATACGTCTTGACTTGACGCTGTCATTAAAACAAAGTTTTATGGTAACACCAATTAAATGTTGACCGTAACAAATTTAGACTATGATTGCATACGTGTACATGTAAATATTGTAATAACGCCTAAAAATATACTCTATTTATAGACTGTTTACCATTTCGCACCGCGTTGGCGACTCCCGTGTGTAGACCGTTTTTATAGCTATTAAAATTGGATGATATCGGTTTACTTTATTTAAAAGTTTCATAATGCAACAAGTTCTTTTTACAGATGCCGTTTCACTCGCTAACCCTGGCACTACGGAGCAGTGTTCGTACTGTAGGTTTCTATATGAAACGTTAGACAGACGGTGAACTGATGAGCATAGAGACATTCCATCTAAATCCTTAGGGCTGGCAACGCATTGACGACACCTAGTTGTAGTGACCCTGCTTACGAAGCTAGCGGTCCAGGGTCCTATTCCCAGTATGGGCAAATATTTGTGTGATGATAGATGTCTTGGGTGTTTTCTGCGTAAGTAAGTAGTTTGGAACTAGGTCAATTTGCGAGAGTTGCAAATAAATAAATAAATATCGGGGGCAATGATAAAATTGCTAATGTTAATTGGCCTTCTCAGGACGCCATTTATATTCGACAATAATTTGCAGATACTACGTAGAAGATCAGCGAAGGACTTCGAACAGGGTAGTGATTTTTTCAAAAGCAAAGGTGAGCGAACGCAGGAGTGTATGTCCAAGCGGCGAGTTTAAGTAGTCCCGTCAAAGCGAACAAACACATTTCAGCGCGTGTATTCAATTTGGCAGCATGGCTTCTCGAACGAATAAGGCTGCCTAATTGAGAATGCACGCGCTAAAATGTGTTTTGCTCGCTCTGACGTGACTACTTGAACTCGCCGCTTGGACATTCACTCCTGCATTCGCTGACCTTTGCTTTTGAGAGAATCACTACCCTGGTCTGTTACTAAGCGAAGCTCATGCCACTTCCGCTGTTCCCCTCCTTCCGCTGTTCGTAATGTTTACGCCCTAAGCAGGGTCCACCAGCGTAACTTCTTCGACGAACTCGACCGTCAATTGTTTCATAGAACACAGCTGGTGGTCTCGTTGGCTTTCTCCGTGCCTTGAAAAACACTAACCCCTCCAACATGAGCCGTTATCACACTGCCATTTATAGAATAAATTACGTGATAAGTATAAATACGTGTCGAGTTTGTAGAGCTCACCTCCTTCAGGTGGGTCCCGCACAGTTCGCTGTTGTGGTAATTAGTAATTACAGCCGTTAATGAGAGCCGGTCCACAAGAACATGCAGGTCAGTTAAAAATAGAAATAAAGATTATGTGAATGAATAGGAACGGGCAAAGTACGATCTTTGTACTTAAAAGATAAAAGATAAAAAAGCCTTTGTTATGGCACGAAGAATGTAAACAAGTACACAAGCTACATGATGGGAAGTGAGATCTGAGACCCAACTTTTGCATTCGTAAGACTTATGTTAAGACTGCAATCCTAAGACTACAAATGCGTTGCCAACCCTCAATCCTTACCTATGTTAAGTTCAAAAAACTTTTGTCCGCTGCTGTTTCGTTTCTCCGAAATGTTAATTTGTAAGAAAATTAGCCTAAGGGCCTGTTTCACAATCGACAAGTAAATTTATGTGCCAGTTAAAGTTAGCTCTCTCCTTGTCTATGTTCAAGTGTAAGAAAAGCAAAGGGCTAAATTTATGTGTCAGATATGTTTTACTTGACGATTGTGAAACAGGCCCTAACTTTCCTACATATTGTAATAACCTAACCTAACCTACACTGAATGAGTTCAGAGAAAAATGATTTTCGGACCAATTCAAATTTCGGGCAAACGAAACAGAAGTCAATTTTTTTTCGAAACATCTACATATAGGTTACCAGTTACCACCCTGAGGACTAAGATGATTGATAATTATTATTTCCTTACCTCTATTTACTTTTATGTTGGATATTAAAGGCAACTAAGAAGTGTGCTAACCAAGTTTGAAATTTACAGTACCACCTTTTCCTAAGTACGAGATGGTACGAGTAACTATCGGTTTTCTGCGTGTTTGCCAAGTTTTTATTAAACTTCCTTCATGTCTCTCATTCCGGTTGAAAATTTGCAATCGACTTTTCAAGCACTTGCTGGTATCAGATTAAGTTTGGCATACTATGTAACTTCGAGATATGGCCTGGAGATAAAGAAGCTAGGTAACAACATGCAATTTCTGGCTGTATTTTACGTAGACTCAAACTCCCTTACTAATAAACGTTGAGTAACGGTGGTATAGCTAAACAATGTTTTATCCTTATCTGTCAAATCCAAATGTCACAATGACAGATAAGGACAAAACATTGTATAGCTATACCACCGTTACTCAACGTTTATTAGTAAGGGGGGAAGAGTTTAGAATTTCCTTTTAGGCTTCGCCGCGGTCGTGTAAAAAGAAGAAGAAGAAGATTTCGGTTGGTATTATGTAGTGTAGGTACCCTAAACATGTATACACAGACCTGCGAAAGCACACCAAAATCCCAATAACAATTGTGGTAATCATAGTTTTCTATAACATTCCATTGTCTAATTATGATTGCGCAAACCAGAATATTTTTGCATCAGCATCGAAAACAAGCTATAACCATTTTATAATTTAATCCCGCGGAAGATAAATCACGACTAATTGGCTTGGGAGCTCGCCAGCGATGCAGCGCGATTTGACACTGAATTGCCGATCACGGGTTCAAGTTCTTTCGAAATCAAGTTTATTATAAACTATCGAACTAAAAGATAAGATAACGAAAATATACTAATACCTACCCATTCCCCCCGCACAATTACTGAAGCACAATGCTGAGATATCCTGCGGGCCTCTTTTCTACGACGTTTTTTTTTTGCTTTTGAAGTACGGGACCCTAAAAAGGTAGAGACGTTTCTAGAAAAACTACCAGTCTTGATTGATTGTTCATATATATATATGGTAGTTCGTGGTAGTTAGTTGTATAGTGATTCTACTATGTGGTAGTTCTGGGACACATGTCGTATATCATTTACTCCCCAATTCCTCCGGCATCATATGAAATTATACTTCGGAAACCCAATCTTTATATAATTTCCCTCTATATTCCTAACACGACAGTGATAAGCTAACCACAAACAATAGATCCCGACAGTAAACGGTCTCTGATGTCATCGGCATTGGCAGATAGGTAAGAACCTAATACGTTATTTACTTGGAAATATAAGATGTAGTTTGCTAAAGAAATAACATGAGCAAGATTTGCATGGAATCAATACTGTTTACATATTGAGCAGGTGCTCTTGAGGTGGCGCGAAACGGGTATAATGCACCAAAATACTTTATGTAAAGCAGAGCAGCTGATGACCACAGTTTCACCTGGTGGTAAAATAAGATGAGGCTAAAGATGAAGCATATTTAATAATAATCTACCCATATTTATTACTCTTCCGTGACTTACTGAGTGACAGACAACGCACAACCTAGACCGTGGAAATTAGGGACTACAAAGTTGGAGGAATATTCCTTGGGTAGCCTAGTGGTGCACTAAGATAGGATATTCCGAAAATCGACCCCCAGCAGGAGGAAATGGGCTTCCTCTAGTAGGTAATATAATAATAATGTTAGTACACCTACCAATCTTATATTTGCATAAAGAAATCGCAATCAGTAGACCTAGCCAAGTCAAACTCGAGTTATATGGTGTTTATTACGTCACGCCCGCAAGACCAGCCAGGCATAACTTATTATTATGTGTCATATTTAAATGGCATGCCTACAAGTATTAATCTCATCTTCCCTCACTAACAGTTAATATCAGTGCACATTCTCACACAAATTGATCTAGTAAAACTAAACTCTAGGCTTGCAGTATGAGTACTAGACCACGATGTACAAACTGATATAGACAAATCAATACTTATTATACACAGGAAACGTCCTAGGCTGAGGAATAAATACTCTCTACACACCATTTTTTTCCCGAGACCGCTAGCTTCGTAGGCAGGGTCACTTCCAACTAGGCTAACTATGTCGTCAATTAAACGGGTCAAGTTTATCGCAACTTTATTTGAATCTTTCTAAAGCCCGATCGTACCACAGTGCGCACACGCAGCCATCGACAGCACATGCTGCGCTAAATATAGCCGCCACCTGCTTCCGCAACATTCGGCAACTGGGTGTTTAGGATTGAGCCTTCCCTACCTTTACAACCAGTTGAAATAAATTAAATAATAGTTATACTATTGACAGATATAAATATAAAAATAGACTCAGTAAGATGGCCAAAAAGAAGCACAATATGGCAGGGTCTTGAAGGAACAGTAAAGGCAGTGTTAAAGAAAGGTGGATAGACAAGATTGTGGATACGAATAGCTAAAAATTAGACAAAGACATCGAACAGGAAGGTGGCCTTCCACCGAAAAGGGATCCCGAATCAAATGTTTGTTCCGAAATATATTTTTTCTGATCCCCAAAAAGGGAGTGGCACGTTATTTAGGCGTATATTTTATATGTACAGTAAGAGAAACTGAAAGACTACCTTTTTATGTCTTATTCACATAGTGACAAGAGCGAAAAAGGTTTCAGTTTCCCTTACTGTACGTATGAATGAATCCATTAGTGACACCTAGCATTTCAAGATGTGTAAAGACGATCCGTAAGAAACAGACACGAATACATACATGGTCACGTAGATACAAACACCTGAACAATATTATCTTCCTTCTTGAACAGTCAGGTAAAAATATATGTAGTCATTGCATCTCAAATGAAGAGCTCGAAAGTCACGAGAATCTGGGCCCAGCAAGCTGCAGCTGTTGCAAGGTGCAAACACGAGCAACCGTATTGCCATCGTAATTGTGTTTATGTAAATCGCCGTTTGGCACGCGACGGGGCGTAAATATTGATCAGTATTTGAGGAAGCGGCCGAAGGTAGGTCGTTGACGTGTCCAGCCCGAGTGGCCTTTACAGTTCGGGGCTATTTTAAAAGAATCCAGTTGAGTCAGGGGAAAATAATACAAGAGGAATCTCACGTTAATACAGCATAAAGAACCATATCGATAGAGAACTCGTGGCTAACACGCTCGTCTCAAGTCACGCCAGACATGACAGGTTTCTATGACTTGACGTTTACTTTCACGATTCTTAAGACGGGCATCGAAGCCAAAATCAGTTTAAATACCCTAAGTTGTTGTCAAGAGTAAAGTGTATTGCGTCTTTAATTAAATCAACTCAGGCGAGGAAAAACACCATATAGCGCCTTCAAGGATTTAGAAAATGACGATTTTGCCAAAGTTCGCCACTCTTCATCTTTGGAGGGAGAAGTGGTTTTTAGCACACGACCAACAATAACGGTTTTATCTTCGTTCCCTTAACCAATGTTTTTTTAAATGTCATCATCATCTGGATATGGCCTTCTTCAAGGTCCTGCACCGGTTGCATCCATCGGTTATTCGCAACCTTAGTCACATCGTCGTGACAAATACTAAAAGATGTCAAAAACAAGCAAAACATCTCAAAGTATAGAAAAGCAGAAATGCAGATAAATTGGTGATTGTAAGTCGATCCTTCACGTTAACAAATAACTTATTTCCCAAAACATAACCGGTTGAAGCGATGATGCCGATGATACATCAATAGAGGTGTATAATTACAAGTTTGGTTGAACAATTCCATCCGGCCTCGATGTGAATGGCTTTGATTTACAGGTTGGACAACGCGTGAAGTATCTACCTACTAAGGACTGCCATTTTTAAATAAACCCGAAAGAAATTACACGAAATAGCCCAGAAGTTGAACATTAATAATTTACTAATATCATAAATCCAGATGAGTGTTTGTTTCATCGTCACAGTTCAACGCCTCTAACGATCGATGCGAAAGATTTAAAGATAGTTTATAGGCCGAAAACGAACAAAGTGTACTTTTTATCATAATTCGGACAGTTACCGAAGAAATAGGTACCGATAAACAGTTTCTGCGCGGAGAAAAGCAACAAAATAGAAGAATTAAATGTTTTCCTGGGCCAAAAATTTAATGCGCCTAGCCTGGGCGGTCAGCCGCTAACACAACAGCTAACGTCGATTCCCTAAATTGCCAATTTACACTTCTTAACCCTTAAATTATTTTGATATTTATATTATAATTTGTAAAAAATACAGAAGGCCGGGAATTCAAACCCTTTTTGACTTTAGGTCAACATCAAAATAATAGCAGCCACAAAATAAAAATGTTAACATTATGGTATATTCACTGTGGTGAACGTCAAATTAAGGGCTAATATAAGTCAAGCGCTACAGGATTGGGTATTGTCTAAGGCTTAGACAATACCCAATCCAGTGACTTGCTTGACAGAAGCGCGTGGAGCTAACCCCATGTGCTTCTGTTTAGTGCACCAGAGTAAATCTCTTTAACCGAACAATAATTGTCCTCGCGTGTGATATCCATGGACTTGTTTCTTTAATAAATTCATCCAAAACTAAAGCCATTAAAAAAAAAGCAATCCTATAGCTCTTAGGTAGACTGTAAGCGTTATCATAACTATTTATTTGTCCCGTTCTCCCCTACCCTTACTTTGCAAATAAGATAAAGACGTAATAGACCCGATGCATGTATATCTCGAGTACTCAAGTATACCAGGTGGCGGTACTGTCATAGGCCACTGTTTACTAGGCTCGGTAAATGTCATCACTTTCCCGTACCACGCATGCGCTAAAGTGTAACGGCCGTGACGTCGGCAGGTGGCTGCGCCCGCGCTTGTAAACACACGACGTGGATAAAGCAACCGTGACGCAGTTGTCAGAAAGTGACGTACTAGTACCAGTAAGTTATATGGTGACGAAAATGACAATTTGCTGATGTTGACGTTTTGAAGTTATATCTATAGCTCTTGTTGCCAAGTATCTGAGAAGGTACGCTTAATTTAAGCTGTATTATTGTTTAAGTACAAACATTTAGATTGTTCGTCTTATGAAAGGGATGGAGTAGTGTTAGTGTAATGTCGATGAAATGTACTCCACTTATTTCTATGCATTGATATGACGGTAACCTTCCTTTCTATTTATTTAATTTGAATTATTTTTGATCTACACCTGTCTCGTTCACTTTTTATCTTTCCTTCTATAGTGTTATTTTAGACGACGCGTTAGCCTAGTTCGTATTAAATTAACCCTGCCTGCCTGCTTGCTAAGCAGCAGTCCCAGGTTCGATTCCCGGTATGGGCAAATATTTGTGTGATGAGCGCAAGTATTAATTCTGAGTCTTGTATGTTTCTATGTATTTAAACATGTATTTTACTACATAAGTATGTTTATAGTTGTCTAGTACCCATAGTACAAGCCTAGACCCTAGTTTGGGACTAGGTCAATTTGTATGAGATAGCCCCCAGTTTTTTTTACTAAGCCAAGTACAGCAGAGGACCGATCTTTGTGGAACACCTTGGGGAAGGCCTTTGTCCAGCAGTGGACGTCTTGCGGCTGATAATGATGATGATGATGATGATGATGAAGTCAAGTACGTGACATATCATAGTGAAAATCATTAGGGCAGGTTTATACCCAACGAACGGTCATCTATCGGACATAATGACAATGATAATGAACCAAAAAGTGACAAATAAATTAGCTAAAAAAACCCTGCGCAGACGCCTCTTCGCTCCGCTTCGTATGTTTCCATTTCAAAGCACTTTGAATCACCTGCTCGGGTTAACCCGACCCCTCTTATTGTAGCAAGAAATGAATTAACAAGCTGACGTAATCAAAAGAAACGAAATAGTGTCATTTAATCCAATCAGTATAACATGAACGTGTTTTTTATAACATTAAAGAGGTCGAATGGCAATGATAAGTGTGGCAATGTTTTGGTTCGTTCACGTCTACGTAGTCGGTTAATAAGATCTGTTGGAAAGGTTTATAGTCAACTAGCTTTTTCCCGCGACTCCGTCCGCGTAGAAGTCGTTTATCGCTGCTCCCTCGGGCTCTGTCTAATTTTCCGGGATAAAAAGTAGCGTATGTCCTTCCCCGGGACTCAAGCTATATCCATACCCATCTAAATCGGTTCAGCGGTTTAAGCGTGAAGAGATAACAGACAGACAGACAGACAGACAGACAGACAGACAGACACACTTTCACATTTATAATATTAGTATGGATTGAAACTAATTCTTCTTTTATTTTTATCTATTTGTTACAATAACAACTCATGTCGGACGAATGTCCTTGAATGGAACCTATGTTTACTGTTGCACGTCTTTCAACTAATACCTATGACGAAAAATATCCTGCCGACCAAAACAAAAATGCAGTATATGCATATGAACTTCATACTCTTATACTGCCTTCTGCCTCTTTCTTTTGGACGGCAGTACGAACAGTACGTGTGTTTTGGATTTTTGGTTTTTAATAAAGAATATATGGGATAAGTTCGCCTATGCACATTATCTATAGTGATGCAAAAATGTTTTGTAATGTTTATATACCTTTTGTATCTCAGTCTATTTTGTTGTATTATTTTTGTTTGTACAATAAAGTATTTACATACATACATACATACATAAATATATTGTATGACGCTGAAGAAGTCATATTCAAAATTGAACTGGAATTTAACCTCTACTTTGCCATAGTCAACATACAAGATCACAATTTCCTTCCTCTTCCGACCTTGAACCCATAAACTAAGTGTCCTTAAATTCGGGGTTTTCCTGTTTTACGGACTTTATAACCCGTAATCTATTACTTTCTGGGGAAAATACCCGTAAATGTTTTAAATATGCAGCCGCTAGCTAACCAACATGATATTGCTTTTGCGAAATAATGAAGTAACTTGCTTAAACAAAAGGCAAACTTGATCTTAAGAACCAAGTTGCTAGTTGATTTTAGAATGTTATACTTACTTGGAGTTAAAAATTCTGACAAAAGTCAACCGCGAATTGAACCCGGTAAATCACTAGATACAATTATAAAACAAGGTCCCCCGCCGCCTCGGTCTGTCTGTATGGTCGCGATAATCTCAAAAACTACCGAACGGATTTTCATGCGGTTTACACGATCAGGTAGATAATTTTTCACAGAAGATTTTTATGTATAATAAATTCTGGTTTATGTACGGGGTGTTACAGAAAATTCACATAATTCGAAGCGAAAAGAGGGCGGGTTGCTAGTTTCAAATGAAATAAATAATTCATTTGAATACCTGGTCTATATATGTTTCTTAATATGTTATAGTTTCAAACTCCTCCAAATTACCAGTTTAATTTTCTCAGTCTCTTTTGGATTCAAAATTTTCGTAACCACAGTTTTTTTGCTTATCTTCCAAGTCTTACTGCTGAAACTCCAGCAGGGCCAAGGCATGAAGATGTTGGATTTCATCCCTACGCGGGCGGAGTGTAAATCCACCAATTACAAGAAAAAAAGCAAAGAAAAAACTACCAAACAGACGATTTACTTGATGCCCTGATGGAAAATGGTCACCGTCGCCCAGACGTCAGCAATGCCAGGCACAGCCAAATCGCTTCCACCTATCCTACTTGTACCTAGGTACGAAGTTCAGATGTAATGACGTCTTCCACAATGTTGTTGTTAACAACAAATTAATGTCAAGTACACTCGTACATAGTTTAATTTCCCTAACCGTTAAGTCGACACGAAAACTTAATTATCATTAACAACCAATATAATGTGTATATGTAAAATCATAATTTTACTATTAGAAACAAACCTAAAACGATATTAACCTCCAATAAACTGAACAAAAACAAATAAAATAACAAAACTCCTGAAACGTCAATGTACACGTTACGCCATCTACCAGGGAGTAGCGAAACTACTAACACGATAGCCTAACTGCGAACGTACCACATTATAGTTCCAACGCTGTATCATAGATGGCGCTGAGGACAGTATTGTATATTTACAAGATACTTTTCTTTATTTTAAATTTTTACCTGCTTCGTTTACGTATTCCGTGTAGAAGATAACAAAGCTTACCTGTAACAAAAGAATTCAAGTTAATACAAGAAGAAACACCAAATATAATGAGTATACAAACATAATAACACAAATCATGCATTTTAATAATAAGTAACAGGAATTGGATATTTACGCCTTCAAAGTATTTATATTGATTTCGATCCTTGATGTTAGTAATAAGTACCTATTTTAATGAAATTCCTGCATTAACTTACAAAAACGGTTGGCGACAGCTGCAGTGTTAAATCGAAGTTGACGAATCGACGCCATTAGGTACTCTTCGAATTCATATCTAACAAATCCAACGATTCATATAATTAATCATTTTTTTTACTTCTTCAGCGTAGATAAGTACAAGTTAATAATGATTAAAAAAATAATATGTGTCAGTTATGATTCCAACAACCAATCTAAGATAAGTTCATAGTATAAAAGCATATTTTTTGTCATATCTGCCGTTAGAAGATCTGTAAAATGAAAATTACCTGTTTTTTCAGGAGGCATTAATAACTCAAAAGCTTTTATCATTGACGTCTCATGACTTTGAGCTTTATAATTACGGCACTTTTACAGGATTCGAAGTAGGTCTTATTATATTATAGATTAAACTTTTTCAACTGAGCTTATCCACTTAAGAATACAAAGCCATTGTGTAGTTATCCACAAATTAGGATAACGAGCTCGCAGTTAAATCAGATTATAACCGCCTTCGAAGGTTAACTTGGATTATCGACTCTATTTTCTTAGGCAATAGACTACAAAATACAGTAATAGAATAATGGCAATCGTTTTTTTTTGCATTTGTCAACCGCCCGACACTCGACAAGAACTTACTCTTTAGATAAAGACGAAATGTTGAATACGCTATTTGCCTTTTAGGCCCGCTTAAACCTACTCAACAAGGAATAACGTTGAAAATTCAACATTGATGCAATGTACTTCCAAACTTTTTCGTAAAGTAACTTGTTGGCGGTTTCGAGAACAAAAGCAGATAATAGGATTGTAAGATACAATGACCATTGTGTTTACAGATAAGTGGAAGAGCTCAGTTCAAAAAGTTTAAACTATACCCTGCGACTATCTCTGAGACAATCACACGCATCTATACAATTCAATTCGTAGAGATCGTCACATCTAACACTGAACGCATCCACTAATCGTCCTGTGAAACATGCATCCACACGTGAGCGTAATTGCATTGGGTTCAGTTTAAGATGAGACAACTTCTATACCAGCTTATACTCGCGTCTCTACACAGATGTTGATATTACTACTATCGCAGAAACTATTATATTTTCCGGGAAAAAGTACAGGCCAGCATTTTGGACACGGAAATACAGTCAACTTGATAGAAGTTACATATTTGAGCCTTTTGGGGTCGAAACTTTAGGACCGTGGGGACCAGGTGCGCACCGTATTTTTAAAGAGATGTCAAAGCGCCTGATCAACACAACCCGTGACCAAAATGCTGGCCTGTACTTAGCACAAAGATTAAGCATTGCCATTCAACGTGGCAATGCTGCCAGCATTTTGGGAACAATGCCCACTGGTAGCGGTTTGTTAGATTAGTGTAGTTTTAAGTAAGCTTGTAAGTACTTGTAATAAATCTTATTTGTTTGAACATGCAAATAAATATAATTATCCGGGATAAACTTAGTTTAAATCCGTCGCCGGGCTATAATCTACCTCTGAACCAATTTTGACATCGATCGGTTGAGACAATAATAGCTGTAACTGATGACCAGGGTATTGATTCTCTCAAAAGCAAAGGTGAGCGAATGCAGAAGTGAAGTCCAAGCGGCGAGTTTAAGTAGTCCCGTCAGAGCGAGCAAAACACATTTTATCGCGTGCATTCTCAATTAGGCAGCCTTATACGTTCGAGAAGCCACGCTGCCAAATTGAATACACGAGCTGAAATGTGTTTTGTTCGCTTTGACTGGGACTACTTAAACTCGCCGCTTGGACATCACTCCTGCGTTCGCTCACCTTTGCTTTTGAAAGAATCACTACCCTGCTCAACCAAAACGCGACATCCAACGAAACATCTGTATAGGTAATAAAAATACAAACCTAAGCAGTAACTGTTGCGGAAGCGGTTCCTCGGCTTTACCGTTCTCATCGATCTCATTACTCACTCATCAAACAATCATCTAATTGTACATATTCTAACCACTTTCAACTGTTATTTCCAAACAAATGTAACCTTTATTACCTTTGTAATATTAATTACATTCAGTTTTAACGCGGTCATAAACCGCTTGGTCGGCGGAGAGCGAGCGACTGCTGGACAGTTCATACTGTGTCGTATTGTTAGCTACATATAATACAGAATGCATTGTGATGCGGCCTGCGCGACGGGTAAGGGCGCGTGTTGGGATGTGCGACGCGGAAAGCGAAAACGAAGTGATTGCTTTTCTATTTGCAATGACATTAGTTTTTATTTTTGACGAAAATGAGAGGCGTTATAATTTTGACGCCTATTGTGACATCGTCGTAGTTCTTAATCAAATGAACGCATTCAAACGCGGTTTTCATAGAGAGCTCTAGTTAAACTGTAGAAATACTTAGCTAAGTTTGATGGAAAAGGACTTTTAAGGAGTTATCAGCTCGGGTAAGTACGGGTCGCCACGATATCGGGAATTTTTAATATATTTAATAGATTTTTAAAGTATCAACCAGAGATTAACTTGAATCTCATTTGGGTCGCGAGCAACTTGCGCTTGGAAGAGACGCACTGAGTGTCAAGCGACCAATTGAATGTCACTTAATAAGCATATTTACTAGGATAAACGTAAGAATTTGAGAAGAAAAAACCGAGAAGTTTTGACTTTAATTTTTACATCGAATAACTTATTTAATTATAGCGCTACAAATAAGCATACATTGACAACCGAGCATCCATGATAATTCAAGTAATTTACAAATCATTTTTGTTTTCATTTTTATCTTCTTTTAAATTTTGGCACTACAGCAATAGTAACCGTCATTCTTATAGTCAACACGGACCGCTGCTCCCGCTCCCGCTACCGCTGTCGCCTGTACAATACCACGGCCCACACACGCTTAAAGAACAAAAATAGTGTCGAGCACAGAACAAAGGCCTTCCTGAGCCCTAGAATTTAATTAAAACCCGTAATTGGAAATCTAGAAGAGAATAGAAGTCAAAGGTGGCCATTATGCAGCGGCCGTTGAGTGTTACCAAGAAAAAAGAACAGCATTGAATATATATCGTAGCAATCCATACTAATTCAGATGACGCGTTGGACTAATTGGTTGGTAGTGACCCTGCCTACGAAGTTATGTATGTCTGTCTCATAATGTCAATATCTATTAAATTAAAATCAAATATCAGGGGGACAATGTCACACCAATAAACCTAGTCCCAAACTAAGCTCTAGGCTTGTACTATGGGTACCAGCAGACAACGATATATATAGATAAATATAAACTTAAATACATACATAACATCCATGACTCGGGAACAAATATTCGCGCTCATCACACAAACATCTGCCCTTACCGGGATTCGAACCCAGGACCACTAGCTTCATAGGCAGGGTCACTACCAACTAGGCCAAGGCGTCGTCGAGTCTATCTATCCAGTCACCTATACCTACCCTAAATCGCACCAAACATACTTCCATATTTACATCGTATCATATATTGCTCCACAAGCTCTGAAGGACGGTCCCTATAGATTCCACTTCAACCTTCACCCGGCAATGTTTTCGATTGGCAATTAATATATTCCGCGCCGCCCTCGCTAAACCCTTAACGAAATGCTCTCAGAACGGAGCCAGTGGCACCAGATATGTAATGCATTCAGCGCCCAATGCTTCAATCTCTATGTTAAATTGGCTCCAATTGTAGTAGAACTCGTAGAGGTGGCATTGTTGATGATAACAGTAAACAAATGTAACTGGTTCGTTTCAAATATTTACGCTGCGCACCTGTCGAGTTTACCTTTATGAGTATTGGCAGTTTACAATTTTAAGTACAGTCGGCAGTAAATCTGTGCTATAATAAAATTTCATTGTGTCATTGTCAACATGGAACAAGACTTGAGTTATTTTGATACTATAATGATCGAAGCAAGTTCAAAAAATGTAGAGAAGCTTGTAGCAAACAATGGGATTGAAATCAAAACGCCAACTATATACGGTCATCAAACTATAGATATTTTGTTGAAATGTTAGTTTTTTTACACAAAAGCATTCTTTCATAGTAGCGAATTTTCAAATCGCGTCCTTTCATGATCGCAAATTTAAAATTTCCTTTTTCTTCATGTAGGTAGCGATTTTTCGCATATTTTACCTGTAGATAATATATTTTATTAGTTGAATTTATTCCCAACCTAATTTGACAGAGCGGAGCTCCTATAATTCTGGGTTATTTTGGCCCTCCTGGCCTGATATAAAAACGAACCTAACCTAACCTAACCTACTTACATATTAAGATGTAATTATTCAGGAAAAAATGCGACTAATAAAACAATTTACTGGTAAAACATGCGAAGAAAATTAACGCGAACATTAGAAAAAACGCTTTATGAAAAATCGCTACATGAAGAAAGACGAATAATGAAATGTGGATAAAACATCTGTTACTTTTTGACACGTATACAAGAGAACGAGAGAACCGGATGCTTCATCCACATCTTGTATAAACGCAACCATACTAGGCCCGCTACTAGTCAGTAGTCTAGAAAAAATGGCGAATGTACAATCAGACCAAGTAAATGTCTTCATTCGATTAGGAGTTAACAGCCTCTGCAGCCACTGACATCTATGTAGGATAAAGCCTCATCATCACAAAAAATCGCCACGACGCCGCCTGTACCGAACCCCAAATTCAATTAAACGTTGGCAATAAACAAACAGACGGGCCGATCGAACCGAATCCGATCTTAGTTAACTGCCTTCTGGTTTCCATTCCGGTGTTTTCTCAGGCCTAGCCGAGGTTATGGAATCACGGCTATATCTTACGGTTTTATGAGCGGAAAGACAATAATATCTGATGTTAAATCACTAGATAGTTATGCCGTGTGTTGTATTTAAGACTCGTATGGCAGGTGGTTTAGCTGGGAAAATATCATTGTGTAAGGCTTTTATAATCTTTATAGTTACTAAACAATCCTATTAAGCAGGAATTAAAAAAAAACTACATCAAAATACAGAATACGTATGATTACAGGGGTACATCTATTTGGTCAAAAGTACGCTTGGCAAGTATCATTTTACAATCATGCAAAAAACGTATTTGTGGTCAGGATAGACTTCTGACCACCAAAAAAAACAATGCTGCATCTCGAAGTAGAGGTACCTATCGGCAAAATTTGTAATGTTGTACACAGTTTTCCAAATTATAATTACAGAATCAAAATGGACTAAGACAAGCAATATATTAGGTAGGTATCTGCTTTCGAAATCATCATTGTTTTTCGCCGCCTTAGATATCATGTTGCTTTGAAAATCTTAAAATATGTCCAACGCTATCCTATAAGTACCTTTCACTCGATAACTATAACACTTTGGAGTGTTACAGAGTTTGTCAAAAAGTGGCAATGCAACGAGCCGAGCATAAACAGTAGCCAATAAAAGCCAAGGCCGTATACAAATCCAAAATAACCCGCCACACAAGACCATAGCCCACCTAACAAATTCGCCGAAGTCAATATCTATCAAAGGAATTCATACACAAATTCCATACAGCTAGCGAACCGTAAACAGAGTCAACTAACCTGGCCGTTCGCCAACACGATACCTTGAAGATTTACTGCACTAACATTAAATTTCGGAGACTCCAAATTGAGCCAATTGTCTTAGAAACCCAGGAGGCTAGTACTGAATGTTTTAATATATGGCGGCTGTTATGTGTATGCAAAAGTGAGATTGGCACGTTATTATACAGCACCACACGTACCTTGTTCACTAATTACTAGTGTAAAGTAGCTACTGGATTAGTTCGCGATTTGTTTTCTTCGTAAGAATTAGTCAATAGTTCAAAGAGTTTTTGAAAGGCGTCACTCACTCACGTCGCTCACTGCTCCGCTGCCTCACTCCAGTGGACAGGCAGCCTTAAAGTCAAGGGGACAATCACACACAAGTTGACCTAGTCCCAAATTAAATTAGGCCCTTGCCAACAACGGCGTAGAGGGAGAATCGCTGGGTTTTACTAAGTATTCGTTCCGCTCTCGGTTATTGAGTCCCATACATAACCAACTTGGGTCCCCCCGGACGCAGATGGTATGTGTTGGGAGACAGAGATACCGGAACCCAGAGTGACATGCTTCACGGACGGTTCATGGAAATCCTCAACTAAAAGAGCGGGGGCTGACATTTATAACCTAGAAGCGGATGAGCATACAACGATACCACTAGGGGGCTTTACCAGTGTGTTCCAGGCAGAAGTGTATGCCATCTTGAAGTGTGCACAGAGCCTCAAGGAAAGAAGCAATATAACGGGAAGCCATGTTATAATCTCCTCAGATAGCCAAGCAGCACAAAAAGCGCTAGAAAATCCGGTAATCAAATCCTCCCTGGTGCAGGAGTGCAGAGATGAACTGAATAATCTAGGCACAGCATAAATTGTAACACTGGCTTGGGTACCAGGACACAGCGGAGCAATAGGAAATGAGAAGGCAGATGAACTGGCCAGAGCAGGGGCGGACCAACAATATCTGGGCCCGGAACCAGCACTTCCGATATCAGCAATGGTAACGAAGGGAGTCATCGCCAGAATAATAGAGACAATGACAAATGAGGCGTGGATGATGGCAATCCAAACTCATGATAGGAAGGGTAAATAAGAACAGAACAAGGTATCTACTAAATCTTGGTAAGTACAACCTAAGCATACTGACAGGGATTTTGACTGGACACTGTCCACTCAACAGACATCTGACAGTAATATGAGTCAAAAAGGATCCTCGATGCCCACACTGTAGCAAAGAGGAAACTAGTCAACACGTCCTGGCCGAGTGTGTAATGTACTCGTCACTGAGACATCGCACATTCGGGGAGGACGCACTATCAGCACAGACACTTAAAAGTATTAACTTACAGGACGCACTGTTGTTCTGTAGGAAAACAAGAAGATGGGATCAGTGCTGGATGGGAGCGCCGCCGAGCCGGTAACCTGAAGCATGATCAAGGGGAACAGGGCGGAATGAATGGAGAGCCACTCGACCGCCCGTCTGTCTCGGCCGCGTCCCCACTCATCATCATCATCATGTGTAAATGCATTTCCCCAGCGTTAAAAAGGCTTGTACTAGTAGATGCTAGGCAACGATAAACGTACAAAAGAAATGCATACTTTACGTTGACGACGCGCTGGCCTAGTTGGTAGTATAATCAGAGTAAAGGGCAGATATTTGTGTGATGAATGCGAATATCTCTTCCAGGCTTTTGAATGTTTTCTATGTATTTAAGTATATATTTTTCTATGTAAGTATTTATATTGTTGTCTAGTACCCATAGCACACGCCTAGAGCTTAGTTTGGGACTAGGTCAATTGGTGTGACATTATCACACAGTAGGTAGGTAGGTATACATAGAAAACATTCAAAAGTCAGGAAAAAATACGTAGTGTGCGCCGGAGTGGAATTCCGGATTTATTTTACACGTGGCGCCGCCTTTAAGTTTCAGCCTATCCCTTTTAATCAATACAGCGACCGTTCAGAAACCCCGTTCACCCTCCACGCCTCTACCAGTCGTAATGAAAAGCTAACAGAGCATTATCCGCAATTACAGAAGCCGGCTCTGCTTTAGTTAAGACGCCATTTTGCTTTTTTTGGATAATTCACGTTTGCGTTTAGTTTCATTCTGGATGTTGAGACGGATCGCTTTATTTCATGAATTCAATTGTACGGGTATAAGAGACCCGCCCTTGCCTAGCTTTGGTTTATGTGAATTTTCTGTAATACCCGTAAATAAAGCAGAATTTATTATACATAAAAACCTTCCGTGAAATATTTTCTAACTGATGTTGAAAACCGCCCGAAAATCCGTTCCGTAGTTTTGAGATTATCGCGAGCATACTGACAAAGGCGGCAGGGGAATTTTTTTTGGTTTATTCGCATTTAATACACTTCCGCAGTTTTTATACTACTGAAAAATTTCAATTCCAGACTCATGGCACCAATTATGGTTGGTTATGGTTAATGTTAGGTTTACAGCTGCCCGGAGGGGCGAACCACCAAAAAATAGGAGCTCCGTCGACTTTCTGCGAAAATGTATTAAATGCGAATAAATCTATAGAACCTTGTCGCTTAAAACCAACTTCTATCTCGTCACTAGACGCCGTCATTATGACAAGGTTCTATGGCGGATCAACATTAAAAGTCCGTAATAGTACCATACAAGCCTAGCTTAGTCTGGGGACAAGGTCAATTTGAGTATTATTGTCCCCTAATATATTTAAATATTTCACTTTAACATCTAGTTCTTGGAAAAGTAATAAAAGCTTCAGCCGAAAGGTTAACTCCTCAATGGCACGAAAGAGGAGAAACACAACTTTCTACTTCGCACAAATGCCTATCAACCTAAACCCAAACAGCCTAAACACGAAACTGTCCAGTCAATTAAAACTATTATTAACAAGCACAAAGGTTGTTATCGCAACAAACAAAACTAACTCAAACTCCTTTTAACTATGTAAACTGTGCAACAACACGCAAATTGCCAGAACCTTCTTAAAAGCTTATTTAAAGATCGCACGTAAAACTGCGATAAAACATCGCTCACGGCGTGGGCTGGCGTAGCTTTCCGGCCATAACCCGCGAACTTATTGCGATGTATGAATGGAGGAAGTGAGTGTTATTTTTGTGCAATTGTGCACGTTGGCCACGTGTGTTAGGCTACTGGGTTATCTTATCAGCATACACCGGATCGACGGGGGCAAAAATGTACCAGTGCTAGTGATTCATTAAATGTCGACTAACTTTATCGACGTCGATAAAAAGCAAATTTTAATCATCATTATCATAAGTAATGGCCAAGTTTGAATACCTTTTAATTATGCGCAAACCTCTTTTATTTATATTTATCGCAACTATAAACAACCGGTATTTGACATTGACTCTGGACTCGAGTCACTTTTGACAACCATTGAAATTACATTGAATAACAAATTAATTCGGTACAACAATATTCTTTAACATTTCGACGAATTGAGAACCTTCTTATTTTTTAAGTCGGTTAAAAATGCCTCGAAAGGAAAAAGATCGTTTGTCTTCATGGAAAGCTGATCATTCAGATAAAGAAGATTCAGATATAAAGTACGATAAACTTAGTCGATATTTAATAAATCACTAGCACTGGTACATTTTTGCCCCCGTCAATCCGGTGTATGCTTATCAGCAAAACCCGGATGACGGGAGAAATTGTTTTGACGTCTCAATAGTGCGAGGACACACATTTTATAAGTCAATGTCGATAAAAAAGCACGACGTAATTTGCATCCGTGAGCCGCCCATTAATTATAAGTCGAGTTGGCTCGATCGAGCTGACCTAGTTTGACCCCTCAACGCACTGGAATGACGAGGCAATATTTTTAATTATATTTCCACACAAAACCACGTTTATTTCTAAAGGAAGATAACAGTTTACAAAGTTAATTCATTATAAAAGGGCGTATGTGAAAAATAACGTCATTTAGTGAAAGCTTTGTCTACACTTTCGAATCATTCTTAAAATTGATATAAATTTAGCACAAATAAAATGAAAAATTAAAGAATCCTTATCAATTGAAAAAGTTCTTAACAAATTTTATTTTAGTTACACTTGTCGTAAACTAATTTAAATGTAAGTAGGGTGACTGCTATAGTTATTGGCCACTCCATAGTAATTGGCCACTCTTGGCGAGACAGAAAGAAACAAGGTAATGGACGCGTGCACTCGAATGAATGAGAGAAAAATATTAACTGTGTTTCTCCTGCTTTCGTTTCAGTTCATAAGATTTTGTATTTCTGTCTCGCCAAGAGTGGCCAATTACTATGGAGTGGCCAATAACTATGGCAGTCACCTCCAATTTATCTCTGTCAAAAACGAATCTTTCATTTTATAGGGATTTGAAAACATAAATATTTGACGTTTATAGTTTATACGCATCAGCACTAAGTTTTTAAATCCATATAAAATATAAAGACCGTTTTTAACAGTAGTTCACTGTACATCAGTTTAACCTTAGTTGATGATCTAGACTAAATTTTAATGAGGAATAAAATTGGTGAAGAACTTTTTAATTGGTGGTCAAAATTGAAAAGTCATATTCGTAGGCAATTGTATGGGAAATTATGTGACCACCGCTGTATATGGATGCTATAGTCCGACTACCGGATAGCTTAGTTCACTCTCTATGTCACTACTGTTAAAGCTAGTATATACAGGCTGTGCTCGGGCTACCTGTCTGCAGCTTGTCGGCGGTGAGGCTGCGCAGGAGTCGCTTGATGCTGCGCCGCCGGCGCACGCCGCCGTCGTCCGGGGAGCTCATGGCTGCGCCGCGCAACACGACATGCACGCTGCCATTACTAGATTCACTCACTATGTCACTTTTCTTACTTTTTTGTACTGAATTGCACTATACACTATAATAATTAATACTGTTAAGATTTGTTGGATTGTTAGTTTATTATTGTTTCATCGAGCAACGAATCGACATGATTTTGTACACAAATAGTCCCGAAAGACTGACAAAGGCTACTTCTCTTACATAAAACTAGCGAATCTCCCTCGCTTCGCTTCGGATATCGGATATCGTGAGTTTTCTACCCAATCTTAATCTTTGGGTTTAGATAAGGGTGTAAGTTTTTTTAAATACCTGAAAATATATGTATAAAACAGCGATGACACAACTTTGCGGTTTGTTGTGCCGGAAGCGGCGGTTTACTTAATTGGCGCCCACCTTACTCCCGACCTTGTTCCGGTGAGTTAGAGGTTACATTTATATTTGTAGTTATGTTTAGACGGTATTTGTGTTGATAAAGGTGCACTTACGCGGGTAACTTTTTGGGTAATATTTGCACGTTAACAGTATGGACGTCTCATTCTATTAAACCAAATTAGAGTAAGACAGCTATTTTTGGCGGGAAATTAATGCTCAATTTTTGTTGTGACAACAGGTCTTTTTTCCGTGAAAGTATTTTGTTTGTATGTTCGTCACAAATAAATGTTTTATTATAATAGTGTTATAAAGAGATTGTACCTACATACCGCATTGTTTGAAACCACTTAGTTAACTATCCCAATCTTAATTATCCCCGTTCTTGCCGCTATTGTTTTCTACAAAAGTACACATAAGAATAAAAGAGAAAAGGTGCGAGACGGCTCGTTTTCTAAGCATTATGGCTAAACAATGAGGTAATCCTGTGATTATATTTTCAGAGCATGACATTAAAAACGCTAAAAGCGATACCTTAAATTTTTACAGTTCAACCGGCTATGTAGAAGTCTGACAGATTTAAAGTTAATATTCTACAATATGTAGAGATAATAAAATCACCTTGAAATTTGACGTTTTCTAAGAATAATTATGAAACTTATCCAACGTGGAAGGAACTCAAAAACAATGTCACAGTTTGTATTTTAAAACGCGATCCTCGGTTAATCCTAAATAATTATTATCCAAGTAAACAACTGGACCAATCTGCAGTATCATCGAAATTCCCTATATTCTGGCGTCAGCTTAGCAACCCAACTTAGCCAGTATCTAAAGGGGTACATATCTGAATATCAAAACTTAATATATCTAAAGTTAAAATATCGAAGTCCGAAATATCGACAGTTAAAATATCGAACGGTTATTATGCCGATGATTGAAATATCGAGGTTATTTAGAGCAGATTTAAATTAAACTGATTAATGAATTGAAAAAGAATATTTATTTTCAGAAAAGCATTAGATGCCTAGTAAAACACCCTATGTAGTTACTTTATGCGTGTATAGTAACTATACAGGATGTTTTATCTCCGTCTAACTTTTAGCATAGATTTTACAGGGTGATAAATCTTGTTTGCCCAAGTTATTATATTCTCCATCAACTAACCCAAACCAAAAAAAAACTCGATAAAATAATAACGCAAACCCCCCATAAAATTAATAACGGGGGTCATTGAACACCGCACTTCAGGGGGTTGGATATACAGGGTGGACGCAACCACCGTGAGATCAAAGGCTCCCCCGTACCGTGCCGTCGTCACATGTGGGCGGGCAATGGGCATGTTAGACATTTTATAATTACCTAAATGGGTCATTGACAATTATACTTGAGGCGGGATGGAGAGTTAATTACCAAAGGCAAATAAAGGTTACGATTTTATTATCGTCAATATTCAAGCAACGATTTTTGGGTATGAATTTGAAGTTTTTTATTTGACAAATTCTCATTAAGTTAATTGAGTTATGTTCACCAATTTAAAATCAAATCCTATATACAGGGTGTCCCAGAACTGTGTGATAATTACAACAAGGAAAGGTCATCCTTATAACTATCCAGAATATGTTAACTTTTTTATATCTGTATTAGCCTAAGAGGTCATTTGTCATTGTACCCTGTAATTATTTATTATTTTATTTAATGATTATAAAATACTAATTAGCATCGAATTAGATATTAACAAACATTTACACTTCATTATTTCACATCGCATAGATTAATTCCCGCTGCCAATAGTTTCTTAGCTATCCATTTTAGCGTGACCTCCGCACCAAGGGCGCCGAATCTCCCGAGAGGTGCAACCTTGCTGCGCCGACGCATTCGACGATCGCGTTGCACTGTAAACTGTAACACAGTGCAGATGCTTCTAATGGATTGATTTACAACAATCGCTATCACTACAATACTCGTAATAAACGCATGTGTTTGAAATTTAATGGCACAATACTGCCCTCCTAAGCCGATAAGCAGTAAGCATCTCAAATTCAATAACCGGAGCAGTTTGAATTCTCTTCCGTTAAGGTGGGTATATGGGTGTCATTCGCGATCCATAATATCGTTTGTCCTAATCGTCATTTGTCCTAATTTATCGTTTGTCCTAAACTGGTTTCTAGACAACTTCTTAAGCTTTCCAAAAATATCTGCGGTTAGGTTAGGTTAAAGTTGTGTTATAAGTGTTATAACAAAACTAAAAAGTTTTAAACATCAGGCGGAAATGGCTTTTAGTACAAACGATGAATTAGGACAAATGACGATTAGGACAAACGATATTATGGATTCCAATATAGACCCGGTTGATATTGCTACAGGAGTTTTATCTGAGAGTAGCCTTTGGCTTAGGAGGGCAGAATAATGCGCACGATATACATAATTTTTATGTAAGTAGAGTGCAAATGAAGGATTAGGAAAACATTGTAATAGATTTCGACATTCTAACAGAGGTACATATACCACGTTGAAGAGGCCATGTTTTGAAAAGAAATTCCATAAAATTGTGTATCAGATTAATCTTTGTTTTATCTTTTTCTGTCCGACGGTATTAAATAAAACTAAGAAAATCTTACTATGTCCAAGGATAATAAACATAGTTGTCATAATTTTTAGATGTTTGTTTTAATCACGTACAAATGACTAAAAAAAATCATAAGGCCAAAGATAGTTCATGAATCATGAGCCTGACATAGGAAGCTATTTTTTTCTTTTGCAGGCCACGGCCTGTGTTGCGTATCTCTAGTATTTTTCTATCGTTCCAGGCGACTTATATACAGCATGATGTTAACATTTAAAGCCTCAATCAAGCCAGAAACAGTGATGTTGACATAAAATAACGGCTCTTATTAAACGCCGCCTTCCAGGAACTTCCAAGCCCCTGTCCTGAACTTGAAACTTTTCAACCCCGCTAATGGCCTGTAAAACGCAAACTTCACCAATGCTTGGTAATGAGGTCTTTAGAAACAGATTAGAAATAAATTTAGGTAATATTACAGCGGATGAGATTTATGTCGTTCTAGATAATGGGAAAAGGTGAATATTCCAAAAAGTAACGTTAACTTTTAAGTAATTATTAACATCTCTTTATCGTGCGATAGAATCTATATATAAGGTGCTAACAAATTAATCACGGATATTTTAACCATCGATTCTAGAGCCTATTTGGAGTAAATAATGTGGTATAACATGTAGTCCAATAACGCATAATTACAGAGATTTTCATTATTTAAAAAAAACAATAGTTAATTAAATTTAAACTTTGTCACCTTAACCTAAAGCATTATTTACTAAGAAAGATTCATGTTGTAAGTAGCAAAATCATCAACGTATAACATAAATAAATTCAATCAATTTCTTAGTACGGGAACGGGAAGAAATGGGGGGAGAAGCGGGAAACTAATTCTACGCGTACGAAGTCTCGGGCGTCCTCTATTCGATTATAACAATAGAAACTAGAGAACAGATATGAAATGAAACTGTATTAAAAAACTAAAATATCATCGGTGTAGCATACAAATCCAATTAGACAATCAAATCGATTCATTCCCCTGTATTCGTAAACAAACATACATCGGTAACAACAAACATGCACTAATTATTATCTTCATAACACGTTCTGCAAACGACAACTATCTGTGCACTATATCAATAATAACAACACCCTGTCAATAACATATCCCGCCTACGCTCGTAGACAGCCTACTACGCGCTACGGGCTACGCGCTACGGCGCTACAGCCCTGTATAACACGTCATCTGAAAAGATGGTCAAGCGCGAGACCCATACTTTAGAGGGTTCTGTACCACATCCGATATAAGGTGACAACATAATTGTTACAAAAAATTCTATAACATGTTGAGCGACCCAAGCATATAAACAAAACAATTGGTCTTATTACATTTGATTGGTATTTTTTTATTAGATGGGTTTTATGTTGACCGTACTCGAGGCCAAAGAGTCAAGAAAGTTTAGTTTATTGTGAATCTCAAAGCTTTTATTAAGACCTTAGAATAATAAATATCCGGTATTTTAAAACTGCAGAGGGCCCTGCCAAGATGCACTACGCTAACTAGCGTTTCTATTCGTTTCGTTTTTAAACCAATCGCGTCACTGGTAGGTCACGTGACTTTTCGTATCACATCATCTACAAGTGACGCGATTGGTTTAAAAATGAAACGAATAGAAACGCTAGTTCGCGAAGTGCATCTTGGCAGGGCCCTCAATACTCTCGATATTCGTGGTATATAAATGACTATCGAAGATGCAGTCATACAACCTAAACCAAAGAGACAGTCAGATAGACGAACACAAAGTTAGAATTTGACGGCATAGAATTAGTTATGACCCGAAGATGTTTAGAGAACCCTAAACGAATTCAGACTATCCCTTTCGCTCTACCATAACAACAGGATTGTTAGAAAGAGTCAGCATCAGCATACTCATGAAAGGTCACCTTATACTCGTTAATATTGATAAAGATAATATTGATTGACGCGTACGCAATAAAAATTTACAGACTTGTGTGATATGGTGGTGACCGATATTAAGCTACCCAAAAGAAAAAGGTAGTATGAGAGTACAAAGTTCATATGGTCATAGTGCCTTTTGGCGTTGGAGGCAGTATTATTGTGCGACATTTGAGGGGGGTTTCTGCGTCATTAAAGACGTCACTTGCAGCTCATTAGGGCTTGTCACTTACTGCTATAGCCATGGTGGACAGAAAATGGCTAAACAAAGAATATAAATTCAATTAGGCATAGGTTAAATAACTACACATAATCTTATCTTAGTGGTGGAGTCCTTATGACCCTTTAGGATATTTTGTGTAATTACCTTTTTTTATTTAGTGCTTACTCGTAATCCAATGCTGCCGCCAACCCCTCCAGAAAGTGGATAACTAATACGAGTAAACGTTGAGTAGCGGTGGTATAGCTATACAATGTCTTGTCCTTATCTGTCATTGTGACATTTGGATTTGACAGATAAGGACAAAACATTGTATAGCCATACCACCGTTACTCAACGAAAAACTCTTTTAGAAAAAACCCTAATCCGTCCACTCGTTTGGAAGTTATATTGTCGAAGACATACACAGATATACACATTAAACTTATGATACACTTCTTTTTTGACGGGAGTTAAAAATAGACAGACACGCGATGATCTAACAAAGGTTTTGTTTTGCTATAATCGGATGAACGGAACCTTAATCAATAACCGAATACAGTTGATCAAGGTATAGTATTTTGAATCCAAGACGCCCCACTACATATTTTTTTTTAAATGCTAGTCGAGGCAAACTAGCTAACGGATCACCTGATGTTAGGGTTATCATCCGTCCGGATTAGTCCGGACATGTCCGGACTTTTAGACTCTAGTCCGGACTTTGTCCGGCTTTTAATTTATCTGGATTTTTTATTATTAGAAGGAATATGAGTCATTTTTCGATTTTGTAACTAAAAGGTCCGGACTTTTATGGAAATGTCAGGCTTTTTGTCAGGACTTTTCAAATTCTGTAGGACGTTTCAAAAGTAACCCTGTCTGATGTGAAGTAATCACCACCGCCCATGGACACCTGAAACACTGCGGCAGCTGCGTTGCCGGCGTTTGAGAAAAGAGTACGTCCGTCTCTTGAAGATCCCCAAGTCGTACATTGACAAACCATGAACATGAACGGTATATTTCACTGACTTTTTAGGCAAATAAACGATTTATTATAATTACTACGGCTCTATTCTAAGTGGTAAAACCTTATTGCTTTTGATCTGTTAACGTTTTGATAGCTCTTATTGACGTGACAGTAATGACAGCCGAGTTAAAAACAGTTCCGTAACAGGCCAAAAGCTAAATTGTTTGACCGGGAAGAATAGAGAACCTTGGAAATTAGATCGATTATACAATTCGAAGTCTGTTAATGCTTTAAGTTAAGATTTTGAATCATCATTTTAAAAAGCCTTATTCGACCATCGCCTGTTTTCCTCTCACATTTTTGGAGCACAGCCACCCTAATCAGGAAAATCAGGCGTTAGGCACATTCCGGAAATTGAAACTGTCAAAGGTTTTCAACAAGACATGGCTACGAGGTCAACAAAAACGAGACGTCCTTTAAAACTTTACCTATTTTTTTCAAGTATGCGAACAAAAAGAAAACACTCGATAGTGAAATTTTAAATATTTCAGAGATTAGTGCAAAGGATTTTAAGAAAAAAAACTTATCAATATTTTGTGCTCTCGTGCTTCATTGCAAGGAAATTTTCCAGTTAATATATAGTCAGCCTTTGAGGGAGACTGAATGTCTAAGCGCATTCTAGTCTAAATACCGCATGCACCAAACACAAAGGGGACAGGGGGGGTAATGAGGAACAAAGCACTGCATCGACACTGTAGGAGACAAGTTAATATCCGTACCTGATAAGCAGACATAGGAATCCAGGGGGCAAAATTTTATGACAGGTAGGTAGTTTCTATATCGATAAACTCAATTATAATATGATGCTTGTTCTATTTACTAGTGATCACTCCAAGTTTGGTTTGTAAAAATATAATTTTATTAAAATTGTAAAAATTAAACAAAATAATAAAATAGTTTTTAAATTTTACTCGTCATAATTTTTTTATCAAAATATTTGGTCGGTTAAACTCGAATCGCCGTTTGAAAACTGATAATGCATGGTATCGCAGACGTTAATCGTTTAATACGAGTATTTCATCAATGTCCATTGATTTGGGACAGTTAGGCGGCCTGACTTGGGACTGCATAATCTGTTGCCTGGGTGTGTAATGTTTAGCATAAAAACAAATGGTCTAATGATCATTTTACATAAAACTAATTGCATAATTTCAATCTGCATAATTAACCATCGATATAATAGCCATGATGCATAAAACTAAATGCATAATTTCAAAAACTATAATGTTTATAAATTAAAAAATAAATATTTCCAACTGCTTTCATTACTATTAATGTGGTTCCAGTTCTAACCTAACCTAACCTAGTTAGAAGAAATTGACTTAAAATAACAGTTATGCTAAATGAGTATTATGTTATTCGATCGTATGCCAGATAAAATTATACAATTGGTTTTTATGCTTAACGTTCATTATGCTTTTCGTGGTTAGTTAAATGAAACTATACAAAATGTTTTTATACTGATTGAAGCGCACCCCTGTTGCCTAATACCCTTCACAGGTCCTTCATCTCCTAGAAACAATCCCATAGAACATTACAGATTTTGGCCCAAGGTCACGCAGACACTCCAAACTCCGCCGACCACGTGGCGACCCACGCTGCGCCCTGCTGCAGTTTGCGGCATAACGCTATTCGACAGCGGGCAGCGTGCCAGCTGTAATCATGCCGGTTCACTCGGGATTGTTGTGTTTATCGGCGAGGGATTTATTGGGGATATCGGATTTTTATCATTATAGAAAAACAGTTGAACACCGCTCGAATTACCGAGAAATTTTTGTAGAATAATTGGGATAGACCAAAAAATTTAACTCACGGTTTTTATATTCTAATTCGAAAGAATAGGTAATTTTAGGAGACCTATTACATTAACTTTGTATTTGACCCAATAGTTTTGTTTTAATATCTTTATTTATTTAGCAGACATTTTATTTATGTATGACATGATAATTTAAAATTTAGTTTGGCATTTTCTAATAAAATACAACAATTAAATAATATCTAATAATAAAAAGTTACTGTAATAGTGTATTAAAACAAACTATTTCAAGCGGTGTTCGCCAAACCCTTAAGATTCACCAAAAACAACCCGAAAACGAAAGTCAAACAAAGGTTAAATATACTTTTGTCGAAACATCCGAAATATATAAATATTTCAAAAACTTAATAATGCAGAACGGCTTTAAAACCCTATTCCTTGAACATTTATAAACAATATAAACTTGACGAAATTTTGCATGGATCATACTCGTGACGCGTAACAAAATCATAGTAAAAAACCCAGTTCAAATAGATATTAGTACATTACTTAACAAGGGTTGTAAAAGAAAGAAAGCCCGAAATCGCAGGTATTTGAGACCCGAGCCGTAGGCGAGGGTTGTAAATATGCGATAGAGGGCTTTCTTTTTTACTGCCCGTGATGAGTACACAATTTTACATCTTCACCTGGCCACAATGCGAGTTTTACCGTGCGCGCAGCGTGCGATAAAACTCACATTATGGCCAGGTGTTACGTAAAAGAATATTAACGTGATTTAATTAAAACTGCAAACACCTCGTCAGTGATTTCGAGCAGTGCAAAACTCAGCCTAACGTAAAATCGCAGATCGCTCGTAAAGTTGCCGAGGCTTACTCAACAAACGCGGCACTTGAGCTGGCGCTCGGCTCTCAAGGTCACACACTCGAGAGGTGAGTTCGGGAAATTTGACAGCAGCGATGGGAAAAGAGTAGATGTAAACAGAAACATAAAAACCAGTAGGCAAAAAAATGGCACATAAATGTATTTTTTTAAAAGATTTTGAAAATGGGTAATTGTTAGTTAAACCTATTTTTATGTGGCTTGGTAGTTTTAAAGCGGATGAACCGATTACGATGCAGTTTTTAAATAAAAATGGGATGTCTATAGCTAGGTTTGATGACAATTGGTTTGGAGTTCGCGAGAAGACGTTATATGTATAGTGTGATTACAACCAGCTTAAATATTGATTTATTTTGATCCAATGCAGATTTCTGGTATTAATCATAATTCGTACACGTGAATTTACTTACGGTATGGGATATTTTAGGTTCCTGGGTTTAAATCTTTTACGTTGCACTGGAATTTTCCACTCTGTCACGATCGTATTTTTTTTTTAAAGTAGAAATGTTTTTTTAATAATCTACATAAATGTTTATTTTATTTGAATCAGTAAAGTATTGTCAAACATCGTCAAACAAAATAAATTATTACTTCCTACAAAACAGCCACTGACATTTCCCGGAGACAAATTTCAATGCAACGAAAAAGATTTTAACCCTCCTATCAAAATAACATCACCCTCTCTCTTTATACAACTAACATCACTGTTGCCGTCACAGAACAGAAAAAACAGTAGAAGTGTCAAGTGGGCGTGTAACGTGTGGCATAGTTATGCGGAGCTCCGCATAACCTACCATACATTTGCCGCGATCGCTTATTTCAATATTTCGATATTTCGATATTTCTAAAATAGGAAATAAATCCAGAAGCATGCCTTATTGTGCTATTTTGGAGTGTAAAAATGATAGCCGCACCAAAAACATTTTCCATGGTGGCGTGTTGTTTTTATGATAGTTTGAGTATTGGCGACAACAGGTCTGATACTAAGCGAAGCTCACGCCACTTCCACTGTTTTTTCTATTCCGTGGTTGCCGTAATGCCCGCAATGCGCCGCGACAGATCGTCAACTTACGTCAATCCTTAAATGTCCGTTTTCGAAAATTGCTAACGTTAGCTGTATGCATCTTGTATAGATATAGACCCCTGTTCCGTCCACATTGCCGACAAGCCGGCGTTATCCGGGTTAACAAGCGGCGCTAGGGTTAAAATCGATAGCCGGTGGCTGGCGCGCCCCGCGGTCAAGGGCGAGCGCTACGTCGGTCGCGGAATTCCGGCACCGCGACGAGACATTACAGGGCCTGTATTCTAGGCGGAAAACATATCGGTTTTGACCTATTATCGTATTGTCAACGTATTGATAGCTCTTATTTACTTGACAGTAATGGCGGCCGAGTTAAAAACAATACTCAAGTCAAAGACGACATGGTTTTTACCGGCCAGAATAGAGGCCCAGGTCTAGGCGGATCTATTTTATTTGATAATTATAGTCCCTAATTTTGGCTAGAACTGCAGTAAAATTTAATAATCGTTTAGTAGGTACCTACGCTTAGAACTTACATTTATCTAGTAGAAACAGTATTTAAAAAGGTCTATCGCCGGTCAGACCATTCCTTTCTCTCCTGTTATAGCGACAAAAAAAAATCAGCTCCAAGCAAATCCTCAGTTCCACCTGCTTCGTATCATTTACATTGTTAAAAAACTTAGGGAAAAACTTTTGAAAAGACACCCTTTCAAAGCCCGCTCAAGTGTCTAAAAACTAGTTCTTATTGCAAGCGTTTAAGGTCTACAATGTGATAATGTTATTATGTTTGCAGAGAGGGGACCTCGGAACGCCTACGTCTAGACGAGGGTAGCAATAGCTAGGTCTGCCCCGCGGCTACGCTTGCAGTTTGTGTGGTGTTAAGTGGATGTAACTTCTCGGTTGCTGTGATAAGAGCGCAAGCGTCGCTCGGGTTGAAAAGAGTTTTCCAACAGATGAGGTTAACTGGAAGAGATCCCATATGGGATAAGTTCGCCAATGTACATTATCTATAGTGATGCAAAAATGTTTTGTAATTGTTTATGTGCAATAAAGAGTTTACATACATACATACATGACAACTTGGCTCTTCAGAGTTTTTGGGACTTCGATATAGAATAATTCATTAATGGCATGGTCATAAACACACAAGATACTTAGCCTCCCAAGTCTCCAGATTTTCGCTTGAGGGCATAATGCCAAATATAAAAGGCACCCTATTATTAATTCGACAAGGTTGCAATTACAATGTTACTAAAATAGGTATAGGATTTTACGAGGGTAATGGTAAACGATTTCTACGACCCATGTACGGTCACGAACGTCAATTTGTGACCCATTTAAAAAAAAATTGCTTGATGTCGCCAAAGTCATTAGAGATGCCAAGTCATTTGTACGTTATAGGAAACTCAACCTTATTGTTGTAGAATGTCAGATTCACTTTAGACCTAAGGAGGGTCACAAATTTAAATCTTTGATTGTACAGCAATTATAAGATTACAATGAGTTACCAACCCTGACCACAAAGGTTACCTCTGTACTAAATATTTAGCACTAGTTAATAGCTAGCAGACTGTCTTAGACACTCGCCGAAACAGTGCAAAAACTCCTGCTTGGCGGATAAGCAAAGCATAGCAATAACAAACAAACCTAAAAAAACTTCGGTGAAAAAACTATCATCAACAAAACAAAAACCTAAACAACTTACCATATTTTTCTGGAATACTACTTAATACAAAAAGGCAGCAGTTCAGTAGATCAAATCTACCCTCCACCCACATATTATTATGTACTAAAACAGTACCATAACATAACTAATGCACTAATGCTACGAATGAGGGTACTTATATAGATAGCGAATCAATAGAGGAAAGCCGCATTACCGGTGTCGATGAAATAGAAGTGCATCAAACTAATCTAGTTGATTGCAGCTGCGTGCGTCGGCAATTAGAGTGCATATACCGCACGTCGTGTCATCCCTTCATTTTTGTAGGTACTGATGTTACTTATTGCGTCGCAAAAACCGCTGGTAGATATTTGAAGGATAAGTGCCCGTGTGTCCTAGCTATAATATTAAAATGAATCCCTGAATGTGTTGCTAAGCGCAAATCTCGAGAGCAGCTGAAGCGATTTCGCTAATATATATTTTTTGAATATTCCTGGAAGTACGAGGATGGTTCTTACGGAGAGAAAAAATTAAAAAATATAGTCAGAAATTTGCGGCGGGCAGCTAGTTATTGTATAAACATTTTAATGATATTGGGAAAGACCTGGAGAAAATGACGGAAGAAAGGAAAGAAAAATAATCCATATAAAAGTTTCTTAGGCAGTATAAGGCCGTCTTCAAATAAATCAACTGAAATAATTCTAATTTTATAATTGCAAAAGTAAGTCTGCTTGTTTGTTGCGCTTGCACAGCTAAACCGATGAATCAATTTTAATGAAATAGCGTGCACCCCGGAAAAGAACTTTTTAGAGGTTTTTTTCTATCCTGGAAAATTGGACAGTTCCCGAGGGAAAAGCGAAGGAGTCGCGGGCAACAGCTAGTGTCCTATGTAAATAATAAATATTATTATTATTATTATTTATTTTATCAGGCGGCAGTTGCGACAACTGATAAATGCCTGTATCCAGCTGTTCCTCGATCAAGTGTTCTTTGTACTGCTAATGTGTTGGTCTAATCGGTTTTTAAACTGATTGACGTTCAGTGCTGAGACTACTTGTTCTGGCAGTTTGTTCCATGCTTTCACTACTTACTCTGTTACATAAGAAGTGTCTGCGAGGATTGTTGTGTGAAAGCTCAGTTAGTAGTTTAAATTGATGACCCGGAGACGAGTGTTGGTATTTAGCTTGAACAATTTATGAAACTCCTGTAAATCGTAATGTCCTGTGAGTATCTTATAGGTTTCTATTAAATCGCCACGCTCTCTACGATCTTTTAGAGTCGTGAGTTTCAGCACCTGCAGTCTTTCCTCGTAAGATTTATTTTTAAGTTGTCTCGGTATCTTGGTGAAACTGCGTTGGACTTTCTCGAGTAGTTCAATGTCTTTGGCGAAATATGGACTCCATGCTTGAAAAGCGTACTCTAAATTGGGTCTTACATATACTTTATATATCTGAAGTATTAGTTCTGGGGTTAAGACTCCGAAGGCTTTCCTAATGAGATAGATCAAGGACTTAGATCTTTTAGTGATTGCTGTTATGTGCTCCTCCCACTTGAGGTCTTCCGTTACCTTGATTCCCAGATCTGTTTGCACTTTGACTGGCTTAAGTTGGGTTTCTCCTAGGTTATATGTAAAGTGCGGATTACGGTTTCCTATATGTAGCACGGTGCATTTTGCAGCATTCAAGCTAATGAGCCACTTCTTTGACCAGTTAGCTATCGTGTTTAAGTCACTTTGGAGTCGGTCGTATTCAAGTAGTGGGTTTGCGAATATCTTCGTGTCGTCAGCAAAAACGCTGACGCTACAGTCCAAGGAACAAGGTAAGTCAAACGTGTAGATTATATATAGCACAGGTCCAAGAACAGAACCCTGTGGCACGCCACTGTGTATTTCTCGCTGTTCTGACAGTGTCTCCCCAACTCTTACACGGTAGGTTCTGTATCGCAGAAATGCCTCGATCCAATTGAGAAGCTTTCCTCGTATTCCGACAAATTCCAGCTTTTGTAATAGTCTTGACGAAGGCACCTTATCAAAGGCTTTCTCATAATCAAGGTAGATTTTATCGACAGGTTCTCTTTTATTAAAACTTCTAGTCCAGGACGAAAGACATGAAAGCAAGTTAGACACTGTTGAGCGGCGCGGACAAAAACCATGCTGATGGTCGCCTATTACTTTGTGCTGTGTAAAGAAGTTTCTTATATGCTTCACTATGACTTTCTCCATTAACTTGCAAACTACACTTGTAAGGCTGATAGGTCTGTAATTAGAAGGTTCTAGCTTATTTCCTTTCTTAAATATTGGCGTCACTGTTGCTGTTTTCCATTGCCTTGGTAAGGTTCCAGTATCATAGGACTTCTGCATTATTATAGCTAATGAGTCTGCCACGTCACACTTTTGTAGTAATATAACAGGGATATGGTCTGGTCCAGGTGAAGAATCAGTTTTCATTTCTTTAATAGCTTGCTGAATTTTATCTTTTGTAAACATGATATCTGCAATGGAATCTTCCACTCTAAGAAGTGGTTCTAAAAAGGGTAGTTGTCCATGTGGTTCCTGTTGAAAAACGCTAGCGAATTGTTCTGCAAAAGCTTCTGCGATTTCAAAGGTGTGTGTTACTGTTTCTCCGTCTTTGTTGCGTATTATTGTTGGTATGCTAACCTTTGAGGTCACTTGCTGTCTTAAATATGAGAAGAATTTCTTTGGTCCGGCTTGTAATAAATTTGTTTCATATGAAGTGCGAGAGGATCTGCATTGATTTATTATTTTGTTATTTATTTTTCGATATTCTCTGTAAATATCATTTAATCCAGTTAAAGTGTATCTGTTCCAGAGAGCAAGTTTTTTTCTTATTAAGTTTTGAATGTCTTTGGATAACCAGGGCTTGTTTGCGGAACAGGAAATCTTCGGTCTTGTCTGGGGAACATATTGTTCTACTGCGGCTGTAAGTACATTAAGGAAATACTGAAACTGATTCTCAGCACATTGTTCATCTTTTATCATATTTCCTAAGGTAGCTCGCAGTTTATCATTTATTTTCTCGTAATCAGCCTTTTTGTAGTTGTATCTAGGTAATGTTGTTTTATTCCGCTTTTGCACTTGAACTTGTATAGTTGCCATTAAGCAAGTGTGATCGCTTTTGCCAATAGGCGCTAGGTGGTCAATGTCAGCTATCAGAGCGTCATCGTTGGTTAGAATTAAGTCCAGGTAAGAAGGCTGATTTCCTTGACGATATCTGGTGTGCTTGTGTACTAGTTGTTCAAGGTTACTACCTCTGTACCACTGAACGAAATTGTCTTCTCTAGGTGTTACATATCCGGTATCCTCAAGCGGCCACTTGACACCACTAAAGTTAAAGTCTCCCATTATTATAGTTGTGTTGGACTCCGAGGCATCATTAAGTTGATTAAGTAAGATATTGTCTTGGTCCAGTGTAGAATCATGTCCTCTGTAAAGTCCACATAGAAGGATCTTCATGTTTCCGACTTGTACGTCTAACCACAAACATTCAGACGCCGCGTGTTTGGTATTGTAGCTCGTATTTATTTTAGTATAAACTGTTTTATTAGCTGCATAAATAGCCACTCCACCACTACGTTAAATATATAGGGAAAATCTCAGGCCGCTTTCACACTTGAAAATTATTGCTTTAAGTTTTGAGAAGCAACATTGGGAAAGAGTGAGTGGCAAATATCTGCATCTCTGTCTTGTATATATCTTTGTTTCAAACCTTACAGCAATAACTTGCAAGTGTACACGCGGCCTCACACCAATCGACCTAGTCCTAAACTCAGCTCTATGCTAGTACAGTCAAGGACTTTAATTGTTATGCCACTATGGAACCCTGTCGCATAACGTTAATCATTAATTTCGCGAGTAATTTCTTTCATGTGGTTTGACGCCGTCATTATGACAATAAACTACCAACTAGGCCAACACATCGTCAAATATGTATATCGAGCGATCTATTCAATATCTCGACTCGAGAATTCCCTCGACGCAGCCATAGCAAGCATAGAAGCTGAATGCCTGTTGACCGATCGGATAGAAATGCTATACAGCTACGTAGTTAGTCCTTCCGTCCCGCAACGACGCTGTACATATAACTAGCTGGATAGGTGGAGTTCATTGAAAACAGAGGCATTCCTTCTTAGTTCTCATAGTTGCCAATGCCTTTGCAATCTTAGGATTATAGTCCTCAGATTGTATCTTGAGAATGCAAATCTATGAGTCACAGATCACAATTACCATCGGGAGGACAGTCTGCTCGTTCGCTCTATGCCTTAAAAAACCAGTTATGACGCATTTGAAACATACTTCGTAGCTGTACCTGTAAACTGGCTCCTTTACACGTCGATAATATGGAGTGCATACTACTGCTACTAGCGCTTCGGACATGACCGTCATTACCACGAAAAAGCGAGGAAAATAGAGCTATTATTCGTGTCTGACCATATTAATATGCAATTTGAACATATCAAATGTGTATGTAAACTTTTAACTGTACAAAAATATAAATATTACAATATTAATATTTAACGAATGTACCTACAAAGACGGAGTTATACCTTAACGGGATCTCCTCCAGCTAACCCTGAAGTAGTTGAACCTGATGTAAACAGAAATATGTACCAAACATAACCATTGAATATATTTAAAAAACAAACAATATATGGCAACTTCTACTTTCATGATCCTTAGCTGAGAACCATACCGATTATCTAGCTATCTATTTAAAAAGCGCCTCGGAATCGGTCCATCCGTTGAATGCTACGCATAGAATAGACACAATTACACAGATACGCGAACACGCGTAACTTATCCCCCTATTTTTCCGTCGGGGTAAAACTCAAGGTTATTTTTCCACATTTTTAATGCACTTAAAAGCATTCGGAGCACCGGAAACTATAAATCAAGTTTTTAAAGCCTGCTCGACCTACTTGGCTTCGTTTTTACAAGTTCTCTGCCAACTGCAGGATCGATTGCAAGTATACGTTTCGCGGGGAAACCAGCACAAACTAAATACGAAACCACGAGTTAACATTGAAAATTGGTCGCTTCTGAAAATATTGTGAATGTTGTGCATAAGCATCTTGATTCCATACGAGCCTACCAATATGTTAGACTCATCAACTAAGATGTTTTCACGCCACTGCTCGGAAATATGGCCAAAGAAGGATCGAAATCAGAATAGAAAGTTGCTCTTAGTAGTACAACACAAAAACAGTCCAACAATGTTGAGTTGCAAAGTAAAATGGAGTGTTTTTAGACCAGTTTACTTTCTACTCTGCTATTGGTCGGTTATTTATGACATTAGTAACTCGTTCGGAAATAAATAAAAAAATGTTTGACAAATATGACATTAGAACGTTTAATTAAAAAATTAAAACGTCAAATCCGCTCAGTGAAAGTGTATTTTTGCGATTGTAAACGTGTTTTTATGTAAGTTTTTAAGGCGTACGTGAAAAACGCCTTTGCATCTTTAAATAAGGTAAAAATTAAAAAAGTTAAAAAGGCGGGAATGAAAATTACTTCTGTTCTTTTAATTGGAAACAAACGCTAAACTTTTGAACTTTTGATTGGAAATTTGTACGATATTCAACAAAAATGAGTGATACAAGTACAGATATGGATCTTACACCGCCTGAAATTCAGGATACGGCAAAGTCGGTAATTCGGAATTTACTGCCAATAAAATCCCGTCGCAAATATCAGAAAGTGTATGAAAATTTCAAAGCATGGCAAATAAATAAAAAAACGAACTCTTTCTCTGAAAGCGTAATGCTGACCTACTTTGATGAACTTTCAAATATCACTATTACTTTTAATTAAACTGTGTATTATGTCCTAACCTGTTTTATTTCCTTACATTAGGCGTGAAAAGCACATAGTATTGCCTCGGTAGAAAGTGCAATAGATGGACTCGTATCTTCGCGGTCCTCACCTGCGGCTCGGCCCGCGAACTAACTCGTCCATCTATTGCTTACTTTCTGTACCTGGGCTACAATGTACTATAGTTGAATGACTAAACAACTTGCTGTTTTTACTATTAGCTTTGGTTGCTATTGCTAATATAATAACTATTGTATAAATTTTCTATCAACTAAGAGAAAATCTCTCTTGGTTGGCTCTCATATTTTTTAGTGTATTTTTAATATAATTGAAAAAATATTTTTGTACTCCTCGATTATAATCTGTGTATTAAGATTTCACAGAGAATACTGCAACGTCACTCTTTTCATCGTTGCATAGTCTATGTTACTTCCGAAACAACCGAAATAACCATTTCGATACGCTCCAGACGATCGAAAAAAATTTGAAAATAGAACTTCGTATTTCAATAGTATGTGTCCTTGTTTAAGGAGACTCGATCCGATACAAAATGGCTAATCTATGGCGTTTCGGAACGTAGCAACGTCGCGTCATCTGTCAACATCTACTTAAACATGCTCCTGTATCACGGGCATAAAAAAAAAAATACTCTTTGTGATTGTAGCCAATCACAGCACAGTACTGCAAAATTACGGACGCCGGTGGTGTTATAGTACTTACGATATTTCGTTTTCTTATATACTCGTATTTAGACTTAAATTATTAATTTTAATGAACTTGTACAAAAAGTATTGTTCACAATAGTGTCATAATTAAGCTTTTTAATCTCGTACCTTACTTAGGCCACTCAGCAAGCTTCGTGGCCTAAACACGGTACTCGACTAAAAAGCTCTCTATTATAACACGATTGTGAAAAATACTATTATTGAGAAAGCAAGTGGTGGTAGGACCTTGTGTGTGCAGGGTCTGACCGGATTGCTGCCACCATCTTAGCCAAGCAGCAGTGTTTTCATTATTGTTTCCGGCGTGGGGATAACACAAGCGGTGAAATTACTATAGCATAGAAGCATTCCGTTTTAGTACTCAGCTTTGGCAACTCATTTGCGGTTTTAGGATTGAAGTCTTTAAATTGTAGATTTGATTTCACGAATAAACGCCTGGAAAAATTTTGACGACGTTAATTTCCTGGATTAACTCAAAGTCTAAAACACGTACCAAAAACTGCATCATCATCCCCTAAGGAAATTTGACCAAGTCTAATAACTTATGGGCTTGCCTGCAATATCACAGCTGAGCTTGCGGCTACCGCACTGCACCGTCTATCGTCCCTAGAGGCTTTGTTACGAGCACTTGAGGTGAGTTAGCTGTCCCGTGGCGACGGCCGTTTCAGATTAGGAATTGCTGGGGTTATTTGTTTTGACAGTTTTAGAAATTTTAAAAATTGATGTTACATTGAGAACAAATTGTAATAAAATGTTATATAAACTTATTTAAGGAAGGTTTGTTACTATTAATTCACATTTATATTGATTAATAAGCTTTAATTTCGCCCAGATTCACTTTGTCCATATTCTCGTCTCGTCCACATTCCCATTTCGTTCACATTTTCATCTTGTCCACATTCCCGTCTCGTCCACAGTCCGGTCTCGTCCACAGTCCCATCTCGTCCACATTCCCATCCCCTTTTTACGTAACTAACTAACGAGTTAATGTAATCTCTCCATGACTGACGTGTGTAGTCAAATTCAGCTAGCTCTGCGTGCTCATGCTCTTTTTAATACCACAGTCTATGTTATCACTATCATAAATAAATGTGATTTGATTTCAAAAGGTTTTTTATTTCGAGGACTTAAGTTTTTCTTATCTTGGTTCTTTAGCAAAGTTTTGACTTCATCATGTAAAATTAAAGGTCAAGCTAATACCAAAAAATACACGACTAAAAAAAGCCTTCATAAAACTAAATCTGGTATTCCAATGTTATCGTTTTTAAATCAAAATGTGATATGTTATCTCAATTACACTTTAAAAAATATGCTCTTTATTTCAAAAACGACAAGCACGATGATCTGACAAAATTAAAACAATTTCTTCGGAAAACCTTGCGATACACATCGTAGCGCCTCTCATGTTTATGGAAACCATGCCTCGGATTGATCTCAATTTCTTTATTAGAAAAAACACTCGTCTGTTGTTACATCCGTAGCTTACAAACAATACCATCGCATGTCAGTTGTCAAAACAAGGGCGTCCTTGTTTACAATAGGAAGGACACAAGCGACTTGATAAACTTTTCTGTATACAGTTTGTATTGAACGTCTCGGGAAATGGATTCTATCGATTTTAAAAGTCGGTTGAACAAGTGAATAGATATAGGAGTGAATGAATCTGTGTCTTTTTCTTTAATTGTATATTTAGAGGAGATCTTTGCAACTACTAAAGCGATGACTAAATGTATGAATGTGGAAGAAGCGGAAGAGATTTCTCAGGATCGTAGCAGGTGGAAAGAAGTGGTCTCTGCCTACCCCTCTGGGAAACAGGTGTGATTTAATGTATGTATGTATGTACTAAAGCGATTTTTAAATTGTCACTATTAGGAAGCGACTGCCTGCCTGCCTAAATTTGACTATTTCTTAATTTGTTTAAACAGAAACGAAGCAGTGAAATAATAAACGACTTGACGACACGGTGAGCATTGACCAACTTCAAAAACCAGCAGTATTTTGTCATCATCAGCATCGTCATCGTCATCGTCATCGTCATCGTCATCGTCATCGTCATCGTCACCGTCATCGTCATCGTCATCGTCATCGTCATCATCATCATCATCATCATCATCGTCAACATCATCATCATCGTCAACATCATCATCATCGTCAACATCATCATCATCATCATGCTTATTAGCAGCCCCAACCCATGAATATTTGTACCCGTCTTGTATGTTTTCCTTTACGTTTGGATATTTTACATCTAGATAAGTATATCTCTGTAACCCCAAGTATTATAACGCAGTTACACTTGTTTTATCTCACGAAAGCGGGTGGGCCATGCTTGTGTGTGTGGACGCACGTGCACGTTGACTCTGAGTGCGTCGCTGTCGCCGCTAAGCGTTGCCGTAGTGTGTGTGTCTATTCGTGTTACAACTAAAAGTATGGCGCTTTAGTGAAATAAAAGAAATGTACAAATGTACAAATTCACTTATCTATTTCGAGATTTTGTGGTCATATAAGTGCCCTAAAATAAACTTAGTACATACAGGGACTATGTCAATTTGTGTAAGATTGTCGCCTGAATCAATGATTGCGTTCGTTCGCTACGGATCGCAAAGGACTATTTACATTTGTTAGACGTTGTTATTGGATACGGATGTGTAAAGAATGCGCATATTTGCTGTAGCGTCTCATGTCGTTTGCTCTTTTCACTTTTTTCCTCCTATAAGATAGCTTAGGAATTGTTCACAAGCGTTCTCGGATCTTTTATTTAATCAGTTATACGCGACAAGTAAAAAGACCAGTATTTTCAAAGACGCTAGCGATTATTAAAGGATTACCTAAACGTTCATTTTCTTCCATTATTCCCTTTATTTTTTTACCCACGTCAAAAAAGAGAGGTGTTATGAGTTTGACATGTGAATTTGTATGTCTGTGTATTTTTGACTGTCTGTGGCATCGTAGGTCCTAAAGAAATGGATCGATTAGAAAGTAGTATTTTTCAAAAGTAAGCTATAGTGCCCGGCCGATAAGAAGTCAATCTTGACACATTGTACAACCATGAAGTTTCTGAATATGTATAATGTTGACGGCAGTCAAACAATGCTGTTATTACTATTCCTTCACAAGCAACAAATAAGTTTAGCATTGTTTTACTGCTGTCAACAATGTCAATAGTCAGAAACTTCATGGTCGTACACACAGCAACACACCTAACTAACCATTGGAGGCAGAGCAGAGAGAAAATATCAATGCTTGACAGGGATGTAGATGTTTTTTTCATATTAAATATATTTACATCCCTTTCAAGCATTGACACTTATTCTCAGCTCCGTCTTTAATGGTCAGTTAAGTGTGTGGGCGACTGTACAATGTGTCAGGAGAGACTTCTTCTCTGCCTATTACTGTAGATTAATCGGGATGGTCCTTAAAAGGCTTCATAAAAATCGCTTGGTCCTTTTAAGACATATAAATAACTGAAGTAAGAAGACGATTATAACGAATGTTTTAATCAATTTTACAGTAAGTAGAAAGCAGGATTAAAATAGCAGTTTAGAAACTCATGAAATTTAACATTAAAAACTTCGTGCAAACGCTAGCGTAGCACATTCCCCTCCACAATTACTTAAAGTATTCTAGGAATGACTCGAACTTTAAGCTAATAAGTATCCCATAGTGCGGCCGCAGCGGTCAATTTGTGCAAGCTTGTCCTTGATATTTATACAAATTAGGCACGTTTAAGCCGCCAACGCACTGAACGCGGAGGCGGCGCGTGGCGGCACGTTCTCAGACTAACAGGCGGTCCCGAAGCGTGTCGGAGGCGAGTGCGGCTTACGCAAATTAGCTCTGCTTATTACGGTCGTAGCTCATTGCTGACACACTCAGACAAATTAAAGCACCCATTTCATGTTTATATTTTTTTAACCCTCTGTATCACAGTGTACACTGTAGACAACATACCGTCTAAGTGAATACATAATTGCACTTTCTTTCCTTCTTTATTGTTTTTTTTAGTACCGTGTTGCCATCCTTATGTTTTATGATGTTTTCTCTGTTCTGTTTTTTTGTGTTCGTCGAATAAATGTTTCTATTTCTATATATATTAGTTATGCACTGCATGATAATAAAGATGGTCTAGATTACGATGACGTCAGCCCTGCAGACCCTGATTTGTATCATACTGTTTGGTCTCACAACTCAAGTGTTGCCTCAAGGCAACAATTCCGTTTTTCAATTAAGTTAAGTTAACTCGCATAAATAATAATCCTTACTTATATTAATTCTTCCGAAGTCTCTGACGTTTTCTATGTATTTAATTATGTACTTCTGAATATAAGTATGTTAATCGTAGTTTAATAATACCCATACTACAAGCATAGAGTTACGATTGGGGCTTGGTCAATTTGTGTGAGATTTTCCCATGATATTTATTTATTTACTTAATTTGTGTGATGAGAGTATGTATTTAAGGGCTGCCACAGACGATCAGTCGGACTGACAGGCCGAGAGGGACGCAGCAATTTGTTAGAATGAGAGACGTATTTAACTTTCTCATTCTATCAAATAGCCGCGTCCCGCTCGTCTGTGACGGCCCTAAGTATGTTCATCGTTGTCTAATATCCATACTACAAGCCTAGAGCTTAGTTCAGAACTTGGCTCATTCGTGTGAGATTGTACCGTGATATTTATTTATTTTTATTGAAATGGGTCTCCCCGTTAGTGAGCGACTGGTGTCCCCGCGTGACTCACGGTGACTCAGTTGGCACTGCTCCACCAGTTCAAGTTTACTGCATCGCACAACGACACGGGCTCTTTAGTAGCAACAGGGTCTAATTTTTGATGTCGTTAGCTGTATTGCAGTTTACGACATTCCAGGGAAGTATTGTTGGGGTTTAAAATAATTTTACTGTATGGATATTTAGAGGAATAATCGACATTAAATTGTCAGATTATTTTTTTAATAACAATGGCGCGTGTGTTCGGTAAATAAATACCTATGTTTATTGTTGTCTAGTTCTAATAGCATAATACGGTCGGCCCTATAAGTAGCTGCTTTAGTTTTTTTTTTTTTTTTTATAAGAGTGGGAGGCAAACGAGCAAGTAGGTTACCTGATGGGAAGTAATCGCCACCGCCCATAAACGCCAACAGCTCAAGAAGAGTTGTCGGTGCGTTGCCGGCCAATAAAAGTGCTGACAAAGCACTAAAGCAGCTACTTATAGGGCCACTTAAGCAGCTACTTATTAACGTATTAAGTATGCTTTAACGTTATGTTTGAACTGCTGCACTAATCTGTCAAAGGTGTTAAACCGACAAGGTACTAAAAGTGTGCAGCTACTTAAGTCCGTCTGTACAATCCTAGAGCTTAGTTTGGAACTAGATCAATTTGTAGTTTATTATAGTCAAGGCGTGATCAAAATTAACAAAGCTCTTCATCATCATCATGCCTGTAGACGTCGAGTTTATTATCCAAAGGCCTTCCTCAAAGATGACCACAATGGTTGTACCCATACCCCGAATACATACGATTCCTACCTTCACCTACATATCTTAACCTATTAGTAGGAGATCCGAATAGGAGACGATTTGCACCGGGCTGCTTATTCGATCAAAAGTATTTTATATCAAATTTGATACGCTAAATAATATGTGGCGAATATATTGCCTGAAAAATTTCAGTCCAGTATATAATTAATTAAAAAAATAAAAATTAACTTTGGCTTAAAAAAATGCAAATGCTTGTTTAATAGACAAATTACATACCAATCGAAAGTATGAAGCCTATCGAACTTGCAAACGTTAGGTTGACTATTTTTTTCCCGTCAAACTATTGGATAGGCAGGTATAAACAGGTAAGTCGGTACTAATAATTTCCACCAAACCGAACGTTTGCATATTCTATAGGCTTCATACTTTCGATTAGTATGTAATTTGTCTATTAAACAAGCATTTGCAATTTAAAAAAAGTTCATTTTTAATTATTTTTTTAATGATATATGGACTGGACTTTAATTTTTCAGGCAACCTATTCGCCACATATTATTTAGCGTATCAAATGTGATATAAAATACTTTTGATCGAATAAGCAGCCCGGTGCAAATCGTCTCCTATTGGGATCTTAGACCATATCCCTTTTCTTCCAAACCCGTAAAAGCGTGACGCACATTTTCCAACGTGAACCAGCTTCCAACACTGATTGATGAAATATTGGTTCAGCTATTCGCGGCGCCTCCCACGTCATCGGACAGTGACATATTACAGGGTTGACTCCACTATTCAGAAATAGAATTTTATTATTCACGCAAACAAATAGCTTACACCGTATCGTTACGTGAACAGTGCAATAAGGTCGGCATTCTACTGCGGTGCACACTACGCACGTGGATCAATTGTTCTAGGCGTGTGTCATAGACGTCATTTCGTGCGCTGTAAGGAATATCTACATACATTTTGATACGAAGCGAAATTATGTGCGCCTCGGTGGAATACCGGCTACTCTTGTATAAATAAATATATAAATAAATAACTATTAGGGGACAATATCACAACTATTGACCTATCCCCAAGCTAAGCTCTAGGCTTGTACGATGGATACTAGACAACGATACGCATGTTATTTAATATTTAATATTATATTTAATGAGATATTTATAACTTTATATAATGCTAGACTAAGTAGTACCATTGTGATAAGAAATATGTTTAAAAAAAAGACTGATTTCTGAGTTTCTTGCGGCGTTTCTTCTCAGAAGTGGTCCCCTCTTGCGAAAAAAGTCCCCGTGCGGCCTACTTACTGAATAAATGTCTTTTGTCTTTTATCTTATCGATAAAGTTACATACACAGAGAAATACATACTTAAATAGAAAACATCCAAGACTCGGGAACAAATACTTGCGCTCATCACAAAAATATCTGCCTCACCTGATGGTAAGTGATCATGGCGACCCATGCACACCCGCAACGCCAGAGGAGTCGCAGGTGCCTTTGTGAAAAGAGTAGGCTCGTTTTTTGAAGGTATGGCGCCTCAATACGAGCAGCGCGCATCTCTAGCGTCGCCCTATCAACGAAAAAAACGGCTGTCTTGTCAGACAGATTTTAATATCGCGACCGAATAAATCGAATTATTTATTAACATAGCGTTTGTTAATTATCGCCATATTGGTGACCCCGACGTGATCACGTTATGTCGGAATATGAAGATTCGGTACAAGAACCTGGGACGACACTAGACTCAGCTGCGGCTATAGATCGCGTAGCCATGAGGCTGCCACCATTCTGCGCCTCTATTCCCGACGGTAATAACGATATCGTAGTTGACCTGTTATGGTATTGTTATGACGTAAGACGCCATTACTGTCAAGTAAATAAGAGCTATCAAAACGGTGACAATACGATAACAGATCAAAAGCGATATTGTTTTTACCGAGTTAAATAGAGGCCCTGGGCGGACGACGCCGAAGTGTGGTTCGCCCAAGTAGAGGCGCAGTTCGCAGTGTCGGGCATAAAAGCGGACTCAACAAAATACTTCCAAGTTATACGCGAATTAGAACAGAAAACTGCAAGGGAAGTGCCAGACATTATAACGAAGCCCCCAGAAAAGATAAGTATGAAAAATTAAAAAAAGAACTTATAAATCGCCATAAAGGCCCCAACTCGTATTGGTTCGGATAAGGTGCGTGGCAAAAAGGCTCTCGAAAAACGCACGGTAGAATTTCCAACTATCTTTTCTCGTGTATCGCGGGTATACTGACTCAAAGGTCGAGGGATCCGATCCGAATCTACAAGTCAATAGCGTATTTTTAGAAACTCTAAGACAAATAACACTTGAAACTGTTCGCCTTCGCGATGAAACAGGAGTATTTGTAAATGTAGTTTTACTGAAGTAGCAATCGGAAAACAGTGAGCACAATTGAATATACAGGATGGTTATAGTGGTTTATGACGTCGAATTGTGAATGCGAAGTACTTAATAGGGAATATGAATATTAGGCATGAATTTTTTAAATCGCATTTCTCAACAAAATATGAAAAAGCCGTAAAATTAATATCGGCCAATAAATACAGATGATAAAAGCATTTGAAACTGGTAATTAAATTTATACAGCGATTAGACAGAGGGATTGGATATGCACTGTTCCTACCTAACCTAACGTTGCCTTATCTACACGTTAGATGTTTCAGAAATTCTGAAAAGTGTTCGGTGTACGGTAAAAATTATGACGACCAATGATTATGTCGATAAAGTAATATAACCGTGAACAATTATGGGAAACAACGGGCTCCCGAAAATATAGTCTCGGTACTGAATATTCAGCACTAATGGCCGATTTACATTAGTCCATCAAAAGCATGCCCTTAGAAGTACATTGCGCCGTTACAATAGCATTCGCCTCCAACGTGAAAACCAAATCGTCAATGTACTTCTACTGGAACAATGTTAATCAGCCATTAAACTCGGGCTATGGCTTGAAGTATAAACATGGCTAATTGAACACGCGGCGATATAATAATAAATGGTCGGTGCGACTGAACCGGGATGTTTGTTCCGCTTCCGGGTTCTATTCCCGGGCCGGGTAGCGACGGCAGCGGCAGCGTTTAAGTCTTGGCCGTTTATGGACTACAAGCTTGTATAGTCAAGAGCAATGGAAATGGATCACTTTGTATTGAATTGCCATAGAAGGTGACCCGTTTTCATTGCTCCTGAGTGTATATCAATAGTTAATATTGTTCTACATTGTTCGCTAAAAGCATGTATATCCAATTTGGCAGTATTCCAGCATTCCGGGTGACGAGTTGTTTTTATAGCTTCTTAAGTTTTGTAATGGTTAAGTCCGTTTGAAAATTGGACGGATAGACACATAATCTTTTAAATTTAAGGATTAAAAACCGAAACAAACAAACTATTCTAAGGTGATCGATACACGAACGAAACGATACAGTTGACTTAGCTCGTAATAATAAGGATATATATATCATATAGGTACAGTTTATACTATACTGATACCCGTTTTCACTTGAACCTCAGAAGACTTAAGCACCCAAAGATTCGCTGGAAGAGATCCCATAAAGGGATAAGTTCGCCTTTGCACATTATAATTCTGTAAATATTGTATTTGAATTTTTGTGTTTTGTAAGTGTTTACATACATACATACATACACCTTTTAACTAAGACCTTTAGGGACATTAGATAGAAACAAAACACTTGTCTTATTATTCTAAGCCACGGGGAAGGCAAACGAGCACACAAGCCAACTGGGTATGTGACCGCTGGTACCCAAAACTGCTTTGCAAACCCTAAGTACCGAGAACACTTCAATGGTCCAACAAGTTCACGCGCGACCGTCCCGCGGGGTGACAGACGTTGGGGAGGAGAGGTGAATGCCAGTACTTTCCTAATCCCAATACTTTTTATCGAATAAACAGCGGCTGGGTGAAGATTGTCTTCTATTCGGATCTTAGACCATTAGCTAAACTAGTTAAATTAAAAAAGAAAAAAAAAAGGTTTTATTTTTGGATATAACATGTAACAGCAATGAATCATCACATATTTCGACAAGACAGCGGAGCATAAATTCGCGCACCCATGATCTATTCCAAAGATGTTGAGTATCATTCTCATTTCGGGGATGACTGGACGTTTATCACAACTAATGACTACACTATTATACCCACAGAACAGAAAAAACAGTAGAAGTGTCAAGTGGGTGTATAAAGTGTGGCATAGTTATGCGGAGAGTGTAAAAAGGATAACCGCATCAAAATAATTTTCCATGGTGGCGTGTTGTTTTTATGATAGTTTGAGTATTGGCGACAATAGGTCTGATACTGAGCAAAGCTCATGCCACTTCCACTGTTTTTTCTATTCCGTAATTATACCTACTAACATTAGGTTGGCCTACGACTACGTAATGTTATATCTCGTGGGAAATATATTAACTTGGGGTTGGTTACCTCAAACATGGTTTATTCAAAAACCTCGATGTTGTATTGTTTTGTCACAGTTCTATGCTCAGTTACTTTTTAGGTTTACTTAGAACATTTTCCTAAAGCATTCTTATTAAATACTTATGTCTTAATCCGCCAAGATATGGTCTGACTGTGTGCAATATAAAACCAAATTAAAATTTGCATTGATTTCCTTCTGCTACTAACTAACGCAATATCAAAGACTTGAACGTATGCGAGATGTCTTGCATTGATTTCCTTTTGTTATTACCTAACACAATATCAAAGACTTAACCATACGCGAGACGTCTATAAAGGTTTGACACAGTTTTGACATAACGTTTGATCTTCTTCATTCGGCAATAACAAATAAGGCAACAACGTGGGGTTATAGATATCTTGAAAAAATATAATGTTACTACGGTGCCATTTTAAACCTATTTCATAAAACGTTAAATATGTACAAACAATCACTTTGCACCGAAAGCTAAGAAAAAGAACACGTTATTTTGTATTTTTATAACTTCGCTTGCTACCTGTACCGTTGAACTCAGCAGATGCATGCCGCTGCCTGCAATCATTACGCGCTGCATCGGTAATCGATTATAAAATGTCGGTATTGTATAAATAGTTTATGAACAATTAAGGCTAAATTTGACCTATCTTGCAGTAAATTGTATATGTTCTTTACATAGTATAAAACAAAGTCGCTTCCCGCCGCCTGTATGTACGATAAGATCTTTTAAACTACGCAACAGATTTTAATGCGGTTTTCTTCAATAGATAGAGTGATTCAAGAGGAAGGTTTTTATGTATGTTAAATTCTGCATTATAGTAGGAGATCCGAATAGGAGACGACCTTCCCCCAGCTGTTTATTCGATAAAAAGTATTTTATATCGAATTTAATATGTTAAGTAATATATGGCGAATAGGTCAACTGAAAAATTTCAGTCCAGTAGAGTCCATAATAAAAATAAACTAAAAATGAACTTTTTTAAACATTACGCACAGGCAGAAGGTTGGACAAACTTCAGGGACTAACTCTGTAGGTCAACCTCATCAACTTTTATTATTGGACCAACATCCAAATCGCGAAAAAAAACCAGCTGTTCCATACATTTCAACTGTTTAGGTCTCAAAGTTTGTATGGAACAGCTGTTTTATTTTCTGCTGCTGCTGCAGCTGGCTGAAGGTCGTCTCCTATTCGGATGTTAGATCATTATATACGGGTGTTACAGAAAAGTCACATAAACAGAAGCGAAACGAGTGCGGTTTGGTAGTTACAAGGTAAATATTCGTTTCTCATAATGTTTCTTTGTTACGGAATTACTAAGTAAACGAATATAGCTTTAGAGGTGTATATAATGTAGCCTATATCCTCCTTTAGACATTCAAATTCAAATCATTTATTCAGAAAATTAGCCATCAGCGCTCTTTTACACGTCGGTTATATGAAGTGTATTTACGAGCGCTTCAGGCAAGACCTCCATTTCTAATAATTGCAAAAAAAGCAGACCGATTTTCAAAAATCAGGACCATCAACATTAAGATCACCTTACACGAGAAAAAAGATCACGACAAATAAACACCAAACATTCAGTATAAACTGCCAATAACCAGAGATTGAGAACCGTTTCATAATTAAGACCTAACGGTAACCGGGCACGTTTAATTTAGTGGTACCTAACCACGTATTAAGTCATATCCTGCGGAAGGACCCACGAATTAGGGTCGCCGGTAACAACTCATTACGGCGGGGACCTCGGAAGTTACAGCAATGGAGGACAGGATAGGGTCCGTAGGTAGGCATCTAAACACCATAATACGTTCATAAAGAGCAAAAAATTAAGTCCACAGAAAGCTATCTTTGAAAGATAATATCGTCCACATACTAATGCTAGTTAATATGTTTTTTTTATGAGTTGGACAGCATAATGTTGGGGTTGTGTTGTCTACAAACTCGGGACTTAATTACTCCAGAAGGATTAAAATACGAAGTTTTCTTACAAGAATGTAGCACCTTGTGGAGCTCCGTTTTCAGGCTTGGAGATTGTTCGGAGCATGATGAAGATGATTTTAGAGAAATGCAAGTCAAATAATTGTTCGTTTATTGTTCAGGGTAATATCAGCAAATGCTCAACCGAAAAAAAAACGTTTACTAATACGAAGCTACATTAGGTACCCCTGAGTAATAAAAGCATTTTTTTAAACAAGTCATCGATAAAAAAATGTTCAGACTCGTATAAACTGAAGCGACACGAGGGCGGGCTGCTAGTTTCAAATATTTGCTAATGTATTACCGACCCTATTCGTAGGACGGACTGCAGGCGACCCGGCCTTGCACCGCGGCCCCCAGACCTTCACCAGTGCACCAGTTCCGATTGCCCTTTACAACGATCTGCAGTGCGCAAATTTGATGAGGCCAGAAATGCATCAGCCAAATGATGTGGACATCGTCGGCGATGTAGTTCTACGAATCTCAGGAAATACTAAATTTAAAAAGAGTAATAATAGTAGTTTATGTGACTGGTGCATAATGAGAGGCATTAATAATGTGGTTTTATGAAACGTGAAGATGACAGTAATAATACTTAACCTAGCAATATAATAACATAATGAACATACAAAAAAAGTTACAAAACAGTAAAATGAAATTAAGTTGATTACTTCGCAAAAGAGTTAGAAAAAATGTCTACGATTTGTGCCATGTTGCCAATGGTAGCAGAGCGAGGTTCGGAGTAAAATTGGCAACGCGATTAAATTTTTCGTCTGCGTAAAACTAGTTTTACAACCTATTTTTACAAGAAACATAAAATTTTCCTGTATACTAGTTATCAGCCGTTTATTATGCTTAACTGGAAGACTAACACACAAACATCCTCCCAAACGTTTACATGTATAATAATAATAGAAAGTGGTAGGAATGACCTCAACACATCAACGAAACGAACATACGTATATTTATTTCGTCTATTAATTTACATGACCTTACAAAATTTCACTGTACCACTTTATTATTTATAAATGTCAACAATCAGTATTATTTAACTCCAAAAACATGGCGCTTCTGTCAAACCGAGGACGCCATGACAGTGCGTTCTATTTACGAATTTCCGCGAACGCAAAAGCGCCGGCGCACGTCGCGATATATCGAGTTTCACAATGCTAATCGATTTCTACATTGCATTTAGTCATATACGTTTAGAAATAAAGTAGAACAGTAGTGGATACAGTAGGTATTATTTATTATATTCCGATTTCGAATCGAATCAGTGCGAGCTCAACTCGCACTTGACTATTTTTAGTATTTGTTGTTTTTCTTCAGAGTTTGTACTATAATCATACTAAATTTGACGCTTGTATGTTTAACCGTTTTTAGTCAAAAATAAATATGTTGAATAAAAACGTGTATTGTATGGGGACCCCCTTTATTATTTTCACTTTCTTATATTTTAATTTTGTACTTATATATGTTAGTAAATCCGTCGTAACAATACATATTCTGAAAAAAAAACCCGCTATCTATTACGGTTCAAAAGATATAGCTGTTTTAAGTTAGGTCGGACGGACGGACAGCCGAAGCATATTAATACGGTGACGTGCCTTCGGGCACGGAACCCTTAAAAAAATAGGGCCAATTTTTTATTCGTGTTATGCTTTAATTAATAGAAAACAAGAAAAGGAAAACCTGCGACATTATTTCAGCTGTCCAAAAAACTGACAAACTAAGAAAAATACTATTCAAGCGTCTTTATTATTTTCTTTAATTTGTAATAAAATAATAAAATATGAATTCAAGCTCTCAAGATTTGTTTACAACGTTACTTAGAAAGTCAAACGTAAGCTTCGAGTGAAAGTTAAAAGCATCCTTATGAAAAGCTCGAAAGCTTCGTTAAAAAGCTTAACAACGCTTCTAGAACAGTCCATCAATCAAAAATTTGAAATTCCGTTGGAACTTTACAACCGTTTGTTGTAACACTTGAATACATAACGATGAAAATGGAAAAAAAACAGCACAAATTAAGATACATTTTTTTTAAGTAATACCTTTTTACACAAACTGCCTAAAAAAAAGGGTTATGTTATGTAATGTTTATGACCTAAGTATATAGGTAGTAATGGCGTTTGTCCCTTATTTATTTATTTATGTATTTAAATGAATGTTGAAAAATGAAATTTGTAATACATAAATATTATTATATTTATGTATTACAGTATTATGATATCTATGAGCTGACCTGATGAGAGGCGGAAGGTGGAAACAGGGTCTCGCTGTACTTATCATAGACCCACCTAGTTTGGACACTCGAGTATGTTTTTTTATAGCACAGAGAAGGCAATGTAGCACACAAGCCACCTGAGGCCCGTTTCAAGAAGCTACAAGATACAATTTACAGGTCTAAACTGGCAACACTGCTCAAATGGCTGGTCATCATTGGGCGAGGTTGTGTCAAATGGAAACTTGTAACCTGTAAACTGTAATTTGTAGCTTTATAAAACAGGCCACTGACGGTAAGTGGGAATGACATGTGACCCATAGACATTTGCATTCTCAAGGCTAGAAACTTAAGACTGCAATCACAACACATTCAATGAGATGCCAACCCTGAGGATTAAGAGGGAATGCCTGATTGCTAGTTATTTCATCAATCATAAACTTCGCCTTCATTCCCAGAGTGGGGTAGGCAGAGCCACAGACTCACCAACAACTCCAAAATCTTGTTGATAATTCTGTGACCACATTTTGCACAACCAGGCTAAGATGTTATCCAGTGTAGTGACAGTGTTATTTCGACAATTCTTATTCCCTCAAACCAAAAAATACTAAACCTCGGTTTATCTCCAAAAGTTTTAAGAACCAAATTACAGAATAAACATTACTGTTGCGATCCACACCCAAGAGACATGGTCAGCATAACCCAAAAATTACTCTTAACGCATACAAATCCAGACATTCATAATTTCAAACAAAATTGACCCCGAACCGAGTCACAGGCACGGAATAGAATAACCCGAGTTTCCTTCATCCATTTACCGCCCCACAGGAATTAGTAATATCTCCTTCCCTCCCGAGTCGTGACAGAAGGGAGTAAAAGAGGCAGCTCACGTTTTATTCGGACCCTAAGCCAAGGCCGCACGTGCCGACGATTGATCTAAGTAATCGTTGTTTTTCACTTGAAGGTAAGTTTATTTATTACCTGTCCTTTTTTTTCAACGACGCGGTGAGCCTTGTTGTTAGTTACCTTGCCTAAGCTAGCGGTGCCGGGTTTGATTCCCGGTAAGGTAATCCTTACAGGGAATCAAACCTTAATGTGAAGCGTGAGTTGTTTCCCTGTGTCATGGATGTTTACAAGTACGTATTTATCTATTTAAGTAACTTTATCGATTTTGTTGGTTCAACTTCTAAAAATCGTTTTTACACGAATTAACTTTTTACAGTGCTTCCCTTTACTATTCATTCGTATGGCAATGAGAAAGAAGAAGTACAGATAATCAGAGACAAAATTTGGTGGATTATTTTTAATTACCAGTAAGATACAACTTTTTACAGACCGTTTCCTTGACGTATTACTTTTAATAAAAATCAATCAATTTGAGAGCGTTGACGGAGCTCCGTTTAGCGGAGCTTCTATTTCTCTTCTCCACCTATAGCCTAGCGCTTAGTTTGGGACTAGGTTTGTATGAGTTTGTCCCTATCTATGTTACGTATTTATAATAGTATAATTCAATCAAAATATCATAAAACCAAATCGCATCCACTAGTCCTATTTACCTCTGACTGTGAGAAACCCTGACCCGAAGGAAATAAGAAATGCTTTGAGTTAAGCCTCGGGCCGCGATAACCCGTCCCGGCAGAACCGTACGTAATAGGGAATTACGGAGATAACCGGACGGACGAGGGAGTTATTTGTGCAGAACGGAATAAGACTATTTGAACGAAGATATTGATTGTGATGACCTTGGTCTCTATTCTACTTGGTAAACTATATCGCTTTTCGTTTTTTTATGGCATGGCGAAAGTTCGCGAGCACTCAGGCCACATGATGGTAAGTAACATCTGTGACCCATAGATATTGGCATTATCTATACAGTGGTGGTCACATAATTAGAGACACTTGTTTTTTTCCCATACAATTGCCTACAAATATTACTTTTCAATTTTGACAACCAGCCAAAAAGATCTTAATAAATTTTATCTTTATTTACACTTATTGTTTACTAATAAACTAAAGTTTAAATGTATGTACAATTTATCTCTGTTGGAAACGAATCTTTCATTTTATAAGGATTTGAAAAAATAAATATTTGGCGTTCATACAAAGTTGTAAAACTTCGTATGGACGCGTCAGCACTAAGTTTTTAAATCCTTATAAAATGTAAGGTCCATTCTTAACAGCAGTTCACTGTACATCAGTTTAAACCTTAGTTAATTATCTAAAGTAAATAGTATTTAGCAATAAAATTGGTCGAGAATTTTTTGATTGGTGGTCAAAATTGAAAAGTCATATTTGTAGGCAGTTGTATGAGAAAAAAACAAGCGTCTCTAATTATGTGACCACCACTGTATATATAAAAGTCAAACCTGACTGACTTATATATCAACGCACAGCCGAAACTACTGTACCTAGAAACTTGAAATTTGGTATAGGGGTTCCTTTCATGATGTAAGCGAGCACTAAGAAAGGATTTTCCGAAAATCGACCCCCAACGGGAAGAAATGGGGAGAGTAGCGGGAAACTAATTCTACGCGTACGAAGACGCGGGCGTCCTCTAGTCAAGAATACAATCTGCAATCCTGCGACCGCGAATGCGCTGCCAACGCTGAAGACTCTATGAACACAACAATGCGAACACTGCTGCTTGATTTCGTTATACGGATATTGATTGCCCAAAAAAAGTACAGTCAGCGACAAAAGGTTATCCCAAAAATACTTTTTACCAGAAAAATCGACATTATATACAAGAAGAAAATGACCGAGCGACTGACTGACATATCAACGCACAGCCCAAACCGCTGGGTCTAGAGATTCCGAATTTGGCACGTAGGTTCCTTATGAGGTCTAGAGGTGCACTTAGAGGGGATTTTTGGAAATTCGTCCCCTAAGGAGTTAGAATAAGGGGAGCGGCGGGAAACTTATTCTACGCGTAAGAAGTCGCCGGAGTCCTCTAGTTTATTTATAAATTGTAGAGTGTACAGGCCTTGAACCGTTATTAAAATGGTGACCTTAAGAAACAGATTCCGATTGCCATTCCGGAGAGGGAGCACCCCGAGCGCAGTTCTGAATATTTATCGGCCCTAATCGGGATGAACAACGACTTGGTGGGGACATTCCATTACTGGGAATCGCTGAGATGCGCGTTATGATACAGAAAAAAACGGGTCATGTGCGAGTCGGACTCGCGCACCGAGGGTTCCGTATTTAAGATACTCATTTTGTTATGAACTTTATTTTTACGCGATAAGGTCCATTTTTCTAGCCTACAAACAGATTTTCAAAGCTTTTTTGGGATTTCTCAAAAACTGTAAATAATTAACACTTTTTATACCACGACGGTGGCAAACAAGCGTACGGCCAGCCTGGTGGTAAGCGGTTACCGTAGCGTACCTTATTTTTATTTTCCCATAAAATATAAATAATAATTATCTATACTTACGCCAGGTTTTTTTTTTGATAAATATTTTCGGAGATAAGGGCGATCATTTTTGAACATTTTTGGCAATAAATCCGAAAGTACATACCAGAAAATTTTAAAAAAATAGTTTAGAAATGTGCCCTTTCATATGACACCCCATTTGCTATAATCAGACAAATTTCATTTTAAACCGACTTCAAAAAAGGAGAAGGTTATACGTTCCACTGTATGTTTTTTTTTAAAAGTATGTTCACCGATTACTCCGTCAATTATGGACCAATTTTAAAAATTCTCTTTTAGTTTGATAGAGTATACTTCGAGGTTAAATACCGCTGTGCGCGACCTTGGCTCGCCAGTTCCTGGACGCAATCAACCGGGATAAACGGAAAGCTGGTGTAACCCAATAGGCAATTTAGGAGTTTACAACGATCTAAAACAGGCGAATAATTCGTATTCGTAATTGGTCTAGGTTCTTTTGACAGCTTACGCGATAGATTATACTCGGCCCGGGGAACCTTGATCCCTATGACAGTTCATGTTAGTGATGGGTCGTGTCGATGTAACTTAACTTTTTTATAGGCAAAAGCGTGACTTGCATTCAGCCACGGTGGTAAACATGTTTTTAAAAATGTAATCTGCATTTCTAATGTTTGTTATGTTGTTGTTGTAATGTCACATATTATGAAAACTGATACTTATAAAACCTAATCTGAAATAAAACAAAAACTGGTGTCCCCAGAAATATCCATAATTTGAGTGAAATAAAAACAATTTCATGTAACTTTTTTAACATTCAGCACCTATAACTTAAATGATTATAAATCGGACACTGAAAGCGTACTATGTTAATGTATTTTGTACACTCGTTTCCACTATCGACATTTGTTTATCGATACTTTCGCACTAGTCGATATCTTCCAAACGAACTAAGTTTTGCAGGACGTAAACGTAAAGTCTGATTGTGATAATTTCTTGTAAATGTTAAGAACTGTTATAATTCCAACGGAATATCATTGTAATGGCATGTATCTACCTAAAATTAATAAATGACATTTTTAGACGCCTCCGATTCGATTCTAATGTAACGGTGACGCCACTACAAGGTTGTGTCATGGGAATAACTGTCAGTGTCATAGGGATCAAGGTTGCCCGGGCCGACTATACTTTATGCAAAAACTAGCGACTTGTCGTCGCTTCGTTTCGGTTTATGTGAATATTCCGTAACACCCGGACATAAACCAGAATTTATTATACTTCCGTAAAAGATTACTGATGGTGAAAACCGCATGAAAATCCGTTCAGTCGTTTTTAAGATTATCGCGAACATACAGGCAGATAGAGGCGGCGGGGGGCTTTTATAATATGTAGTGGGATATATAAATTACCTATTTTTTTACTTTAAACCATTAATTTCATTGGATTTGTTTTCAATTTTAATTCTTACAAAGCAAAGTTTAGGTTGGTTGAACATTGTCTTATCTATGCTTCCCTTTCTATTGCATAATTCCTATTCACTTGCACGCAACCCAGCTCATACAAAACACACCCAGAAATGCAAGCTGATCTACTTGTAGTTGTAGCGTCGCGTCGTAGCGCCGCAACCTTGTTACTGCGTTGGATAGCCAATCAAATCAATTGCACCAAATATGAAACGGAGTGAAGATCAACTCAATAATTGTTTTTTAATATCATCAATGCTGCACGGCTAGCACATGTTGTCCGCGACTTGTTTGTCGGTCGGATCTCCCTTTCCATCTAGTCTGTGACGATAGAGACGCACTGAGCGACAAGCGAGAAAATACATCTTGTGCTACCCGTGCTGAATACGACATCAGGACAAGAAGTTGCTTTCCATTTTCAAAATTTACTAATTCGCACGGTTTATTTCAACAAAAATATGCTTGAAGTCGTCAATGTAATTAGAGATGCCAAGTCATTTGTAACAAACAGGAAACTCAACCTTATTGTTGTAGAATGTCAGATTGACTTTGGACTTATGGACCTAAGGTGGGTACCAAATTTGAGTCTTTGACTGTACTCGTACTTAATTGAGGAAAAGGAAAAGTGCTTCAGAATCAATAAAAATATTAGCTAGGAATACGCCGCACACCCCTATCATGTTTTTTATTAATATTCGGATTCTCTCGTGACAACAAACAATATCCTTTCGAACCAAGCCATCGCTTCCCTCGTATATAAACCGTCCGGAAGCGGTCTCTGGACACACAAAAGCCTGACTACCCGCATGGCACAAATCCGTTGGATAGTAGCGCAGGAAATTAGTACGTTTCACTCTATTCACTCTGTAATCGATTGACCTTTACCCCATTTCAATCAAATGGCGGTTCTGCCGACCGAAGCAAGAAGGCAGTATGCGCATATGAACTTCATAGTATAACTGCCTTTTTGTTTTGGAAGCTAGAGTTAGCGTGTAGACTTCTCGGAAGATAATACCGCCTGCGGCTTTATTTCACGGTAGTGTAACAATAGATGTTATAAAAGCAGTCCCAAATATTGATGAGATCATTGGGAACCTTCAGTAATAACTATTACATAATTCCTTTAAAGCTGATATCTCCTAAAGGGCCCCAAGAGATTTTCATGAAACCTACAACGCAACGCATGGATCATGCTGATTGGTTACCGCGCTTTGAAAATATGTCATCTGCGCAGGTACGGTCGGCCTTATAAGAAGCTGCACACTTTAGTGTTTTGTCACTTTAACGTCATGTTTGAACTGCTGCACTAATCTGTCAAAGGCGTTATAGCGACAAGGTACACAAGTGTTCAGCTTAGTGTTGTTAAAAGACTAGTCTTGAAGACTTTTGAACCTTAAAGACTTCCAAACCTTGAAGGTTCAAGCTTTGAAGACTCGAGCGTTAAAGGTTTGAGCTCAGAAACGGTTCAGAACCTTAACGACTCAAGCTTTTTATGAGCTCTTAAGAACAAGTCTTTAAGACTCGGGGTTCATAGACAGCTCAAGCTTTAAAAACTCGGCTTATTGAAAGCTCAAGGCCCGGAACCTCGAAGGCCTGAGTTAAGCGTTAAGAGCTTAAACAATGAGCGTTATAGGAAGAAAGTACTATTGTACGGTCAAGTGCAAAAATACGTATCGATTTCATCTTCTCATAATTATGTATCGAGGCCTTATTTCGCTGACGTTAAGGTACTATGGGACATATTTTTGATTGGTTATGTGCACCTATATTTTTACACTTGACTGAACCTATATTTATTTTTAACCCTTAATTTGACGGTGTCCGGTGTGGCGGTCTCGGTCTACCTAGTTTTTAGGGTTCCGTATCCAAAGGGTAAAAACGGGACTCTATTACTAAGACTCCGCTGTCCGTCCGTCCGTCCGTCATGTCACCAGGCTGTATCTCATGACAACAACAAGTATGGAACCCTCAGTGGGCGAGTCCGACCCGCACTTGCATGGTTTTTTTTCTTCTAACGACCTCAGGATTATGCTGTTAAAATCTCTCGGGTTCCTCACGGGCTTCCTGTATAATTATCAAATATGGCACAGATAACATAAATTGATCTACTTTGTTAAAAGCTTTTAAGACTTAAATGCTACAAACCTTATAGACTTAAACCTTCAAAGCTTAGGAGGCTTTAAAGCTTGAGGCTTAAAGACTCTGAGGTTTCTGTGCTCGTAAGCAACAATGCGAACTTATTAAGTTGAGGCTTATATGGTCGAGGCTTTAAGGTTCGAGGCTTCTAGACTCAGAAGTCGCGACTCAAGTCTTGTAGTTTACGCCTCGAAGCTTAAATTCACAACACTAGTTCAGCTTCTTATAAGGCCGACTGTACATCGGTGAGCCATATCAGTTGTGTTTTACTGTACTAGAAAAGGGCAGTTGCACGTGATTGGCTAATGAGAATCCGCTAAAGCCGCACTCACAATGGAGCAGGTAATCAGTCGGCTCTTACATCTGTACGGTGCGGACGCGTTTGTTTCCCTTCTTGCGACTTATTGTTTATCGTTTACCTGTGATTTGGTTAGTGAAACGGACCGATGTCTCCTTAACGTTTTATTTTCAAATACCATTGTGAACGAGTCCTAAGAAGATTATCTATTGTTGCCGCCCACTTGGCTACCTGCCTCTATCTTTTGTCCTTGTCATTTTTATGAGATTGTGCGAGTGAGAGAAGCCTATAAAGTAAATAGAGTATACGATGCCAGAAACGGACGCACAGATATACGCAGACACACATACAAGGGGGTATACTATTTGTCCAGGGTTAAAAAGTAATGTTATAAATCGCCTCATCGCCCGTGCAGTGTATCATATGCTCGTACATCTATTTGGATTGCAACTCTCCGCTCGTCGCCGCCGCTCGTGCAAAGCTGTAGCTGGGCTATAAAAAAGGTTTATACTTTATATTTCTGATCCAAACTTTTCAAAATGATAGTTTTCTATTAACTACATTATGAAACGTCATTTACGTTTACAAGTCAAAAATATATTAAATCTCGTTTTAATTGTTTTACAAAAAAGTGTACCAATAAAATGATTCCATAAGAGCCTAACAAGACGTATGAAACACCAACTAAGATCGTAGTAAAATCACAAAAGAATATGTTTTTGTTACTACCAGCTTCGGTTGATTTGAATAATATTATATTATAATATGTATTAGCTACGTAATTATCTTATTCAAATTCAACTAAGAGTACATCGCTCTGGGTTGGCTCTCATTCTTTTTAGTGCGGATTATAACGGACCATTATAACCAAACTGACGATATTTAAATGAATCACAATACACTCTCTGAAGTTTCTAAACAAGATAATAATATGTTTATCGACAAGCCAGCGATGCACAGTGGATCGAAATGAATAAAAAATGGACATTCGCATTTTTTTCTAAAAATCCTATTTTAAAAAATGCTTTTCGGTTGGAAATTATGTAAGGAACAAAAAATGTTATATAACATTTTTCAAAATGAGGCTTATTTTAAGCAGAAAAAAATAAAATGTGTTTTTTTTGTATGAAACTAAAAAATAGGTATCTTATTGTAAGAAAACCGTAACCGATCCCGCTTTCAAACCTTTAGAATATCATTGTCCTACTTTAGTACAGTAGAAAATAGTTAAAACCTTATCTCAGTAGGTGCCCGTTTTTTTTTTATAGTCCAATCAAAAGTCAGTAAATACAACATTTTTCTTAGTTATGTATTTTTTTATTTTCATTAAAAAAACGGTATATTCATAACAATTTAGTATAAAAATAAAATATTTATGATATTTTGATACAGATAAATACAAGTTTTTTCAAGAAAATGGTTCTAAATTACATTGAAATCGAAACATTAATTGCGATAGTTTTACTAACTATGATAGTAACAAAAAGTTAAAATATACTTGAAATCAACAGTTACAAGTTATAAAAAAAATACATTGTATCTTAGATCTATTTTATTCACAACCTTCTTCTACACTTTCCAAAATTTCCATATTTTCAGCGTCATCAGTGCTTATGTTTTCTATTATTAATAATTCCAAAGCTTTAGAAGAGAGGGTCTTCTTAGTCGCTTTACTTAACGGTGGCCTCAAAAAAGACAATCTTGGATCAGATGACACCAAAAAATTGTGCAATATGTCTTCGTTTGTTTTTGTTCGGCACTGATGACGCTGAAAATATAGAAATGTTTGAAAGTGTAGAAGAAGGTTGTGAATAAAATAGATCTAAGATACAATGTATTTTTTTTATAACTTGTAATTGTTGATTTCAAGTATATTTTAACTTTTTGTTACTATCATAGTTAGTAAAACTATCGCAATAAATGTTTCGATTTCAATGTAATTTAGAACCATTTTCTTGAAAAAACTTGTATTTATCTGTATCAAAATGTCATAAATATTTTATTTTTATACTAAATTGTTATGAATATACCGTTTTTTTAATGAAAATAAAAAAATACATAACTAAGAAAAATGTTGTATTTACTGACTTTTGATTGGACTATAAAAAAAAACGGGCACCTACTGAGATAAGGTTTTAACTATTTTCTACTGTTCTAAAGTAGGACAATGATATTCTAAAGGTTTGAAAGCGGGATCGGTTACGGTTTTCTTACAATAAGATACCTATTTTTTAGTTTCATACAAAAAAAACACATTTTATTTTTTTCTGCTTAAAATAAGCCTCATTTTGAAAAATGTTATATAACATTTTTTATTCCTCACATAATTTCCAACTGAAAAGCATTTTTTAAAATAGGATTTTTAGAAAAAAATGCGAATGTCCATTTTTTATTCATTTCGATCCACTGTGCGATGTGCGCAAAAAACTTGTGTTTGGACGAAACGGGCTGCGTAAACAAAATCAACATAAACTTGCTTGCTTTGATTTGATACTACAGGAATATCAAACAGCAGATTAGCGGAAGCTCGAGTTAGTCTCTGGATTAAACTCTCTTACCTTCTTAAAACACTACCGGTTAAAAAAGCGATATTACCCATTTAACTCTACCGGTATTCAAAAATCTTAAAAGTAAGCCAATTGTAATATCAATACGTGTAATAGTGACATTTCTGTAACTATACATTATCGGTAATATCTGTTAGTATAGTGCTGGCCGAGTAATTTTAAATCCTACCAAAAACATACATATAAGTCATCTCATACGAGACCAAAAGTAGTTCTATGTAAAAAGGTGCCAAGTTCGGCGCCAGTATGTTGGCAATCAAAACTAATTTATTGCAACTAAATGCATTTTGAGTCCTAACTTAGCAGTAGGTACATATACAGTATGTAAACTAACTAAAACCATCTCTTTAAACCAGTTGATAGCCAAGTCGAGTTAAGTATTTTAACACATGTTTTGCTAGTACGGGTCGAATATTTTTAATTTTATCATTGTTTAAAAATTATAAACACTTACCTTTTTCAAAGTCGGTTAACCCTAAAAGTATCACCCTATGTGTAATGTTTACGTCGTGTCAGATTTATGTCATTCAAATTTCACTGGTGTCACTTTATTGTCAATTATAAGGGCGATTACCAGACTGCGTGACAATGAAAGAGCGGTTCCGGTCAGTACCGGATAGTAGTAGTAGTAGTGGTGGGCCTCGTCCTCGTATTGACGTCAGAACGGAAAAAAGGATCTACAACCATTTTACAGAAAATCTTGGCTTCAGCACTAGAAAAGCGGGGAGTTGTATGATATGGTACGTTTGCTGAACCCCACACCTCTAGACTATTTCTTCTGGGGATGGGTGAAACAGTTAGTATTTAAAAAAAGTGTCGAGAACGGAGGAAGAAATGAGGCTGCGGATTGTACAAGCTTCGAACATAATCAAGCGACGTGCCCGGCAAAATCCAGCTTTGATGCGTAGCGTTCACTTGAAACAACCATCGTCGCTTGGTTCAAATAACGGCCACATTTGGTCTAATCTACGTCGTATTTAATCGGAAGTGTGCACATAGCCTTACTTTAACTGACATTGAAAATGTTGAACTTGGCCTTGACCTGACAACCAGATGACAAATGTTACAATTGTAAACAAATAATACAGGATGTTATTGAATCATGAATAACTAAAATGATATTTTTTGTATTACAATTATAAATTATAAAAAACGTTAGAATTTAAATAATTTATATACGAAGACCTTATTTATCGCCTATACATGCCCGGATTCAAACAAATGGTTTTAGTAAGTTTACATACTGTATAGTAATGTAATGTAATAATATCATGTTATCTGTTAGTTATTTAAGAAAACGAAGAAGTTTCTGTGTGCGTCGATCATGTTGATGTGTAAACCGTGAAAACGAAACAACTAAACAAACTTATGCATTAATAATAAGGATTTGATCATAGAATTTGGACCGTTGGCTATTGTGCAAACAGCTCGGAAATTATATCTTTGTTTTCATTAAGTTGCTCAAAAGCTCCGGGCGTGCCTCTCGTTCGAAGTTGTTCATTTAATATTGACTGTTCAATATACCTGCCCTAAGCAAATATCATAAATAAGGCGTGGGTTCCAAAGACGGCTACTCTAAAAACAATCGAATTTTATCGCTCAGTAAATTATTACGCAATGGAAAACAAGACAAGCTGAAGAGCTGTTCTGATTGGCGAGAGAAAGGCAGTTATATGCGAAGCTGACTGCCAAACTTCAATAGTGGAAACTGGAAAGGAATTCGAAGATTCAGATTTTTTTCTTGTGTTCCTGCTCAGCCTACCTGATCTCTCAGTAGGCGGGGGAACATTGCTCGTAGATCGGATAGCCGTTGGGGCGGGAAGGTTCTAGAGTGGCGGCCGCAGACGAGAAAGAGAAGTCTGGAGGCCTCCCACGATATGGTGAATATGGTGATAATGGCGGGAAACTGATAGGTGACTATCGTGGAGTTCCTTTAAGAAGGCTTATGACTTGCAGTGGACGATTTACCGGTGATATGATAACCAGCTTTTCTTCTTCAGATTCGCAAATATGCAAGTACTTGCGAAGTGTAAAGAATGTCATTTTCAAATTACATATAATTTTTGTTATATCGTAATTTGCTAATCTTGTAAAAATACCATCTAATCTTATCCAGATATAGGCTATCGTTTCGTTCCATTCCATCAGTATGCATGACTACGGCATTTTCCTCAGAATTGAACATGATTACAGATTTTGGACTAGATGTATATTGAGGCAACGTAGCGATCGGTTAGTCTACTTCCCTCTTACATCTTCATACACTTCACCATTTCTCATACTAAAAGTAATTGCCCGAGTATTTGCCTTCGAAACGCTTTCAATGCTACAATTCCTAACACGAATTTTATTACATCATTACTGTTAGCCGAGTTCGCTCTCGACTCAAGAATTCCGCTTGTTTGAGGGTATTTTCATCGGCAACCGCAAACAGAACCAACGAGTTATTCCCCACTAATAACAACTATTTTATGACCCCTACACACGTTGAGACTGTTACAAATCGGCGCTCTCAATAAACTGGTGAATACCAGAATATGTCGACCTCCAATTCGAAACAGTTGCTCGTAATAGAGAATATATTAGGTTTTTGTGAGATCGACGGCTGTAACGTTTAGTAATAACCACAGAGTTATTTGATATGAGCTGTAGGAAATTTTAGGCATTTAATGAAACATTTAGCCCTGAGACGTTTTGGTATTTATTGAAAACAAAAATGGAATTGCTAGCGATCCGTCTTTTCATAAAGGAACACTTTTATCAAGGAAGTATCTCATTTAATCTAAATATTTTTCGGCCATTACGAAATATAGGTATTTCGGGATTGAGTCGTCTTCACGTGGTTTACTTTTTACTAGAAGAGGCCCGCGTCATCGTTCGCGTAGAATTGTTACCCCGCTACCCTATTTCCGCTATTTCTTCGCGTTGGGGGTTGAGTTTAGAAAAAGGGCACTCAAAGAATATCCCCTCCAAAGCCTCTGCGAATGGCTGTGCGTTGTCCGTCAGTCAGTTACAAAAAAGTTTTATACATAGATACGACTGGCAGAGACAGGCAGACATCCCACCTGATGAAGTGGTTACCGCTGCCTAGAACATAAGCAACACGAACCCCCTAATGTCCTAAGAATGTACTTATTGGCACACGATGTGAAACTGAATATCAATCGCAATTCATTTGTAATCGCTAACACACACCCTAACGCAATCCCGACGTCAAACTCATAACTTTTGCCACTCTTTGTCTTTGTCAAAAATTTGGTCCTCCGAGCCGGATTTCTAAGCACACAACATTGGTCCTTCGAGGCCGGATTTGTAAACAAGTCTAATTGAGAGCGTTCATTGATGTTAACAAACAAACGGGGCAAATAAAACACGACCGCTAATGATGGCGAAGAGGAAAGTGATGTCGGACGAAAAAAGGGTCTCGTGAAAGGAGTGTAAACAGAGCAAATGGCGGGTTTAATCCTTTTAGCGATTGCGAGGCTGATTGCGATTCAGAATCGGGATTGAGGTATGTTTGTAGTGTAACAAAATTGAGTACTGAAAGCCCGGCATTGTGAGCAATTCGTTTGATAGACATTGTAATTCGTAAAAATTTCGATGATTTATATAATAATAGGGGGTTAGTTACTGCAACTTTAAAAAAGTTTGGTTTGGAGAACATATATTTAACTAAAATTTTGTCAATAACTAAAACAATAATCAGCGGTAATACCACGTCCGACTGAGTACTTCGTATATCATTTAATCTCGATAAGTTAACCAGATATTGACGCTTTAGGTACTTACTACGAAGACTATGGCTGTCAGTGGACGTCTTTCGAATGACATGACGATGACAATTATGGATATTCTCACCACTATTCGGAACGAGATCTATGTGGAATCACGAGCAAAAGCTTATAACATATGATGAAAATATTCATCAATGCTAATTTCAAAGGAACACTAGTTAATCAATAGATACCAAGACTTATCAGAACATTTGATATAAATAAATAAATGATATTAACATGGAATTGGCGAATGACTACAATGTATCACAGGAAACGCATCCTCGATATCAGAGCGCGTGTCTGTGTGCGTGCCAGTGTAGGTTTTTTCAAGAGCACCATCACTGTAGTAGTTCTGTATTGACACACACATTGACAGATGTTAATATGATCAACACACACATGAACAAAGTATATTGTAATCAAACTGTATGAATATTAGATCGAGAGCCGACGGCTCGAAAGACTACCTCATCATAATATTCAAAGTTATTTATAAAGATGAAAAAATTGTTGCCAGGGGCACAATTTTGTAGACTCTTTTAACAATTTATTTTAGGGCCCACACAGCATCTTATGTATTTACAATATATCAATACATTTGGCAGTTAACAACTTAAGATTGTTGCTCTGCCATTCATGCAATCATTATCATGTCAAGCTACAAACTGTCTTTATATCAATCACGACGCGTTAAGCGTTAGTAGACGGTAAACCTACCTACGAAGCTAGCAGTCCCGGGTTCGATTACCCGTGTAGGCAAATATTTGTGTAATTACCGTGAGTATTTGTTCCTGAGTCTTGGATATTTTTATGTATTTCTCTATAGAATGGTACATGCAGGAACAAGTAAAGGCGCAGGCTACTAGCGCGAGCAGAGATCTGTCGAGCTCAATTTCGTATAAAGCTGCCCTAATTGAGAATGCACGCGCTAAAATTTGTTTTGCACGCTTTGACGGGACTACTGGAACTCGCCGGTTAATATAAGCTGCGTCGAATTAACGAGTTATACGCTTAAGAGAATCACACCCAAGTATGCTGAAGCTTGGTGCACCTAGCTCGAGTCGCTGGACCCGCTTTTTTTTATTTGAAGGCAGGTTTTCTAGCGGTGGTTCTTAGCTAGGTTTTGTGAATATAGGTCGGACCCTTTAAGAGATATCAGCTCTGAAAGAAGGGGCCACCATTACATCGGGGGTTTTTACTTATTAAAGCCAGCGAACTATAACGAGGAAGGGTTCCGAGCGGCCGTCTTCCTGACTATGCATGTAGGTTAGGTATTCGTTAGCTTTTGATGTTACTCGTTAACTATAAATAGATCGTAATTATCTACGGATAATGTGAGCCAGCGCAGGCGCCGGGTTATAATGCTTTTTTAATTTCATCAAGCCCGCTAGTGTTAACTATAGCTGCGGATATTAGGAACATAGGAACAGGAAATGAGGTTTTATGTATTTTCATAGCACCTATCGTACTAATATTATAAATGCGAAAGTGTGTGTGTGTGTTAGTTTGTTACTCCTTCACGCTGAAACGGCTGGACGGATTTGAATGAAATTTTGAATCGAGATTGCTAATAGTCAGAAAATAGTCTTACTTATGTCCAACTTATTAATTTCTTCAACTACCTCTTTTTGAAACACCATTCACTATTCACCATAACACCTAGATAAAACAAGTCCATTGCCATACATAGCCGTTTATTATGTTCTGTAATTTTGTTAATTTGTCTATCTTCTGCATTCTGCATTGTCCTTGCTTAATTCAACTCCAAGGTTAACTGGAAGATAAGTTCGCCTGTGAAAATTATTTATATTGATGCAAACATGTATTGTATTAGTTTATGTGCAATCAAATCGGGGAAATACTGGAAAAGGGCCGGGTCTTAAGTACCCGAAACCGACGTGCGTGCATGACTCGATGTATGAATGTGGAAGAAGCGAAAGAGATTTGTCAAGATCGTAGCAGGTGGAAAAAAGTGGTCTCTGCTTACCCTTTAGTTGTCTAAATGATCGTTCCTGACGTAGAGATCTCGTCATGTTGGTCTCCTAGTCATTATTTATAATTTCATTTTATTGACCTTACATTTGTAATGATTTTAATTGTGTTAGTTTTAAAAATAATTATTTATTACTTTATTACTTTGTAATGTTACTTTTAAGTATTATTGTATTTTATGATTGGAAAAAATGACCTTCTGCTGGAGTCTCTTGCGGCGCTTCTTCTCCGCAATGATGGTCTTGTCCGAAGCGCTAGTAGATTTACTTTCCTTTGCTCTTTAACCCTATACTTGACATTGTGCATTTTTATGCACATTACTCTTTTAAAAAATCTAGAGAGTATATTCAGGATTCAGCAGTTATTTTTAACGCGCATTATTTTAACTGATATTCCAATAAGTCGGAGGAATATTATTTTGTGCTACTAGGTAAATCCATTTTGACAGTAGCACGCAAAATAACGGACCAAAAACCTGCGTTTACGCATTGTTTCATAAAAAATATTGATTTTATTAAATTTTTGCTTCAGTAATGCTAATTTGTCGTTATTACAGTATAAGTAAGTATATTTCCAATACACAATAGCACTCTTTGTATATCAAAACTACATAACAATGGCCTCTAACGTAACATTTAGGCATATGTATCTATAAATGCACACCGCCAGCTACACTATTAACTAAGGGAGACTGGAACATATTTGTGAAAAACAGAGTGAAAGAAATAAGACAACATACCAAAGTGGAAGATTGGCATCACTTACCAGGTACAATGAATCCTGCTGATTTACCATCAAGGGGCTGCAACGCCAAACACCTGCTTAAGAGTAAATGGTGGGAGGGACCTGTATGGCTAAAAGCAAAACAAAGTGAATGGCCTAAGTCTCAATTTGAAGTTAGAGAACAAGAAGTTTACAAAGAAAAGAGACAAATAGTACTTGTTAACAATACTACAGATATGAGTACGTTTCTATTTAAACTTACCTACTTCTCGAAATACACTAAGATAGTAAGAATGGTTGGATGGATAATGAGATTTGTATACAACTGCAAGAATACGAATAATAAACAAGAAGGTGAACTGAGTTGTGCAGAGTTTCAGAGCGCTGAAAAGAGAATCTTGAAACTGGTTCAGGATGAAATGATGACGGATGTCTATAAAAGAAAATCAAAGGATTTAAAGATATTTAGGGATGAAGAAGGTATCCTGAGGATTCACACTAAACTGCTTCTAAGCGATGAACCCGCTGACTTCGTCTGTCCCATTTATTTACCTGGGAAGCATCTTATCATCGAAAGGTTAGTCGCCACTAAACACTGTCTGCTGAACCACGCCGGCTCTGGAAGGCTAATGTGTGCGCTCAGGGAAAATTATTGGATTACTGGTGTCAGAAGACTTATCAGTTCAACCGTTTCAAAATGCGTACCCTGCAGGCGTCAATCAGTAAAGCATGCTGACGCACCAATACCGCCGTTGCCTCGTGACAGAGTAAAGCCGGCTGCCGCCTTTGAAGTGACAGGTATCGACTTGGCCGGTCCTCTTTTTCTTCGGTCGGGAGGGAAAGTGTGGATAGTTCTATTTACGTGTGCAGTATACCGTGCTGTACATCTTGAATTGACTAAATCGTTGTCGACAGAAGCTTTCCTCATGGCTCTTCGAAGATTTCTCGCCAGACGTGGAAGAGTCAACATCATCTACACGGATAACGGCACTAACTTCCACGGCGCTGATAACCTGTTGAAGACTTTAAATTGGAATGAAATAGCAGCCTACTCCAGCGTTCGAAGACTACACTGGAAATTCAATCCGCCAGCCGCTCCCTGGTGGGGTGGATGGTGGGAGCGTTTAATAAGGTCTCTGAAGGAACTTCTTCGACGAAACTTGGGACAGAAAACAGTTAGTTACGAAGAACTCCTAACAATTCTCTGTGACTGTGAAGCACTTATGAATTCACGTCCTCTAACCTACATCGCAGGTGACACGGATAATTTAAAACCACTCACGCCGGCTTGCTTCTTGCAAGGGCTTCCAGCCAGTGAAACTCCAGACTTAGACCAGCTCGATCATAATTCACTGAATAGGCGACTTAGGTATCTGCATAAGCTGAGAGACGGTCTACGCGAGCGTTTTAGAAATGAGTACTTGGGAATGCTCATACAGAAGGGCAAGGAGAGGGACTCTCATTTAAAGGTAGGCGATGTCGTATTAGTAGAAACTGATGCAAAGCTTATTAAGTGGCCTTTAGGAGTAATTTTAAAAATATATACCGGCAAAGATGGCAATGCAAGAGTAGCAAAAGTTCGCACAGCAGACGGCGAGTACACTCGAGCTTACCAACGTCTGTACCCGCTGGAAGAGCAACCTAGCGAAGTGCTGTGATGATGAGCAGTAGTTTCGGGGCTCCGCCCCAAAAGTGGGAGGATGTTACAAACTCTTTGTTGTAAAGACAGTGACTTACGTTTAAACTTGTATTTTTATGAAATTCTATTTTCTATGTCATTGTTACTCTAAAATAAATGGTGTATCGTTTTACATAGTTTTCCTGGCTTTACTTAATTTCCTAGTATTTTTTTCAATAGGTACACAGCTAATTTACGTATTAAAAAAAACTAATTTTAATCCTATTTTTGTTGGTATACACTGTTAGTTAAGCTTTATATTTCAAAATTTGGTGGCTTAATATCGAATGTACCCACCATTATCAACCTATGTTCAGCATTTATTGCTATTAAATTGGCAACTAGGTATCTGATAATATCCATATCGATAACGCTTTCATGTTTTTGGAATCATTTTGTTATAAAAGTGCTTATTTTTGTGGCCATTAAATTTTAGAAAGCCTAGTCTAACCCTAGACTTATCCTAGTCTTGACCTAGTATAAATATTTGTAAGGATATACACACGGGTCTTCTTTAACCGTTTATGTAGCATCCATTAACATAAGTTTATTCTTGTCAAAATGTTCCTTTGAGATGGAAAAAACACCAACGAACTAATTGCCCCGATTTTTCATGTCCTTGAATGCGGTTTGTTGATCTTCTCGCTCGAGCATTTCAGTCATCCGTACATTTTCTGCGCTAACTGCAGTTAGTCGACGGCCACTTCTATCCGTCATCTTCAAGGCTAGCTTTGAACCTTTGGAATTCATTAAATCTTCTGAAAATGTTTTGCGAAGAAGGCTAGAGTCTTCTTTATCTAATCTTCAACAGTGTCAGCTTAAGACTTTAGAAAAAAACAATTTATAGGTCATATATAGATCATCCACGCAAATGTTTTTGCTTACGCTCCAGCGAAGCAGACAAAAAGCGGGAAAAGGCAGACAGAATAGCGGTACCGAAAAGTTACATTCCCTCATAATTTCTGAAAATTATAGATCTATTTTTTACGAATAATTTGCGAAAGAAGTCATTTATAGTGCTATTTTTTTTTCGCGTATTCGGACTTTTATTGTGACCTACGTGGTTTATTTCGTCGTAGGTCTACGACTCAGAAATAAGAAATAACATAATCTAATAAAGTTGAAGCACTTTAAAGTAGTAATTTTGTATTTTTTACATTTCTTAGTTAATATTTCTATAAAAAAACTGAATTACAGATATCAAGATTTAATGTAACGTTACTTATGGCTGTAATTAGGTTATAAAAATAAAGCAAAAGCTCAAGATTTCAAATAAAATACAGATTTTTGTTACGTTACTGCTGAGCAAGTCAAATAATAGTTTTTTATGCTTTAAATAGGCCTATTTTCATTTATTTATTTTTGACAAGTAATATTAGAAAATTTTTTTTGGGTATTCGTTTTATGACGGCGTGTCTCCCTGGACACATACACTTTTCTTTGTACATCTGTGACGACATGGCGGTGTGCATTTAAAGATACATTCAATAAAACACGAATTAAAAACAATGGATTTTTTATATTATTTTTTTAGCCCTTTTCAGACCCCAAAAAACACGATTCATAAAAAAAACCAACAACATTTCAGAAAAAAATGTCTTGCCAAGTATAGGGTTAAGTATACTCCACTTTATACTAGTTGTTTCTTGGCTTTCAAAAATCTTCGTATTAAACATTGCTAGTAGATTTACTCCATATTACCGACGTGTAAAAGAGCCCTCATGTGGCCAAATTACTGAATAAATATTTTGAATTTGAATTTGACCCCTCTGGGAAACAGGCGTGATTTAATGTATGTATGTATGTAATACAAAGTTTACATACGTAAGAGCCGACCAACAACGTCCAATTAATACATCCCTCAGGTGGCAATATTCTTACACCATCCATACACATAATTACATTCGTGTGCAGTTATCTGTCGTGGCTCGTGTGCAGTTTGCAGAAACAATATACAGAAAATCACAGTTTCAGAATGTTACATTTAACTATCATTTTCTTAGCAAAGGTTGAACTAACATTGACTTACGTTCACGTTCGTCCTTCAGACAAAGTCACTGTTTTTTTATTGTATTTGTTAAATTGAACGTATTTTTTATGATTACTACGAAATAAATTTAAAACTTTTAGTAGGTATGCCATCTCGATTCCTGGTAATTCGTGCCAGGTCGTGCCTTCATATGGAAAGGTTACTAAACACTTGAGCAGCATGAAGCATAAGTTTTATTCGACTTTAAAAGCATGCGTACGTAGTTTTATTTATTTAATGAGGTCTAGTACGGTTACAAACCACTTACACTAATTAATAAGCATACATACATACATACACTCACGCCGTCATTCCCAGAGTGGGGTAGGGAGAGGAATTAACAACAACTGAAAATACTAATTAATTATTTAACTACTAGACCTATTAAATTACTTTATAATATGACTAGCAACCCAGCCTCGCTTCACTTCGGGATTTTGTAAGTTTTCTGTAACACCCGTAAATAAACCAGAATTTATTATACATAAAAACCTTCCGTGAACAATCATCTAACAGATGGTGAAAACCGTATGAAAATCCATTCAGTAGTTTTTGAGATTATCACGAACATACAGACAGACGCGGCGGAGGACTTAGGAATATTATAAAATTCTCGTGTCATAGTGTTTGAAACAAAACTCCTCCGAAACAGTTTGACCGATTCTTATGCAATTTTGTGTGTAGGTATATTGAGTAGGTCTGAAAATAGGACGTAAAGTATAATTTATAATGTTTGTATGAAAAAAAAACACACCCGGGCAGCGCCGGGCACGGACAGCTAGTTATATAAGATGTTAAACTATAGTACATTACTTAACAAGGGCTGTAAAAGAAAGAAAGCCCGAAATCGCAGGTATTTGAGACCCGAGCCGTAGGCGAGGGTCGTAAATATGCGATAGAGGGCTTTCTTTTTTACTGCCCGTGATGAGTACACAATTTTACGTCTTCACCTGGCCACAATGCGAGTTTTACCGTGCGCGCAGCGTCCGATAAAACTCACATTATGGCCAGGTGTGACGTAAAACATTTTATATGGTAAGGAATAGACAAACGAGCACACAGAAAGTAAGTGGCTTCTAAAGGAGCGTCCCCACTTAATAAGCATTCGGCGCAATCATCGAGTGGTGTGGTGGTTTGTAACGCTCGGCTCGACGTCCACACCACTCGAATATTCGCGAGAATGCTCTCAATCCTAAGACTTCAAATGCGTTGAAATTTAGCGCCAAATATAAAGGAATCCGTTCATGAATAGATAGAATTGTAACACTAGCTAAGTCTTTCATCAGTCCACAGCTTCACACTTGACTTCAAAGCGGCAGGTGATGAAGTGATGCCGCTCACGGAACTACCACAAAGGGGTAGTACTAGAGCTCGCCCCAGTCGGGGGAAACGGCGAGAACACGGTAGAACTAGCTGCAACGAGCCAGGAATCAGGTGTTAGTTAATTTTAGTTGATTCAAGTTGTTCACACTAGCTGAGTCAGTCTTTCATCACTCCACAGCTTGATCCTTGACTTCAAAGCGGCAGGTGACGAAGTGATGCCGCTCACGAAACTACCACAAAGGGGTACTAGAGCGCGCCCCACTCGAGGGAAACGGCGAGAACACGGTAGAACTAGCTGCAAAGAGCCAAGAAGCAGGTGTTAGTTTATTTTAGTTGATTCAAGTTGTTCACATTAGCTGAGTCAGTCTTTCATCACTCTACAGCTTGACCCTTGACTTCGAAGCGGCAGGTGACGAAGTGATGCCGCTCACGAAACTACCACAAAGGGGTACTAGAGCGCGCCCCACTCGAGGCCAAACAGTGACAACACGGTGGAACTGGGTGCATCGAGCCAGGAAATAGGCGGTAGATTATTTTATATGATTCAAATTGTTGACACTAGCGAAGTCTTTCATCACTCCACAGCTTGATCCTTGACTTCAAAGCGGCAGGTGATGAAGTGATGCCGCTCACGAAACTACCACAAAGGGGTACTAGACCGCGCCCCACTTGGGGGCAATCGGCGACAAAACAGTAAAAACAGGTGCATCGAGCCAGGAAGTAGGCGTTAATTAATCTGCTGAAGCAAGATACATAACTGACAACATGAAATCAATTCTTGACTCGAATACAGGATAAAATTTAAAAATGAATGCTTGACATTAGCTCTAAAACGCACTTTGAAAAATGCACGAGACAGTGTTAAAGTGCTCTGAAAATGAACCAAGTTCGGCGAAAAATTGTTATACATATGTACCTAACTTACTTATTTCATATGTTGTTTTTCTTATTTGTTTAATTTTTCTCTTTTTTATTTAACTTTTATACGTAGAAAATGTTGAAGAAATAACGTTATTATTATTGAACAAAATACCTATCTTACTTCGCAATTTACCTACTATTCCAATCTTCGTTTCATAGATTTATAAATAAAAATCTTTCAACACCACCACAGCGAAAACAACGAGAAACAACCACTACATCATTAAAAATAGTTCCACAACAAAAACAAATAGACAGTGTAAAAATACTTAGACAACAGTTGCCATAGGCTTTTACGGAAGAATCAGTTTTTCTACCGCGGATTTAAGGGCCCCTTTTGCCCTTGGGCACTCCTGAAATCTCCGACCTACCCTCCGCTCCCACAATAAAGGTTATATAACGCTGTAAACTTACTGCGGTAACACAACTTACCAACATGTTTGTCGCTCGGTCCCTTTCTAACTAGCCTGTAGTGAAAGAGACACACCGAAGCTATATGTTTTGATGTGAATTCGCTATTTATATGATGTTTTAGCAAATTAACGTTACGTTTTGCGTTTCGTTACAAGGACGGGAAGATAAGAAAATGTTTTCTGAAAGATTTGTTAAGTAATTCATTACCTGCCTATTTTTTGCCGGACTATTATAATAATAACGTTTGTAAACATGTTTAGGTGTTTTACGTTCGATTCGTGTAAGAAGAACAGAAGGTTTCAGGTGAAATTTGGACACACGCACATTTGGGAACATGCATTTATCTTGAATATTCTTCCTTACTAAGATTGTATGGTCATCCATCCGTGAATATTGCCTAAGGCACTCGCAATCGCAATCGACTTCAAAGAGGAAAAAATTTTTTCATTTTGTACGCAGACTCGCCTTCGGACTGTCAAAATGAAAACGATTGCCATTGCGAATGCGTTAGGCAAAGAGCCTGCAGATCGGATCGGAAACGATTCAAAACTACTTTTTAGGCTTCGGAATGCTATTAGGTACGTCCGTCCGTTTTAACTTTTAAGATTATCTGTTGAGCCATATTTCTTAAAAAAAAAACTAAACATAAGTAATATAATAAGGGAGACCCCTTTCAATTTTTCCTTTATTCTATCGTCAAAATAACAATACATACAAGTGCAAATAATAAAAACAGGACAAGTTTGAGTGGAACGGTACGGAACCCTCGGTGCGCGAATCTGAATCGTGTTAGACCTGTATTTTTTAGTTCAGAATCGCAGTACACTAGTAGCGATGTATTTTAACGCGCAGCATCATTTCAATTGTTCTCAATAGTTCAATTGCTCTCATGAGCTTATTAGTTATTGCCTATGACGTACAGACGTGCATTTACTGTTTATCTATATGGCGTCTGTCTACTTGTTACATAGAACTAGCCGTGGTTTGTGTTTGCTGAGAAGTTTTCGCGTTGAATTTGCTATATTTTAGGGATAAAGAATAGCTTAGATGAAATTTTAACCGTCTGACATTCAATTGCAACGTCCAAAACAGAAAGACGCTATACTGTTGCTGTAGTGTTCGTAGGGTTACCGGTTGTGCATTGCTTTTCAATGTCGAAGACAATACCTACACATACATCATTCGTTATTCAGAATTTTAAGTATGCGTCCTTAACGTCGTTTAATTCAACAATTGAAACCATTCGGCATACCAAAGAGATTCCTGAATCCTAAAACCAATGTGACAAATATTCACGCACGTAAAACATTTGGCGTTTAAAATCGTCGCATTGAAAGCGAAAATGCTAAATATTTCAATAGGAATTTGGCTCGACCTTAGAGCAACAAAAACACGAAATATCCGCGAAATACTTTCAACAAACAAAATTACAGCCTATCTTTATGAGAATAAAGATCGACTCGCGTTGTGTTCTAATGAGTTTTTTTTACGTAACAACGTAAGCGATTTTGGCGCGAAGCTCCGGTTTTTCTCCAAAATAAATACATACCAGAAATAAAACTTAACAATCCAAAAATGACCACAGACCACACTTATTTTTACACTTCACAGCACTTTATAGCGAATCGTAATCAGCCAGTATCCTGTTCAAATAGCAACTAACATTTTTACAATCAAATTTTGATATTTAAATATAGATATGAAAAACAGGAACAATATAACAAGCTTTTATTTCAGCTACTGTGCTATTAAAAAAAGTATTTAATTTCCGCTACTAAAAATTTTAACTATCTTTTTTTTTTCAGTGTTACCTTATAAAACCTCAAATTTAAACAAAAATAAAAGCTTCCATATCGTTCGTTCGTCGTATTAGGGCGGCTCTGAAAGCTCAACGCTACGGGAGCGACCGACACGCCCGCCGGTTCGGCTTGTACTAGAGCTTAAAGTTTCAGGGGGCCTGAAACGAAGCTTGTCACTGAAAGTTTGAACGAAAATAAGTGCTTTTGCACGTGAATATTGTATTGTATTTGTATTTGGTGGTGTGTATTTTGACAGTAGTTGGTACAAGATTATTAAGGGCTAATTGTTTTGTGTTGCGTTGTTTATTCAGTATATTAATATTAGTTTCACTGACAATTCCAAAACAAATACATGTAAATAAGATAAATAACTGAGGACTTGACAGTTAATTAGTTAATCATTTTGCTATAAATATGTTAATGTTTATTTTTTGATAACTCCATAGTTACATGTCAAATAATTATTCATTGATTTCAAAAAACATTTCATAATATTATTTATTTATTAAAAACAGTGACTATGTGATCGGAAACTTAAGAAATTCGTGTAAACTGTAGAACGTTTGTCAAAGTAACCATTTTCGAAGGCGGTTCTTAAAAATGGGGGTGGAAGCTGCATTCCTGATCTTTTCTGGCTGCTTAAAAGTATCTGACACAATAACGAGAGGCATTGGAGCGTGTCAGATATATTTCAGCGCTGTTTTGACTAAAATATTATGTTTGTCACAATCTCATACGTGTCAAATTACCACTAGGAAAAGACCCCAACTGTAAATATTAGTCTCCTAGCCTTGGCCATTTTTTTCCCCAAGATTTCACCTTCGCATGTCTTTGAAGCGAACAATGTTTGCGTAGCCCGTCGAAGACCACTCGGCATCGCAGAAACAATTAAACATCTAATAATATCCTCCTCCAGAACTAGCGCGAAACCATAGTACACTATAATCGCTTCGCCCGCGACTTTGCGTGGAACTCGTATATCGTTAGGAACTTTTTATTTGGCATGTTAAGTATCCTATGTCCTTTTATGGGAGCCAAGCTATCTCCAACCATCATCAATATCAGTTTAGCGGGTTAGACACAAAAGCGTAAAAAGACAGATAGAAGGACACATTTCCGCATTTATAATATTAGGTACAAGAGACCCGCCCTCGCTTCGGTTTATAAATATGAGCTTCTGTAACCCGTACATAAACCAGAATTTGTTACACAGTACGTGAAAGACCAAGCGTGGCCCGGGTTGTTTTTTTTTTTCCGAATATGACGTCTTGGCAGATCGATTTTTCGCCCCCGTAGAGTCTTTTTCGTAAAAAAAAACTGATGGTGAAAATCGCATCAAAAGCACGAGTTCGAGTATATACAGACAGACAGGCGCGGAAAACGACTTTTTTATTCTAAGTAATAAACAGAGTTTTCAATCCGTGAAGTCGCGCCCCACCCCTTTATTACACGTACAGTAACGCAACCGCGCAAAGCCAATTTATGAGACGGGGCGCGCTGTCGTGAATTTTAAACTACAGCATGTATACATACTAAACTTCGGAGTCGTGGTCTAATTTTCTAACACGCCAAAGAATAATTAAGCGACGATTTATATACAAGATACGACCCTTTCCCTTTAGTGCTTGATAAATAACATTCTACTGAAGGGAATGACTGACTAGCATAGAGGCATTCCATCTTAGTTCTCGGGGTTGGCAACGCATATGCAGACTTGAGAATGCAAGTGACGGTGGGTCTCAGATCCCACTTAAGATCAGGGGGCCTAATATGGCTGCATTTATGGCGTGACAAAAAGTGGATAAAACATGCATCTCTTTCTGATACATATATATATATAAGTACGAGAGTGACCGATGCTGTATCCACATTTTGATGAGATGACCTGGGCCTCTATTCAACTTGGTAAAACCACATTGCTTTAGACATGTTATCGTTTTGTTTGTAACTCGGCTGCCAGTGCTGTCAAGTAAATAAGAGCTATCGTAATGTTGACTACTATAACACATCAAGAAGAATGTGAATGTGGTTTTATCGAAAAGAATAGAGACTCTGTGCGATCGTTTACGCTCTTTACGACATAATTTAAAAAAATACAATAAATAAATATGTTAATTAAATCACTATAACTCGAAAAACGAGATGTATCAATGAATTTATTTCTAAAGAGACATATTCACGATTAAAAAGGAACATAAAATCAATTTAAATAACGCTTCTGCATTTTATCCTTGGTTTAATAAGTTTATAAATAGATACGGTGTTTGAATTGAGTTCGAAGTTGTAAACAAGATCGCGTGTTGACAAATGGCGGGCTTACAGCTTGTTTGCATTCTCTTCAAATTGAACAGAAAACCGCGGCGACGCCCAGTTGCCTTCACATTTTGTTTAATGGAGCATTTAACGTCAGATTTTCAATTAGATACTTTCGATTTAATAACAAAAGCGTTCAAAACTATTCGTGGTGTGATTTTAATTTACCTACTAATGTTATAATAAATGCGAGCGTCTTTTTCAAATATCGGTTCCGCTGCTATTCGATGAAGCCCCGCCTCGCGGAAGGGCTCCTATGTCTGGGTGGTTTGCCCTTCGGGCATCTAAAGACACCTAACGAACTTAACCTACCTACTATTGCGGGGTTCCAGACTCGAGGAAAATGATGAACGAAGCAAATAACATTGGGACAAAAAGTAATGGGACTATTAGCTTGAACTAAACGATCGAGGTAGTTGCGCACCGAAGAGAGACATAAGATACATTGTTTATTGGGAAAATTGCTAGATATTCAATAAATAACCATAACCTTCAAAAAGCCAAAAAAATATATTGTTAAGTAGATACAAAAAACTACGTTTCTATGGCGACCCCTTCTTTCACAGCTGATATCTTTTAACCAGCCCCACCAATTTTTACAATCCCGAGTGCAATCTTTTGATAGAAGACTTTATTTTTTGATACCGTTATAAATAAAACCTAACCTAACGTACTTATTGGAATTAAATTATGCATTTAATCCTAAATAGGTCCAGTTATGCAGGAGCTGGATGCTATAGCTTTCGGGAAAATGAAAATTCGGAAAAAAAACAGAATTTTAAGGTGTTCTTATTCTCATCAAACCCAGCTAAGAAACAAAATACGATTTACACTCATTTTATTAAACGTATCACTTCGTACAATTTTTATTTCATCGGCACGCTTTTCTAGGTGCAGGAGTTTAGATTTGTGATAGTCACAAGTCTAACCTAACCTATCCTACGCATTTAATATTTAAGATGACCTAAAAACATTAGGGCATCAGCAGAAAATAGCTTACGATGAAGTGAAATTAGGTGAAATTATACTTTTAGAAACCAGAAAAGGGTTGCATTCAAACACAATATTTTAAAACACGAATTTAATTTACATGACGTGAAATTAATCAACTTAAGAATAATAATAATAATGGAACAAAATAACATGAATGAGAGTCAATTACGTTAAACTATTAATTAATTAAGCACATAACACAAGACACGTCTACACTCCTAAGCTGCCGCCGAAAGTGACCATATTGATGTCGTCACCTCAGGGGCCCTTTTTGCATACGTAAGCTTTTCTTTCTTTACAATACTTGTATGAAATGAGTGTCAGTGAAACAAGAGGAAACCAAGAACCACCCGAATTAAAATAGCTTCCTATTACAAAGTCCGAGTCCCAATCGATCCATCCGCTATGATACTACAGACACACAGATACATACGTTAAACTAATACCACCCCCCTCTTTTGTGGTCCGGGGTTAGAATGCACGTGAACTTGCTCCAAATACCCTGTTACCAAGAGTATGTGCACTCCGGCAAACGGAAGCCCGTCGGGGATCCAATTAATGCTGCGCCCTAATTAGCGAATGTGAACTGGTGCCTTTTAAAGCCGCGACTTGGTTGTCGTTCGGATCTCCCTTTCTATCTCGTCAGTAACTATAGAGACGCACGGAACGACAAGTGAGAAAATACAAGTTATGCTGGCGACATGTACAACGAATTAGAGCGATTTCACTTGACATATCTGGCGACATTAGGCGAAGTCGAGCGACTTTGCGAAACTTCGCCTAACATATCTAGCGAAATCACGAGTCATGTGTCGGCAGTAGTGATGTGCCATTCTCGAGATTTCTCGAGAATGGCATGTCTCTAGTCGGCAGCGACGTGGGGCGAAGTTGAGCGACTTTGCGAAACTTCGCCTGACATATCTATATCATAGCGACATCGCGCGACAGGTTTCGGGTGCGCCAAATCACGGCAACACGTGTCGTACGATATTGCCAGACATGTCGTGCGAAGTTCCACAAAGTCGCTCGACTTCGCCTGACATCGCTGCCGACACTATCGCGCGATGTCGCCAGAAATGTCGCGCGAAGCCCGGGAACGTTGCACCACTTCAGCCGACGACGCTGGCGACACGTGTTGTAGAACATTTTCTCCCAGTGAATCCCTGGCTTTAGTTTAGTAAGGCTCTCTAGTAGTTTAGTCTGGCTCTCTAGTAGTTTTAGTCTATAGTCAGTTTCTGAAAATTGGTTACGTTAGTGTTAAGCGACTTGTATAGTTAAAATTCTGATATTTCGAGAATGAGCGAAGTGCGAGAGTGACCAATGCTATAATATAAAAAAAATGCTACTATTATATTTTAACCTTCACAATAACTTACTTAAAATCTGAGCGCTTCACTTACTTTTATAAGTATGTGGTTACCATTAGAGTATAGAATGCTTCGTTTTAGGTAAGACTAGTTACACGTAAACGGGTTTAACTCGTTGTTGCAATAAGACTATTGTGTTATAAAAATTGCGTGTTTTTTTCTTTGTTATATTTGTGTGCGGTTATCAATAAAGCGTATTTGTCTTTATTGTTACAACAGATAATTAGATTATTTATTTCTTATTAGTAATTATTTCACCAGTTCTTTAAAGTAACTATTAACTAGAGCTAAGTATATGGTACAGTACGAGTCCATAAATATGTAATGTAGGTATACACTTTAGTACCTCATCTATTTAATTTCATGTTCAAACTGCCATATACGAATTGTCACAGCGATTAAAGTGACAAGGTACTTAAGTGTATACATATTTATGATCTCGACTGGACAGACAATACAACCAACATTTCGCGCATAGACCTAAATTTTACACACGCCAAAAAAAAAGTACCTACTTATATTAAAATAAAAACGTACTTACCTTAAATGCTTCATTTCGCTGCATTAAAAACCGGAAAATATTCGACTATAGCACTAACAACGCAAAAAAGCCCTAAAATCTCCAATTCCTGTTAGTTAAAATTTCCAAATATAACAAAACAATAACATATACTCGAATTTTAGAACATTGTCATTTTATTAAATTTCTATTAGAAAAGGTTGCATTTAAACAAAGCTAAAATTAACCTTGTCATTCTAACATGAGACTTAAATTCCAAAATACTAGTTTGTAAAAAAATCCACTGACCTTGAGAGGACAGCGGCGTCAGGGTCTGGTCCCAGGGCTGCTCGTCTTCTAACTTCCTCGTACTGCGTTCCACTGATGGGAAAATAGTGGATTATACAACGACGACATGAAACAATTCCCTTTTAATACCCCTTCTACACGGTCGGAACAACCACCCAACAACACAACCAAGGTCAAGAGGTATTTGATCGAGTTGAACAAAAAAAAATCGTGTAGACGTCAGTTGGACGAGCACATTGAATGAATTGGAATTGAGAAGACCGCCTAACCTTGGTTGAATTCGGGGGTTGTCCCGACCGTGTAGAAGGGGTTTAAACCCCTGACTCAAGAGGGGTGCTATAAGGTTGATGTGTATGTCGGTCTGTGAAATCTTAGTTTTCAAAGGAATGGACCTATTTGAACGCGGTTTTTTTTAAAGGGAGCTAGATTCATCTGGGGTGATTATTAGCTAGGTTTGATGATAAAAGAGGTTATTTAATCTATTAGTTATAGCCGAAACATGTATCCGTCTCAACCACTGGCCTGGCCAGGCACAAGCGTGAATCTATAACCCGGGTTTTACTTCAATTGCGAGGAAATTGGATGTTATTAAAAATAGTTATTAAGATATGTACTTACTGTTTAGAAAATTCGCAGCACTTGAAGCCTTTCTTGACTTCTTGTCGTTAGAGTCTTGACCTAATGAAAAAAAAGTTAAATCTTACTTAGAAAATAAAAAGAACCTAATATTATTTAGTCATCATTTATTTTTTTCGAATCCATTGTGTTATTAAAATGATTAAAAAGTTATTGTATCACTAAATTGCTTTAAGTAAGTCAGGCCTTTAAAATTTAAATTCATAAATTACGTTCGATATCGTACAAAATAGTTTATGATGAATTCGGAATAATCACTCACGAACATCGAACATCGACGAATACCATAGGCCTGGTTCCCACTATGCCGGATCCGGCAATTTTGCCGGATCCGGTAAGGGTAGTGGCTGTACAATTTATATGAAGCTGTTCACATTATGTCGTATGAACAGCTAGCCTTACCGGCATCCGGCAAATTCGCCGGTCCGGCATAGTGGGAACGGGGCCATACATATCATATCCGGCAATCTGCCGCTTCACAAGTGTACAATTTGGCAGAATTGTAAGGTTTTACATAGAAAATGTTGTCAATACTGACGACATGTACAGTTGTAAACCTTAGTGGGATGGGATGGGTGGTGTATGTGTGTGTGTGTGTACCTGCGGGGTGTCCGGCGGGGTGTATGAGGTCGACGATGATCCGCGAGAAGCGGTTCTCGCGGTGGTCGCCGTCGATGCAGCACGCCTCCTCCACTGATTTAGCACAGGCTCGGTGCACGCGGAGCTTGCAATCTGTTCGGGAAATAAAATTAACTCGACTTTTAGTTATTTAGAACTTAGTATAGCTTGATCCCGAAATCGCCGCATCCAGGACGTCATGGAAATCCATGGAAGAGGCATATGTTCAGAAGTGGACGAGTATATGCTGAGAAGAAAGAAAGAAGAAAGAATAGCCAATGAATAGCAATGTCACCAGTGGCCAGCCAGAGATCTGTAGTCGGCTTCTGCCTATACTTTGTATGAGTGGGAACAATACGAAAGATATATTTCCTACTCTTCGCGGTCATAAGGTCTACTACTGGTCTCTGGCTGACCACTGGTGACTTTACCCTAGTTTGAGTTAATGACATTAACTTTAAAAATTTTGGTGCAAAACGTATTATATTACCGTACTCATTCCACTCTGAACAGTGTACTAATTTTTAGGGGTATGGGGTGAAGGTACTTGCAGCTACCGGTGGTGCCCGCGGACTATGAACTGCTACATATCACACACGACCCCCTCTCTACGTGCAGGGGGTGAAGCTACGTACCAGTGCAGACGTAGGCCTGCGGCGCGAGCCCCCAGATGACGTGCTCGCAGTGGTGGCAGTGCGCCTCCGCGGTCAGCGCTTGCAGCTGCAAATGGTGCCCGCGGACTATGAACTGCAACAAACGCGGAGCATAATGGCGATATCATCACTAAGAGGCGATAAGTACTACACTTTCGCTGTCTATTCAGTATATAGTACAAGTATAGAGCTTAGTTTTGGACTAGGTAGGTAGGACTGTGTGAGATCGTTCCGTGATAGAAATTGATTATTGTCCATTTCGCGGATAGATTAGGTGAGTGCGCTTCAATCAGTCTAAAAACATTTTGGCATACTTCTGGATTTATTTCCTATTTTAGAAATATTGAAACATCAAAATATCGAAATAAGCCATCGCGGCAAAAGTATAGTAGGTTCTCCGCATAACAATGCCACACGTTACACGCCCACTTGACACTTGTACTGTTGTTTCTGTTCAGTGGTGTGGGTAATGTAGGTATCCTGTATGTTACCGGCATGGGGTGCATCTTGGCGAGCTGCTTGAGCCGCTGCTTGTAGGGCTTGTCGCGCTGCAGGAAGCCCGCGCGCGCGCCGCCCGCCGCCGCCGCCACCGTCGCCGGCCTGGGGGGGGGGGGCAGACTCACTCATTACATGCTTTTTTTAAATATGGCATGGAGAAAGGGAAAGCCACTTGATGGTAGGGTATTTCTCCACTAATTGGAAAACCGCTGTCCGTTATCGGTTTTAATTATTTTATGACTTTTTAATATTTCAGAAGGAATAACAGAAGTCTTTCAATCTTCTTACTTCTTACGAAATATTATCACGCCAGAAGGGCTGAATGGACCTGAATTAAATTTGGAACACAGATAGATTACATACAGTCTGGAAATGCACACAGGCTACATCAACGTACGGTGCCCGCGGGATAACAAAATCACCAATTCAACGCGAATGAAGTTGCGGGCAAAAGCTAGTCACACATTAACTGCTCGGATTTAGATGAAATTTGGCATAAAGAACTTTATCTCTCTCGAAAAATATAAAGTTCCCTTGGAAATAATAATAGAGACGTGGACGGCAACGAAGACCAAAGCTATTTTTTTTTAAACTCACGACATCTTATTCTTCTTTTTGCCTCTCGGCGACTGCCACCATCTCCGGCGAATCTCTTTCGCCTGCACCTCACTCACTTCCGTCAAAATCACCATCTCACTCACTAACTGATCAGTAACACTGGAACGACCACTAACCACTAAACGAGTTTACTAGAAACTACACGTCAGCATTTTGTTTGCGATTCATGTTTATTATGATTTTATACAAAAATATTTAAACTAATACAGCAGAGATAAAACGTTCGGATTTAACACAATTATCTACGTTTAAACTATATGACAGTTTGAACTTGACTAAAAGATAAGACAGGATGGACAATATTCTAACATAATATGTAAAACAAGGACGACAAATATTCCATGTATGGTATGGTTATTTTGTACGTGTCTTTACCGCCCTTCCTTCCTTGTATTGATATCGTTCACAAATATGAAATAATGTACAGTTTTCCTTGAAAACTCTACATAAAACGCAAACTTTATTCAATACTAGCTTCTGCCCGCGACTTCGTCCGCGTAGATTTCGATTATCGTTATTCTCTCGGGAACTGTCGATATTTTCGGGATAAAAAGTAGCCTATGTCCTATTCCAGACTATAATCTATCTCTGTGCCAAATTTCACCCAGATCTGTTCAGCCATTCTGGAGTGATTGAGTAACAAACATCCAAACATCCAAACATCTGAACTTTCTGATTTATAATATAGTAAGATTGGTAATATTACAAGCATACAACTGGAGCAAGTAGAGGCGCGGGCAACTTGCTCGAGTCGCTGGACCCGCACACTTCTTTATACCCTATACACGGTGCATATAACCTGCGCAAGTGCCTCAAGCGCCTCCGGAAGCTACTTGCACTGTGTTCAAGCGCCATTAGTTCCACGCCTCGCCCAATCATCGTGAAATTTATAGTTTATTGCCTGGAGGATTCAGGATACTTTTTTCCAGGAAAATACAGGTATCTAAGAGGTACTGCGCGGACTGAGTCATGGGGAAATAATTAGATAACTAACGATATTTAACAAAAATTATACGATATAAGAATATTTAAGTAGATGCCTCCAAATCACCAATTTCTAGAATACTTTTCGCAAAAAGTAGACCACATCACAAGCGAAATCTAAATTATTTATATTAAACTAGCGACCCTGCCTGGCTTCGCTTCGGTTTGTTTGTTAATGTCAGTTTTCAGTAACATACGTTCAAAATGAAGAATTTATTATACGTAAAAACCTTCCTCTTGAATCACTCTATCTGTTGATGAGAACCGCATTTAAATCCGTTGCGTAGTTTTAAAGATCTAAGCAAACAGACAGCGGGAGCGACTTTGTTTTATACTATGTAAAGAAGATGTGAAAGCACTTTCATGGCATCTTTAAAAGAACAAGTAACAATTACGAAACAACATATTTACCAAAATTGTAACCGCGCCTAATATAAAAAAAAAACTATTTACTTTTATACTGTATAGAACTTTAAATTAAATGCACATAATTTCACATTTTACACCAAACTCAAAACTGTCACTGTTCATATTATAATCTTAAACAATAAAGTCGTCATTATTTCATAGAATCGGGTAGATTTACGACCTAGGTACCCTACTTAAAAAAATTCATCCTGCGTTTGGTTTTTGCAATATTAAAAAAACACCGGCGAAAAAAACATCATTATCAGTCTGTAACGATCTTCAAAGTAAAATTAACATTATTTATAAGAACATAATATCTTGTTTTTTTTTTTAGATATTTTACTATATTTCATGTATTAACTGTATAAAACATGGAATAGTAAGAGCGAAATGACCCACATGTGTATGTTTAACCCATTGCTATTTTCACTGATTAACTGACAGTTACCTAGATAAAATCGATAAAACAGATGTTGATACTCGTATTATGGTTATCTCGCAATCAATGATATTGATTAGAAAAGGGAATCAAATTTGCACTGTTCAAATCGTACGACACAACTTCGTACGTCACAAATCGTAAATCGTATTACCACGACCCGCATAAACCCTTTGAGATAGCAACACAGACAACCCGACCAAATCACATATCACCTTTTGCAGACAAAGGTTCTGTCATTGAGTGCCTACCTTATTAATACCTTATAAATTATTACCTGTGAAAGATTGTTTCATATTTCGAGCACTGTGGCTTTTACAGCTTAAAGTACAACAATTCAGATGACAGATATCTACGAAACCGAAACCTAGGAAAACACAATAAAATTAGTGTCCGACCGAAACACGATTTTTAGCCGAAACCGAAACCGAAACCGAATATTCGGTTTTTTTCTGATTTCGGCCGAAACCGAAACCGAAACCGAAATTTTTGAAGGCTTATGAAATTATTCAAAATTACTGTACAAATCGTAAGGAAAAGGTTATTGCAAGGATTTCTTATATGAGAACAGCTACTGTTTTAGTTAAACAAAATAAAAAACGTTTATTTTTAATGAAATGACCATATTTTCTCGCGCGCCACGTTCACAAACAAACATCACAAACGGGATGAATATGAATACTGTCGGTGGTCCCGGCTGGGACGGCCGCCGATGCATTACCTATACCTACCCGGCCGAGCGCGCCCGAATTAAGCCGAGCGCTCCCGATGCGAGAGCCGCGAGAGGCCGCGAAGCAATTTCGGCCCGGCCGAAGGTTTCGGCCGGATTGTGGCCGAAACCGAAACTGCGGCCGAAATCACTTTTTTGGCCGAAATTGGCCGAAACCGAAACCGAAACATAATAGTACAAAGCAACAATTCACTCCATTGTTTGGCATCAGTTCTGGTGACAAACAAAATCAGCCTAAAAAAACATATACGCGGAGTGAGATAGAATTATTCCGTCTCTTTGTTGAGCTTATTAATGTAATGATTTGGCGATTTTGACACATTTCTTTTTCTAAATATTTCGAACAATAAAGTACAAGAATTCTACTAACTGTCTTTAAACGGCAAAAACTGTTTTTTTGAGCTGCTGAGGTGAAAAAGTAATGAAAAATGGTTATACAGTCGTGGTCGTATCGTACCTGCACTGCAGACACAGCGCGGCGGCCTGCAGCGCGGCCAGCAGCGCGGCGCGGCCGTCCGCGCGCGCGCCGCAGCCGCCCGCCGCCGCGCCCGCGCTGGCCACGCCCGACAGGCACTGGATCAGCAGCCGCTCCACTATCACTTGCTCCTGCGGAACCACACGAACATCTCCATCAATAATAACTATTACATAGACAAACACACCGATGGAATTCTCCACCCCTTCTTTCATAGCTGATATCTCTTAAACGGCTCGACCGATTTTCATAAAACTTAGCTAAGAACTACTGCTGGAAAACCTGCTTTCGAATAAAAAAACCCCGCGTCACACACACGTCCGGTCGAATAAGGCCAAGCTCTGCCGAGTTTAGCGCAATTCACGCAGCGGGCGGGAGCGGGTCGGGCGCCGAGCGTGTCGTTTTCATAGCGGGAGCCGCGCGGATCGTCGTATTCACACATAGCGCCGAACCGCGGCGAGCCCGGCGCGGGTGCGCAGGCGGCCATTCGGGATCGGATGGTAATGGCGAGTACATATACATATAGAGTAGAATTTACAACACGCTCTGTGAGAAGCCTATCAGAGAATGCGTGTTATTACGACCAAGATCGCCCGCGACGGTCCTGACCCTCGCCCGATCCGCCCCGCCGCGTGTGTGAATGCTTCCATATAACTCCATGTTAAAACACCCGCCGAACTTCCGACCCGCTCGACGCACAACCCGCACCCGCCCACTGTGTGAATTGCGCTTTAAGGATAATTTCAACACGAACGAATGTTTATATCTATAGATGAAATCCTACTAATTAAATGCATAATACCCTACTTTATAGGCCTATTCCACGAACTACAACCTAGACGCTTACCTTATCCTCATAATGAACTAAATCCCTAGGTGAACAGTACAGTTCAGCTTAGTCGGCTGAAGCAGGCAACCTACCCATCGTGTGGTGTGTACCTCCCCCGTCACAGACCAAGTAAATGAAAGTTTTATTGGAACGTATCCTCAACTCCCCCAGAGCTTCCAAAGGTGCAGATTCGCATGCCAATCTGTGGCTCTATTTTGCCTCCGGAGGCTGGCATTGAGAATAAGTAGGCTTTTCTACAGACAGATGTCTATGTTGGTAAAGAAATCATTTGGGTTTACCCAAGGCTCTTTTGGACTTTAATAGTTCCAAATCTGAGGCGTTTAATACCGTAGGATACTTCTGATCTAATTAATTTAATTGTTAGTTTAATATATACGTCGTTCTCTGAATTAAAAAACACTTCACTACATGCCTACCTTATTCACAGCTTTTAACTTTACTTCAACTCTCAAGGGTTAGCTAATATAGATCCCTTAGAGAGTAAGTTCGCCTTTGTGCATCCATCTTTTATCTTCATCTTACTGTTTTTGTTTTTCCTTTGTACGAAAAAGTATTTAACGAATATACAAGAAAACGATTTAATAAAAACATGCCAATATAAAGTACCTGGGCCTTATCGACGACACATCTCTCTATTTGCGCGTCGTCCGGCCCGTACAGTCCGCCCAGGCCGACTTGTCGCTTCACTTGAAACTCGTTCAGTTGCTGCGCCATTTCCTCTTTGGCTTTTTGTCGCGCCTTGCGAAATACGTTGCGTAGAATCTCTTCTTTGTCGTAATCTGAGGACAAATTTTGATATTGAAATAAATTGATAGGAGTCCTATCATCGGACAAGGGTACGTTTGTATTATCAGAACAAGTATGTTTCGTTACTGAGTCTTGATGTTTTTCTTCGTATTTAAGAATTGATTTCTACACGGATGTCATTATGTTTATCTTTGGGATCCCTTTGTTACTTTTATTTTATTTATTTTAGAGCCTATAAAACTACAATGTCCTACTTTACTAATTTGTAAGTTAGATAATTGAGTCTCATATTGATTATTCTTATCTATATATTTTTCACTTCTCATGCTCTTAAAATGTTACTTTTAGTCTCTGCACATCGGAACTAAAGTTCCTTTTTAATCTCTAGGGATTAAAGTATTTTTTTTTAATTTACTTTGGAATCCCCTAAACAGAATCACGGTGTTTGTGAGTCAATGGAAGATTATTGCTATTTTCAGGACGCGAGGAAGGTGGACGCGATCTCGTAGGCCCAGCGCCCAGCGTGTAGGTTAGGTTAGTAAGGCAGCCCGTCGCCCCGGGTCACTCACCGGCGTGCAGCGCGTGCGCGACCTCGGCGGCGGCGCGCGGGTCGAGCGCGGGCGGGCGCAGCACGGCGGCGGGCGCGAGGAAGGTGGACGCGATCTCGTAGGCCCAGCGCCGCAGCGTGCCGCACGACACGCCCGCCGCCGCGCGGTACCCGTCCGTGATCAACAGCAGCAGCGTGGCGCACGCGCATCTGGACCACATCACACAGTTAGGTTAGGTTAGGTTAGGTTAGGTTAGGTTAAGAACGCGCCCGACGACGATAAAAATAATTTCAAATTTAAGTTTATCGCCCGTCCAGCGGCACGTTGGCTCGTTCGAGTTCTCAAATTTAAAAAAAACCGGTAAATTAAAAATTATATTAGATACGAAAATGGTTGCCAAATGTTCTTTTATCTATGCGATTCTTTATTCTAAAAATTGGTAGCGATGAACTTTTAGGCAGAGTTAAATGGCGAAAAGTATAGGTTAAACACGGAAGTATATGGCGACGCGCTCACAATTGAAACAGAGTCGAGTAAAGACGCGAAGGACTCGAGGTTAGGACGCGACATTTTGTCATTTCGCCTCTTTCGTTTTTATGACCTGAAACGAAGCACAACCGCCGGCGCCTCGACTTTTTACAAAGGCCACACATAGTCTGTGCCGCGATGCCGCGAAGACGCTGCCTCGACTAAGCAATAAGCGACTTCACTTGAGATGGTATTTGATTGTAACATGTTAGAGAAAGCAATCCAACCAGAAAAGAATCGCAGATGCTTGCTAGCCTTTTAAAAAGAGTATGCTCGTCTCTTGTACAAAATACTACAGTTAAAAGGTGTTAGGGGCCGGTTAGACGAGCAACATTTTGACGGCAATGTGTGGCCAGCAACTATGGGCATCTAGTTCAAACATACGAAGTAAGAGTAAGATAGTGATAGTCGCCGGCAACACATTGCCGTCAAAAGTTGTTCATGTAACCCCTTTAATCAGGTAAGGTAGGTGCTACCCCTCGCAAACTTTCTGCAGACTGAAAATCAACACGAAAAAACTGAATATGATCCACTTTACCTTCTCTCTCCAAGTAGCCAATTAAGCAGTACAGCCGTCCGCGCTTTGGAGTCCAAAACTGTTCGAAGGTTCGAGAATAGGCCGGGGTTCGAGGTTTCCTGTAAAAAAAACATAACTTATTCCAACACAATAAAGTTCCAAATAGGTACATATATCTGGCATTGCTTCAGTCTTAAGGTGCTTTTCCACCGGCGACGCGAGACGAGACGAGGTGGCGCGAGAATTTTTATTTGTATTAAAACACCCATTTCCAACGCGCGCACGTGATTATTTCATTTCTCGTCCCGCCTCGTCTCGCCTCGTCTCGCCTCGCGTCGCCGGTGGAAAAGCACCTTTAAAGACCGATTTATTCATCTCCGATTAGCAGTATCTGACAGATAAATTTAAGCTCTATTATTTTCTGGAAGGGACAGTTTTACACAAATTGACGAATTACAGAGCAAGTTTAAAGTAGCTTGGTCTAACGCAGATTTAGGTTAGCGTCTTTCCTGTGGACATGCCCAAAGTTAACGTTTTGCAGGCCTAATTTTCTGGCTTTACCCATATCCACATAAACGGCGTCAGGTCTGCTTTAGTCCTATCAGATAAAAACATAACTTATATGCACACAAGCCTTTAACTATTGACCACAGGAGAGACAACTTTTGTTTTTTCGAGTGCGTATGACCCAGCTGTTGATTTGAATAAATAAGATGTTTGTACTCACAGAGGCGGGTGAGTCGTCTTCTTCCATGGAAATGATTGCCCTTTGTGGATCAGAACAGGGCTGAAATAGATACCACGATTAAACTTAAGGTTTCAAATGGCAACCTAAAAAAATATAATCAATAATTTGAACACGAATCTGATTTAAAATTTCACTGTGCATGTGTTTGTGTTACCTGCGTGTTGTGAGCGTACGGGGGCGGCGGCGTGCCGGGCGGGGGGGTGCCCCGCTCCCAGCCCTCGGGCGCCGTCGGGACGGCTCCCAAGCCCGCTGCAAACGTGATCATATTAACAACGAGAAAGTCTTTCTGGGCTTATTAACCCTTTGAACGCCAAGAACCACTAAAGTGGTCGTGTCCTGTCGTTCCTACTACGCCATCGACCTATATAGTGGTCACAGAGACAGTGCAAAATAGACCCAGGTTTTTGTGGCGTAAGGTTGACATTCGCTGTGGTTTTCAGCTGTCATTGGCGTGTGAGGACGATGTTTGTATCAAGTCAAAGGCGTTCAAAGGGTTAAGCCACCCTAGGGAAATCGCCCACTGTAAAGTCGAGGTAGCGGCATCGCGGTACGGTCGAGGCGCCGTCTTTGTAAAGAGTCAAGATGCGGGCGGCCATGTTTTGTTCCATTGTACTAAGTGAAAACGAAAGAGACACAACTTTGGCTCCGCCGCACCTGCGCTTGACTCGGCCTCGACTGTTATACTATTGCAAAAAGCCAATGTTTCTAAAACCAATCTAACATTATCATTCAACTCCGTTACCGGCGCATGTGATAATAATAATTTGATAAGTTGATAATAAAATAAAATGCCAGAGAGACAGAGACTAAAATGATTAATATGTTTTAAAAATGAACTTTTTTTATGATTATGTTGACTTTATTTATTTTTCCCGCAAAAATATGACCTTATATAGGTTTCGGTTCCGGCTGCAAAAACATTTTTACGAAAGCGGATTTTACAAAAATCGACCCCCAACACGGGAAGAAATAGATGGCGAAGCAGCAAACTAATTATTTGGGCAAAAAAATAACAGCTTACATCGTTGCAGCCCGTGATCCAGGTGTTCCGGCGACGACTGACTCCTCACGTGCAGCACTGGCACCGCACCTCTGTTGTCTGTCTGTAGATCACCACACATTACAACACACCCCGCACGGACGTACAGTCAGCCTTATAAGAAGCTGCACACTTTTGTACCTTGTCGCTTTAACGCCTTTGACAGATTAGTGCAACAGTTCAAACATGACGTTAAAGTGACAAAACACTAAAGTGTGCAGCTTCTTATAAGGCCGACCGTACAATGAATACACGGCCGATGGTATCTACACGAGTTGTATACAATCGCGATCTATTTGACATTCATAGTGCAAAAATATAGAAAATAAAACGAAATTTTAAATCGAAAACCTCCCTTGCACCGTCATTAATATTGTTATAGACGTGTTACATATTTCAGAGCCCAATGTTGAATGGTTAAAAATAAAACAATATTACATACATACATTAAATCACGCCTGTTTCCCAGAGGGGTAGGCAGAGACCACTTCTTTCCACCTGCTACGATCTTGACGAATCTCTTTCGCTTCTTCCACATTCATACATCGAGCCATGCACGCACGTCGGTTTCGGGTACTTAAAATTCGGCCCTTTACCGGTATTTCTCCGATTTGATTTGAAAAAGTATGCCTAAGGCGGCCCCTTCCGACCCTTCCACTCACTTTCGCTATGTATATGTCTTTCGTCAATCTTACAATACTATATTATATTATTTCTGGTATTTTACTAAGGATGCTCGCAGCGTCACTCGACACAACTAGGTATTGAAAATTTTGTCGATACCATCAAAACCTGTGTAGATTTATCGCACCTAGGGTTTTACCAAAACTTTCTCTCTTTAAAACTAAGATCCAGAGTCTGAAACCTGTATCGCGAATTCGTTAATTCAGCTCCGTTATTATTAAAATCTTACAGTCAGCTACAGAGCAAAGTAACCCTTCTTCTACTTCTATGCGCGGAAAGTTACTTTTCTCTGTATCTCTTAAAAATTACATCCTAAGAGCGGTTGCGCACTACGCCGATCCGAATCCGATCCGAACCCGTGCAAATTCGGATCTAGATCGGATACATAATAAAATCGGATGACGGAAGCCGGATCTAATGCGTAAACTATCATAGAAATAGTTCTACGACTACTCCGGACCGTATTTTCACGGGTTCGGATCGGATTCGGATCGGACGTAGTGCGCAACCGCTCTAAGACTGTGGATCTTAATTTATGAAACTAAACTGGGCAGCCGCCCAATAACATTATATTGGCATTTATGTTTATTTGAATAAATATCTTACTTGGGTAATTTTCTTTTAAATTACTATTTACCAATCGATTAAATTAATGTTTATTGATTTCTTAATCAAAAATAATCAGAATATCTATCTAATGGTAATAAATCTACGTATATAACTTTTAATATATACGTATCGGCAAAACGAAACCCTCACCCACCAAAGAACTGTGTCACGGTGACGTTATAAATGAAATCATTGGAGTTGTCAATCAAAATGTCACTGTGACAAGGTTCTAAGTCCATTTAAATGGTAAATTGATAAAATAAATCAATAAACATTAATTTTCACCTATTGTCATGCTATAAAGCTTAAATAAGGTACTATTGGGCGTGCAATTCTTTTTATAATAGTTGTTTCTCTTTGATACAAAAACTATTTTAAAACCCATTCATATTCGAAGCAGTGAAAGAGATAGCGCTATACCAATGATATAGTTCTCCTTTACTGCCTGGAACTCTAGATGTTTTGAAGGTTCGCTAGATTCGGAGCCTTTGAAAGAAAAACAAAAAACTTTGGCGACTATAGCGAAGTTAACCCATACACCGATTTAAAAAAGTATTTGACGATTATAATAAATACATAACTGTTAGTTACAACTGAGATACAATGTTAAACGAAGCGCATACCATACCATAATTTTGAAAATCGGGTCTATTAAAAGTGCAATTAAAACGTGGAAATAACGATAGCAAGCAATGGCAATACTTAACCTATAAAGCATTTAAAAAAACACCGAAACTTGACGCATCCAGCACACCAAGTAACGTTTAAACTTTTGATACCACCGTACTTATTTTACAAATATTGCAGTGGCAAGTTATACATTGCTAAGTCAGCGAGTTCCTACATCACTATGCTTCATACAAGCCACGCAATGTACACCAAATCTTTATCACGGTCTTTGTGGACAAGATAACGGCGCAAATTTCCCATTTGTTCCATAGGGCCCTTACACACTAGCGATCGCTAGTGTGTAAGGGACCATAGAGCTACGATTTTTTTATTTAACTTTGACGGGCGATTATGTATATAGCTCTACGATAGCTCAATACAAAAACGTAGCTCTAATTTCCTGGAAAAAGTATAAACCGTACCAACTCGTTGAAAACTTTAATGTCGTTGAAATCTACTAGTGGCATATCAAAAGTTTAAACATCAACGGCTGCCTCAATCCATCAACTATCACTTACCTGTAGCGGCGGCGGCGGGACGTTAACAAGCGGATAACTCATCTGGAGCGCGATAGAGTTAGGCTGTGGCCCGTCTAACTCTCCGTCCAAAGAGTGAGAGGACATCCGCATCTTTTGGCTCTCGTACGACGGCATAGACTGATGCATCGGTGAATGTTTCTCCCTCTTGTAGTATTGCTTATGAATGGGAGAGGCTGATGAGCACGGCTTGGGTTTCGCTAGCGGATTGACCGGTCCCGGGCTCATGTTTGGTGATAGAGGGTGTCTTTTCGGTCGTTCGATAGACCTCGGCGGTAGCGGCGGAGGAGTTACGTTATCTAAACATGTCGTTGGTACCATTGGCACGGTATTGTTGTGGACATGTCGTCGTTTGTTGTTTGTTTCGTCTGAGTTCTGCCGAACTAGGGGCGGTTGGTTCTCCTGCTTCTGCCTCGTCCTGAGGTTCCGTAGGCTCTGGCCTGTCAGGTTGCTCAGGGACCGCGGGAGGCCGCTGAGGAAGCTTGTGGAGTTGGGCGGTGGGGACCCAGAGCTGGGCTTGTCTAGGTTGGTTTTGGTGCGCGTGAGGCGCGGCGTCGACGGAGCCGGGATCGACTCGGCCGGCTACAAACGATGTTAATTACGAAGCGTGAAAACATTGCACTATTGCGACGGACATGTGTGGATTTTTCTCAATCGATATTTCATTTTCTATGAATTTCAAGTGCAACAGATCTTAAAGGTTCTCAGGTTTTTAACAAAATAAGGTATCAACAAGCATTCGATCACAATTTTACAAAGCAGCAAAACACATCCGGTTCGAAGGATATTTTTTTTACTATTCTAGAAATATTAGCCTCTAGGGGTCATAGCTCAAGGAGACTTTACTTGTCAAGCTAAACTTTTTGTAACATTTTTAACTGTCCACACAAATCCGTCTAGTGGAAAGAGTGTATATCTAAGAATATTGCAATGTTTTGTAAAGTTACGACAACCACCCCCACGGCAGTGAGGCGAAAGCGTATTCGTATTAATTTTGAATATCCATTTGTATGCAAGTTTGATTATTTCCATATTTTATTACATCATCGAAGATATAATTTCGAATAAAAAATAAAAAACAATTTGCTTGAGGCTAAAATGATTTATGTCACATATTTTTTTTAATAAATATTCTAGGCCTATGTTCGGCATTGCCTAAACATTATTTTCTCAGATAATTTTCTACATTGATACGTTTTATCACTTTCTTCCTTTCCCTTTCTTGTCCAAGCAAAAATAGGACAAAACATAACTATGTAGAAAACGATCAAAAACAACGATTTTTTTAGTCTTCCACCGACTGTTTAAGCGTGGCAGTCAAAAAACCGACATTATTGAAAACATATAAGAGCACAATTCCAATGAACCCGGACGTCACAGAATAAACAAACATGCACGAAACAGAAGCGACATGGGAGGTTATTGACCCGTGGCTCCCTGTTAGATGTTAGTCGATGACAAATGTTACTGTCACAAGTACACTTTCGCCTCTATTGTTGGGCACATAAAATTGATTTTCGATTGTTATTTAAGTAAACGAGTGAAATCTTAGTATTAATAGTACTCGACTGTCTATCGCTGTCACACTCTCTCTGACATCTGTCAGTATATTTGTTATGCCAGTAATTCTGTTTTATCGCTTGTCTCTCAGTGCGTCTCTATCGTTTCAGAAAAGATAGAAAGGAAGATCCGACCGACAAACAAGTCGCGGACAACTTGTGCTAGCCTTTCAGAGATTGTGAAAGTGAGAAACAGCCAAGTACTATTAATACTGTTTTGCTGAAAGTATAGTTATAGTATAGTTTGTTGTGCAGTGTCTCTTTCGGAATAAAGTGTTACAAAGGGACGTACTATACCTCACGACAAATATGACACAAGTGAGTATTGCTAGCTAAGAAACTAGATCTAAATATTAAAACTTTTAATAAAGAGCAGCATGAAAAACATCGCCAATTTTGTGAGCCCAAAATTAACAAAAAAGAAAACTGTAAAATAATACACGTGATGGTAGAGAAATCAAAATAAATGGCAACAACATAGTGGTAACTATCTATTGCTTTACGTGAGCAACTGTACATACTGAACTCAACATTGCCGAGCTTATTTACTGTGACTATCGATGCGTGAAACGCTGCACTGGATTCATTCATTTAAAACTCTGATTATTTCAAAAAATAATGTACAACATCGCAAAAAAAATGATGAACAGTGATCTTGAATAAAAACAATCGAATTTATCTAGTCTATGAAAAGCAAAAATGAATGATTGCATATACATATAAGTACACAATAATATATACAAGATTCAATACTAATATTATAAAAAGGTAATGTTGTTTGTTTCTCTTGCCGATAGATAACAAAATCATTCTAATAACGTACATTTAGGAAAATCAACACAAAGAAAACCATGACGCCTTTTTCATAAATAATCAGAACATAGTAATAACAAATATATCTAGTGCAACAGTCACTTTGTGAAACACGAATTCGTCAGTCCTGTCTCTTTCTCTCAAGATATACGCTAATACAAGAGGCAGCGATCTCACCTGTCCCGCCATAATGGTGTCGATCTCATGCTGGAGTATCGAGCAACGCTGTTCCGAAGACTCCAGCTGCGCCTGTTTTCTCACGTCAGGGACTTTTGAGAGCTCATCTGCAATTAGATTAGATAAAGAATTTTAAAAATGCTTCACTGTTACGCCGAGAAACAGTATATGGTGGAGTTACTCGTAACTGTCATTGTAACATGCAATGTCAGATCTTCTTTTAACAGTAGTCCTGTGACAACATTATGATCAAAGAGATTTATCCTCGCTTTCACTACTGGAACCTGGCAGGCTTTGATTTGACACTTCATAAGCTCCGAAGGGCTATTGCATAACGTACTCGCAATCGCAATCTTTTTCATTTTAAAAATCGAAGGCTTGTCTGTATGCAAAATGAAAACAATTGTTCCACTTTGAAGTCGATTGCGATTGCGTTAGGCAATAGGCCCACTGGTCAATAGATCAAATGATCTAGGCTAGGTACTCACTGCGTAGGTCACGGATGTACTTCTGTTCCTGCTCCAGCATCAGCCGAACCGTGTGCACCTTGGACACTTCCAGCTGCCGCTGCTTCTCCAGCTGAGGATTAAGACGCTCCAAGTTAGTCACAACATGTTGAAGTCAGCAAGAAGACATCAGTGCACGGGGTCGTCGGAGACGTGATTTTAGAAATATGGTTCGCTGAATGGTTTTCTGGCTCGTTTAAAAAAAATCCTGTCACACCTCGACTAGCGACTTTGTAAAAATGATGAGCGTTCGTTTTTCAGTTATCTTGGTCCCAATTTAAGCTCTGCCCACGTACGAGACAACGGTAAATATGCATTGAAAAAAATGCATTTACCAAATAATCCTTGTACGTTCGGAGATTAATAATCTCTTCGCATATCCGAATCATAGTATCACTCGAAAACTACACTGTTATAAATTACAAACACTTGCAAATCGAGATACGACATTCAGCTGTGCAAATAATACGGCGGCTGAAATTTAAATGCATTTTTTCAGAAATAACATACATCATTCTTACAAAAGGACAATCGTAGGGTTACATCATCCGTACACAATGGAGAGCTAGACAAACATGTCATACGAAGTAATAGTCTTATGCAAACGTCCATGGGTCTCGGATCCTTCTTCCCATCAGGTGGCCTGGTACTCGCTTCTATTCTATATTTCAAGTAGATATAAACTCTTGTCTCATGTATCTAAAGAACTTATCAAGTCTACTTAGTCGTAATAGTTTTCCTTTTAAACTCGTTATTTATGTGCTTTCATTGCAGACATTTTCCTGATTTTTAGTATCTATTTGTAGTTTTTGGACACGTAACTCCAGCGAAAATCTAAAAATTGATAATGACACGCGTATTTTTTTTAATAGCTTTCCTACCATAAATCACATGATATAGTAAAGTAAACAAAATTAGTATTGATCTTCTTAGTGCGCGGTATCTATATGTGTACAAAATTCAGTTTTAAACCTTTGATAGTTTCTGAGACATGACGACACTATAACGGTTCCTAGTTTGACTTCGGAACCCTAAAAAAGGCAGTTAACGACCTTTTGTACGTCTTATCGTGTGTACCATTTTAACTTAAAATATACAAAAGAACAATTGAATCACTAGTATTACTATCATATGCACCTACGTTATGCGATATTGTTATCAAATGATTAAATATGACTCACGTTAACTGGCACGGGCGCGGTGATGGGCGTTTTGTGCCGCGACGTGTTCTGGTGGACCGTCAGCACTGCCGTCGTATTAGCTGGAAAATTAAAACGGTTATGTTAGTTTTATTTCAACGATGCCGTAGCAAAGGCTCCGTAACATCAGAGATTGGACAGGAATTGATAACCCGAACTCTTAGAAGAGGCACTTGAAGAGTTCTGGTAAACCATTGTCTAACTTGAACTCTCTTCTTATGCTAACCTTTTCCTCTAACCTCTTAAGTATTATATCCGCGGTCTACTGAAGTGTATCCATGAGACTTTTGTAAACTGCTCTCTGCTGGTCTACCTTTAACCGTGTGTCTAATCCAAATAAGTTCTCTTATAGCAACTTTTCTTACCTTTGTCCACGTTGAAACTTCTGCCACTCACCTACTGTTAGTATGCTTCCGCATCTTTATTATTGTCCAACCCAACTTCTTTCCTTCAGAAGCTTTTCCTATGGGTACTCAAACCCTCACCTCTGATCATATGCACGACCTGCTGATGCACGTGCTGCACGGGCACACCGTCCACGCGCAGGATACGGTCTCCTGCGTGAAGCCCGCCGCACCGTGCTCATTCATTCAGTTCATTGTAAAACTGTCACCTGTTTCCATTATACCCTCATGTCTTTCGCCAGATGTCCCACAACGCGGAAGCCGACTAGCCCGAAAGTTATTCTTACTAAACTAAGCAGGCAAGATTGTCGTCTAATCCTTATCATCTTCAAGACAGCCAATAAACGTCCATTGCTAAACAAATACCTTAACGGTCGTCACGACGATCAATTACTCCCGCAAACTACGCTTCTCTGGGTCCAATAGAACCCTGTCCGTAAACTAAAACCTCGTTCCCTCACCTATGATCACGACCTACTTATGCGTGTGTATCTATGAGATTCCTTACCTCCTTCCTTCTCGTTCCTTTGACCTTCTCATGTAGTCCACCTTGAACCGTGTCTTATCATTACTCGTGATCTTACCACTGATCGTCATACTTTTCTATCTCTTTGTCTGCCTTGTCTGCCAGTGTCTCCTCACCTCTGATCATGTGCACGACCTGCTGGTGCGCGTGCTGGTGCACGGGAACGCCGTCCACGCGCAGGATGCGGTCTCCTGCGCGCAGGCCGGCGCGCCACGCCGCACCGTGCTCTTTTACTGACTGCACGTACACTGGATTGTCGCCTGGAACACGTTTACATACATATATATTACTAGTTGGATATAGTGAAAGGGATGGGATACGTTCGAAAATGGGTAGTAAGGAAATTTTCCCTTAGTAATGATTAACGCCAGTAATCAGAATATTCTCCCACCGAAATCTGCGATGCCGCGGAGAGCGGAGAACCAATCACTATGGCAATTTTATGGTTGTTGAGAAGTAAATTCAAAACGTATATTTAGTCTGTAAAAATGCATGCTGCATGCTAATTATAGCAGTTTGTAGACCTAACGGCAAAACATAGTGATCCTAATTAACCTGACCTTACATCTATGTTTACTCTTATATTTTACAAATAAAATTATTCGTATTTGTGTATTTGTAAGATGTAATACTGGAACAGCTATTTTGGATCTGTAACTATGTTCGAGAACTTTTGAACATCCGCTAAAATGATTCCCGCCCAGTTAAATTTCAAAAAATCGTAAGCAAACTTGGCAATCAGCGAATAAAGTTTTTTTACGTAACACCTGGCCATAATGTGAGTTTTATCGCACGCTGCGCGCACGGTAAAACTCGCATTGTGGCCAGGTGAAGACGTAAAATTGTGTACTCATCACGGGCAGTAAAAAAGAAAGCCCTCTATCGCATATTTACAACCCTCGCCTACGGCTCGGGTCTCAAATACCTGCGATTTCGGGCTTTCTTTCTTTTACAGCCCTTGTTAAGTAATGTACTATTTTTCACTTCCTCCCGGCTCGGCTCGGCTGGGAGAGGCCTTTGTTCAGCAACTAACTGAAGCGAGCCGATTATGTACCTACCGCAGTTTTTCTTCTTTTTGAAAGCAGGCATAGAATCAGCTAAAGATTGGACTAGGGTTTGCAATGAAAGACACCTATGTCCAACAGCGGACTGAAGCGGGCTGATGAAGATGTACTCACCAGAGACTTTCATGCCATATCCATGCTCGTCGCGCACAACGGTGACGGTGAGCAGCTCATCGCCGCCCGGCGAGCCCGTCCCGCCCAGCATCACCTGAAACCAAACAAACACCAGTTACACACGTGCAGAAATAGCTGGTACGGGTACTTAAGTAAGTAAACGTTGTAAACAGGAGAACGATTATTGGGGTCCGCAGACACCAACATTGCGCAAGATCTAGTGGAAACACAGTCAGTAGCTTGTTAGGATCATACATAAAGAATGTGAGAGCCACGAGTTGACATAAACGCGTGCAGTCGTAAAATTTGCTAAGGGTAAATAAACAGCAACACATCTAACCATAAGTAGGAGCTGCAGGGGCAAACGGTAACACAGGTTTCGAACTGTAGAAGACACAGGTGATTGGAAACAATAATTTGGCACTGCAAGTAGCAACTATTGAGAGCACAGACAACAAGGCACCAGATTTTTTGGAGACACAGCTAATAGCTACAAGGCTTGCTGGAGTCACGCAAAAGGAACGAGTTGAACGCGCGCCATAGAAGTTTGTAAGGAAGAAACAGCTCTTCTCTGAACTAACCATGAGGAGGAGCTTTTGGGGCATAAAAGAGCTATTGGAGTAGATAGACTACCACACAAGTAGCGACAAATAGGATCTAAACCCTACTGAAGTAGCGACAAGTGACTTGACGATATGTATAGTCCCAAGATCTAATAATATCTCTCAATATGACATACTTACTGTGCCACTGGACAAATAAGAAGCATCACGGTGTACTAAAAAGCATAGTAAAATAATATAAGAAAACAATCAAGAGTTTAGGAACCAAAGCCTCCAATTAGACCAAACTAAAGACGGAACATACATTTTTCAATGTGTATATCATGCAAAGAAAGCATAGAACAAGACTCCAAATTAACCACAAAGATATAGGTCAAAGACCAACAGCCACTTGAGTAGTTTAATCGGCCTAGCAAGGAAGTTAACGCTAAAGGAAGAGATCACAAAGGAGCGGAACCTCAATCATAGACGACGGTAATCAACTTTTCGAGAGCTAAAACTAGATCGCTTTGACCTTATATTTCAATTGGTGTGTAAACATTAATGTACAATCACATGTAGGCCACAATACAGGCATTAACTATTGTAGGACTATTAAAAATTACCTACTGCACTTGACCTCGAGAATAAACGATTTCTTTTTCAAGAGACAAATTTTATCACGAATCATGTTGAGTTGGTTTCACCACACAACTACCAAGGGCTGCATCTCTCAACTGATTTAACAACATGTTAAGGACCAGTCTTCCTTATTTTCATACAAACTGGAGCCGCGAGTTAATAACATTAAATGTAACACTCACTCACTGCTCCGACATGGCTATTGTCGTCATTATTATGCGACAATGACCCAATTGTAATATCGGTTGAGACTCATAGAGACTAATGATTAGTTAAGTACTTTGGAAATAGCGCAAAGAACATACACCTTTTATTGGATGTGGATCCGAAAGTCAGTTCCCTAACTGCGATATCCCAAAGAAAATAACTCCTAGTTTTTATTTTCAATAAAATATACTAATAGAAGACACTAATTTCGTGGTTTTTGCATTTAAATGAGTCAGTAAAAATATTTGATTTTTTAAGGAAAATGGCGTTATGACGTCACTACAAAACTGATTTATTTGAGACATGCTTCAAAACTATTGAATACGAATGTCAATATCAAGTCATGTAAGTTCGTTAAGTTTGACAATTTCACCCACGCTAGCGTACGGGCCGGGCGGAGATTCCAAAATGGACTTATATTTTGATCATTAAATTTTTTAAAGAGCTTACATTGTCATGTTTATATACAGTTATAAATTGTCTTAATTTTAATAAGCGTTAAAATATATCAGAAATGAGTTGATCACATCACAGATTAGATACAACTTACCAATCAAGATCGTAACGTCACTACATTAGAGGTCAAATAATGTCAAATCATAAATTGAAAATAACTATTTTATACTAATTTTGTAATTTAATCCGATAACAGAGAACGGTTTTACAACCCTTATTCTCGAAATGGTTTTTGAATCACCATACATTATCAAATTATGGGATAAACCAATTGTGATAAATCAATCGGTCTTTGCGTTTGCATACGTACTAATAGATGACGTTTAATCTCACACAAGCACCGTGACGTGTGTCGATTTTGTTCTGAAGGTCTATTCTACACGGCAAAACCTTATTGCTGTTGACATTTTATCGTATTGTCAACACGTTATGATAGCTTTTATTTACTTGTCAGTAATGGTGACCGAGTTAAACACAATATGGTAACATTCCAAAGCAGAGGGAATGGCCGAGATTCTGCACAATAAAACCTTATTCCTTTTGATTAGTTATCGTATTGTCAACGTTATAATAGCTCTTATTTACTTGACAGCAATGGCGGCCGAGTTAAAACAATACTATAATATGTCAAAAGCAAGGTTCCAACGAGTAGAATACACCCCCGAATCATTGTTTCATTGGCTTTACCAACCGAAGAGATTACGTACAGACAATATGACAAGCTTATGATTTATGGTAATGTTAAACACCTGCTGCTTTACAAAAGATAAATCAACTCGTAAACTTATAACAAAAGGATATTAAGTCAACTCCATAAACGTAAGACTTTCGCTTAACGTGGAAGCAAGTTAAAACGGTCGCATGTTATTTCGTATTGGGTAGTGGTCGTAGTACCGAGTTTGCATCATACTGTCTATTACTTCGGAAACCAGTAAAATATTTTTGGCAGATTATGAAATGATTGCATTTTGGTACGACTGAGTGCTAAACACGACAATATTTCCAGGTATATACAAAAAATATGTGCCTTTGACGTGTTATGGTATTGTTTTTAACTCGGACGCCATTAAATAAGAGCAGTGCTATCAAAGCGTTGACAATACGATAACAGGTCAAAGACGGATATGGTTTTTCACTCTCAGTGGTGGGGACGCTCCTTAATGTTGCAACATTGTCAGAACTGTAGGCCTCGCCAAGATGCAAACGCTACTAACGTTTCTGTTTTCTATTGACTACTCGTAGAAACGTATAGGAATTGTTGAACCACCATAGAACCCTGTAATAATAACAGCGTCAAGTCACGCATAAGAATTTACGTCAAAATTTACCGTCGGCTTTCTGTGAGAAAGTTCTATAGTGGCTCCACAATCCCGTGTTGTGACTGTACATGCATGCATGTTGAGGACACGCTAGTTGGTAGTGACCCTGCCTATAAAGCTAGTGATCCCGAGTTCAAATCTCGGTAAGGGCAGATATTTGTGTCATGAGCGTTAGTATTTGTATGTGTCGTGGATGTTTTCTATGTATTTAAATATGTATTTCTCTATATAAGTAAGTTTATCATGGTCCGGTACCCATAAAACAAGCCTAGATCTTTGGAACTAGATCAATTTGTATGAGATTGTAGCCTATTTTTTTTTTGAACAAAATAACTGTCATCTAAGGTTAAAAGCCCACGTGGAATGCTTCCAAACTACTTCCCGACACGATATTCTCCTCGACTAGGTACTTGTTTAGTTTAAGGATAGAGGCTAAGTCCGGTCCGTTATCAGATTTGGCAAACTAACGAATGCAACTAGGACGGTGGCACAAAAACCTGGCTTAATTAGGGAATGCGGTGCATTGGCTGCATACAAAGATTCTGAACAGTGTTGCGGTTAAACTATGGTTCTTAAATCATTAATCGAGTAGATCTGCCCCTATTTTTACAAAGTTAACAGTGACAGCTGTTACATGGCAAATCTGTATAAACTGCGTGGCTTAGATGTAGCCAAATGATGTAGGAACTCGTCAATTTTGTAATATACTGTCACTTTATATATGGGTATGTGAAATATTCCTTGGGCTTTTTTTTTATTGCCAAAGACTGACAAACGACCAAATGGAAGCAAGTTTGAATTCGTAGCTCATTCGTTAAGTCTCTATATGCAATGACGACAATGCAAAAACATACAGCCGTCAGCAAAATCTTGGCAAAAATTACTAAATGTTAGTTAAGTTACTTTAAAAGTAGCGTTCTGAATAATTACAATCACACTCATAATAATAAGTGTCTCGATGAATCCAGACCTATAATTAATGATCACTAGATATATCTCGAATACAACAAGGTCTACTTTCAAAACCTAAGTTCCCACTCCAATCCTTCCCTCTCATCTCTCGCGCCTAAACAATAAAAGGGATAGAGTATCTAGTTTTGAATGAACTCTAGACTTGTAGAGTAACCTAGGCAACCCCGTGACCAAAACAGTTGTTGCTAATAGCTGTAACCAACTAGAATCGGAACCCACGACCTTTGACTTAACAACTAGGTCAGCCGAGTGAAAATACGCCAGTTAGACGATTGTCGCACAAGGAAATTCAAATGGCGAATATAAGTGCGATAAGTGCTGTAACCGACAAAACATATGGATTAGTTTTAAGGAAAATAGTTTGATTGTTTTTTATGAAAACGACTAATGCTGTGTATAAAAAATGTAAGGTAAGCAAGCAAGTTGTACAACTATGCCAAATTTCAAGTTGATAGCATTTGTAGTTGCTGAGAAAACCTGCTGTGACATACAGACAGACAGACAACGAAGTCTCACCATAAGGGTTCCTTTTTTACCATTTTGGTACGGAACCCTGAAAATAGCTACAAAAAAATGGTCAAGTGTGAGTTAGCCTCGCGCTGATTCGATTCGAAAACGAATTCTATTTGGAATATAATAATTTCTACTGTGCAGCGGTACGAAACGCTCGGTGCGCGAGTCCAACTCGCACTTGACCTGTTTTTAAAGTAAAGTCTGTTCCTATTGGACTGCCAATGACAATAACAATTATACCTCACTGTAATTGTCTTTAGATAGCGGATGAAATAGCGATGAGAATAATGTTAACTCTAATAAGTTTACTGAAAAGGTTTAATATATATTCATCATCATCATCGTATTATTATGCTGAGTGCGACAGAGACGAAAACCTAGCTTATCAATCAAATCTATCAAAACTTCTACATTTTCATGTCAAATATATTTCGAAAAAATTAAATGTATGTGTCAAGCACCAGTTAGTGTCATCGTCTTTTACCAAAAGCACTATTCATCAAAAAATACAAGGTTAATTAGAGATTACTACCTCAAAATAAACATGAAGACAATGATTAAGTGTATAAATAAATAATAGACTATGATCAACCTTCAAAAGTACGCGAATATGGAGTTATAATGGTAAATTGATTTGTATACAAGAGTGACGGAGCCTAGATGCCTATGTGCAATAATTATATTATTGTCCCCTCATATATTTATAATATTTACGGGCACAACATTCATTCACAGATTCGTTACGCCACTAACGATAACAGATAAACGATACGTGACTCCGTCGACGGACACGATTGTAGTGAAAACTGTGCACGTGTCTGTTTCACTGTTTTGAAATTACGACGAAGCAAACGTAAAGAGAATCCGGTAGCACTTTGTAGAATATAATCTTCACTACAGTAACATTTGTAAGAGAAATTGTTACAGCTGCATTAGATTAAACAGATTGGCGATGGTAAATTTGTACGGTCGGCCATAAATGTGGTCTACCACCCTACGGTTGAAGTTCATTTGCACGTCATGTCATGATACAACAAGTTCGATTTCCCTTGCAATATTTTATATATTATGACAGTGACAAGTGTCAACCTTAACGATATTTAGATCTCTCAGAAACTTTTGTCAAAACTGGTAGACCACTTTTTTGGCCTATATTTTTTAACAGTGGGTAATTTTTCTTACCATGGTAGGTACGGGTCCCCAAGAAGAAACTAAAATTTCTCAGCGTTTTTGTTCGATCTTATTGTACGCTGGTAAGGGAAACATGAAAGACTTTATACACATTGTGACAAGAACGAAAAACGTACATCTTTCAGCTTCCCTTACTGTACGGAACCCTTCGTGTGCGAGTCCGACTTGCCTTGGCCGGTTTTTTTGCTCGGTCAACGCACCTCTAGGCTAGTTACAGCTTTTTAAAGTCTTCAAACGATTCATCCATCATCTTACCTGGTAACGGGCTATCAACGCGAGCTTTAAGCTCCTGAATAGAGCTTTCTCAACTTAATTAGGTGTCAATGGTACTAACCTTTCGTTCCGACCGAAAGCGTAAACAGGAAGAACGAAATATGCTCCGAATCAACTGTTTACATACACAATAATATTATGTTACCAAAACGAGAAGTTGTTAAAACAAACTTAATAACAATCGAAATAGAGTTTAAATTATGAGTCAATCATAAGCGAGTTATGACATTTAGAAAAATATTATACGGAATGCAATAAACACTGCAATTCAGATGAAACTGAGCTTTACTTCAGTTATGATAGAGTATGTTTTGCTTTGGGCTTTGTAGTAAATAAAGCCGGTGAATATTTATTTGTCTTGTGCAACAGTTTGCCATATTGTGATTAATAAAAAAATATCTTGCATATTATAAAACTATATTGAGCCCAGTATTACGATAGGAAAATGTAGAATATTCCTTGTTAATAGGTATTATAAACGCGAAGGTCTGTTTGTTTGCTCATCACGGTTGAACCAAAACCAGTCGAGATGAAATTTTGTACTAAGAAATTTATCAGTCAAAATACCTAGAATAAGAAAAAGAAATAGGAACAAAGAAAAAATTACTAATATTATTATTGTAAGTTATTTATTCGGCTAATAAATAAAAACAAAAAACATACAGCACCTGCCAAACAAAACAGTCGCGTCCTTAATTTGTATGTATTCAACCAATTTAATTCCTAGGCGGGGTATAGACTGGACTATGTCAAAGTGACTTTGTAAATAAACACATACATTATCCGTTTTTTCTTCGTCCGGAAACACTGCCGTGCGCCTGGATCTTACGTTTTGACCGACATTGTCGCTTTGGAAATGTCCATAGGGGCTTAGTTATCAAGTTGGTTAACTTTACATGCTACACAACCAAAGACATTAAATGTATAGTAGTAATAGACGGGGCATAGCGAACAAAAAAGTGATGAAAAACTTGTTGCCTCGAGGTAACAAGTCGTACGTCGTTTAGTCTACTTTTAAATCTCTTTGTACATAACTACGATCAGAGCCAGAAACTGTACACTCAGGGGCAGAAATAACGGGTCAGAGTGCGTTTTTCATACAAACGAGGCTATTTCGAAGCCTTGGTTCCTTGCCAGGGGTTGTTTTGAGTGAGGTTTAATGGTGGATACTCCGAGGTTCAATAGAGGAGGTCCAAAGGTCTTAAGATACCTAACTTATTGCACAATCAGTTAACACCACAGCGAGAGAGTTTGGGTCAGCATTTGGATTTCCTTACATTTTATTGCCATTTTAGATGTTTTTTGAACATCCACAATTCCGGCGTTAACCGCAGATTCAATCAGTCGGGTATCCTAGGCACTCTGGAAGTCCTGTATCGATGCTCGGGGTATCCATCGTCAGATTTCACTAAAAGCATCCCCTGGCGAGGAACCAAGGCCTCTTTAGTATGAAAAACTTTAATATTTTTACATACAAAATAGGTCACGATCGCGTTTGCGTTTCTCGTATGAATTACATGGTCACTTTCGCGGTCGAGACGGTTTGCCGCGTGAACAGGGGTTTTATTCTCTTAAAAACGGCGGTCGGTCGAACAAACGAGCGAAAGCACAGCTGCGAGTTTAAGTAGTCCCGTCCGAGCGAAAAATACACATTTTAGCGCGTGCATTTACAATTAGACAGCCTTATACGTTCGAGAAGCCATGCGGTCAAATTTTATACACGCGCTAAAATGTGTTTTGTTCGCTCTGACGGGACTACTCAAACACGCCGCTTGGACATTCACTCGTTCGTCCGTCCGTCCGTCATCGTTGAGAGAATCACATCTCAGCAACTTACACTCGTGGTACTGAGAAGAGGAATGGGACCGAAGTAAGACTTCTTTAATACCCTTTTGTTCTCCTTTTGTCCAGCATTGAGCAATTTTTTAACTTTATGTTATGACACGCATTAAAACCCAAGGCCGAAACGCCTCAGCTCTAAAACTCGTGTCATTGATAGTAGAACGCGCGTGACGCCAGCTCTGCCAAATGTTATAAACATTTCCTGGAACCGATTGTAACGCGCAGACGCAACGGACCAAACGACCCACGACTACCGGCCATCTTGAAATGGCGATTCGTAAAATATACTTGTAAAATCCATACTAATATTATTAATATGAAAGTAACTCTGTCTTTGATGCTTTTACGGCTAAACCGTTGAACCGATTTCGATGAAAATTGAATTTTTTTTATGGCATATTAGAATACAAACGAGTCTTTTGACTGCAATCCTTAGATTGCAAATGCGTTACCAACCCTGAGGACTGAGATGAGATACCTCTATGCTAGGTACACCGAAACACAACAATCCGAACACTGCTGATTGACGGTAGGTTAAAGGATAAGATGGTGGTAGCCACAGAACAGAAAAAACAGTAGAAGTGTCAAGTGGGCGTGTAACGTGTGGCATGGTTATGCGGAGTTCCGCATAACCTACCATACTTTTGCCACGATCGCTTATTTCGATATTTCTAAAATAGGAAATAAATCCAGAAGCATGCCTTTTTGTGCTATTTTGGAGTGTAAAAACGATAGCCGCACCAAAAACATTTTCCATGGTGGCGTGTTGTTTTTATGATAGTTTGAGTATTGGCGACAACAGGTCCGATACTAAGCGAAGCTCATGCCACTTCCACTGTTTTTTCTATTCCGTGGTTATAGTATAGTATCCGCAGCGCGCTAAGGACAAGTCGTAGTGAATTTCCACACCACGACTTGTCCTTAGCGCGCTGCGGATGCTATACAAACTTTTACTTTAAACTCGCATATTAATAATTCATACCGAACACTAACTGCCGCACTCGGAGACGTCAATTTAATTTAATGCTTGATTAAAGTTGCTGCTGTCACTTCTTTGCTTCAGCAATAGAATAGGACCACACTTAACTAACCAAGCATTAAATGTAATTGACGTCTCTGAGTGCGGCAGTAAGTTTTTTAATGAAACATCACGCTTCCAAATAAAGTTAATGACGCTCGCTTTCATATCTATATTTGACTTTATCAAAGCTAGGAAAATACATTTCCAGACACGCTATTCCCTCTTAGGTTTCAGCGAATTGCAAAAACGGTAGACAAATGGACGGCGAATAACTTCCCGGCATTAGCAAATGTGTTTTCGTGTAGAAAACATTTTCTATTACATTAACATACGTAATCGTGCTATTAGAAATTGTCGGGACATTCATTACTTCATTTGTTTGATCTAAATTTAGGAAGTTGTTACGCATTCTCGAAGATTCTATTTCGTGTTAGTTTGTGTAAGAAATCAGCAGGAACGATTCAGCACCAGGCCCCTATTTCACCAAGATACAATTGTCACTGACATATGTCTCTTGACATATCGACAATTGTCAACAGACAATTGTCTAGTGACAGGTGACAACTGACAATTTCGTAAATTATTCCGTATAGAAATGCTTATAAACATTACAAGTATTTTGTTACAATTGTCCTAATCTTAATCAAATGACAATTATGTTGTGAAACAAGAATCATTTTTCTAACTCGACATATTTGTAGATTTGTCAGTAATTGTTGACATGAGATCGAGGCTGTGTCAGCCTAGCGTTAGAATTGTAGTGTTGTTAGTTTAGTTACAAAATGGCTCTCCGCGAAAGCAGTAGCAGTAGTGACAGTGAGAGCGATTTAGACGAGTTCGCATATAGGAGAATATATAAAGAACGAATAAATTTCTCCTTTGACGTCACTGCCTTTGCGTTCAAGGAAAAATTTCGAATTAGTAAAACCAGTGTCGAATATTTAATAAATGAAATCGGTGCAGTTATAGATCATCCAACTACAAAAAATAAAGCTTTGACGCCTTGTCAACAAATACTGTGTACGCTGCATTGGATGGGTTCGGGATCTCAATACCATGTTAGTGGTGACAACCACGGCGTTTCAAAGTCGACGATCCATCGTTGTGTAAGGCGTGTTACCACTGCAATAGTCAATCAAATATTTGGTAACGAAGTACGTTGGCCAGCAAACACAGGCTCTATCGCACAACTATTCATGGAATTCGGTAATATTCCAAGAATTGGTGGCATTGTTGATGGATCGCTAATACCCATCGATTCACCTCGGCAGAATGAATATATGTTTGTGGACCGTAAAGGTGACCATTCGATAAACACCATGGTTGTTTGTGGGCCTAATTTGGAGTTCTTTTATGCAAGTGCACGATGGCCGGGCTCTGTTCATGACGCAAGAGTTTTGCGTTGTTCTTCTTTAGCACAGCAGTGGGAAAATGGTTGGAGGCCATTTCCAAATGCCCTTCTTTTAGGAGACAGCGGATATGCTATGAAGAAGTGGCTAATAACACCAAACATCCCTATACAAATACCAAGAACAGAAACAGTAATGCGATTTTTGAGAGCATTTAAACATATAAGAAGGATGGTTGAAAATGCTTTGGGTATATTGAAGGAGAAGTTTCCCTGTCTCAATTATCTCCGTTTGCAACCATTGTCGGCTTGCAAAGTGTTCTTAGCCTGTGTTACCCTTCAAAATCTAGAAAAACGCCTTGGATCCGAACATTACATACCTTACGCTTATGCAAATGACGAAATGGTAGATAATGGCGATAATAATCGAGATAACATTGAAGAGGACAACAACGAAGCAATTGACCCTGAAGCAATCGAAGTAATACGGGAATTGATACAAATTTTTAATTGAAGTACTGTTTATTAATACTGTTTTTATGTAAGCAATTTGATAACATTAGAAATTAAACTAAAAATGCAAAATAAATGTCATAGTTGAAATTATTTAAACTGTCCCATATTTACTATAAACTAGTTATATTGCAATTTGAACTTTCTAATTTAAGCTGTAACAATCTAAACAATTTCATTTTTTTTAATATGATTTATTATGTATATACCTACACTCGGAAGTAATAAAAAACTGTTTTACACTCTTGAGTGTAGATACCTATATATAATAATATGTATACAATTATCACATACTCGTAGTAAGTACGAGTAATTAAAGAAAGTAATTATTGTATTTTCTGCGATTCTTTTTCTATGTGGAAAGAAATAGCGAGTGATTAGTTACAAATTAAATAGTATTTACTCGTGACAGTGAAACATTTTTTTGAACATCTAAGTTTTCTGATAAATTAACTAAATTAATCTCAATGATATTTTGATTATAATAAGGTTCAGTGAAACTAGAAATCGCTCGTATGTTTAGCTCCTTCTCTAATTTAAATAACTCTAGTTCTAGTTTATACTTTTCCCGTTTCGCTATTTCTATTTTCTCCTTAGTAAGCAGTATATCGACCTCGAGCTTTTCCTTTTTTAAACGATAAATAGGTTTGCAGTGTGTACTTGTTACGTTTCTGTTATCTATATTTTGCGTATTTTGGGGTGTATTTTCACAACGCTCATCTTGCAGTGGTTCATCATTTAATATTTGAATGGCTTCCTGTGTTCCAGACGATTCAGGAACGTCCAATCCTTCTAAAACCGGAGTGTTTTTCCCTATTATACTGAGGATCATATTATCAGCATCATCAAATTTCCATTTTTTTCCTCCCGCAGATCCCGTTTGGCGTCGGTTATCCCTTTTTTCCTAAAACAAATTTATAAAATAAATTATTAACTTTGATTCCATTATATATTTTATAAATACAATATTCAGAATGTGCAATACCTTATAGCGTTTCACCTAATTGCATTTCACCTCGACCGTATAATTAAATGTATCGCTTTTTGTCTCGATTGTTTATTTTTTTGATCGCTATAATAATTTAGTCACATTTGTCTATTATATTAGTAACAAAGATTATATTCCAATGATTTTGATATTCCGAAGAAAAAAAAGGAACACTAATTTTAATATCTCGCGGTCATTACATGACATTTAAGGCTCCGGCAAACCAAACGCGTGGCAGCAGCAGCGCGTAGCGTCGCGTGGCGTCAGGGAGTTGCAAAACAACAAAACAAATGGAACCCCGGCACACCGAGACGCGCGTCTGGCGCGCTGCAGACGCGCCGCACACGCGCGTCTCGGTGTGCCGGGGTTCCATTTGTTTTGTTGTTTTGCAACTCCCTGACGCCACGCGACGCTACGCGTTGCTGCTGCCACGCGTTTGGTGTGCTGAAGCCTATGTTGTGTGAGTGGCCTCAACTCTGTTGCCGATACCTACAGAGTTTTATTGCCAACGTCAATTTGGGAAGCTTAACGGTGCTTAAATTACCGTCCATCAAAATTGACGCCATGTAAATACTATGACCCATTCTTTTGTTTACGCGACGACACCGTATTTTACGCGTCGGTGTGGTCGCTCCCTAATACGTCAAATATAATAGCGTTCCAAAACATCCAAACATATATCGATCGCGGTGAAATGCGACTAAGTTAAAACACTATACGGAAAATAAGATGCTACAAATTACAAAAGTACTAATTAGGTACAAATTAACTCGACAATTGCTAGGGGGTATTAAAAAATTAAACTCAGTACTTACTATTGTCCTCTTTCGCCAATTTTGCCACGTGGTATCTCTTAAGTACTTCCATTCTTTGTCATAAATGCCTAGTTCTTGTAATTTTTGAGCAATTTCCTTCCACTTTTTATTCTTCATATCAAATGTTAAGTTGCTGTTAAATTTACCAAAAAGTATTGCTTTATTTTCCGAAATTAAATTTAATATCGTCATTTTCTTGGTCATATCCATTATTAGGTATATTTTAAAATCGAAATGCACGCTTGTGTGATGTGATTATTGGTGGAATGAATTGAAAAATATTTATTTGTGTGAAAAACGCGGTAAATAATTGAGTAGTTTTAAATAAGTTACAGGCAAAAGAAAATCCCATTCAGCCAGTGAAGCCCGCAATGTTGCATACAAATTCCATTACAATCTAGCTTGTAACCTTTTAAAAAGTGAAAAGTCCCATAATAAAATGAGGGCACAAGTCTTAAACATCCATATTTTATTCGAAACATAACTTTTTTATCAGTGTCTGGAATAGGTTGTTTTTTTTTTAAACAAAGCTTGCGCTTCTCCTTGTCATAAACAAAAAGGCGGTAAAGAGTGATTGTTTTTTCACGTGAAGTTTCTGTGTATGCAATTAAAAAAACCGGCCAAGTGCGAGTCGGACTCGCGCACGTAGGGTTCCGTACCACTATAAAATATTTATAAATATTTACGATTTATAAGTTTTATAACGTATTAAAAAAAAACTAATTATTAGATCTCATTCAAACCAATTTTCGGTGGAAGTTTGCATGATAATGTATATCATATATTATTTTTACATTTATCATTCCCTTATTTTAGAAGTTACGGGGGGGGGACACACATTTTTCCACTTTGGAAGCGTCTCTCGCGCAAACTATTCAGTTTAGAAAAAAAATATATTAGAAACCTCAATATCATTTTTGAAGACCTATCCATAGATACCCCACACGTATGGGTTTGATGAAAAAAAAATTGAGTGTCAGTTCTAAGTATGGGGAACCCCAAAAAATTATTGTTTTTTTTCTATTTTTGTATGAAAATCTTAATGCGGTTCACCGAATACATCTACTTACAAAGTTTCCATAGTATAGCTCTTATAGTTACGGAAAAAAGTGGCTGTGACATACGGACGGACAGACGGACGGACGGACGGACAGACATGACGAATCTATAAGGGTTCCGTTTTTTGCCATTTGGCTACGGAACCCTAAAAATGAGTTCAAGCGATGAAGATTTTACTCCAACACAATTTTTTTCTTGCGATTTTTGAGAAGACGATATATTTGCCTCGGCAGGAATGGCAATTGCGGGCTTCGTATTTTTAAACGGACGAGCTTGCGAACCAATGCTCGGCCCGCAATTGCCTTCATCCCTGCCTAGGCAATAATATACTCCTTTAGTCGTGTCTTCATACAATGCCTAATACAATGACTTACTTAGGCATTGTACTAGTGTCTAATTCTATATTTTAATAAAGAATCGATTAATGCCGGCGGTAAAATGGGCTTCTAAAACACGTCCGTATAAAAAAAAAACGCTGATTAACACCGTATTTGTTCGTTGCGAAATAAAAAAAAAAGACATTGGAGCCAAGCAATTATTGTTTCTTTTTACATCAAAGGAATACTTGATACGTCATGTGTGTGTGAATTTATAAATGATAAGAATACTGTCGCCCTTATATTTATAAGCCGTCTTGTCCTTCCCGTAATTAGGTACAGTCAAGGGCATAAATATATATACGTTCCCAAGAGGTAAAAATATCTATACACCTATATGTCACTGGCAAAATGGTCCGTGTATACAAATATCTGACGCGATAGCTGTATACATATTAATTCCCTTGACTGTACGTAATAAATCTTGCAATGGTGGTCGTCTGTCACCAACCGACATACGGTGAAAAAGTTATGAAACAACAATTGTCCGGACATATTTACAATTGTCATCTTATTTTGACAATGCCTGTTTCACGATCTACAATTGTCATGTTTTTTTGACAATTGTCACACTTGTCAAGCTTGGTGAAATAGGGGCCAGGCTGAGTATTTTTTCATTAGCTGTTTATAAGGTTGTGCGAGAATGAAATCAATGACAACGTTCACTTATGAAAAACTAGCTTCTACAGCGACTCCGACTCCGACCGCGTAGAATTCGTAATTTTGCCATCCTACGGAAACGGTGGATTTTTTCGGGATTAAAGTTCTATGTGCCTATGTGCTATTCCATACTATAATCTGGTAACCTATCACATGTCCGGCTACAAGATATATATTATTTTTTTTCTGAACCCATAACTTTTCAAAATATTCAAAGGGATATCTACAGAATCTGTAGGTTATTTATTTATTTATTTATTTTTATGTTAGATTAGGTTAGGTTAGGTTTGTTACCACGCCTGTTCTACACATCAGACGGTAAATTTGCGTGTTATTCTACAGCTCGAAGAACCGATAGCCGTTAGGGCAGAAAGGTGGAGACCACGACCTGGCTCTCGCTGGCAATGATAAGGGAGGCATATGTTCCGCAGTGAACGACTAAGGACTGAAATGATGATAATGATGAACAATAATAAAACTGAAACCTAGTTTTTCATAATATCATCAACATATTCAAAAATGGAAATCGTACTAGGTTTAAAGGGAGAGACAAATTATCTCAATATGTATCGACATTTTCAGCGTCACAATCCTCTTGACCTTCGTGTTGTAGAGGAACAGGCAAGTTGTCCGTCTGATGTATAGAACACGCTGTGTAGAACCCTGTCGCAAAAATACAATCGTTTATTTTGACGTAATTTATTTATTTAGACTTGACGCTGTCATTATAATTATGACAAGGTTCTATAGGTGCTCAACAATTAAAGTTGTTAACACAAGGTAGTTGATTTAGAGGGTGAGAAACGTTATCGCCCAGCGCTAAAATTTTCTGGTGTTTTTTTTTCATCTACGCTATTTAGGCGCCGCTTCAAAAGCCTCTTAAGAAGCCCTATGATAAGTTGCCCAACCTTTCACCCTGCGTGTCACCGTCACGCATTTCAGCCGTCCCTATTGCTCGTATCGCAAAAACCTGCGCTTGCGCCTGCGTGACATCACATCATACCTGCGCGATGGCTCACGCGGGGCGTCGCCCGCGGTATCTTCGCGCTCAGTTGTTTTATGCGATAAACGCTACGTTAAACCCGATGCGTTAGACGCAAATTATTTTTAACCGACTTCAAAAAAGGAGGTTGTCAATTCGACTGCATGTTTATTTTTTGTATTTTTGTTATGCGGTCATTCCGCCAAATTATGAATTGATTTTGATGTTTTTTTTTTTGTTTGGTATGTGACACTTCAGAGGTGGTCCCATATAAATTTTATCGAAATTGATTCATTACATCAGATATTTTTGCGGTTACCGCTGCGTTCACCGCGTAAAACAATGTTTGGTAATTAAATTATCTGATGTCAAATAATGTGCGTCAAACGCATCGCGTTTATCGTAGCGTTTATCACATAAAACAACCGAGCGCTTTATTCCCCTGATCGCGATTCCTGTGCGACTTATAACAATGTAAAAGGAAAAATACGCATAATAATGGAATAGCTGCCGAATTTGTAAACGTGGAATTAGTTTTTAGCAATTATTCCGTTACTTCCTGTTAGATTAGGTGGTAGATTGATAAACCCGTAGTTGCGAACGCGAATAAGAGTTAATCGAAAATAATACCAAGTATAGGTAATCGTGCTATCTCAGGCTTTCTGCTGATAAGCTGATGATGATGAAACTCAATAACAACCACTCAAGACTTGAGTTGAGTGGTTGCACTCAACTCAACCAAGGTCAAGTTGTCTTCTCAACTTCAATTCATTCAATTTCGTTGTTTTAATGACGTCTACATTTTTTTTTAATTCAGATTTATCAAGGACAACTTGGCCTTGGTTGGGTTACGAGGTTGTCCCGACCGTCTAGAAAAGGTTTAAATAAAAATAACTGTATACTTAAAAAAAAGTAGATAACACTAATTTAACCTTGTTTTGTGTATCTACTAAGAAACGGTCTTTTAACATTATCTAATTCAAATCAAACGAACCTCTTCCAGAATCCTCGTTGTAAACGGAATAATGAGAACAGATAAGTCCTTAATGGCTTGTTTTATTTAGCTTTCTGCTCACAACATAAAATAATAACATTCATTAAGCGACCATTCTAACCGTCCTATACCTAATCAAAACAAAACACGCGAAAAGATTGGTGGCGGGTAGTTACTTCATAATTCTGACGATCATAAATCATAATTCATAACAGAACCAATCACATTTTTTCCCTTTAAACGTTATTCGGAATCTGTCCAGCAGTCCTCCATTCGTCCGATGCGCTTACCAACGAGCACCATTTCATTTTTACTTTATAGGTAGGTATATAGAAAACGCAAGGCAAAAGCTTAGGCATGTTATCATGTTAGCACTAAAGTTTATTAAAACAGGCTTATAACATAAATCCCGGTCTAGACTGTTTGTTTGGACATCGATCGGTGTACAGACACAGCGGCGCCGGTCGGCGAACGCTGATGCTATCTCACGAGGCGCATCCGGAAGCGATGCAGTTAAATGCAGTGGCTGTTGAAAGTCATATTTTATTTTATTTTTTATTTGCCTGAAATATAGAAATCGTTATTACTCTTAGCAGTCTCACCTGAAGAAGAAGGAATACATTCATCCACAAAACCATAAGACACATTTTATTCACAAAATAAAAGAAAACAATAAAGACAACAGGAAATGTGTGTCTTCGCGGCAGTTATGCGCTGGTTTAGTAAAATGCTCAGGTATCAGACAACTACAGATTACAAACATACAATATACTGCTGAATAATACCCTTAATATGACCAGTCATATAAAGGAAAATTAACAAGCGAAATCCGCTTATAACTAGTACAGAGTTGTATCTACACACACAATAGACAGCTGCGCTGCGTAGCCGGCCTCAGAAGCATCTGCGAAACATCCCAATACCGAATTTAAAGACACTGTCGTGTCGTCTCTTGCAGTTGATTCTCTAACTACATAAGAGCGAAAGGAATGACTAAGTAGAGCAAACGTTTTCATTTTCTGCCGCAAACGTCACGGTCACGACTCGTTAGCAACGCTGTCCGATATTCAAATTCCTACAGTTATGGCTTTCGACTGCTATTTATTGGATAGTTTAGTTTTAAATGCGATTGGAGTTAAATTGGAAAGGATAATTTTGGGAGTTAAGGGATATTGTATAAATATTTTAATATATCTAAGGTAGTGTTAAGAACGAACTTAATTAAGAGAATATAGCGCAGGGCAACAACCACATATACATAGATAGACCAAACACAATTGGATACAAGTAATATCCCATTGACCGAAACTAGGCTGAGCTTGTATCTTGGGGTTCTCTGAGGCGATTTACAGATGGAAGACGTAATTCCAATGAACTTAAAACAAACAAAAGTATGAAGAACGTAAATAAATAAATATCAGCTCAAGGCTTGTACAATGGTTACTAGACAACAAGAAGAGGAATGACGGAAAGAAAACTGTTAGATTCCATCACGAATGCCCTGGAGCTCTATTCTTCTCGCTAAAACCTAACTGCTTGTGACATGTTCTTATGATAGCTCTTATTTACTTAACAGTAATGGCGGCTGAATTATAAACAATACGATAACACGTCATAAGCAATTAGGTTTTGCCAAGTAGTACAGAGCCCCTGGAATGCTGCAATGTTTCTGTCGCCGCCGATACGTCGAATAGAGACTCTATTCTCGGCGTATTTTCTCTACTCTATTAGAGTAGAGAAAATAAGAAAGGCAGATCACACCATCATAAACTAATACAGGCCAAGGGAAGATAGAGAGCATACATAGATACTCGTAATAACCCTCAAACAAATGAAAGATATGTTGTAAGATAAAAAGATAAAAGTCATTTATTCAGTAAGTAGGCCGCACGGGCACCTTTACACGTCAGGAGTCTACCAGCGCTTCCCAAGAGGAGACCACTGCCGAGAAGAAACGCCGCAAGAAACTCAGCAGTCAGTCATTGTTATAACATTTATAACCTTGATAATTGTATTTCAGAAACGCGAATTTGATAATTTTTATCAGTACTAGATATTAAACGCAGAACTCGAATGAGTTTAATTGAGAACTTAATTATGAAATTCGTTTAGATAACACGATTTTTTTATTATTGTGAAAGCAACGTTTATAAATATTATATTACATTAAGAAGTGTGTAAGAAATCTTAATCTGCGAACTATTGTTGTTTTTCTTCGGTGCCCTCTCGTCTATTCAGCACCTACCAATAAGTAACATTTGGGATCATTAAACATGGATTTGTAAGGATAAATCACACGCTTGGTATTTAATGTCCTATGTCCTGGCAGAATATCCACATAGCATTTCTGTTTTAGCAATGCAGTTGTCTACAACGTGCAATGCAGTTGTCTCTGACTCTGCATTGCAGTTATCTGCAATGCTATGAGTTAGACTTTTTCTCAGTGGAGTAAAAGATATTTGTAATCTAATTACAAAGCACCCAATATTGATGTCTTAAGGAGCGTCCCCACTGAGAGCATTCGCGTGAATATTCGAGTTGTGTGGACGTTGAGCCGAGGCCGAGGGTAACAATGCTTACACACCACTCGATGTTCGCGCCGAATGCTCATAACACGCTAATGCTCTCAGTGGGGACGCTCCGCTTTAGCTGTGATTGTGAGATCTGTGAGTTGTTTTGTTATCAATTCATCAAAGTATATTCTACCTAAAATTTATCACGTTTTGATGACTATCAATAAAATCAATGATGCAATAAAAAGACGTGTTATAAGCTCCATTTTCTGCCTTTGGAATTTTGAATGTGTCGAGTATATATTTTTTTATAATTATGTGGATATTATAGGAGAGTTCTTTTGTTTCTCTAGTCACTGATTTATTATCAGCAATAGAACACGATGACGCGACGACGACGACCACTCGACGACGGCTCGACAGGTGTAATCTTTAGTGACCCTGCCTATGAACGAATCGAGCGGGCCCCGCTTTGATTCCCGGATAAATATTTGTTGTTACAGAGTCTAGGATGTTTTCTATTGTTAGGTATATATGTTATAAGTAATAATTTCTACAAATTGATTTGTGTGAGATTGTCCACTGATATTTTATGATTTTATTAACACCTATAACAACGACCGATCCGCCTCCAGCTGCGTCCTTTCCCGCAAAAACAAACACGAAACTGTGCCACATAGTGTTATCTTGCGGAAATGTACCAACAATGTTAAATGTTGGTCAGATACGAGAAAGCGTGCGTGGGTCATTATCAAGATGTTACATTATAACAACACTTTCGCGTTTCCGGAGTTTTCTTGAATCAATTATTGGAACACTTTCTAGAGAGCACTATGAGCTGGGAAAAGCGAAGCAATAAAAGTATAAACGAAATTGCGGGCAATAGGCTATAATTATACCGTGGATAACGTAATCAATCGGTCAGCTTTCAAAATAATATCTCGCTCTGACGACAATTCGTCTAGAGAAAAAGATGGGTACTCATTACCTACTAAAATATCTTTCAAGGTTTTTGTCTGCTGTTTTACCTATCTGATCTACTTAGATAAATAGATATAATATGCTGTAATTGCTTCATACGCTGGAGTGAACGTTTTGTGCTTTCGATTGCACAGTATCAATTTCTCAGTACAGACACAGACAGGAACACAGTAACGTACGTGACAAGTGGTTACACTCAAGACATTATTTAAAGCTGTTTACATATTTCTTTTAATTAAACTAGGTAATATTGAGTCGAACAGAGACCCTGATTTGCCTACTATTATTTATTTTCCACAAGTTTAAACAATTCCTGGTTCCCAGCAAGTTAATTTGAGGAAAAACATAGAAGCCCCAAAAAACTTAACCTTCGTACTTAGAATAGGGCATCTCAGTCATTCTAAGGATTTGCTATTGCAGAAAATATTCCAGATCTAGCTCATGTTTGATTAAGGCTGCTAACACAAACCAACTTTCTGGTTCGCAATGTTCCGTCAGACGCATAATTTGTTTTTCATTGGCGATATCTTCAAGGACAAAATTAGTCCTAACCTTATTTGCGACAAGGTCTTAGAGCTTATTAACATACGGAATCTGGTCATGCATAAGCATTTTTTATGTAAATTCTTGCAGTTTGAAAGAATAAAACATCCATACACGCATATAATATTACATATTCGCATTTATAATATTAATTATAAATGCGAAAGTGTGTCTGTCTGTCTGTCTGTTACCTCTTTACGCTTAAACCGCTGAACCGATTTAGATGAAATTTGGTATAGAGATAATTTGATTACCGGAGAAGGACATAAAATAGTTTTTTTCCCGAAAATCAACCCCTAAGGAGGGGAAATAGAGGGTGAAAATTTGTATGGAGCTACGATATAAACGAGTTCCACGCAGACGGAGTCGCGGGCAGAAGCTAGTTCATTATAAAACCCGCAAATTCTGTTTAGACGGCATTTCGTATGGTTTTTAATTATTTTAAGGTGACATCTTTACATAGTAAGTCTCTTGCCGCCGTATATACTCGTATGTATGTACGCTTAGATCTTCCGAACTACGCAACGGATCATAATGCGGTTTTCATCAATAGATAGAGTGATTTAAGAAGAACTTTTTATGTAGGTATAATAATTTCTGGTTTATGCATGGGTAGGGTTTTACACAAACCTCACATAAACCGAAGCGAAGTGAGGGCGGGTCGCTAGTAGGTCTATATATCAAATCAGGATAAGTAAATGTTGTACTAGATATCATATAACTACATTTACGAGGTGTAACTGTATGCGAGAGGTCTTATTATAATGGTCGTCGATATACACATCAGTACAAAAATCCAATTTACAAAGACTAACTTCTTATCTTGACTATGATGCCGTTATATCATACAATGCGCGCCGTCCCTGTCGCGCCCCGTGGGAAAGAGATGCCCTCTGTTCCAGTTTTAGAAGTGCGATGCAGATGATTCATTCGTACATAACGCGACATGTTTCGTACATTTGATTGTATCATCGTTGTAGAGAAAGGTCTAGAATTCGTTTCGTTGGTTTACGTTATCTAAAAACGAAACGTAAATAAAAATGACGAGTCATTATGGCTTATATTTACGCCATCTGCTGATTTACAATTGACATTTCCGGGCTATTTATTTCCTTCTTTAATTACTTTTCGTCGTTATGTATCGTCCTAACCTCGTTAGACCTAATATATATTGCAGTAAGGTTGTAATTGCAACATATACAAATAAACTCTGTTTGCTGTTCCCGTTAATCTCTCACTTTACATACTTACGCTCTTATTTGTACATATGAAAGGACCGGGTGTCATTCGCGATCCATAATATCTTTTGTCCTAATCGTCATTTGTCGTAATTTATCGTTTGTCCTAAACTGATTTTCAGCTGAGTCAGACAACTTTTTAAGCTTTCCAAAACTACCTGCGGTTAGAATAGGTTAGAGTTGTGTTATAACACCACTAAAACGTGTTAAACAACAGGCGGAAATGACTTTTAGGACAAACGATGAATTGGAACAAATGACGATTAGGACAAACGATATTATGGATTCCGATATAGACCCGAAAGGACCAGCAAGGCTTTCTCCCCGTTCAGCGTCCGGTTACCCTAAAAATCAGCGTCACGGCAACTATGTCTGACACTATGCTCAGTGGCACCCAACTTGGGGCATTATAAAATAGTTTTAGATTTTTTCTATATAAATTTCTCACTGTATTTGATTATATTATTATAGCTTTCTGTTTTTCACCAAACAATTTTCTTTTTCTTCTTCTATTCTATAGATTACTTCGATCATTGGCAACTGGTTCAATAAAAGCACGTAAGATCCGTTAAGTCACTTTTCACCCAAGAAGATAAAAAGTAAATTATAAATTCAAGATCGTGTCTAAAGGGCCATAATTCCCGCATTATAAAACACTGACTCATCCATCGATGCCATAGGAATCTGCAAATTCCATTCCCTTGCGTTCATAAGAGCGTTTGGCTTCTGCAATTAAGTACTGGTTTTATAAGGAGCTGTAGGTGAATCACTGGGGGTGCACTTACGTATGTGTGTGAACATCGCAAGTAACATTCCGTCATACACATACGATCATCTTTAGAACCCTGTCATAATGACAGCGACAAGCCACAGGAATGAAATTAAGTTAAAAATAATTATTGGCTTTTTGCGACAGGGTTCCATAGTTTTTAACTGTACCAAGAGGTGCGTCAGACGACTCGAAAGAGATGCGACAAGACGCCCAACCCAAGATGCGACTAGAGACGGGCGCTTGCAAGAACATTTCCGATTTTGGAAACATTTCAACGGGAAAGTTAACTAAAGTGTTTTTAAAATTGAGATAACATAATACTTGGGGAGTAATGAACTTTTAGGCAAAATTACCTGGCACCTACTAACTATAACTCATTCACGCTGCAACGGCGGCTGGATGACTTTGGATGAAATTTCGAATGGAGGTAGTTTTCATTCCAATCAACTTGAAGGTCCCGAGGGAATAACAATAATTGAAATCTACTTACTATTACTAATAAAATTAAAGATGTTTGGGTTCCCAACAGCACGGGTAGCTAGTGTGTCTCTATCGTTACTAACTAGATAGAAAGGGAGATCCGAGCGACAAACAACTCGCGGACAACATGTGCTAGCCGTGCAGAACATCATTGCTGAGAAGAAGCGCCGCATGAAACTATTGAAACAGAAACTGGAAAAGAGTTATTGCCCTCTCAACACAGTAGTTTTACATATTATTCCTGAAGATAAATATAAAAAAGTCACAACAAGTCACAGTCTTAGGCACTGGTCCCTACGCCGGCGAGTAAGCGATGAACTACCGGCGATTTTCTCGCCCAAGAAACGAACAAAAGATAATCGCTCCGGTGTAAAGAAAAGAGAGAGATTATAGGTTCAGAAAGCATATGCTGTGAGACTGAGGTCTATTATATTTCCAATCACATGTTCAAAGTCTTTATTGGTCGTTGCTCTTTCCAATCCATTTCTGTCCATCTTCCATTGTTTTGACTTGTGTCGCTATACTACCACACTCAAACCCACAGAACAGAAAAAACAGTGGAAGTGTCAAGTGGGCGTGTAACGTGTGGCATAGTTATGCGGAGTTCCGCATAACCTACCATACTTTTGTCGCGATCGCTTATTTAGATTTTTCGATATTTTGATATTTCTAAAATAGGAAATAAATCCAGAAGCATGCCTTATTGTGCTATTTTGGAGTGTAAAAACGATAGCCGCACCAAAAACATTTTCCATGGTGGCGTGTTGTTTTTATTATAGTTTGAGTATTGGCGACAACAGGTCTGATACTAAGCGAAGCTCATGCCACTTCCACTGTTTTTCCTACTCCGTGCTCAAACCTCTCGTGATACAGTTATGAAAGTTCTAACTACAGGATCTTTTATTAACAAACAATTTCAATGCCCGAACCTCCTTACGGAGTCATTCTTGTATAAAAATCAGAGAGCCGGGCAGATCAAGCCAGGCGAGCTGGTCATTGGCCTTGTCCAATTCAAGTTTATGATAAGGGGACCTTTAATCAGTGTTAATAAGTTAATAGGTTTGTTTAGAGTTTAAACGCGCTTTAGTAGTTGCCGATCTAATAACAGTCGGCGGTTCAAAGGTAAAAACAAGATATTAGAGATAACCTAGTAACCTGTCGGCGAGTAGGGCAGCCATGACACGATTGTGAGGTGGAGGACAACATTTCCAGGATTCGACAAAAACAGAGGGCTTATTAGCGGCCTTTACAGGTAAAGTTCGGGCCGCGGGAAACGCCACGCGGCGTTCCAATCTTCGCTCCGAACCGTATTTTTTTTACTATTTTACTGCATTTACACGTACGGTTCGGAACGTAGATTGAAACGGTCCGAACTTTACGTGTGCAGGCCGCTATTGTCTAACGCACTCGAAATCGCAACCGGCTTCAAAGTGGAGAAATTGTTTTCATTTTGTATGCAGACAAGCCTTCGATTTTCAAAATGAAAACGATCGTGATTGCGAGTGCGTTAGACAATAAGCCCTCTGGTTACAAGGCTGATGACTAATAAAAGAGAAGACTAGTTTAATCGGGGTAGTTCTTAGCTCGAATTTGACTGGTTAGATGATTTTCTCAAAATCATTTATTTTCTGTAGCTTATTTTCCAATCGCGTTTTTCCCCATTCATGAATTTAATGATACGCATTTATTCTTCTCCTTCTTTTTCCATTCGCATTTTTCCCCATCCATAATTTTAACCACATGCATGTTTTACGTTGTAGTTTTTTCCGAGTCGCATGTTCGCCCTTATCTAATATACATATATTTAACAAAGTCGACGGTGTGACATTGTACTCTGATATTTACTTATTTATTTTATTTATTTATATATTTCTCTATACATATAAGTATTTATATCGTGGTCTAGAACCCATAACACAAGCCTGGAGCTTAGTTTGGGACTAGGTCAATAATAATTGGTGTGACATTCTGCCCTCCTAAGCCAATCAGCAGTATCCCAAATTCAATTTCCAAAGCAGTTTTAATTCTAAAATCTTAGTAATAAGGTTGATATTGCTACAGGGGTTTTATCTGGGATACTGCCTTGGCTTAGGAGGGCAGCATTGTCCCCCTGATAATTATTTATTTATTTTATTTACTAGTACAACGTCTGGCAACCCTATCCGTGGAACGAAACGTCCGCGTGCCTCTGACTCACCGTCAGCGCGACTGTCGCTGCGCGTGCGACGTTCTTTCGGCGCTGGAACAAGGCCGCGGTTATAATTCGACGTAACGCGCCGTAATCAGCGACCTTTGTAAGGTCACATTCTTATACGTTCCTCAGTTGTCGCATAATATCATTATTGATATTGGGGAGTGTTTATTTAGCATTGTTTGCGTCTCTTTTATTTTTTAACTTTCTAGATGTTTAACATAACGTTTTAAAAAAAAAATATGCCTCAATAATCATAACTCGGTCTAACTGCCACACTCAGAGACGTCAATTAAATTTAATGCTTGTTTTGTGACGTGTTGTCGTCTTCTATTGCTATAGCAAATTAAATTAAATATAATTGACGTCTCTGAGTGCGGCAGTTAGCCACAATATCCTTTAGCCGGGTCGGCCTCTTTGTAAATATTTAATAGTTATTTATGTAACTGATAGATAATTAAGCTTTTGAAGATACGAGTGCTGTTGTAAGAGCGCGAACTTGCGAGACCTAAAGACAGGCACGAGTAGGTACCTAAGAGCTAATTATGTACCGTTGCATACTTAACTTTTTTTATTAGATTAAAAAGGAAACTAAAAAGTATGTCGTAATTAGTTTATTCTTTAGAGACGGTTCCTAAATTGAGTTACATATAAATGGTGTAACTAACCCGACTTTGTTTTATATTATTTACATAATATTTTGGAGATTGTGTCACATTTACATTAATCTTCAATCGATAACGTATAAGAATTAGAATGTCCTGAAGTATAAATAATTACTTACATTTTATGGAAAAAATAAAATGAAGTGTTCATTTTACAGTTTTTGAGACATAACAAAAAATCTTTGAAAATCAATATTAAAATTTAGGCTAGTCAAGATGAACCTTATTGCATAGATCATAAAGTACATAACAAAATGAGTATTTTCTTTTGCGATTACTAAGCATATTATTTTAAATACGGAACCCTCGGTGCGCGAGTCCGACTCGCAATTGACCGGTTTCTTTTAAAGCTCCTGCTATGGTAGTTGTTTTTTATTTCGTATTTTTACACATGTAAATTGTTTTGGACGAATATAATGTAAAGATTGAGATATCCGATTTTTAATTAAGTCATTAGATATTAGGTATCGTTTCTTCAAATGATAAAATAAAATTGTACCAATTGGACTAGAACCCAAAATTCCTCTCTTACCCCCTATTTTATGACTATCGCAGAGAATTAATTAGATGGATTGGATGGTTTCCTCGTCACTAAACTACATCCATTACTGGTGTTGCAAGAGTCCATCGTTTAAGGCACCCATTTGCTACGATGTGGGCCGAATAACTCACTTGCACACTCACCCAATGAAAATCTTGAGCATACTTAGAACTTTGTCATTGTGAATGTCATTGTCCTTGTGATGTGTGTCATTTGATGTTCTGTTTGAAATTTACTATGACAACGCACTAAAGTGTTTAACATTTTCGTTGGGGTACTGTACGTACACGTGTAACAAAAACAATATAAAGATGTTATGACGCTGTCGCAACCACACACCCATTTACTTACATTCATAAATTATTCTATCGCTGTACGCTTTCGCAAAAATCCGAATGCAAGGTAAACCGGACCAATCCCATGCTGGCCTCGATTTGAAAACCATCACGAGTCTACTTTGGTTATTGCCCATATTAATATGTAAAACTATATAACTTTGTAATGCATGTTTGAAAAAGGCATTCAGAGGTTTCCTTGCTTCTATATAAAAAAAACCGGCTAAGTGCGTGTCGGACTTTGCACATTTAGGATTCCGTACCGAATGTACCCGCCCGCGTCCATTCTGTTCTATGCATGAGAGAATTTCAAATATATTTGTATTTCTTATTAAAATGTACTTGATAATTTCAACCGTTTGGCCGTAAAACGGAAACGACGGACGGACAGACAGACACGTGAGTGACAGCAATAGGGTTCCGGTTCCCCTATGCAAAACGCTAAACGTTATTTGTCTTACCGTTTGTCCTAACACATCGTTTGTCCGAATTTTCTTTTATCCTAAAGCCATTTCCGCTTAAATGTTAAAACTTTTTAGTTTTATAATACTACCCTAACTTAACCGAACCGCAGATATAATTGTTAAACTTAAAAAGTTGCATGACTCATCTGGAAACCAGTTTAAGGCAAATGAAAATTCGGACAAACGATGTGTTAGGACAAACGTTGTTAGGGATTGCGAGGGACACCCTAGGGTTCCGTTAGACCCTGCGGGGACGGAACCCTAATAGCTATACCATGGTGTTATCTCGATTACTATTGTTTATTAGGACTAGCAAGTAATATTTAGATAAAGCATAGTGCATAATCATAACACAGTATTTTATGTCGGATATTTGTACTAAGTTTAGTTTGTTAAGTTTGTACTCCGTCCGCGTAAAGTCGTTTATTTTCCGGGAAAAAAGTGCCTAAAGTATCTTACGTCCTTTCCCGGGACTCCAGCTATATCCATATAAAATTTAATCAAAATCGGTTCAGCTGGTTAGACGTGAAAGCGAAACAAACAGACAGACAGTTACTTTCAGAATTACTTTCGTATTTATAATATTAAGTAGGATGGATTCGACTTGCTATGTCAATTAGCTCAATTGCTCATGGGCCGATACTAAAGCTGACTGAGAAAGCAAGATAAATACGAACTTTTCCGACCAAAAACGATTTCGTATGTTTATTCACTACATCAGAATCTCTATTCTACTGTGTATGAACACACATAAAAAAAAAAACATAAAGTGGAACGTATAACCTCCTCCTTTTTTGAAGTCGGTTAAAAAGCATATTGCTTTCTACATGTTATCGTATTGTTTTTAACTCGGCTGTCACTACTGTCAAGTAAATAAGAGCTATTGTAATGTTGACAATATGATAACATGTCAAACGCAATATAGTTAATAGAGGCCCAGGACCAATAAAACAAAGTGCATGGAATTTACTTTCGGGGTCAGGTACGCGTAGAGTTATTTGTCCGGCTCTTCAATTTGGCTGGATTTTTTTAATGAGATGGAATATGAGTAAGTAATAAAACTACACATGAGTAACGTTTCCATTTTGTGACTAAAAAGTCCGAACTTATATCGAAATGTCAGGCTTTTTGTCAGGACTTTTCAAATTCCTATATGGTAACCATAGGTACGCGGTAATGCACTATCTTCGATGTGCCAGCATCGAATTTCACAATACATAAGTGTCATACTTCATGCTCAATCATACCCAAATCTTCTTAGCAGACATTCTGTCAGACAACTGCGGCTACCTACTGTAGCAAATTGAGGGGTCAAACACACCAAATCAGAACAACCGAGCCAAAGTAAAAACCTACTTCTACGTATTAGAATAAGGATCAACGCGGCTGCGCAGTTAGTTGGTATCTTATCTAGCGCGCGGGCACTACTTGATATCGTTCAAAACTAGGTTATCAAAGCTTTCAATTATACGGGATTGTGTTTGTATTTCTAAGAACAAATGAGTAACGGGGATTTTAGAGGACTTATATAAACTTGGGGCGCGGCTCCACTGAGGCGGCGATGAGCGGAGTGGAGCGGAGCTGTGCCAATATTAACCAATAGAATCTAAACTAACGCGCGGAAGGGCCGCTCGACGTGACCGCATGCGCCTTCTATTGGTTAATATTGGCACAGCTCCGCTCGTCTCCGCCTCAGTGGAGCCGCAGCCTAACACGGTCTTAAAGTACCACACGAGCGTTGCCGTTGCGTTGCGTCGTTGCTGCGCTATGAATTCAACATAGATCGACGCAAGTGTTTCAACGCATCATATCGTAAGTACAAACTTTTCTTTTTGTTAACAACGAGATTAGTTAAACGGTTTCAGAAAAAAGTACATTTGTAACATATGAAATTTCGAGCAAATGAAACACTTGGAAACGAAAATTCGGACTAAAAATAGGTAATCGTGTAACGTGTATAAATATTTATTTATGAATGAACGTGATGTCGTAGAAACTAGAATGCCCCGTTATAAATACTAATGATTCTCTATTTATAGAGAAAATAACGAAGGAATCTAAAATTATTCTAACCTAGTTGACGCGTTCTAGATTTATTGCCCCAGGGAATTGTGGACTAGGAGACCATACAGTAAAAACGATATCAATTTGAAATGTTGTTATTGTATTGTACGAAACAGAATTGACTCATACCTAGTGACATTTTCGTCATTAGCTGACTAATAGTGACGTTAGTAAAGAGATTTTAGTCGAAAAAAAACATTCATTTTGTGTGCATCTTTCAACTTAATTTGAGTGTAGTATAGTGTCAGGGAATAGTAACGATCATATCGAGTGTGCAATAACAGATTAATAACAAAAAGTGAACTTCTAGAATACCTTTATTCCTTCAATCTTATAGTCCACTGCTAAACATAGACCTCCCTCTTTGATTTCCATCGAGAACGATCCAGTGCAGGCTGCATCCACCGACTTCTTACCACCTTTATTAGATCATCCATTCTATTTATTAGGTACCTACACTTAGGCCCGGTTTTATAAAAGCCCGTTAGTAAATATGTCAGATCAAATTTTAGTAACTTCATACAAGTTTTGACATTCCTGACCGAAATTTGATCTAACGGATCTTTATAAAACCCAGCATAATTCTTAATTTTTAGACACGTCCCTTCCGTAGCAATACTCATTTGTTTTTTTGGTCACTGGCTCCCGCTCTACTAGACTGAGCTGGCTATAGCTTATGGCGTACTGAGATTGCTATTTTAATTCAGTGTTGCATGTGAATAAATAATAGCAATGGCAAAATCTAATTTAAAGTAATATGATAAATCTGAAATCGTTTAAATGTGGTTATAAATTCATTGTATATGCTTCATACTATGAAATGTGGCAAAAACGTTAAGTAATTGGAATATACAATAGGGTACATTTTTTAGGTTTATCGAGGGTACGAAGTACATTATATCCACACCAAATTTCATCGAAATCGGTTAAGCGTTTTATCCGTAACAGCAACACAGATTATTCTTATATTAGTATGGATTAATGCGCTTTTTAGATCTTCAATCAATCAATACAACACAAAAATGTCATGGGAGAAAACATCTAATTTCAATCCATAACAAAAATAGGTCTAAAATTAATAGACTGCTATCTAGTCCGTCCTAATTTCCCAGAAAACCGCAATGTATGTACCAAAAATACCTTAAGATATGAACGTCTGTCGTCAGACCATATCACATTAGATGCCTGCTTCATTTTTCATACAATAGACGCTACTTGAAGTTTCTTGGCACTGAATTGTTATTTATTTATAATCAAAGCAATTCTAGCAAATAGCGTATTTGAGGAGACATAATATGACGGAAACGTATATTAGAATTATTAATAGCTCCGTGAAATGACATTTCTGTTACGCAAAACTTTAATATAGACCGTTTTGTTCTGCAGTAAATATTTAAAATGATTAGATGGACGACGGCTGCCAATGAAAAAGCTTTTGTACTAAATACGATGACAAATTGACGTAATCTGAAATAGAGGCCAAATCTTAAGAACCGAACAGAATTTCGTACGCGTAGAATTTTTCTCTCGGTACTACCGAATTTGGCCACGTTGGGGGTTGATTTAAAAAAAAACATTCTTATTGCATCTCTAGGGTACTCTAGGGTAAAGAACATTCCCTCCTAATTTCAAGTCCCTAGGTCCAACAGTTCACGATGTGCATCTGTCAGTCAGTAAGTCATGTATGTATTATTGTCAAGGTAACTTATACCGCAACAAATTCCAAGGAAAGTACACTTTCGTCATACGGTTTTTAACTTCTAATCACTGTGATTGCCAGCGTTTGATATAATTATCATGTACAGTCAAAGACTTAAATTAGTGACCCACCTCAGGTTTCAAGTCAATCTGATATTCTACAGCAAGGTTAACACCCGTATTCACAAACAATACTTAAGGGATCCTTCACTGAGTAAACGTTCAATACAGCTTTGTGATTGGTCGATCTTTTGTTAATGAGACGATTTGAACCACCCTTTGCGTTCGTGAGCACTGTGAGACCTCATAGTGATGTTTGTGAATATGGGTGTAAGTTTCCTATAAGTTACAAATGTCTTGACAAATTGAATGATATTGACGAGATCAATCACATTTTTATTAAAAATAGGTCCTGAGTTTACGTTCGTCATCGTGCAACGAGCCTGTTGTCTTCCTTTGTCTTACGATAAAAGTCCTCTCCCTACATCAGCTCAGTTCTACCTATGGTTCTACTAAATAAAAATAGGTATATCTAACAAGTCCATTACTTCTTCCTACAGAATCCATCTTCTGTTCAGTTCAGGACACCATTATATTGTATCATCTGATTTCAATTTATTCCTATGCCATAAAGTAAAATTTACAAATGTCCTGAAAAGTACATGTAACGTGAACATCTATAAAACCTAAAATAAATGCTGCTATCTATCTATATATATAAAAGGCTAAACTGACTGACTGATGTATCAACGTACAGCGGAAACTACTGTACCTAGAAACTTGAAATTTGGTACAGGGGTTCCTTTCATGATGTAAGTGAGCACTAAGAAAGGATTTTCCGAAAATCGACCCCCAACAGGAAGAAACGGGGGGAGTAGCGGGAACCTAATTGTACGCGTACGAAGTCGCGGGCGTCCTCTAGTTTGTCATAAAAACAGTTCAAATCTAGGGTTACTTCAAACCCTGATAAGTTGGACAGATTCCAAGGGCATACCAATAAACTCCGCATATAACTCCCAGAAACACCGGATTGTCATTGAGCATTTACTGTACATTAGCTGGAACTGCGCTCTAAATAATGCCTGTTTAAATTACCAACTCGCGCGCTGGTCATGTTCTAAATATTTGGAAATAGTAAACAGTTCAACCTTGGCTCAACATCATTTAGATGCTATTAAAAAGGCAACTCCACAGGAAGGTAGTAAATTGATCAACAACTATAACATTAACGATCATAATCTAAGTTTATTGAAATAATTATATTTGTATTTTATTTAAGAAGATCTAACTTGGAGGTTGTTTTCGCCTTTATTTTTTACTAGAGGACGCCCGCGACTTCGTACGCGTAGGATTAGTTTCCCGCTACTTCCCCCATTTCTTCCCGTTGGGGGTCGATTTTCGGAAAATCCTTTCTTAGTGCTCACTTACATCATGAAAGGAACCCCTGTACTAAATTTCAAGTTTCTAGGTACAGTAGTTTCGGCTGTGCGTTGATATATAAGTCAGTCAGGGTTGCCTTTTATATATATATAGATTATTTACTCCGAAATATTTTGTTTAAGAAATATTAAAATCGGACTAGGTTTAAGGGGAGACAAACGTTATCGCATTTTGTATGAAATTTTTCAGTTTCACGATCCCTTACATGCAGGATTTAGTTGTTTTTGTATAGTAGCCACTTTCACTATAATTTTAGTTATTGCTACTGTATTTGGAATAAGTCCAACTAACCAAAAAAATCCTCCTCCAGTTTTCAACTAGCAAAACACGGCATGGCAGTACGTGTAATATGCATGTCCAATAATAGAACTATATCATCAACATAAAAAGCACGCACACGCACCGCGAAAAGCGAAATGCGCAAGAGTTACGTACGCTGTCGCATGTAATTTGTAAGCATTAAACCCATCAAGCGAAGCCAGCGCTTCCGGCAGCGGTGAAAGAATTACACGGTAAGCGATTAGGCTGACTCATCATTGAAATACCAAATTATGCATTTATTATTGTTAAGGTTTAGAATTACCTACTGCAGTTTACATTACAAGGGACTTCACGGCTGGTGGTTACGACGTTCTTGTAATTGCCGTTGTAAGAATATCACACCAACAAGATAGAAAACAGTGTAAACGCCAGCTTCAATCGGCTCTCTTGTGATTTGGAAAGCTGACTAGAGTCTATAAGTCCGGACTAATCCGGACGGATGGTAACCCTAGCCTCTGCAGATACAGTAGTATACACGACACGACTTTATTTACTAACTTGCTCACTTCGATGAACACTATTTTTAAGCGCCTTCAAAAACGGAGGTTCTTTGTTTGGCTGTATATATGCTTTGGTATTAATATATAAGCTATAAGACAAGACTCAGTGCTTCAAGGAATCAGTTTATAGAAAATAACATTGGTAATTTTATATTGCCACATAAAAACACGCCGAAAATATCATCACTTCAAAGAAGTATCATCTAAAAAGACTTCTAAAATACGAGCTCTAAGTCAGATTTAACAAGCTACGGCGTCTAACGACCTCTTCAGACCTCCCCAATGATTCTCAAAGGAAGGTTAAGTTGGGGGCTTTGAAAAATGTGTTAAGGTATGATTCCAACCATGCGACCCACCATTTAGTTTCTGTTTTTTTTTCAAATGTGTGTATACGTTGAATAAATGATTTCAATTCTATTCTATTCTATGAATTTTAATAGAGCGCTGACCAACCCAAGCAAACGCGTTTCTTGCGTTAGTCTATGGTCTGTGCCTCATATTAAAGGCTTCGGCACACCAAACGCGTGGCAGCAGCAGCGTGTAGCGTCGCGTTGCGTCAGGGAGTTGTAAAACAACAAAACAAATGACACCCCGGCACACCGAGACGCGCGTGTGCGGCGCGTCTGCAGCGCGCGATACGCGCGTCTCGGTGTGCCGGGGTGTCATTTGTTTTGTTGTTTTACAACTCCCTGACGCCACGCGACGCTACGCGCTGCTGCTGCCACGCGTTTGGTTTGCCGGAGCCTTAAGTTATACTCATAAGCTGACTTTGTAATTCATATCTATATAGTGGCAAAGAAACAAGTTGATAAAATTTTGGTGTGTCCTTTAATAATTATAAAAAAATAGTATTTTACAAATTTTTAACTTAATTTTAATGTTAATGTAAGAGAAGTCACCTAACTACCGCCTACAGCTATTATCACCTCTCCAGAGCAACTAAGAACACTCACCTGGAAGTCGAAATTTACCTTTGTGCAAGTCATTTAGTTTTTTATTTATTTTTGTACACCACAATATGGATCACTTATCACAGCTGCAAAAGAGTCTGGATGACATGAAGAACATGTTTGAGGCCAGAATGTCAGCCTTTGAAAGCACTGCTCCGGTACAAGGGTTGGACCCTGTTTTTGATGCAGATTACCGCTCTTTTAAAACTTTGATTGGGAGTGCAGTTGCAAGTCTCCAAGCTCAAATGAGTCTAGTGCTTAAAACACTCGAGGATCAGGAAATGAGATCCCGCTCAAATATGCTGCTGCTTCATGGGGTCCCCGAGGTGGAGAGTGAGGTCACAGCTGAAGTGGTCGCAGATATCTGCCATGAAAACCTGGGGCAAGCTGTGAGCTCCGAGGCCTTCAATGCTTGCCTTCGCCTTGGTAAGAGTCGTGGGGTATCAAAGCCTCGGCCTATCCTAGTCAAATTTGCGAGCCAAAGAACACGAGACGCTGCGTGGAACCTTAAAAAACGTCTAAAGGGTTCTGGGATGACTTTGTCCGAGTTCCTAACACACACTCGACATGCTGCTTTTATGGAGGCTCGTCGGTTATTTGGTATAAAAGACAGCTGGACTTCGGATGGGCGTATTGTAGTACAATGTCGGGATGGCATCCGCCGTAGGATAACCTCCATGGCGGAGTTGCGGTTGCTGCCTGTTCCGACTCCTGCTTCTGGTGGAATCACTGCGGTGGAGCAATCTCAGCGCGAGCGCGCTGATCTCGGTGCGGCTCCCACTGCGCCTGCGCTGCGTGTTCGTGCGCCTCGACCCACCGTCAAAAAGAGCCCTGCTGTGGCACTCCGGAAGTAGTGATTTGCGTGTGTATTGTGTTCAAACTTCTATTTTGTCTTCATATGGTGTAATAGTCCCGTTAACAATTGTACTTCCTTTCCCAATTTATCTACCTGTACTTTTTTCACAAGCTATCTGGCATACCCTCTTCTTCTTTCTATTTTTATTAGTTGTACCGTAAACTGTCTATTTATTTTTCTTACGAACGTCAGCTGTCACTTTTGGTTACTGACGGATGACAGATAGCAATTATATCACTAGTTGTCATTTGCGTTTGGGTTTTGCTACAGTATTTTCGGGACATTGTGTGTTTTACTACTTTTTTGTTTCGTGGATTTATTCTTCTTTTTCTTAGTATTGTAATTTTTATTAAACTTAGTATTATTCGCTCTATTTTAGTTACCTAAGCAATTGTATAATAGCCAGCTGCTGGTGAGTGATGTTGGAAACTTTGATCAGCAGTAACTACTTGGTTTTAATTTGCACATTATTTATTTAAATACATTTTAAATATTTATATTTATATTGTTTACTTATTATATTGTTATTTTTGAATATTATTTATATTTATGTTAATTGCCATTTATGTCTGATTTGTTTAACAATAGTATTGACAGCGAATTTTTCTCATTATCTTCATCTAGTCTTTATGATTCCCTCAGCGATGTCTCAGATATGCCGGATCTTAGCGAGCGGTTGAACATTTCGTTTAAGTCTCTAGCGAAAAATTTCAATGTTGTTCACATAAATGCACAGAGTGTACCGGCTCACTATTCAGACCTTCTTGCTTCTTTTACATGTAAAAACATTCACGCTATCCTTATCTCTGAGTCGTGGCTCAAGCCAACACTTTCTTCTACTCTATTTCCTCTGCCCGGTTACCGCCTTTTCCGAAATGACAGGTCCTGTGCTAGGGATGATGGACGTGGCTCTGTTCGCGGTGGTGGTGTTGCCATGTATGTCCGGGACGATTTGGCTTGTCAGGTAGTTTCTCGGTCTTCTTCTATCTGTCCTAACACTCCTGAGTATTTATTCATTAATCTTACTTTACACCACACAAAGGTTCTTTTGGGAGTTTTCTATAGCCCTTCCTCTAACATAAATTACTTTGATACTCTTGAGAGTGCCCTTATTGATCTTTCCCCGCAATTCGACCACATTATTTTAATGGGTGATTTTAACACTTGTCTGTTAAAAAATGATAATCGTACCGGTAAGCTTCTTTCACTCACTTCTTCTTTAAATTTGGATATTTTGCCTCTTAGTCCCACTCATTTTCCTCATAATGGACCTCCATCTCTTTTAGACCTTATCTTAACTTCTTCTTCCGACCTTGTTTCTTCTCACGGTCAATTTAATGCAGCGGCATTTTCAAACCGTGACCTTATTCATGCATCATTCAAAATTAGACCACCTAAGCGAAGGCACCAAATTATTATGCGTCGAAATCTGACTGCGATTGATGTACAAAAATTTAGCAGTGATTTGTATAATGCGGACTGGCATAGTATTGACAATTTTATGCACATTGACCAAAAACTCAGGGCTTTTAATGACATTCTGCTCTCTATCTTCGACAATCATGCACCTCTGAAACCTATGCGTGTAAAGCATGTCCCGGCTCCATGGCTTACGCCGGACATTAAGTTGCTCATGGCAAAACGAGATCGAGCTCGAATCAGGCTGCGCCGTGAACCTTCCGAAAATAATCGTTGTAGGTATTTGACGTTACGAAATCGCTGCAATAAAACCTGTAGGGACGCTAAACGCCAATACGTCCATAAGTCTCTCGAAGATTGTCCCCCCACTAAGCTGTGGAAATTTCTTAAGTCATTAGGGGTGGGCAAAACGCAACAGTGTTCCTCAGGCACTTTAGATTTAAACGCTCTCAACAACCATTTTTGTACTTCTCCGGTTTTCTTTAACCCCTCCGTTAAACAGCTTACTCTATCATTTCTTGCCAATACCACACACCCCGACTCTTCTCCCTTTGAGCTTGGTAATATTTCACCGCAAGAAGTTCTTGCCTCTCTCAAATCTATTAAAACGAATGCTGTTGGTGAAGATAACCTTAGCTTAGACATGCTCATGCTCGCGGCAGACTGTATCGCTCCTATCCTGTCTGATATTATCAATTTCTCCTTTTCGTCCGCCGTCTTTCCCTCAGTATGGAAACATGCTCATGTTATCCCTCTCCCCAAATCTTCAAATCCAACTTCCCATGATCAGTACCGCCCAATTTCCATTCTCCCGGTTATGTCAAAAATTGTTGAACATTTTGTAAATCGCCGACTCCTATCCCATCTCAACAGGCATAACCTTCTTAATCCCTTCCAATCCGGTTTCCGCCCCGGGCATAGCACAGTTACTGCTTTGGTTAAGGTCACTGATGACATTCGTTTTAATATTGAAAGTAAAAAGCTCACGGTTCTTGTACTACTTGATTTTAGTAGTGCTTTTAATACCGTCGATTTCGACATTCTCCTCGCCATTCTGAACTCTCTTAACTTTTCTCCTTCTGCTCTTTCTTGGTTTCGGGCTTATCTCTCAGGGAGACGCCAGCGAGTCAAGGTTGATGACAGGTTCTCAGAGTGGTGTGAACTCTCCGCTGGTGTACCTCAAGGTGGGGTGCTCTCTCCTCTTCTCTTCTCTATTTTTATTAACAACATTTCTCAATCCCTTGCCTCGTCATTTCATTTGTACGCGGATGATCTACAGATTTACGCAGCGGCTAGTTTGGACGATTTTCCCTCTTTGATTAATGGTGTTAATAGTGATCTTGAGATGATACGCTCCTGGGTGGAAAGGTTTGGGTTGAAAGTAAACGCAAAGAAGTCCCAGGCTATTGTCATTGGCAGCCCTCATTTTATCGCCAAAATGTCTGAAGTAGTGGTTCCCAATGTCCTCTATGATGGAACGCCAATTCCCTTTTCTTTAACTGTAAAGAACTTGGGTGTCACTATTGATCAGACACTATCATGGTCAGCCCATATTAACCAGGTCAGCCGCAAACTCTTCGCGTCATTGCATTCTTTAAGGCGTCTGCAAAATTTCTTACCCTTAAAAACTAAACTCACCCTTGTTCGTTCTCTTCTGCTTCCACTTCTGGATTACGGTGACATTGCGTTTATTGATCTGAGGGAGGAGCTACTTGACAAGCTTGAGCGTCTGCAGAATGTTTGCATCAGGTACGTTTTTGGCCTACGCAAATATGACCACGTGTCACAATTCCGTGCGCAGCTTAACTGGTTGCCCATTCGTCGTCGCCGAGACGTGCATGTCCTGTCATTACTTTTCAAAATCCTTTTCCTTCCTTCTTCTCCTCCCTATCTTTCCGAAAGGTTTAGTTACTTGGCTTCTGGTAGCGGACACCGCTTGCGGTCTAGCGCAAATCTTACTCTGGCCATCCCGCCAAACAAGACGCACACTTATGCTAAATCTTTCTCGGTACACTCTGTCAAACTTTGGAATGGGCTTCCGCTGGACTTAAGACAGTCTCCGTCAGTTAGCTCGCTTAAGGGGAAGCTAAAAAAGTTGTGGTTGAATGAGTGAGCTAGTCTTTGCTAGCTTATTACCTACCTCGCGTCATACTAATGTAATAAGTGATGTTTTACATATCAAGTAGTTTTCATAATTGGTTATTGATGTATTTATTTAATATATAATGTATTTTATATGTATACGTAATTATATTTGTATTTAGGCATATTTATTTTATTTGTGTAGCTACACATATGATGTTTACTTATTATAAGTATTGTTTATGGTTATTTAAGTTTAGATTTATTGGTTTATTTACTTTTTGTGCACTTCTTGTTATTTTGCCTATCCTCGTACAGTTTCCTCAATCACAGTCAGGTTAACTGGAAGAGATCCCTTAAAGGGATAAGTTCGCCGTTGTACATGTTATCTTGAATTTAAGTAAGTACTTACTTGTTATTGGTTTTATGTGCAATAAAGAGTTTACATACATACATACATATAAATGAACCCCTATGTCTCATGATCACGCTATGACTTGAGAACGGCTGAACCGTTTTGGCTGATTTCTTTTTTGTTGTGGTCGTCATTATCGGGACAAGGTTTGTATGAAAGAAAACAATTGAAAAATCCACCGGGAGAGTAAAAAAATTGCAGCAGGGCGAAACAGCTGAAGGCCCGCTAGTATTTAATTAAAATTAGATAAATTTAATTTAACACATTGTAAGCGGTTAGGTGCCCTACTGCAATGCCTACATTTTTATTTTTATGAATAAATAAATACTTAACAATGGGTCGCGCTCGCCAACATATCGGAATCATACCTTTCGGGGTTGCGGCATTGTTTACGTTGGGCGTTGGGCGGCGCACAGTGGGGCAACGGCGGAATTAATTCATTTTGGGATGGTCAGCAATAGTCTCATATTTTATCTGATATGTATATATAACATTTTAAATACCTATGATCTAATAAAATATTGCGTATAAATATTATTTTTATAAAGAAATTAGGTCGCCAAACTCGTACAAATGAACTCGCATGAAATAACCGTTAAAATACCTTGCATTTGCAAAGGATGTATTCCTCTCAAGTTATTGATTTTGTTTAACATGTTTTATTTATATACAAGAAACATTATTCCTGCTATTGTAAATGATAAAATATTTATGGTTTCTCTTCAATTATGTGTTATTTTAGGGCTGTAAGAAGTTGATAGTATTTCTCGCCTAAATATTACATTCATTGGCTATAACTTTTTAGCTACAACGACCCTCAAGCTCTAATATAACAATATTTACACATTATTTAATGTAGATCATTATTTAACTGGTTCTAGCTGCAATAATTTGCAAACTTTTTAATACTACCCCATTAAGTTAATGAGCTTATTTTTCTGAGTTTTTTTTTTCTAAGTATTGATTTTATTAATAAGCCATTTTTTATTATTTATTTACCTTTTTATTCATCTCTGTGATAAATATAATATGTTTAATCATTAATGTTACATTAGTTATGGGTTGACTTGAGTATATTTCTTGTACATTTTATTTAAGTTCAATCAATGTAGGTTTTTTTTAAATATTAGCAGGAATGATTTGATTATACTTACAAATATATTTAAAATGTGTTTTTTATCCATTATTCTAAAAAAAACAATTAATTCCGCGGCTCCATACAACGTGCACCACTGTGTGGCGTTGTACGAAAGCGTTTATGAAGAAGAGATTTTACATGCATTTACTTCAATCATTCAAATACAGGGTTACTTGCGTTGCGGCGGAGCCCGCGGAAGGCATCGTCGCGTGGCACGCAATGTCTCACGCGTCAATAACGGTGGTACCCGCCACTGGCCCGTAGCGGAACCTTCTGTCAGTCTTGTCCGCATCTTCAGAAACAACATCGTACATATGTTTGTGTTTGCGCGTGTGAGCCGTGTGATGTCGCGGGTCGCTGCACGCGCCGCTTCTCTGTAGGTAAACGTAAAAAACGCCCGACGCGGCGCGCGACGCCAAGCCGCACGTCACGCGCGACGCCCCGCGTCTCCGTAAACAACTCCTTAGAATATCTCAGAGCATATGTTAAATATGTTGATTATTGTTGATATAAATTATACGCAAGAAAATTAAGAGAACTTATAGAAGATGTAAGAGATGCTCATACTAAAAAAACAGTACCAGAATGAGTTTCAGACCAAAAAACAAAACAGTTCCAGAGCGGCATTTTTTTTCAGTGTCAGACCGCATAATTGACCGCAAGGTGAAAAGGTGCAGAACAGTAAGAACAAGAAGAGTAAATAAATACTCTTTAACCGAACAATTTATCCTCACGTGTGATATCCACTTGTTTTTCTTATTAAATCCAGGGTGACTATCTAAAACTCGAAATTGGCGAAATACACTTTGAAAAAAAAAAGGTCTTGAAAGAAAATAGCTATGGTAAACGAACACAAAATTAGGCAGTCCAATAAATATTGCAACTCTTATTAAGCAAGCGAGTTACCATCATATGAACAGCAACATTGGAAAATGTGTCAATTGAAACGGCCTTCTTGCTGTTATGTAAACAACCGAGTGAATTAGGAAGTACCTATTCGAAAGGCCACTGCATCTTTGATGAGGCAATTATTGTACGTTTGTTGTGGAACGATGAATAAACATCACAATTTGTATAAACAGTGCGTAAACTCGGGTTATTCTAAATATACTACAAATAGACAAGAAAGAAGTCACTCCTAACACATTGCACGACGATGAAGTTTGTAGACTATTGACATTGTTGACAACAGTAAAACAATGCTAAATTTATTTGTTGCGTGTGAAGGAATAGTAATAACAGCATTGTTTGGCTGCTGTCAACATTATACATATTCAGAAACTTCATGGTTGTACAATGTGTCAGGATTTGACTTCTTAAGGCTTCGACACACCAAACGCGTGGCAGCAGCAGCGCGTAGCGGCGCGTGGCGTCAGGGAGTTGTAAAACAACAAAACAAATGGAACCCCGGCACACCGAGACGCGCGTCTCGCGCGCTGCAGACGCGCCGCATACGCGCGTCTCGGTGTGCCGGGGTTCCATTTGTTTTGTTGTTTTACAACTCCCTGACGCCACGCGACGCTACGCGCTGCTGCTGCCACGCGTTTGGTTTGCCGGAGCCTTTATCGGCCGGGCACTATAGTACAGTTTTCAAGTATACAAATTAATCATACTGGATCTTTATTCTATTCGGTAAAACCTAATTGCTTTTGATGTGTTATCAACGTTATGAGCCCATTTTAATAGAATAAGGCGCAAAAGTGCATACATATAGGTACGTATTTTAAGTCAACTGTACAAGCCTAGAGCTTAGTTTGTGACTATAGAAGTTGTGTAAGATTATCCTCTGTTATTTATTTTATACTATTTTCTGCCCGCGACTTCGTCCGCGTAGATTTCGATTATCGATATTCCCTTTGGACCTTTTGTATTTTCTGGGATGAAAAGTAACCTAGTAGCTTATAGCTATCTCCATTCCAAATTTCATCTAAATCCGTCCAGTCTTTGCCGTGTGAAGGAGTAACCTAACACACACACAAACTTTAGTATTTTTAATATTAGTGGGATCAGCCTTTTAAAGTCCACTGCTGGTCAGCAGCCTCACCCAAATATCGCCACAATGCTGGCTCCCGTGCCTGCAACCCCCATTAGGTCATGATTCCACCTTCATATTTCTAAACCAGCGTCAAATTATCAAGATAGATCAGATTTCTTTGGACACATGTATTGATAATCGTAACCCACGCTAATGTATGCCAAAGGTAACATCGACCATCTTGTCAAACGTCACCAAGCTTGCGTCAGACGTTTAGCTCATTGAGGACTCGCAGGACCGGTTCATGACAATCTCTAAATATAGGCTTTACTAAGTCGTCTGAGCTCTTTGGGACATGCATTCAGATTCCTTGAATAATTAGTTACTCATTTAAGTTATAGTTTAGCTAAATGGAAAAAATGTGCATACTATTAAGAAAATCCATCTCTCAAAATCAAATGATTTGCTTCTATTCACGAAATATTATACCTTCAAACTTTTGTTTTATAGGTACTGCACAACGATACAGTACATACCTATTTATAGCTGATGCCCGGGACATTATATATCAATATTCCCTCGGAAACTGTTCAATTTTCTGAGACAAATAGTACCTTATTAATATTGTACAAAAATCTATTGAAATCGGTTCAGCAGTTTAGCTGTGAAAGTGTAAAATACTAACAAACAACATAGCTAGCTACACTCTTGCATTTATAATATTAGTAAAGAGAAAAAAATAAAATCTCAGATACAAAATGTTTATTCATGATCATCACCCAAATATTTGCCCTTACAGGATCGAACGTGGGACCGATTACTCTGCCACAACACTACCTACTAAGCAGTCATTGATTTCTACACACATCCCACAAATAAAGCCGTATTGAGCAAGTCTTAAAGTTCCAAACGCTTGCCCAATATGATAGCATTGATAGCTCAAAATTGTTTACGTCGTTCGTAAACATTCACTGGATCTCGTTACAGGCGCTGGCTGGCTTTACTGCCGGTTCTGCCTGGTTCAGTTTGACATTAAATACTGGAATCTGTTTGGATTTACACCGTCACGTAATAACATTAATGTTATTTAATAATACTTTTAAAGAATCACAAGTTTAAACAACAGTTTAAATAGGAATTTGACGACGATGATGATGTGATGACTTATAGAGATATATTGACGACGCGTTGGCCTAGTTGGTTGGTAGTGACCCTTCCTACGAAGCTGGCGGTCCTGGGTTCAAATCCCGGTAAGGGCAGATATTTGTGAGATGAGCGCGAATATTTGTTCCTGAGTCATGGATGTTTTCTATGTATTTAAGTATATATTTATGTATGCAAGTATTTATATCGTTGTCTAGTACCCATAGTACAAGTCTAGAGCTTAGTTTGGGACTAGGTCAATTGGTGTGACAGTTGTTCTCTGATATTAATTTATTTATTTATTTACATACATGTTTTTGTGATACAAAAGAACGACATTTAAAATGATATGTTTCCAAGTATGCTCAAGCTTTTTAGTAGCCGGTTGTACAAACATAGGCATGCACAATTATTTTATCAGTGTTTCGCTATAGCTACCATAGCACATAGCATAGCGCATAACTGCCTATATGAAATATTGCACAGTAACACACATTCCAGCGTCGATAAAAGTGCATACAGACATCTCAAATTACAAAGGGTCACACAATAGCCTCTCCAAATTCAAGCTCTATCCTTCCACAGGTTATAACTTATCCGAGTGAGTTGAATAAATAAATATCAGGGGACAATTTTACACACATTGACCTAGTCCCAAACTAAGCTTTAGGCTTGTACTATGGGTACTAAACAACGATAAACATACTTATATAGTGAAATACATACTTTATTAACATTGTTAACATTTAAGCCTCAGAAAGAAACAAATGATGATCACTCATCACACAAACATTTGCCTATACCATGATCTGCTCCATTGGTTTAGGGACTTATTTAAACCAAAAAAACACGTGAGTTAGTTCGTCAGCCAATAGAAGCATAGCACTGATATGTCATCATAAATCGGGCAGTTTTGATTGGATGTTTGATTTGTTTACATATAGTTACGTGCCTAAACAAACGGAGTATAGACTAACCGCATCGACATTGTAAAATAGGAAAACTTCACCACGGTGTTCTTACACCCGTATTCACAAACGTCACTATGAGGTCTCACAGTGCTCACGAACGCACATGGTGGTTCAAATCGTCTCATAAACAAAAGGTCGGGCATAAAGGACCAATCACAAAGCTGTATTGAACGCAGTGCGTTTACTCAGTGAAGGATTCCTTAAGTATTGTTTGTGAATACGGGTATTAGCTTCTCAATGAAAGAGATTTTTGAACAAGCGTTACATTACGGTGTGACAGCCGCCGGTTACACACAACCACCGGTCCCGATCGCTAATTGATGCATTTTCAACTACAAAGCAGTCTATTTGCGCTCAGCATCAAAATTAACTGCCGATTTGTGTTGCGCAGCCCCGTGGTCAGGCGTGACGCTATCCCGAATTTATAGGTTTCGAATTACGAAGGTGGGCGGGAGATGGAAAACAAATGAGCTATGAGTATGAGGCTATAGATAATTTGAAGACAATAGACAAAGGCTATGAAGATATATGCAGGGAGGAAGATTAGTACAGGCTTTTGGGAAGAAGAAGTAAGAAATAGGTGGGAGGTACTTACCAATGGGCAGGTTTGCCTTAATGGTAGAGAACGATTTGAAATTAATTATGTAAGTAATTAGATACAGGCTACTTTTTTTTTTAACCGAATTCAAAAAAGGAGTAGGTTATACGTTCCACTGTATGTATATATATATTTTTTAATGTATGTTCACCGATTACTCCGTCAATAGTGGACCGATTTTAAAAATTCTTTTTTGGTTACTTTTCGATTATTCCATAGTCTCGATTTTGATATTGGATTCTGGACATAGGGTAAATTTACAGAGCACAGCTCAGAGCATAGGAGTAGATACGACGGCGACGTATTTAATCGGGTTAATTTTTATTTATCTGCTTTCTCAAATAGCTTATTAAAGGGTGCTAAAGCTAACTGAGACAGCAAGATAAATACGAACATATCCGACTAAATACGAGGTCGTATGATCATTCACTGCATCTGTACACATAGTAAACAAAACAATGGCGTCGCCAGTAACCTGACTCTGTCTCGAGTACGTTAATAAACGGTATATCTATAAAATGAAGTGTACTTTGCAGTTGTAAATGATGTAATGGAATTACAATTGATGTCGGAAATTATAATTTTACTCAATTAATAAAACAGGATGGTGGCGAGTAGCACAAAACGACGTGAAGATTATGAAGTTCTAAGTTCAGCAGTGATGGACGTCTTTCAACTATGATGAATATGATGGATGATGATGATGATGAAAAAAACAGGAGCCTGCCGTTTGGCCAAAATATGTTTGCCAAAATGTGTCGTTTCCCAACCGTTTCATTTGCCAACCCATTTTTTTTCTGTAGCTGCAAATATTTCAGGATGTATTTCAGTACCATCCTGTAGAACCCTAGGTTAGGTTATTTTTTTATAAAATCCTGAAATATTTACGGTTACAAATGAAACGGTTCTTAGGAAACGATACAATTTGGCAAACATATTTCGCCGAATCGAAGGTAACCCAAAAAAAAGTTTTGTATGGATTATTTTCCATCCAAAATTAACTTTTTCCAGCGTAGAATTTGCCGTTCTCTATAAATTGGTCTACGCGCGACCAAGAGGCATTTGAAAATTAAAACGAATTTATATGGGGACGCGTGCTTACTGGCGATTCTTTAGTCGTTAAGTAACAGTAAAGTGTTATGAGGGCTATTTAAGGGCTATTAATGTTAATCTTCTTTAACAGCTAGATTAAAACAGAACACCTCTTTAATATGGGTACTATTACGGGAACTCCCTAAAAGCTCGAATTTTTTAATTCCGAATTTCAGAATTCCGAATTTTTACAATACCGAAAAAATACAACTATAACGTTACTATAGCGGCCTTAACACGTAAAGTTCGGACCGCGGGAAACGCCACGCGCCGCTCCAATCTTCGTTCCAAACCGTACATTTTTTACTATTTTACTATTACAGTTGCATTTACACGTACGGTTCGGAGCGACGCATTTAAAGTCTTAAAATCGCAGTCTTGGGATTATAGTCTTGAGCTTGTAAATGTGGCCTGTGTGCTCGCTCGTTTGCCTCTCTGACGCTGTTTGAACTTAAAGGTCCAAAGTCAATCCGACATTCTACAACAATAAGGTTGAGTTTTCTATAAGTTACAAATGATTTGGCATATCTAATGACTTCAAGCCTATTTTTTTTAAATGGGTCCCATATTAACGTTCGTGACCGTACTAACTCACAGGCCATAAGATCCGCCATCTTGTATTGCCGGCTGATGTCCGATAGGTTGAGACTCAGTAGAGAGCTCTTCATTAGTACCTACTAAGGCGATATACAACGCGCTGCGGTCGACCCTCGACTATGCCGCCGCGTTTCGGGTTACATCGTTATGCCACGGAAGCTATGGAGTTGGAGGAATGGTCGCCACCAAATAATAGTTAGGTAATGGTCGGTAGGCCTTATAAGTAACAGCACACTTGCTTTGTCACTTTAACGTCATGTTTGAACTGCTCCAATAATCTGTCAAAGGCGTTCAAACGACAAGGTACTATCAGCCCAATGGAACCCACAATAGAACCGTATCACAGTGACGTTATGAATTTCATATAAGTCTTACAATTTCGCTAGAGTTGTGCCAGCTCGGTCTTTAAAGGGAGCGCTCCGATCTCGGTCAATCGGTAAAAGGAACTAGTTCGGTCTTTTAGTTCCTTTAGGTCAGCAAATTTTCAGATCTGTGCAGGACACGCTTTGAAATAGGTACCATTTGTCTCGTTCACATCGAGCGCCGTGGCGTGTGCTCTTTACGCGTTCGCTCTGTTTCGCTCATACGTTTAACAATTGCTACTGTCCTAAAGGACCGAAGACCGGTAAAGATCGTTTACGAGGAACTAGTTCCCTTTGGTCCGTGACGGGAATTCATTCCTTTTAGTTCTTAGTTCCTGATCGACACAAGCCTAAATTACGCATAACGGGCTGAACGAATCGAAACCGAACCAATTTGATTCATAGGCCACTATGGAACTACGTCAAAGTGATGTTTAATTCAATTCTTGAAGTCTCTTACGATTTGAATCATAATGTCACTTTGACGTTTGACAAAGTACCATTTAGGGCCATGGTTGACTTTACAATACTTACAGCTTCATAATAGCGTTGGGCTGGCTATTGCTATCACACTTGCATTAGCAACTGACAGTATATTTATCACTCGTGTTTCGTTCTGTGGGATAGCTCTGGCTGATTTACATTGGTCCAGCAAAAGGAAGCCAGTAGAAGTACATTGCGTCGTTACAATAGCTCTGGCATCAAACGTGAAAACCAACTCGTCAGTGTAATTCTACTGGTATGCTTTTGCTGGACTAATGTAAATCAGCCATTAGAAGGTGCTTCAGGTTTTTTACGTGTCTCTCACTCGCTCTCATACGCTCTTATTAACAGCGAGTGAAAGAGGAATAGGTACAAACCCAAAGAGCCTAAGGGCTAACAGACTGTAGTATTGTAACTGTAGAAGATAAACTACACTTGGGAGCAAAGAAATCGAGCCACTTAGTACTGAATTTCCATAGAAAGTGTCTCGATTTCTTTGCTCCCAAGTTGGTATATTACCTAACGAGTTTTCGGAGTTTTACACGGACGAAGTTGCGGCCATTATCGGCAAAGACTAGCTATAAAAATACGTTCCAAAATGTCCCAAGTTACCACAACCTGTAGCCACACAGTGTGGCGTGAAGGGCAGCCCAGTTCCTCTACTCCGAGGGTACCCAAGCGTTTTACACCACTTAACGCGCCATTGTCTGACTCGGAGCTGTACATTTACTGTTATTAGTCACCATTGTGCTCGAGTCTAATTGATTCTAATAGCATTAGACAAATCAAATGAGCATTGTTCAGTTGTTTAATTAGAGATCATTTTGGTTGCTTACTTAAAATAGCGATTGACAGTAAAGTACAATGCAAGAGGTCTTAAGGTGGGTCCACATTTGTGACATTTCATCGTATATGGTTCGTTCCGTGACCGAATGAGGGCGATATTTTTGTCATGTACCGTCGCGATGTGATCCATCCTGAGTAGGGTTACCATTTAGGAAATTGAAAAGTCCTGACAAAAAGCCTGACATTTCGATAAAAGTACGGACTTTTTTGTCACAAAATGCAAACATTACTCTTGTGTAGTTTTGTTACTCATAGTCAATCTCATTAAAAAAATCCGTTCAAATTAAAAAGCTGTATAAGTCCGGACAAGAACCTAAAAGTCCGGACATGTCCGGCCTAATCTGCACGGATGGTAACCCTAATCCTGAGTGCATGATTTATGCGCTATATTTATAAAGGCTCCGGCACACCAAACGCGTGGCAGCAGCAGCGCGTAGCGTCGCGTGGCGTCAGGGAGTTGTAAAACAAAAAAAACAAATGGAACCCCGGCACTCCGAGACGCGCGTGTGCGGCGCGCCTGCAGCGCGTAAGACGCGCGTCTCGGTGTGCCGGGGTGTCATTTGTTTTGTTGTTTTACAACTCCCTGACGCCACGCGACGCTACGCGCTGCTGCTGCCACGCGTTTGGTTTGCCGGAGCCTTAATATGAGTCGAGTTTATATAATATTAAATAAATTACAATCGCAAATAGTAAGGAAATGTAGCAAATTAAGGAAGATATTCCATTTTTAATTAATTCAGGTATCCATCCCTGTTCCTAGGCGATTTGATAGGTTTTGAAAATCAGAATCAGATCAATATGAAAACCCTTTTCGTCGTAATGCATAATTTATCCTAATAAGAAATTTCTCTCGAGTTTCTTAACCATTACAACTCACCAGCAGCATTATACGCATACTAAAGCCTGCATTACAATAAGTTTCTTTGGGTTTTCCACGATTTACAACTTGACCCTTATTCGCTTAAGAATAAGGTAGTAAATCACGCGCTTAATAGCTACATTTATACCTATTTATGGCTCTTTGTTGCGATTCAAATGGACATTTCCTTTGTTTATAAACGGATAATGCAATGCCTAACTAAGTAATATTAATATTGCAAAAGATAATGATACATAAACCTGTACAGCCAATACTGGCCCTATTCCACTCGATAGCCCCTCTGCACGTCGGCGGATCATGGGCCAACGTAAGGGACCGAGCAATACGTAAGAGTGAGATGCAAGAATATGTTGCTCACTCTAAGGTGTAAATGCGTCCCTTACGTTGGCCCATGATCCGCCGACGTGTAGAGGGGCCATTTCAACACATATTGTCTTTGACATGTTATCGTATTTTCAACGTTACGATAGCTCTTATTTACTTGACAGTGATGGCGTATGATTTAAATACATAAAAAAACATTCAAGGCCCTTATTTTCATACAACATTCAAAAATAGGGAATTGACATCCATTCTACTTTTTATAGTTACAGTATAATTTCGGCAGCCTCGAAAAACACAAGAAGCCCGGCATGTTTTATGAAATATATATGCGGCGCAACTGAACCGTAGTAAGGTAATTTACCTTCCTTTTTGAGGAACGCTTTTGCGCGCAGATGACCTATCTTAAGGCTCCGGCGTGTGCGGCGCGCTGCACACGCGCCGCACACTACCTAATGGTAAATAGAACCTCGAGGTTCATGATCATTGGCAATCTCAAGATTACCAATCGCGTTGTCAACCCTGAGGACTAAGATGGCATGCCTCCATGTCATTTCACCGGTGGTTTTACCCCCACACCGGAACACAACAAAGCTGTGAGGCGGTAGGTTGGTAGGATTTACGATGTCCGGTGTGTCCAGAGGTTTCTCCACTTTCTCTTAAACCACAAAAGTATCAACGCGTGTCAGTGGGAAAATCCCGATATTTAATAATAATTGTAGATAAATGATGCAATAGTTCACCAAGAATGTCCTTACCAGTTTAGGTAGGTATATCATACAAATAGAGTCGAAAAGTATTAAAGGAGTTTTTAGTTCGACTATACAAAAAATTGTGCAATAAACGATTTTTTATGATAAATTTATCTTATCTACAACTGTTGTATTTTCTTTTAAATAAATAAAAGTCACTTCGAACTAAGCCCTTGCAAGTTTTAATTATATGTAAGTCAAAACATAAAAGCACTTTGCCGCAGTCTGAGAGAGGGAGGAGTCCATTTTTTTTAACAGAGCCACAAATTCACAAAAAGTTTCCTACCACAGATTTTACACATACTTGTAATTTCACAATTCACAACAACAACTTTTGCACACTCCTCTTGTGTGCCTCCTCACGATATACCTAGGTACAGTCAGACTTAAATTTGTGACCTACAACAAGGTTGAGTTTCCTATAAGCATAGTATACTATGCCTATAACTTACTAATGACTTGGCATCTCTAATGACATTGACGACTTCAAGCATATTTTTTTGAAATGGATCACAAATTAACATTCGTGACCGTACGGATTTTAGAGAGAATACGAACGGGTGCCGTCCATGAATAAAATGTCTAGCTTTTCCTTAATTCAGGCCAGACTAAGACCATTAGGGCTTCCGGTACTCCGAATGTTGCACTTCAAACTAACTCTAAGACGACACGCACATGTACAAGTTTCTTCGTACAGTGAATCGCAGCAAACGCGATGCATTTAAGCGACAATGGCAACTCTTCAATGAACTACAAAATATGTATTTTGCCTGCGCTGACGTAACCAGAATGTACGTCTAATTGGCCGGTTTCACTTCCTCGCAGATCTGAAGATACCCGAAACGTGATCGCACGCATCTGCTGTAAACATCTCAACTACACCACAACTCTTATATATAAAGATTTTGAGCGCAAAACACTCAACGCGTGCGCGGATCGGGCGCAGATCGGGCGCGGGTCGTGCGCGGGTCGTGTGCGGGTCGTGCGCGGGTCGTGCGCGGGTCGTGCGCGGGTCGGGCGACATACGAGGCGACCCGCGTTCTGTGTGTTAAGGCTATTGGATTTATTCACTTGGCGGGAGAACATCGCATACCTAAATAACGAATAGTAACTTACGTTGTTCCCTTTATGGTTGCAGTGAATATTTATAAAGCTAAGATACCTATCAACAATTCTGGGCAAGATAGAGTTCACACACCTTTGCTTGTGTACGACTGATTTATACACACTTAATAAATACATATACAAACGCAAAGTTTAAGTGTGCTGCTCTAATAAAAACATTAAAGGGTTCAGATTCCAACAAATTCTAGGTGTGCAATAAATAAATTTTAATGCATATCGAAGTATGTAGGTCGGTTGCGAAAGCATAAATTGACCCGAGTGTCCAGTTAGATAATTAATTAGGCTATAATTATGCAGCTAACATATTATTTAATACACTAACATTAAATATCTATAACCAGCCAGCGAGCTCTAGCCAGCAAACATTTAAAATTATAGCATAATAATGCATTTGATACAATATGAAACTCTGTTATTTCAAAGACTAAACTGAAAAATCTAAATACAATGCACATTACAATATATCTTTGTTACTATTTTATTTCAAATGCAATTGTGGCCTAATAACTATTAATTTCTTAGAACAAACCTGTCCACACATTTAAATTTATTTAATAAAACTATGTGGCACATAATAACAGTAAGTACAAATAGCATGCTATAAGTTAGATATTCTTGACTAGTAGAAATCACTATTAGGAAATGCAAATAATCGGTTTTAACCGGTTATTTTCATACAAAAACTGCTAATAACCGGTGAAATTGAATTCCCTAATCACTATACTCCATCCCCCTTACTAATTAACTTGGAATAACCCTGGAGTAGCTATGCCATGTTTTGTCCTTACCTGTTGTTATGACATTTGAATCAGAAAGCGCTTACCGAAATGTGAGGATTTATAAAAATCTGCGCTATAAAAACCCTTTAAAAACCCCGGGTTATGGTAAGAGGGTCCAGTCCCTGATTTGAATTCAATGGATAAGGACAAAACATGGCATAATCTCCAAGGTTATTCCACGTTTATAAGTAAGGGGGCATTTGTTTATGTAATTAACTTAATGCAAACAAAAAACCATGTGATATACATAATTTGTTAGCCAATTAAAACAGAACACTGATATTTCAAGTCTCCACAAAAGAGTTTTGATTAGCTGCTTAACTGAGCATAGTGAACATGGTTTTGTGTTTACATTCAGTTAAGTAAATAAACATATGAAGTATAGGTCAAACAGAGAATGTGAATAAACATAGAGAAAACTGCTTTCTTTTCTAACAAGTATTGTTTTTCACCTGTTATTGTATTATCAACATTCTGAAAGCTCAAATACTTGACAGTAATGGTGGCCGAGTTAAAAACAATAACATAACATGTCAAAGGCAATATCGTTTTACCCTGTAGAATAGCGGCCCTGTTATCTTTAGTTTTAGACATATTGGATTAAAACACAATAATGATAATAAAATTAAACTGGAACATGATTCTTTTTAATTCATATGTAACATTGAGTGATCTAACTAAAATATTTATCTTATTTTATTAATACTTATTGGTGGACACTTACACACACACATGTACATACTCTACATAGCTATAGCAATGTATTTAAAATCATTGTGTGTGTACCAATTAGAAACTATGCAAGGTGAAGTGAAGTCATTGCAAGTGCCTATGTGTCTGTGTGTGTACGCCTGTATTATGTCATTATCATAAATATCTCTGTTCTGCCGCGCAAACCATAATCACAGTAAGTATTTAAAACCTAATTTGGAGAAAATCGCGTTTAAAGTATTTTTTAATGTTTTATCAATAACTTCCATGAATAGCAATAGTTATCAAATATTTTTAGATATTCTTTTAAAGGACAAATTGCTCTTTTTTATGAGATAAGTAAATGCTATATATTCATATAATTTATATTAAATATTAATCCAAATATATTTATAACTAGGTGGTCTAAATAAAAACTATTAGATTTGCAGGCATAAACACAGTAAGTCCATGACATACTGTGTTTATGCTAAGGAATTCAAGCTTACTGTATTTATGGTTAGGAAAACCACCAAATTGCGTATGGTGTCACCCTGTCTGGCGGTAAAATGTATGAGACTTACTGTGTTATTGACTAGTATTTGCACTCAATTATCTTAGCATTCACAATCAACCACAAATAACACTATGACGTTGATTTTACTTAAAAACAAAAAAATAAAAGACTAAAGATACAACATGAACATTTATTGAGGTAGTAGAATTTCTAAACTTTGTATCAAAAAATAGGTATTATTACATTCTAAGCACTTATACATCTATACAAGATGTGTAAGTGCTTAGAATGTAATAATATTTTTTGATACAAAGTTTAGAAATGATTTTTGCCACATAAACGAATGATACCCTAGGTGGCAATGTTGGCGTATTTCACGGTAACCGTTTATATTATTTCAGTCAGTTTTTATAAGAAGTTTTACATATTTGTAATGTGATCTCGCAAAGTGTCATTTTAATTTCCTTTTTTTTATTTAGAATTATTATTTTAAAAGTTTTATTAAGGTACTTGACATTTACTTGAGTATTTTAGGTAATATTCTGGGAAACAGGCGTGATTTAATGTATGTATGTATGTATTCTCTCATAAAATGTCTTTAATTACAATTACAATAAATTTTATTGTAAATCTCAAGTAAATGTCAAGTACCTAAATAAAACTTTTAAAATGATAATTCTACATAAAAAAAGGAAATAAAAATGACACTGCAAGATCACATTACAAATATGTAAAACTTTTTATAAAAACTGACTGAAATAATATTATAAACGGTTACCGTGAAATACGCCAACATTACCACCTAGGGTATCATTGCCCAAAATGCTATTTACAAACAAATTCGTTAATGTGGCAAAAATCTTCTTCTTTATGCCAATATTATTTAATATAGTAGAAAATAAACTATATTTGTGACAACACTGCGGTTGGCATTCGTCTCTAAGTTCACTCAGTAGGTAGCTTGTTGCGACTCGTTGAAGGCAATGTGTTTTCGCGGGCAAAAATTTGGTCAGAAGTACATGTCTACTATTCATCATAGTGAAGACGCAGGTGAGTATATCCATTTATATTTAATAAAATACACCTTGCAGAGTATTTTAGCTTAGGATTTAACATTCCAGGTTTTATATAACTAAAGTTATGATCATGAGTAATGTTATCAGTAAATTTTTGAACGTGTGACCGACAACTTTGCCTGATGTTGAAAGAGCGTCAGGGTTGTCACATTTTATAATTCTTTTAATGAGTCGTTAATGCCAAAATGTTACACGTGCTATTAATACCTATAGTAAACTATATTTTCTAAGAAATAATCTTTAAGTATTATTGAATCCCTACCGGTTGTTATGTTTTATTTATCAAAATAGATTGTAGTAAGTGTCAAATATTTTTTCGTGAGTTAGTATAACGTCCAAGTAACCGAAACTTTTCTTTATGTATTTTTGCTATTAGATACATTATTCAATAGAAAATAAAATGATTGATCTCAGTTTCCTATATTATGGAGAATAAGTGAAGTGAAGAGGTACAAGTGACCTATTCTTATTTCAATTTTTTTACCATATTAAAAGTTAAACTTTAAAAATACAGTGTTTTATTTTGTTAATTTTCAATATCCTAAAACTCAAAAATGAAAAATAAATAAATTAAATTAATCAAAACAGGTTCATTTCAATATTTAACCCTAATGTGATAACCCTTACATTTTGAAATCGCTTTTGGTGACTTGTATAGAAATGAGCAGAAATGCCTAACATTGCCCACTCATTTTTAAGCGAAAGTTAAGGTGATATCAAGTCAACGATTAAAATAAACGATATCATTTCCCTAATTCTTGACCTGTTGCTCATTGCAACTGCGTAGGAGCTATAATTGGGTCGAAAATCATTAAGGGCAATGTTGGCTGAAAGTCCAGATACGAGTAACATTGACTACAAAACACAAAGAAATCTGATATTTCCATTGACTTTGCATTGACCTTTAGAGAGTTCGCCATCCTAACATTATGTTCAAAATCACTGAAGTCATACACTTTTTTGTGCGGATCATTTGTTCGACTTGGTGGTAAGCAGCGCAGCGCGTAAGCTACTGAACCGACGCTGTAAAAACCCTGCCCCCCGCCTCATCGCGCCCGCCATTTTGACTCAAAATCCTAGCAATATTCACAGTAAGTTCTAAACATACTTGGAGAGCTCCTAGGATATTATTAAAAAACATTAGGGAAATGTTAGCCATAAACACAGTAAGTAATATTACCCTAATTATTGTTAGGATTCATGTTGCAGCATCGAATAATCTTGCCCATTCATAATCACAGTAACTTGAAATACTGTGATTATAAATAGGATTATATAATTTAGGTTTTAGTGATTGCCTAAGTATAATCATAGTATTTTTAGTTACCGTGTCTATGCTAAGTAAAGTTTTATTATAAAACTACGATATCCTACACATTGTTTAAGTAACGTAACTTACTGTAAAAAATATTCATTTTATGTCATTTGTAAGTATTCATACTGTGTCTATCGTTAGGAAACATAGCCTTTAGCATGACTTGCTGTGAATAGGCTAGTGGTATCTTCCGTCATTTAAGTAATAAAAATAAACCGAATATATAGGGCGATAGATCTCAATTTCCCGACCACGAATATGTAGTTAACTCAATTTTGACAAAAAGTCGACTTACTGTGATTATGGTTTGCGCGGCAGTGTTGAGATTCAGTCATTCTTGTGTGTCAATATACTTATAGTACACGGTAAAGATTATTTAATTTAAGAAATGTTTAATAGATTCATGTCTTAATGTTATGTTATACGAAAATGTATGATAATTACAAAAATGTTTAAAACTTTCTCTGCCAATGTCCTGCTAGCCATAATTAATATGTTGTTGTAGAAAAGCTTTAGCAAACAAATAAAATTTGGTAAATAATAACTCTACCTTACATTAGCTGCATTCCTTGCCTTTTTAAAATGACTGAGTGACTGATGGTTGTAGCAAGCTGAACTATGAGTGAACTGTATCGAAGCAAATCAGTAGTCTATTCATGCCAGTCTCAGTTTTGTTTATAGCACGGTCCTTTGCGAGGCAAAATAACTGAGACCAATTTAAGACCATTAAATTTGTCGTACGTTGCTGTGGGCGGACCTATCCACTTAACGCTTTAATAACTTCTACACACAGCTTACGAGTCAAACGTCGCGTCTAGTGAAAATAAAGCATTGTTCCATCCTAAAATACGCGAGCATGATGTCATTATCATCACCAGGAGCGTCCTACGCAAGTTATGTCACTGCTAATAACGAAGGGTCAACTTTAATTGGCCGCCGCGACCTCTCACCCACAACCACCATCGCATTCACTGCAGGTCACCATCAAAACAATAACAACACTTTCGAAATAAGGATAGGGGACTAACAATACATACCGTACTATAACCTATCTCCTTCGCGCCAACTCATTACTACCCTAATAGACAAGGACAGCGCGACGTGTCAAAACTTTACGAAACAAAAGTAATATTTACACGCAGCATGAAACTATCAAAAAGTACTTTGAACTATTTAGAAGTAAATTAAATGAGTGTACTAACCGTTATCTAGTCAACATAAATCCAAAACAGATGCCAGGGTGAAGTTACTCGGGAAAACAAGACACAAAACACTGATAAAACACTTTGTTAGAACGGTGGATCACAACGTAAGCACTAACGAACACAACATGCACTGCCACTGAATGGGAACGGGGCACTTGCACTTCAGTTTATTTACAACGACGCGAATTCCACGTTTATACACGCATACATTCCGGGACGTCTGTCGTGCTCCTATGAAATTCGGCCATTTTGCTATTGAAGAAAGAAGGCCATCTTTCGACCAATAAACAAACAGATTGCTCGTCTAGTGCTTCCATCTGACGAGGTTTCTGAACTGGACAAACTGACTGCGTCACTAAATAAAAAAGTTATTGCGTTTTGTTACTGCATAATGCGTGCCATTTCTCTATATTTACTTATTATTTAATAAATGATTTGATTTGATTTGAATTTCTTGCAACCATAGTTCAATAAATGTTTTATTAGACCATGCTTATAATGAATGACATATAGCCTTATAATCTTTCATCAACACGTAGAGGGAGAATTCTATGCTCTGAGGCTCTACTTTGAAATTAGTAGTTCGAACTTCAGATCGCCCCGTCACTTTCTTGCAAATAAGTGACGCGTCGAGAGCAAAAGGGATAGCAATAGACGAAGTTCGAATTACGGATTTCAAAGTAGAGCCTCTGTTCACGGTGGTTTACGGATAAACACGATCAACATTTTTGACAGGAAAAAAATTATTGGTGTTTTTGAACGCATCTCTGAATGGTGAGAAAGCGCAATTTTTAACTAAAAAAATACTATGAATTCTTGAAATCTTTCTTCGAAGAATTACCTGCAAACACTTGGCTACGTACGGCCTTACTTAAAATTGGAATAAGAAAAATCTACAAAGACTTGGCTTTGGCCTTACTTGAAATTGGAATAAGGGAAAATCTACAAAGACTTGGCTTCGGCCTTACTTCAAATTCGATCATAATTTGAAGAATGGAAACTATGACTAGCGCATGACTAGCGCCTCTATTCTAGGCGTTAAAATCGACATCGTATTTTAATCTGTTATGGTATTGTTTTTAACTCGGCCGCCATTCCGAATGCGGAAAACGTATTCGGAAACCGTATACGGAAAACGAATGTATGCGGCCGGCCTTACTGTCAAGTAAATAAGAGCTATCAACACGTTTTTACCGTGTTGAATCTAGAGACCTAGGCTATATGGATCAATGTCCTTTGCCTTTCCCTCAGGGATAAAACACAAAAAAAAAACTTTGTATCTTTAGTTAGACTAGACATCCTATAATCTGTGATGAAAAATTATAATTGTTTTGACTAAATTCTAACGAAATAAAGAAAGAGTAAGAGTTCAATATTTTCAAGTAAGCCGACATGAATTTCAGATTATGTGTTATTTCGCATGGAATACTGCTTCTAACGGTATTATACATTCCAGTAAATTTAAAATATTAAAATAAAATGTATCGTACGTACTAATAAGCTTATAGGTTTTCGTTACAGAAACTGAATGTAAAACGCGTCAAGAATACTATCAAAGTCTTAGGAATTTGTCTGTCCGTAAGTGGAGAATTCGCTAATTCCCTTAACAGGCGTACAATTCTAATTGAGAGCATGTTTAGATAGAGCCGAGGTATGTATGAGGTGCGGGGAGAGTGCAATGGTGACTATTATGAGCTTTATCGTACCCTCGTACCTCACCCCCGCATCTTGTGCCTACCCCTACAGATTGCTTTATTTACGACTACTAGGTACATCTCAAAAAGTCTGAGTCGCAAAATGACCACTTCTTTTATTTTTAATTTATTTATTGAAAAGTACAGAAAGCATTTATATCATAGTAACAGGTTAGGGTATTATGGCTAGTGTACGTAAGCCAATTACAAGTACTTATACACAACATTTCTAGAGAACTTGGCTTGGCTGACTAAATCACAGATTATAAGGTACTTATGACTAAATAGAAACAGTAGGTACCTAGCCCTAAAGAAACACGTTTTATAAAGCTACAAGTTACAATTTTACAGGTCTAAACTGGCAACACTGCTCAAATGGCTGTGGCCCGTTTCACGAAGCATCAAGTTACAAATTACAAGTGGAACTCTCTTTCTAGCAAAAGGAGTTAGAACGAGGCTTCCGCTTGTAATTTGTAACTTGTTGCTTCGTGAAACGGGCCTCTGAGACCCGTTTCACGAAGCAACAAGTTACAAATTACAAGCGGAACTCTCTTTCTAGCACAAGGAGTTAGAAAGAGACTTCCGCTTGTAATTTGTAACTTGTAGCTTCGTGAAACGGGCCACTGTGGCCCGTTTCACAAAGCTACAAGTTACAAATTACAAGCGGAACTCTCTTTCTAGCAAAAGGAGTTAGAAAGAGCCTTCCGCTTGTAATTTGTAAATTGTAGCTTCGTGAAACGGGCCTCTGGTCGTCATTGGTCGAGGTTGTGTCAAATGGAAACTTGTAACCTGTAAATTGTAGTTTGTAGCTTTATAAGGCCACTGTTAGTAAAAGGCTAAAATAAAGCTACAAATCACAATTTACAGGTTAAAAGTTTCCATTTGACAGGCTCGACCAATGACGACCACCGGCCATTTGAGCAGTGTTGCCAGTTTAGACCTGTAAAATTGTAACTTGTAGCTTTATAAAACGTGCCCCAGAAAATTTAAATGGAGGCAGTATTAATACAGACTTAGTGCATCCGTTAAAACAATTTCCGACGATTGCAAAGAGTTAGTACTAGGTAGGTTAGGTTCGTTAGGTAACTCAAATGCCCGAAGGGCAAATTGCCCATGAATAGGACATTGCTAAGACAGACATAAGATGAAAAAGCAATGTGGTCATTCAGAGAGAGTTTTTGAGATGTAGTCGTAATCGTAAAGCGATCTGAGGCCCGTTTCACGAAGCTACAAGTTACAAATTACAAGCGGAAGTCTTTTTCAAACTCCTTCTGCTAGAAAGAGAGTTCCAGGCACTCAAAACATCCTTGCCAGGCACTCAAAACATCCGTAGCACGTGGTAGTAGCACTAACAAGTAAAACCAGAAAAACACTATGAACCTCATCTAACTAAAGGCTTCGGCACACCAAACGCGTGGCAGCAGCAGCGCGTAGCGTCGCGTGGCGTCAGGGAGTTGTAAAACAACGAAACAAATGGAACCCCGGCACACCGAGACGCGCGTGTGCGGCGCGTCTGCAGCGTTTTACAACTCTCTGACGCCACGCGACGCTACGCGCAGCTGCTGCCACGCGTTTGGTTTGCCGAAGCCTTAAAGGGCAAGAAAGTGAACTCAATCTTCTTAGGCTAGTAAAAAATGCTCCTTGTCACATATACACATGGTCGAATAGTAGAGAGTGCCAATAAGCATTAAGTCCGCTATTTATGCGTTTTTTGTGCAATAAATATTAAGTAAATAAATAAGATACTACAAACATACCTGTGTTTTTTCAGCCCAACAACCGTATCCCATGGACTTGCGTCAAATCCTTATAGATGCTCACCATGTAATTGACAATGTTTTATCAAAAAACAAACGCAAAGTTTTGGGTATGGATGGATGGCAATGGTGATTCGTCTAAAGAAATGAAAAATGTCTGTCTGAAGCCTCATATTCATATTAAGCAAATATTTAGTCAACATTGCATTCTGGCAACATATCTCTAGAAACAACAGTTTGTTGCTGGCAATGTCGCTAGCAACACCGAAAAACGTTGCTTTAACCAACCATGTTCCTAAACAGTTTTATTGTTCAATCATGACTACAGGGTTTTTGTCTTGTGCCAAATTTATGTGAATGTAATAAAAATATTTTATTATAAGAACGTTTTTATTTTAGGTAAATGAAGTCTTGTGGCAACTGACTTGTAACATTTGGGTTTAACGAAACACTCACGGCGCTTATCTAATGGGTGCGTTAAAATAAGGATCGCAGGTATACGTTACACCAAAATGTTACACGTCAGTACCTTTAAAAGAGAAAAAAATAAAAAATACAAGTAAAATTACATAGGTTAACGGGAAAATCCTAATTGTTTAAATTCAGTCAGTTCTTTTTTTTTTAAATCTAATATTTTATAGAGGCTTCCACATACGTGACTATGTCAGCCTCATGCATGAGGAGACTATACAGTCAGTTCTTAAAAACCAGTAGTCCCATGCTTTTACAAATTCAATTATCAAATATCTTTTCATTTAGTTAACTGAAAACTAGTGCCTATAACTATGTTTTCCACATTTTTTTCTTTTGCCTCTTCTGCTAAAATTATACTTGGAGGATGGTATTTTTGCTTATGTTTATGTAGACACATGTGATTCTTGAATTGAGCACTGCAGATATCACAGGGGAGTGCAGGGCCTTTATGGTGCCGTCGTATGTGTTCCGCTCTTCGTGATGATGACAAGAACTTCTGCCCGCACATAGAGCATGGGTAAGGTTTCTCCCCAGTGTGGATACGAGTGTGATACAGCAGAGATTCTTTAGTGACAAATTTTCCCCCACAAATATCACATGGAAAGTTCTTTTCTTGTGTGTGCTTGACTGTATGAGCTTTAAGTCTGCTCTGACAGCTGAACTTTTTGTTACACCAACTACAGACATGTGACGCTGCAGCATCACTGTGCTCAAACTTTATGTGCACATTCAGTGTATTCTTACGCGAGAACTGCTTGTTACAGATATTACATTTAAATATGCCTTCCATTGCCGATTTCCTACTGGTTTGCCCACAAATTCCAAATGCAATATGCTGTTTGAATGTATCTTTATTTTTGTACACTCTGCCACATTTCTGGCAAACAAATCTGAGTCTATGCCCGAGTTCATGCTGTTTAAGACTATACCGGTTATTGTAAGTCTTACCACATTCTACACAAATTTTAGTTTCATGGCAATCTTTAAGATGTTGTTCAAGGAGTGTATAAGAACCATAGCTGCGTTCACATTGTGGGCACTTGAAAGTCTTTGGAGCGTGCAACCTCAAGTAATGCTGTCTCAAGTAATCCAAGGCTTGAAAGGTTTTAAGGCAAATATTGCATTTGTATGCTAAAGCTTTACTATCTTTATGTAGTATAAGATCCTTGGATAAAGTCATTCTAGGCCTAACCACCCTTTTCTTTTTATATTTGAACTTCTTTGTTTCTTGTTTAACTGTTGGAATTTCAATGTCTGCATCAAAATCGACTTCATTCTTTATATCTTGTAAGAAGAACTTGGCAGGCTTTTTACTGGAAACTGACTTGAACCTTTTTAACAAGCAAACCTGTGTTTTTACCGGATTTTTAAAATCATAATACTCCTGGGCGGCATAATTTTCATCCAAAGAAATAAATAATGATTTACAAACATCTATCTGTTCACTGGCATTTTGAAGACAGTTGTCTAAGCTCTCGATGACTTGGTACAGGCTCTTAGAGGTTTCTTTGCATTTTTTTATGAACGTGTAGCAATTTAATGCTGATACTGCACACTGCTTGCAAATATTGTCCATCGCAATGTCACCGACCTGCAAGATAAAGTGGTATAAGTAAATAAGAAAGTCAACTAGTTATAATATTCATCGAGCAAATTATTTAACTAAAATACATACGTCGTTCCCTAAGATAGAGGCAATTACTTCAGATAGATCAACAGTGCTAGTAATATCATTTATGTTTAGCACCACTTCATCGTCTGTACGAATAGCGTCAGGTCCTGCTGCTTTAAAACACAAGCAGCATACATTTTCTTTACACAATAATGATAAGTACAAAGCATTTCGAAGTGAAGTCATAATTATTATTTAATCTTATAGATCAATTAAGAGGGAAAGTAATTTCAAGAAGAATTGGTTAAAAATTGATATCGAGATTTTATTATTGACAGTTTTTTGACAGACAATAACCACTTTATAACACGGCTTTTATATTATAGGCGCGTTACATTCACGCGCGAACGCGCGAATGCAATACGCGAACGCGTGAAAGTGTGAAAGTGGAGGCGATTCACATACTTTCTTCATATTTTCGCGGTTGGCGCCTTGTTAAGACGGATGTACAGAGGCCCTCATTACTATTATTCAGCTGTAGTGCAAGCATAAGATTACAAAAGTACAATTATAAAATAAAAAACAATAATGAACTTAAACTATAAACTATTTCTAAAACAAAAATAAAAATAAATGCGCTATTCTAATTAACTAAAGTATTTTCTTGAAATCAAACGGTGCTTTTTCATTTATAGTATAAATGAAAACACAACTTATAGGTTATATTTATCACATCACATAGTTTAAAATAACAATTGATCTTTGAGTTATCTACTTAACGGAAAAAAGTAGCAATTTTTCCCGTTAAGCTGACTAATAAAAGGGTAATTCTTTATTTATTTATTTATTTAATTCGGTACAATAACATGATGTTAACATAATAACATAAGAACACAAATCACAATCCAGATCAATTCAAGTTAACAACACTATTATAATTGTACACGACATTTGTGCAGGACATTATCAAATTAAATTATTATTATTATTATGTATTATCAAAGTTCATTATGTATCCCATAAATTGTGTTTTTCCTTGCGCTACAAATAACCATCATCCCATTCCAAGGATTTTTTTATTTAATTCGTTCGAAAACACAATAATAGTAATGACGGCGCCACTGGGACCCAATTCTCGTGACTTCGAGATGTTTTTTCATGCGAGATCAACTGTCAACTGCATACATTTTTTCGACATATCTCGCATGAAAAATCATCTCGAAGTCACGAGAATTGGGTCCCTGGACGCTCGAAGTTTACTCGGTGCAGGTGCTCTACTTTGAATTCTTTAATTTGAACTTCGTCTATTGCTTCCCTTTCGCTCTCAGTAGTATATTATTGGGAGTTTCAAAACACATTTTACATGTTTTGTGTTTTGAAACTCCCAAGGCGTTTTTTGATGAAACGCTCATTTCGAGTTGATCGTTTTTTTAAACGCTAAAATAGGTGTTTTGAAACTCCCAAGGCGTTTTTTGATGAAACGCTCATTTCGAGTTGATCGTTTTTTTTAAACGCTAAAATAGGTGTTTTGAAACTCCCAATCGGTTTTGAGGTGTTTTGAAACTCCCAAGGCGTTTTTTGACGAAACGCTCATTTCGAGTTGATCGTTTTTTTAAACGCTTAAATAGGTGTTTTGAAACTCCCAATCGGTTTTGAGGTGTTTTGAAACTCCCAATCGGTTTTGAGGTGTTTTGAAACTCTCAATCGGTTGTATGGTGTTCTGAAACTCCCAATCGGTTTTATGGTTGTAATTTATATCTTTGTGCATTCCTATTTGTAATACTTACTATATTAGAATTATTGTGTTTAGTACTCTATCTTCCAACTGCGCTTCCGTATACGCCCTGTCGAACTCCACTGATGTGGGTTCGAACTCCAACAGGGTTATGTCGGCCAACTCACCATTAATTTATTTTAACTTATCGCAACGTACTCGAGTTATATTCTTCGCATGTAGATTTTGTTACTTGATTATTTCACAGTTCATTTGAGCAAAACTGTTGCTTGTACACCCGACAATTGTCAGTTAATATTTGGTTTTTAATTTGTCAGGTGCACAAGCAACAGAACAAAAGATGTTTTTTGATAATTTCATGTACACAACGCGTCACAGGTCGTCACCAGACACGCTATCGTCGCACAAGCGCCCCACACCGCTACATACGGACTTGGTTTGCTAAAGCGAGTCACATAGCGCACCACACCGTTCGACGGACTTGGTTTGCTATGGTGTTTTCACAACTTGCTGCGAGGTTGATCAAGCCCCACATCAAGAACGGGTCACCTGGGATGCGTTAAGTTCCCAGTGGTCTTATGACCGCATTTTACGTGTTGGTGATTTTAGTCCTCTCACCGAGGTGTGGATCATCCATGCCCACCACCGCATAGGCATAGAATCTCCCTATACATTTTGAGTTGATTTCAGCGGTTAGTAACAAGGGTGATCAGGCCGAGCCACAGGTTGCTGGTGAACCCTACCATTCCGCCGGTCGTTCACGGAAGGTGGGAGCACGTCGGTTACATATTTTATGTTGTATATGTATGAACAAATCTTAAAAACTTCGTTAGCGCGATGTAGACCTGAGCCTGTGATTGGATGGTTTCTGTGACGTGCTCGTAACGCGTTGCAAGAAATTATAAATATAAACTAGTTGCAAGTCAATAAATACGCTGGTCTGATTTGTATTTTCACTAGCACAAATAAAGTCTGCAATTCGTTAAAGTTTAACGTCACATGCTACCTTATTAATATATGTGCATATGTACAATTAGCTGTCCCATCAGAATTAGACACGGCTATTAAGCAGGAATCATGACTACTACTGTAAGGGTTACATTATGTTAAAGATATACGATCAAGCGATTAATAAAATATAAAGCGCACGTAAATCCAACAGCGGCACTAAACTTCAGAGGAATTTACTTTAGTTTCTAAACTTGTTTTGCATAGTAACACTATTGGATTTAACATGGGTAGGGAATTGAATAATTATTGAGAAACAAAGTTGCAAAAACACAAAATTTTATTAAAAAATACAATAATGTAAAATAACGTATACTGTAAAATCTAATAGCTAACGTTACTGAGTCTTCTCACGATTCGGTCAACTAATGATTCCGTAGCACTTAACAATTCATCGTAGTTATCTTCGATGACAAATTGCACTGCCATGAGGTCATCAGCGTCCTGCTGCGATTCAAGGTTTGCAATACTGATCTTAATTAATCGCTTCCCTTTTTTCGCTTTTTTAATTACATGCGAGTTTAATCCAATATCAGTTTTTATTTGCACTGCTCTCTTCTTTATCTTGGGTTTTTTCGGTGAATTTTCTAAAGATGGATTTTGAATTTGATTTATACATCTATTCTGGTATTGCAAATAAGCATCCATATCTTGGGAGTAGCCAAATGGTTCGTCGAATGCCGCAAGGGTTTGAGACGAAAAAGACGGGAACTGTTCGTTGGTATCTTTCACGGAGTCAATGTGTTGAGAAGTCATCATACTCTGCACAATAAGAGAATATAATTAGATTTATATCTACTAGGAAAAAAACAGTATCAGTATATTAGTAAATAAGTTAGGTACTCACCGTTTAATTCAAGAACTTCAGTCAGTATTATTGTAGGTACGGGATACGAAATAAAACTGCGACTTTCTGAATTGGCGACTAAAGAAGAACTGCGATATTAAACGTATGTATTTATATTTTTCCTTTGCTAAACACGTGCACAGCTCTAATACAGGTTTAAACATGTATTATTGAGCCCTACAAAATATAATATGCTAAACACGAACTTAACTCCAGTACAGGTTTATTCAAGTATTGTTGACAAGTCCTATAAAATAAATCAATCATCGCATTCAGTGTAAATTGAACCTAAATGAAGTCGGCTTCTTTGTTAAACGCCGGTTCCTTTCATTGATGCACCGATTACGACATATTTAACATGATACTTTTGTTTGTACCACAAATGCTTACTTTGCAAATCGACGTCTGAGGTATTAAACCTTTATAAAAACTTTGTTTTGTTCGCATTCCGTAGTACTGTTATTACAAATAGAATGTTATAAATATCTAAATGTTGAGAACTTCTGTGAGTGTTGTAAAGTGCTGAGCGGAAACTTTTTACGTTGTAACGCGTAATTACATTTATTTCTACAAGAAAGCCAGTGTCAATCAGTCGCAAGCTACAACTGCATTAAAATAATGTTCGTAAGTTTTTAATATTTATGTGTTCTGATATGGTTTTATTGATTATTAATTAAATAAATCGTATACAATATTCCATGTTCTTTTTTTTACAGGTCTGATACGGAATACTCTGAAGTGAAAGTCTCCAAGAAGACTCGTCCATATTCGGAGCTTCAAGATCCTGCTCCAATTTCAAGGTAATTAATTAATATCTAAGGTGCTGTGTGTTAGGAGTGCATTGTCGCGGTGTAATTATTATGTTTTGTGTTTTAAAGGTCTACGAAGCCGAAGGTGGTAAAAAAGAAAACCCCGCTGCCCGAATCAGGAGACGAAGCCTCAATACCTCGGTAATTCAATTTTAAACAAGTATTACCTGAATACTTTTTAAAGTGCTTTATTATATTATGGAACTTCTGTTTTATAGGTCAAAGAAGTCGAAGCTGTCAAAAAGAAAATTTCCGCCGACTGAATCTGAAGACGAAGCACCGACTCCACGGTAAGTAAGATATGTATTTATTTCAGTAAATGGTAATTTTAAAAATAAATTTAAATAGGTACTTAGCTCTGCACATGTTTGTTCCGTTTATTATTATTTATTTATTTTGATCGATTTACAGCTCAAAAAAGTTGGCGCAGACAAGTCTGCTAGAGCAGCTCAACGGTCCTGCAGGCGGCTGGATAATCGACTCCGACAGTGAAGATGGTGACTGGCGTGCTCGCAAACCCGAACCAGTGCTGCTGCCGTCAGTATTGATAAGGCAAGTTCCCGGGGGCAGGGTGCGTCGAACTGCACAATTATCAGGCGACCTTTTTCTTGAGTTAAAGTTATACAATGTGGCTGACATAAAAAGCATTTCGCCAAAAGATCGATGGGAGAAAGCTCTAGTTAATTTAAAAATACAGTTAGATGTTAATTCGTCAGAGGTGTCAGATATTAATAAAGTGCTTAAATTATGTAAGGACTATTTCGCTGAAGATGGAACGTTCTATCGCGATTTAAAATAATATTTCTAGTATTACTTACCTATGTTTGTAATATTTGCCAGTACTTTTAATCTACTATTCTTAAAAGTTAGTTGTAATTCTATGTCTTGTTGAGTTGAAATTAAATAATGCGGCTTACATAAAAAGCATTTCGCCAAAAGATTGATGAGAGAGATCTCTAGTTAATTTAAAAATACAGTTAGATGTTAATTCGTCAGAGGTGTCAGATATTAATAAAGTGCTAAAATTATGTACAAGGACTATTTCGCTGAAGATGGAACGTTCTATCGCGATTTAAAATAATAATTCTAGTATTAGTTACCTCTGTTTGTAATATTTGCCAGCACTTTTAAAATAGTATTCTTAAAAATAAAAAAATAAAATGAGTTGTAATTCTATGTTTTGTTGAGTTGAAATTAAATAATGTGGCTGACTTAAAACTATTGTGACAAAAGATCTATAGGAGAAAGCTGTAGTTAATTTAAAATTTCACCGAGCGTTATATTGTTACTAAAAAAATTAAATCTCGCGATACCTTTGTTTATCTTAATTTCTAGCACTTTTCATCTACTATTCTTAAAAAACAAATATGAGTTGTAAATCAATATTTTGTTCTGTTTGCGAAACATCTGTTCCTAGTCGAGCTTTTTCTGCTCATTTACGAAGTATTGTGCATAAAAATAATATTTCTATTGATAACGGTGAAGGCGTTGAAAAAATAGCTTCAGCTTTTAGAAGTAGGATAGCATCTTACCGTGTGCGGGGGCGTGAAGGCGGGCCAGACCAGGTTTGTGCACCAGCCGAGTTTATACGTAGCCTTCGCGACAGTGTTCGTAAAATTTTGGAAGCAAGACAATCAGTGTTTAATACTATCAAAGTCAATTTTGAATTATTTGCTGAATTTTCTTTACTTAAAAACGATACTTGCGACGTAAAATCTTTTGCAACGAAAAATATAGTTATACATCAGAACTATGATTTTAATGAAATATTTTTAAATCTTTTACAATGTATTTGTGGAAAAATTGATGAGTTTCAAGACAGGGATAGTGGTTGGGCTTTTATGCGTAATTTATACCTAGAGGTAAACATCAGTAAATATAACCCACTGAGAGCATCAGGATTCATTGATTTGCCTAAAAATATAAAACTAAAACGGGCGTGCATCAATATACAAAATAAAGATGTTTTTTGCTTTTTGTGGTGTGTGATGGCTGCTTTATTTCCAGCTAAAAATAATGTGCATAGGGTATCTTCATATCCCCATTATGAAGGTGTTCTTAATAGCAAGGACATGACTTTTCCTGTGGGATTATCTGACATAAAAATATTCGAAAAAAACAATCAACGTATTAGTATTAATGTGTACGCACTCAAAAATAAATCTGAAATCGTAGGTCCACTTTACAAAACCACATGTCGGAAGCAACATCATATTAACCTTTTAATGTTAGAAAACGGTCGTCAAACACATTACTGTCTTATAAAAGATTTAAGTCGCCTGCTTAAACTTCAATTTACAAAACATAACGGGAAAATATTTTTTTGCGATGAATGTATGATATTTTTTAATAGTCAAGACAAATTTAATGCTCACGTATGCGGGGGCGTAAAGACAATTTTACCTAATCGGGGTGCGCATATTGAATTTAAAAATTTTGAGCGGATGCAAAATATGCCTTTTATAATTTATGCAGACTTTGAATCCTTATTGCAACCAAATACGGATGAAAAACTTAGTTCGAAATGTACTACAACATTGCAGGAACACATACCAGCTGCATTTGCGTACTACATTGTTAGTTCATACGACAGCTCCCTAAACAAATTTGTGTCTTATCGTGGAAAAGACTGCGTAGAAAAATTTCTCGAATATCTGCAAAAAGATGTACATAGAATAAATAAAATATATTCTGACCCGAAGCCAATAACTATTACAGAGACAGAAGAAAATGATTTTTTGAACTCTCAATATTGTTTTCTTTGTCGCAAGTTATTACTCGGCGATTCCGTGAGAGATCATTGCCATTTGACAGGACGCTATAGAGGGGCAGCCCATTCTTATTGTAATATTCGGTACCGCCTACCAACATTTGTGCCAGTATTTTTTCACAACTTATCAGGGTACGACAGTCATTTGTTTATACGTCAATTGGGTGAACTTCCTGGTCAAGTCAAAGTTATTGCAAAAAACAAAGAAAATTACATATCATTTACGAAATTTTTCATTACAAGTCGAAATGAATATATGCCCGTTCGTTTTGTAGATTCATTCAAATTTTTAGGAGCAAGTTTGGAAGAACTTGTTAGCACCTTAAATGAAGAAGACTTTATTCATCTCTCACATTTTTTTCCTTTAAAAGAGCATTTCGATTTATTGAAACGAAAGGGCGTCTATCCATACGAGTATATGTCTAGTTGGAGTCGATATGAAGAGCAATGTTTACCTCAGCCACATTATTTTTACAACTCATTAACAAATGAGATTATATCCAAATATGATTATGAACATGCCGAGCTTGTATGGAAATCATTCAATATTAATACTTTAGGAGAATACACCGATCTTTACCTTAAATCAGATGTATTATTACTAACTGACATATTTGAAAAGTTTCGTCAAACTTGTAAAGTCAATTATAGATTAGACCCTGCTTTTTATCTAACTGCCCCAAGTTTAAGTTTTGATGCCATGTTACTTATAACTGGTGTGAAGTTGCAACTCATTGATGACCTTGAAATAATTAGAATGATTCAAAAAGGTATTCGTGGGGGTGTATGTTTATGTTCTACTCGATATGCAAAGGCAAATAATAAATACATGCCAAACTTTGATTCCAGTAATCCAAGCAGTTTCTTATTCTACATAGACTGTAATAATCTATACGGTTATGCAATGTGTGGCAATTTACCTTATGATGATTTCAAATTATTACCACGGGATAAAATTAATGTACTCGATATCCTACAAACACCTGATGATTCGGATTATGGTTATATTTTGGAAGTGGATTTAGAATATCCAGAACATTTGCATGACTTGCATAATGACATTCCATTCTGTCCTCAAAAATTCACACCGCCTGGTTCAAAGCAACCTAAACTTATCCCAAATTTATATGATAAATACGAGTATGTCATCCATTATGTGCATTTAAAAACATGTATAAAGCATGGCTTGGTATTGAAAAACGTACATAGAGTAATCAAATTTAAACAAGGTCCATTTTTAAAACAATACATAGACTTAAATACAAAGTTAAGACAAAAAGCTAAATCCGTGTTTGAGCAAAATTCGTGCAAACTTGCAAACAATGCTATATTTGGAAAAACGTTGGAAGACGCTGAAAAAAGGTTAAATGTTCTGTTAGTTAATGCGTGGAGTGATAATAGAAATAAAACAAAAAAGAAATACACAGCAGAGCATCTAACAGGTAGACCTAATTTTCATAGTTCTACCGTTTTTAGTGAAAATTTTGTCGCCATACAAATGAAACCGGAATCGGTAACTCTTGACCGGCCAATTTACATTGGATTTACTGTTTTGGAAATATCGAAAACTCATATGTACGATTTTCACTATTCTGTCATGAAACCTTTTTATGGATCTAATTTAAGTTTATGTTATACCGATACAGATTCTTTTTTGTATTCCATAAATACAGAAGATTTGTATGTAGATATAAAACGAAATTTTCAACATTATTTTGATACAAGTAATTATTCTGTCAGTAACGCATACGGTATAACTCTTAAACATAAAAAAGTACCCGGTTTATTTAAAGATGAACTTGGTGGAGAAATAATAAACGAGTTCGTTGGCCTTAGGTCTAAATTATATTGTATAAAAACAGAAAACAAACAACTGAAAAAGGCTAAAGGCACAAAGAGACATGTATTGCGCGGTGTGGATTTTGAGGAATATAAAAAAGTACTATTAAATAAGGAGCGGATAAGAAAACGCAATATTGTATTTAAATCTTTAAAACATGTTATTTTTACTCAGTCCTTGAATAAAGTAGCACTGTCGTCAAATGATGACAAACGCGTTATACTAGATAATCAAGTCTCAACGTTGTCTTGGGGTCATCAATCTTTGTTTTAATATTAAAGTTAAAATTAGATTTAAGATGCTATGTTATAAACAAAGGTGTGGTAATTAATAAATAAATGTTATTTCCTATGAATCTGGTTTTATTTTACTTCTAAACCTTTTGTAACCCCATTGGGTCCAATTCGAACTTTAAAATTTAAGTGCCCATGAAATAACAAATAGTTGTCATTATCATTGTTATTTTAAACTTTTACAGGCACTTAAATTTGTAGTTTTCGGATCGGACACTCTATCTTATCATATGTAGGTAGGTATATAAAGGGAAATAATTATGAAATAAAAATATGCTTTACAGTTATAATATTTATTGTACTTTATTACAAATGAGAATACAATGATAAATTATTTTCAGAATACCATTTTTTAATACATAAAACATTTTTTAACGCACAAGATTTTTTATGCGTTGAACAACTATAACTACTCTGGTCCTTACAATATTTTTGATACATAGATTCAAATTTAGGCAAACCGTTACAACCCAAGTCAATTACGGTACAGTTACTACACAAATCTTTAATCCATTTAACTTTTTCTAACCCTTTTACATATATTTTCTTGTTTTCCAAAAAACAGCGTATCATTCTTTTAAATTCTCTATAATCAACAAAGCCCTCATGCCATGAAATACCTAGGTTTTTCTCTATCCATCTTACTTGTCTTTTTTCGCTTTCCATTAACGTCGAAAACTTATATGGAGGTTTTATTGAAAATACCTGTGTGTATTCATTTGTACTGTATGCAAATTCCTTAATAATAAATTCATTCTTATACGATTTAAATCCCTGAAGATCCACGAACAAACAATCTGAATTCATGATATTTTTCGTGTAATGTTGCTTAACGGTTTGTATTCTACAATACTATCATTCAGAATTAAACAGTACGCTGCAGTATTATCAGGTATATCCTGTTCACACTCTAATTCTACTCGTACGTCTATGGCGCCTGTTTTTAAGGTTTCGTTTTGACGGGAACAATCGATTACAAACAGAGCAGCTTTCTCTTTAAATTCTTGCGGACTCAACAATGGTGTTTGACCACGGTTATAATAAGACTGCTGGAATTTAGCGTACTGTTCGTATAATAAAGCATACTTTTCAGCTGCAAAACTAACATTTAAACTTTCATACGGAAAATAGTTTGAATTTAAAAAAACTTTGACGTCTCTCAAATGACAGTGATCAAACCGTGTTATATCTTTGTTAGCCATATTCTTTCTATCCGTTTTCAATCCAATTATAACGAATCGCGGTTTTTCAATTTGAGATGAAGTTTTGATTGACCAAGAATGTTTTGATGTTTTAGGTAAAAGTGGATACTCATAAAGATCCCAGTTCCTAAATGCCATTTGAATAGCGCGATCTTTTTCTAAGCATTTGAGTAAATTTAATCTTTCCCTATCAGAAACTTTAATATGTGGCATACGCCATACTATTTTAGATATAGTAATGTTATCTATGTATTCATTGGTGTTCAATTTAACACTATTTATATTACTATTGGATCGTAGAAGAATAAGTTCATGCCTACAGTTAATAATTATTTTCTTATAATCCTCTGCGAAACCAAGAATCTTATCTAAAGGAATAGATACAGAAAATGATCCATGTGTAATTTTAGTACCATTAACATTCCATCCCCATAACTGTGACATAGACGATTCGATTTCATTCATGGATACAAGAGATTTCATCGTTGTTGTAACTCCAGCGTTTTTAATTTTATCTATTTCGATCCCGTTCAGTTCATATCGAATATCTTGAAACAAGTGAAGTATAGGGTTATTCGTAAATTGTACACTGTTCACCGGCGTCTTTGTCTCTCTATTGAATACTGCAACATCGCCTTCTACATAGAGAGTACTCGCCGATGGCAATACGTAAAGATCTTGTTGGTTAATAGGTATACGAATTTCATCGTTCAAATTAAAACTTGTTATGTATGGTTTATATGAATGATATTCAAAACTTTCAATCGTGTTATCAAAGCTTAAAGAATCTGTTAAATTTAATATACTCATTTTAACAATCCAATGTTTTTTAAAAATTGTTTATTTTCTTCTGTTAGCTTTGTAATTGGTTCTTTAGGTCTTCTTTTCTTGATAGTACAATGAGTACTAGTACGTTTGTCGCGCGAGACTACACTTTTATTGAAATTTATCATTTTTTTCGAAGATGTAAATAAATTTGAATCTCTTCACCTCGCAAATTAACTAAATTATCGTTTACATCCAATATTCTTATTTTGAGAGAGCTTAAGCTGTTTTGTGTAACAGGAAAGTAGATTACGTTTTTAGGTATTTCTATAATTCGATAACCAGGTGGAACATTAGGTACAAACTCGTGAATTATATGGCTCGGTTTACCGTTAACAAATGATCCACTCACTATGTCACATTCAACCCGCACTATAGTTGTTGATAGAATGGAAACAGGAAAAGGGGAATCTGTTAATATATTAGCTTGAATAGTTTCTTCTCCAAAACCTAACAACTTTCCAATCGAATTTTCTTTATTGAAGTAGATGTTTTTAGAACACAATATAGACGTCTTCAATGTGTTATTGTTACATGTCAGTGAAAATGTACATCCTTGCAGGTGTCGTTTAAGGTAATCATCAAGGTCTTGAAGTTCATATGACCCCTCTGGAATTTCTACTTCTTCATTTTTACCATAATAAAATGTATTATTTCTGTAATCTATATTCGGTATCGAGTTAAAAGTTGACATGTACAGCAACCCACATTCATATTCACCATCGAGTTGAAAAGCTGGTGAATAATTAGTGATCAAGGCAGAAGAGGTTCCGGTTATAGACAAAGTGAAAGACATCATGAAAATGATATGGTTTTTATTGTACAGAGATATTTAAACGTTTACTCCAAAACTGTTTTAAATATTTCAAACATAAATGTCCGCAATTTACAGTGTTAAACTTTTGATAAGTGAGGTAATTGTATGAAATAACATGATTCTTTAAATAATTTATTAATTCTAACGGTGGTTTCAGATCACCAAAACTATTAAAATATTCACAGTAATTGTTGTCCTTGACATAGGCTACCCAGTGAGTCCCGCGGTTTTCAGAACTATCTAAATTTATGATTGCACATTCTACTCTTTTTGGTCGTTTTGGCAAACTATCTCTCATATAAACACCGCGAAAATAAGGTATATCTTTTGAATACTTTAAAATATCAATATTTGTAAGAGCTCGTCTAGGTAACCTTTTATTTAGTTTTTTGAACTTTTTAAACACAATCCTTTACCGTTCTTATACGGTTTTATATGTAAACCTTTTCCTAATGCTATAGATTCCATCATTTTGTTATGGCGTTCTGATTCGGCTAAGTTTTTCTTCGCAGCTTTGTAATCTCCAACAGCTTTAGCAATCCCAGCAGCTCCTCCTGCCAAAGATCCTAATGCAGAAAGTCCAGCAAAAATAGGTATCAGTGGTAAAATACCTCCAGTTTTTGGGATCGGTATTAAACGAGGAACTCGTAATTTACTCGTATTGTTATTACGGAATACTTTAATTGCAGCTGCAAAAGCTTGATTAATTGCAGTGCCTTTATTTTTAGATTTGTTTTTCTTTAATTCAGCACGTATCTTAGATACAAACTGTTTAAATGTTTTTATCCCCGCGCCGATTTTTATTTTAGATTTCATTAGTTTGCTAACTAGCCATGAAGCAAGTTTTTCCCCTTTACCAGCATCATTCGCTTTCAGTCTTTGTTTAGCCATTTTATAAAGTTCTAAATCTGCATGTTGACGATCTGCCAGGTTAGAATATTTATCATAGGCTATGTCGTGTTGCATACATGCGTTGTCTAGCTCATTAATTCCCTTATCACCTCTTAGCAAACGTTTATGCAACTTTGTGCCTGGTCCACAATAATTGTAGCCGGGTAAGTGTAGTTCAATTGGTAAGTGATTAATAGCACTGTTTAAAAGTCCTCTCCCTTTCATATCCAAAATATTAATGACGATTTTTAATACAATAAAGTTAATAAATATGCTCATACAATGGCATTTCTACCAATCCAGCTATTTTCGCTATCATTAAGCCCTAACCACTTTACATACAATTTTTCCCCCTTCTTTTTGATCACCTTTTCTATGAGGTAAACATCAGGATATTTCGTTTTCTGAAGTTCTTGTTCGTAAAATGACCCAAGTATTGTATTTTTTCGTTGATCTTCAATAAGGTAAGTAACTGGGCGAGTGCGATTTACATGTTTAATAGTAAATATTTCAGTTGACCAATTCGGTGTATAACCTTTATGAAAGGCGCTTTTATACTTGCTTATGCGTACGCAATCTCCTATGTTAAATTTATTTGATTGATTACCTAGATTGGATTGCACGTTTTGGATGTTTTTCTTTACTTGCGACTCATTATCAAAATTTACATCAATTGGTTGAAATTTTGTTGTACGATGCATAGTTTGATTGTAGGATTTAACTATATCATTTAAAGGTTTTCCAACCCATTTATAATTTCCTATTAAACTAAAATGTTTGTAAAGTTTAGTTTTGAGCGTTTTTATTAACCTTTCAACAATAGATGCTTTTTTAATTGAATACGTAGAATAATGATTTATTTTTAATTTTTTTACATAGCAATCGAATTCATTATTATAAAACTCTTTCCCTAAGTCTGTCTGTAAGTTTATCGGTACTCGTTTAGATGCTTTAATAATTTGTTCGAAAGCATTTTTAATTTCTGTTTTCGTTTTAGATTTTGTTGGAATACACCACGCGTACTTTGAAAAGGCGTCAATTACAACCAAAATGTATTTATATCCTCTATTTATCTTATGCAAATTTTGTAAGTCAATCAAATCCGCTTGCCACAAATCATCAATTCCTTTTAATAAAACTGCTCGTCGCTTAAAGTTTTTTCGAGCTGATCTGTGTATCTCGTTCACGACTTGCTGCTTTGCCATCGTTTAATTTGGTGAAAATGTCGTCTGTTTCCTTTTTTGTATAAAAGTTCAATTTCAACTGATTTGCAAGCTGATGAATTTGTGAATTTATAGTGTCAAACAAAGAATCTAGATACTTCTTCTCATAAAGGTTCTGAACGAGCTGATCAACATACTGCTTATTAACGGCATCATTAGGCGACAATGGATGCGCAAGCCCCTTTAATCTCAATGACTGTAAATCGAAATGCCCATCATCTGATCTGAGTAAAGCATTATTTTTAAGTTCAGAAACTTCAGATACACGCAGGCGTTTATGAAGATGATGACCAAATTTATCTATATTCATTTTATGATATATTTGTACGTCAAAAGTTCTGCCTCGACTAACGATAATAGTACAGTAACTGATTTATATATTAGCATTGTTAACTAATCCCGCTTCTTGCAATTCTTCAATAATAGATATGATTTCATTATCTAATCCTGTATTACCAGCTTCACGGGAAGCTATAAGTAATTTTAATCTATCTACTAATTCGTTTGGGTCATCCCAATATACATAAGACACTTTATTTTTAACTCTTTTCATTGTTGGTAATCCATCACCACTTACTGTTCGTTCTTTAGCTAATTTAAAAAGCGGTCTTATTACATGTAAATATTTTATACCTTTGTTGCTTTTTATTGGTTTATTAGCATTAAAATCTCTTCTATGTGCATTAGTCTCTAATAATAAGATTTTGTAATTACGTTTATCGTCCTCAGTTACAATATCTAAATCCGGTATTTTCTTATATAGCAATTCGTTTAAACCTGGTGTTAAATTGTAAGTACGACCATTTACTTTGATTTTATTGTTACTGGTGTATACTGGATAAGTTCCTAGCATTAGCTTGTCCCGTTCCGTTCGTATACCAAATGGAATGTTTATGTTCGTGGTATATTGCTTTTGAAATGCAGGATCTTCGCGAGGAGATGCATAAGAATCAGATGTCTTAAATGAAATATCATTTGCTGAATCCTGATCAATCATATTTTCACTATCCACACCATCACTTACATCACTTTCATCGTCGTTTGATGTCTCATTCCCATCATCTTCATTATAAAGACTAGATTGAGAAGAGTTCCTCACAACAGTAAGATCATTAATAGTTTGCTTCTTCTCTTCACTAGGACTAAATTTAAATCTTTTTGCCAACTTTCTCCATTGTGGAACATTATTATCTACGTTCGTATCGTAAGTGTTTATGTAATTACTGTCGTCATTTTTTGCTATTTCATTAAGCGGATCTGTTATTGGTTTCAATACTGATTCCAACATCATATCATTATCAGTTTTCATATTACGAATCAGTCTAACCTTCTTTTTAACGGCTTCGACAGATTTAATTACTTTTTCTTTCAAAGTTTTCTCGTCATTCATTTCAAGGTTCATGTCTGATCATGATGGTTTCCTATGAAGCAATAAATGTTTCGTAACATTGCATTACGTATTATAGTTAATCCATAATGATAAATGTGTCAAAGCCCATTCTATAACATCCTGAATTACGCCTACAATCTTTATTTATAACCAAGTAATTATATGGTAGTTTCCATACTTTAGCACACATTTCTCGAAACTGTGACCAAGACATATCGCTTCCAACGTGTTCATCATAAACATGACGTAAATTCATATCATCCTGTTTAAATAGAATTATTAAGTTAGCATTGTCTCTTATTAATTGTTTAGGAATTTTACTATAAGTTTGATTAAGGTAGAAGCTATCAATATTTTTATGACGTCCCATTGCAAAGTAATCCCTTATGTTGTTTTGATTTTCACATGCAACATCATCAAATATAATAATTGAGTTAATCTTAGCTTCATGTGGACTGAGTATTTCTTCATTTTGTTGATATTTTTGAAATTTAACTGTGGGAACTAACGCTAATACTGTTTCCAAAAATCGATACATGGGTTGGAAAAGAGTTTTTGAGTAAACATAAAGGTTTTCAAAACGTAGCCCCCGTTCATGCAGTAAAAGACCAACAATTAAATTGGTTTTTCCACAGTTAGAAGGACCACAAATTATACTTCGAATTGTGTTCGGTAAAAGTTCTCCATGACGTGAATTGCAATCGTTGCGAACTGGACAAACGACTTCCAATTGTAAGTTTTGAGGTTGTCTCACAAACTTCATATTTTCTAAAAATAAACGTTATATCAAGTACTACGTGTTGTAAGCTTGAATGCTTTGTACCCAATGCGCCTACACCTTCAAGATATTAAGTAGTTATATGTGAATATGGAGTTTCAGAACAAGAATGTGTTTTTGAAACCGTATGAACTTCTTAAATAATGAGCGTTTAAAAAAACGTCTGAATGGAAATGAGCGTTTCGTCAAAAAACGCCTTGGGAGTTTCAAAACACCTCAAAACCGATTGGGAGTTTCAAAACACCTATTTTAGCGTTTAAAAAAACGATCAACTCGAAATGAGCGTTTCATCAAAAAACGCCTTGGGAGTTTCAAAACACAAAACATGTAAAATGTGTTTTGAAACTCCCAATAATATACTACTGCTCTCGACGCGTAACTAATTCGCAAGAAAGTGACGGGGCGATCCGAAGTTCGAATTACAGATTTCAAAGTAGAGCCCCAGTCTTAACCACTTTTTGTCGGTATTTTAGCCAGCGTCAAAGAGCTGAGGCCCTCCCTACTTTGAAAATTGAAGTTCGAAGTTACGTTAGCTCCATCCCTTTCTCTCGATATAGTCTCGAATGATGAGTGAACAAGATGGAGCTAACGTAACTTCGAACTTCGATTTTCAAAGTAGGGCCTCTGTGAACGCACGAATTGCGCAAAATATTACAAATATTGTTCTATTACGATGAATACTCGTCATCCACCATGTTTGTTTCTTCCATTTCATTTTAATTTGTTTTTTACTTTTAATTTAGACCTAATTACATAGTCGAGCGCGCGAACTAAACTGTGAACACAATTGTGAACTCTGCGAATGTGGAGCGAAGAAGTGTCACGCACAATTCGCGCCGTGATTCGTGCCCAGTGAATGTAAAGCGCCCATTACGATAATATCCGAGAAGTGACTATTCGGTCCATTTCTAACTATTGGCAAATCGATCTAACGATCTTAAAGATTTGTATTGTTGTTTCAATTGTTATATTTAAAAATAATAATTTCGTTACCATTAAATATACTATAAGACCAAGTTTCAGCGCTAGACGTTTATTAAATGGGTATCAATTAACCGGTCAGCAAAATATTCTCATTTTGGTGAACAGAAATATGTATTTGGTCAGCCAAAATAGCTAGTTGGTAAGCAACTTATGGTTAGCAAACATTTATAAATCTGTCAGCAATTAATGACATATTGGGCTGCTCTAAATTATTTTGGTCAGCAAATTAAATATTTGAGCTGCATTGAACGACCCACAGATAATTAAATTTTGGTAAGCAATCAGAAGGTAAGCAAAATAATTCATTTTGTCCAGCAGAAAAAAGGAAACAATAAAATGAAATTGGTCATCAACAAAATGGGCGCAACTATTACAAAGTTCATTCAAATATACTCTCTTTTTTTGTAAATTATTCAATTTATATAGAATTATTCCTCTAGGGCACACTTTCCTCGCAGATACACCCTTGAAAAAAGTTCGCCTTTATTCCTTATAGATCCCCTTTTTAAATACCAATGCAGTGTTTCCTAATAGATACACATTTGGGTACAGTTGTGTACACAAAGGTGTAATTAACAAATTTACTGCCGTGCCGGCAACACACACATCCCAAATTTACAAATTTACAAATTTAACAGAGTCGACGGAGTTCCGCTCACGCGGATCTCCTATTTCTGGGTTGTTCTGGCCCTCCGGGCCTGATATAAAAACGAACCTAACCTAACCTACCTCATATTTATGATACAAATTTTGGTTAATCTAGGGTGTGATTGTGATAGAAAATTGTGTGACAAAACTTAACTTGTAAACACTGCTGACTTTTCAAACTAAACGCAATCCACTTCTATATTATAGATGACCATTATTTTGATATGCATACCTCTTAATTAAACTGCTTACAGACATGTTTTCTCTGCTGACCAATTGTAAAATCTTGCCGCCCAAATAATTATTTTGCAGCTCGACTGTTTATTAGGCAGACAAATGACAAAAAAAGCTGATCGAAATTGTTTAAAATGTTACCCGTTTATAAATTATTTGCTGAACAAAGAGTTGTAGCCCGATTTTTATTTATTGCCACCCAAATCTTTTTATGCTGCCCAAATGAATTAATTGCTGATTTTTTTTGCTGATCAATTTTAATAACGGCTGACCATTTAATTACTTCCCTTATTAAATTACTTGTATTATCGTGAAAGTTCAAGAAAATCTACTTAGTACGACTTGGACAATGACATTTCAATTTTTGACAAAAAAAACCTCAACAGAAATTTTTAACATACTAACTCTATGCCGTCTATGCTTGATTGTTTGACTAAATTGACGCCATATTGCAGTGTAGTCGCTTCGATTCTGAACGAAAGCTTTAAAAGCGCGAACTGTTTGTCAAATTTAATTTGTCTGATAATATAACATAATATTATATCAAAAACTTCGTTTAAAGCTGCAAGTACTGAACGATGAAAAGCAGCGTGGATGTCAGCTTGCTCCTGTCGAACATCGCTAATGGAAACCAGTACAGTCACTGCAGGTTATGTTTGAAGAGTATCGAGGATTATTACGTCCGTTTCGGCGATGGCGTAGCTTTGGACACCGAAAATGAGGAACTGCGTTTACAGCCGCTGTCTGATATTATCACTAATATTCTTAACCCTGAGGTATGCCTCGTTTGATCTTCATTTAGCCTATACTTGAGTGCTATAACCTTATTACAACTTGAATGTTGTTTTACTCCAGCTCCATACAAATCCTCTTTAATAATTTACCGAATGTTGATGTGGCGAATGGCTGCAATGTTAGACTGGTAAGATAACCTGAAATCGACATGGGTCAATCGGCATTAAGCTTTACAAGTAGCTTTCTATGAAACAAAAATTCTGCAAGGAAACAAGGGTTAATCTGGTCGACAGCATACTGCAAACACTTGATGCATTATTACACATACATACATACAGTCGAGTTCATAAATATGTATACACTTTAGTACCTTGTCACTTTAATCACTGTGATATTTTTTATATGGTAGTTTGAACCACACAGCATTATTAAAATTAAAAAAACAATACTTTCATGTTCTTGATTACTGTAGCTTCTAAAAAAAAACAAGGCATACATTTAGAAATTGGCCCTCTTTTGGTAGTCCCAATTATTTTAAAGTTAGTCATTGTTTTAATTAATATTGTTTCCTTGATTTTAGGTAACTGAAGAATTTCCAGGTTTAGAAGCAGTGTGCACAGACTGTGTTGAACAGGCCCTGGCAGCAGTTAAATTTATTGAAAATTGTCGCCTTTCCTCCAAATTGCTCCACAATGTGCTTGATAGCATACTGCAAACACTTAATGTTGAATTTGAAGCTAATGAAAACCAATCTCTATTTGTAGTGATAGACGAAAGGAATTCAGAGCTGATATTAATGGAAAATGATTCTGTACCAGCAATTAAAACCACAAATAAACTGATAGAGTCTAAACTAACTTGCCCAGAATGTGCCAAGGAGTTTTCAAGCTTGACTGATTACAAGAAGCACTGTAAACTACACCACAACTCATTTGTATGTGATGGTTGTAATGAAACCTTTGAAACACTGCAAGAACTGTCAATCCACCAATGTGTTGCTAAATACAAGTGTCCAGAGTGTAAGCAATACAGAAATACAGAGGAGGCGCTTCAGGACCACCTCAACCGAGCTCACCAACCCCACGTTTGTAAGGAATGCGGGAAGTCCTGCCAAGGCTCAGACAAGCTCAAATCACATGAAGAAAAACATTCAAACAAAAGCCAATGCCCTAAATGTGGTAAAAATTATGCTACAAAAGATTTCTATCTAAAACACATCAAATTATGTTTAGAAGGGCGTTTAGATCCTCATCCGTTCAGGACTAACCTGAAAAGACCATTTTCTTGTAAAGAGTGTGGCAAAAGCTACAGTACGTCTGGTGGTTTAAGGGTACACAATAGATTTGAGCATGGTGATGGAAAACCTCATGTATGCCCGCATTGTAATAAGAAATTTACAGCTCCAAGCTATTTAAAAGTGCACATGATAACTCATACCAAGGAGAAGAACTTTGTTTGTAACATGTGCGGTAATCGATTTGTATCAAAGGAGGCTTTGTTGTATCACACAAGGCGGCACACTGGGGAAAAGCCATATAAGTGTGAACTCTGCTTTGAAAGGTTTGTCAACGCTTCAGCTAGAGCTGAACATATAAAATATAAACACATAGGGCCTACATTGATGTGTGAAATATGTTCTCGGAAGTTTGTGACTCCACATTTCTTAAAAATGCACATAAAGCGACACCATGAGAAAGACAGTGACTGGCAGACGGGAGAGTCGGATTATAAAAATGTGGGAGACACAAAAGGAATGAAGAATAAGTAGATCAGTTAATAAGATCAGTTTTTTTTATAAATTATCACTGTTTGAACAGTAGTTAAATATTCCTACTCGATTATATAAATCTCTTTCTTACAAAACATTATCATTTTTTTTGTTATAATACCTGTGTAATAAGTTAGTGAAATGCTTTGTTTACATACAAAAACTAAAACGCAACTGCAATTCTTTATTTTCAGTTTCCGCAAATTCCTTCAGTATCTCCTCCTGACAAGAAACATCCTCAAATCCTGGTCTGAATTTTTCAAAAACATGTCTAGCCACAATATGGGAAGAGACCAATTTCTGTGACAACATACCCTTTATTACTCCAATCGTAAGTAGTTCAATACTCCGGTCGTAAGAATATCCAAAATATTTGTTTAGGTAATCTTCAACTCCTTTTCCATATAATTTTACGATTGTAGGAAAGTATCTCTGAGTCAATTCTTCGATTTCGTTTGAAATGAACTGCCCGTAAGTTGTTCCAAGGATTTTAACCCCCTTGAGAAGTTCCGTAGATTCGTCAGAAAATAGATTTGGAGTCTGCTTGAGGCAATGTCTTACACTCTTATAGTAAATCAATGTTAAATGTATTTCTGAATATAGGTCAAACCACTTTTCTATCGGCAAAAAACCTTGGAGCCACTTGATTATACTCTCAAATAAAGGCAAGCCTGCTGTATACTTATTGTCATAGATCACTTTGTTGTATTTTAATGAAAACAAAAAGCTGTACAATATGGTTCTAATAGCCTCGACCTTCTTAACATCTTTTTCTTCAGCGCTTGTTTTCCAAATATTTTCAATGAGTTTGAAAAAAGGGAGTCCAGCAATTTCCAGCCGTTTTTCTAGTATTTCTTTAGATGTGCAGAGAAGTAGAAATTTAGCTATCATTCCTACATGCAACAGTTGGTGCGGAGAAACAAAGTCTGCTTTAAACAATATGCTGTTGTCATGAAGGCTAAATTGCAAAAAATACTTAATCTCTTCCATAATAAACTCCTCGTCTACATCAGGTAGCATATTGTTACAAATCTGGCAAAGAATTGACATAGAGGTCCTTTCACATGACTGTTTACATAACTTGTACACGAGAACATAGTATTCAGTCATGAAAGCCAGTGGTAAGCATATCAGTTCAGTAATAGAGTAATGACAGCACTTCATGTGCCGGTCGTAATCTATTGCTCCTAAAATAGGTTTGACGATTTTCCAAATATGCGGGTCCGAGTTAATCCCTTGACGCTTAAAGTAACGTAAACCAGCTTTAAGTGCTACCCTTGGTCTTTTACTCGCAATTATTTCGAAAACTTCGCGTTCCTTGTTCATTCGCTTTGCTAGCGTTAAGGCTAATCGCATCGAGTGCCGCCAGTCTAGAGATTGTTGTAAATATTTTTCTACCTCCGTTTGTCGACATGTCACTACGCGGTTGGCTACAGCCTTGGCTCCAGCAGCGTGCCATCCAAGCGAGTCCAAGTCAAAAGTTGGTCGAACAACATGGGCGTTAGCTCTTAGCGTTGCGACTAAAGTTTGTATTGCAGGTGATCGAGGTTTGGAATCAAAATCTGCTAAAAGTCCTAGAAACGTAGAGCCAGCCAGTAATGCCAGAGGTCGACCTAGTTTCTTAACTATCGCATTCTTCGCTTGTTCTTCAACAAGGATTGAAGCAGAAAGCTGTAATACAGCGCGGTAACGCTGAGCCAGACCATCCTTCTCAGCGAAATAAATCGCTAATTTACGAAAGAATTTTCCATGTTTCAAGTCATCGAATGTATGTTGGTTTATCATTCGTTTTTGAAATCTTTCTGTCTCTTGAAGTACAGAAATGTCGTGCCGCAACGCATTAACATACGATGCATCAGTATTTATTACCTCAAACATTTCTCTGAAAAAGATTTTTCTGCAAGACCTCATCCCGCTCATCCTATATAATTCAATAAAGATGATACTGGGGTTATCAATAGATTTAGCGTAACTCTTAATTGTGTCCACGGCTTCAGGACATTGGTCCAATTTGATGCGGTATGTTGAGAGAATATCCATTAAGGGCCCGAATCGCTCGTTCGTTCGTTCTTTGAGTGCTTCAGCGGCGACCCAGCCCGGCAATCGCATGATAACAGATTTTCGTTCATTCGCGGTAAGTTTATAGCTCCTAAAACTGGAAAAACATGAGAAGTATGCTTCCCAGACGGAGGGAGACGGAGTAACATTAGCGAGCAAGTGGCGTAACACCACAGCATGGACACCTTCGACGCACGTGGCCTCAGGGGTTCGTCCGTCGAGTCCAAGGTCATGTCCCCATTCTAAAAGCTTTGTCCATGGTTCGTTAGACAAGCGCCAGACAAACGCGCGCTTTACCAGGCTTCGGAAGATAGCTGCTCGTATCTGCACCGGCTCGTTCTTATATTTAGTTAACAGGTCTATTAAAGTTGTTATGTCTTCTTCCCGGCCGCCTGTCTTGCTGACCAGTACCAGAAACATGAACTGGCGGTTTTGTGCAGAACTTTCTGCTCTCAATCGCTTACGAAGCTCAAACAGAGTCTGTTTAAAGCCTACGAATCGGAACTCTTCGAAGAGCTGATCAAGGAACGTCCTTTTTAAACGTGGTTCACATTTTAAACTATAGCAATAGGTCGTATCCGAATAATCTTTATGAGTTCCACAGAAATACTCGGAGCACCCTATATCCTTGAATATACCAGTTTGAGGAACCGTTTGTGTTGGTGGTTTAGGGACTGGGTACGGCCAATCTTTAACGGGGGCACCGTAATCTTTATCTACGAATATTTTTTTCTTAAATGACGTTCTTTCTTCTGCACTTAGGGCTTTGAAAAAGGGCTCCACATTTTGGTAAGACAGCCAACCCCCAAGATACTCTGCTCTAGCCGTTTTCATTACAAGGTCTTTGATTTCTTCTGAATTAAGGCACACAGCCAAGGCTTTTACGTTAAGTAACCACGCCGTATAAAGCTCTGGCTTGGCATTAAACCTTTGCTTGTGGTTCTTTATAATGTGCTTTGTTATTTCGGATTTAAACCGTGGAAATCTTTGACAAACGTAGAAGGTCTCTACTACATCAAAGAAAACGTCAGGGTCGGTTTTTACCAGATATTTTACGGTTGTGAAAAATGCCCTATCATTTTTAAGGTAATACGTGAGCAGTGCTTGATTGGACCTCAAACTGTCGAAATAAATTTTGGTAACGTGTGGGACTTTTTCGCTTAGCCTCTTCAATAGTTTGGGTGTTATCTTATCTAAAATGCGGATGACTTCATCCAGGATGTATTTCTCCGAACAATAGCATAAGAATTTCGCCGCTATCTCAAAGTCAATATCTTTATAATGTTGATAAAATTCTCTGCATCTTTGGGGATCCCGTAAGTGTTTTGCGATCCAGTTTCGCATTTTATTGACAGCTTGCAATCTCATCTGCGGGTACAACTCATCTTCTAAGAACTTGGGATTTATGATGCCAGAAAATTCCGGGTTTAACAGCCACGAGCATTTCAATGCTCTGCTCACGTAAAGCATATCATCATCCTTCAGGGTTTGAATGATGTATTCCACGTTCTTTTGTTTTGAAGCGAGGTCGATCTTGAACAGTCTGTCGATGGCAGACTGTTCATCGAGGTCTCGGACGGAGAGGAAGGCTAGGCTGCGAGCAGCAATGTTTACAAGCTCGTTGAGCCTGAAGTGGCGGTCGCCCAGATTTCCTGAGAGCGTAATCGGGATTGGAGTCGCCATCTGAAATGCAGTGCAATTTTACTATCAGTTGCGCAATGTATCGCATCATTGCTATTTTTAGATGGTTACTAAATACGTGGGCTGTTATTCACCCATGTCTTAAAGATGATGGCGTAAACTCTGGTAATACTAAATTTCTAAATATACTTTAGTACACCAAAGTTACCAATATAGACCCCTACCACTACCTAGAAGAAGAAATAAAAAACACTTGTTTTATTTTCAATATAAGGGATCTCGGGAGTATGGTTGCAAACTAAAAACGAGTACTTACCCAACAAGAAAACCGAAATATACCTACCGAACGTAGGTATCTTAATACAAATATACTCGTAACTGCTAAAACTCTAAAAGTACCTAGACTTTATGAATCAGTGTCAGAGGTCTTACAAACTTTCCTTAGAGTCACAGTAAATGGACTCGAGTGATGAAGTAATTTGAATAAATAAATAAGTTCGTATGTATTGATCACGGCGGCGTTCCACAAGGGTCAAAACTTGGACCTTCACACTTCTTAGTTTATACAAACCAACTATCAGTGATACTATATAAACTGAGGCCCCTTCGACTGATTTCGGAAATAACTATTACTCCTGCATTTTCAATCAAAAACACTTTATCAAACGACATCATATCATTAAAAGGGAACCACGAAATCACAATCCCAAATGATTCATGAGAGACATTTATGAATAAAATGTGAACAAAATTGGATGTAACTTTGCACACAGAAGTAAGCTTTGGACGTACAACGATGAAAATGCACTCTTTTGGGGAACCTGTCAAATACAAAGCAAAATGTGACTAACCTTGCACGAAAGAAGGGCTTATTTACAAAGCAATCGATTTATCTTCAGCTTTTCTTTTATTAACACGAATCCGCGGATGGGATCAATCAATGAAAAACAACAATCTGTATGTAAATAATACATCCGTAAGTTATCTTATCTGTGGGGTGGAAAAATCCGAGAATCTGCCAAAAAAAAACATGACACTTTTATTTTATTTTCATTTAAATTAATCGAAAATTAATTTCATCTTATTTCCACGTTTTGCTTAATTATAAAGTTAAGACAATTTAATAAAAGGTGCTTTTTGGCCTCTTAGTTGGTTTGTTTGTCAACAGTATGTTGTGTTGTCTTGTCTGTGCTGTTTGACTGACTGACAACTGACGCCGTGACGCGATGTAATGCAAGAAAAGACAAGACCGCGGGTCGGAATCTGCCTCATTCACTCTCCGCCGATAGTCTTTGACAGCTTTGTCGGGTCCGTATAGCTGTTTGCATAAAGCGTCCATTCAATTGAATGATAGGACAATTTGAAATGACTTACGTAACACAAATAACTAAATAATAAATAGTTTCTTTTTATTTTAATGTTATTAAATTAACGTATTCATTTACCAAAACCATTTTAATTTATAAATGTATTTATTAGTTCAAATATGTGCATAAATTACATGCCAGCTTTATTTGGTTACTCAGTGAAGTCATCATTCATTTCACTTGTTTTTTTGCCGTTAACAGTTATTCTTGTTTACAAATTGAATTTTTCATTTCCATTTAATTATTTTAATGCCATGTATTTTAATACACAAAGTTGTTAGTATAAAATTCCAAGTGCACCGCAAGTGATACTTAAACTAAAAAACTAAAGCTAGAAGAAAGATATGATGGCGTCTCCAGCAAACCACGCGTTACGTTTCAGAGCAAAATTCCAAAAAAATATTTGGGCTCGAGTATATAATGGGTAAGTATATTCTTCTTCTTTGTTGTACTTTATTCAAGTCGTATACCAGGACTCTTTTAACTTGTAGGACGGGTGAACAGTTTTAGGCATACACATTAATTCACATTATGTACTTACTTACGAAGCACAATTTTGAACTCCCTGCCCTGTAATTCTACAATTTGCGTTTTGTACTACGTACTACTACGCGTACCTATACAACCTTTCCTGTAAATGAGGACTAAGATTGGATATGTCTTGATGCTAGTCATTTCATCCCTACACTGCAACCACTCCTGTTTGCAGGAGGATATAGGATTAATTAGATGGTGGTAGTGATCCGGATGGACCTACACTCCTATTAATGGAAAAATATAATAATGGATATGGTTGTCAAAATGGAATTGACATATTTATAGACAACTGTATGGGAAAAACGCAAGCGTCTCTAATTATTTGACCACCGCTGTATATGTTAGGTAGGTATTCAATTCATCTGTTCCTCTTTCCATCCTGTTCTATGGTTTAGTTTGATATATTTTAACTGATGTAAGGGCGGGTCTCGTAGCAAATTCTAACATGAGGCCTTTAGTAGGTTTTAGTTCCTTAGCTGATTTATTTTCTTTTAAATTTTTAGGTACATTTTGAGATGGAAACCATACTGCTGTCATCGACAATTATCAAAGCCTAGCTGAAACTGGGAAGAACCATTCATGTATTAGGGCAACATCATCATTTGGGCCCGTGCTTTTGTATGATGCAGAAATTTTTCCTAGGTAATGTAGCATTTTAATGGTGAAAGAATTTTTGAAATCAGTCAAGTAGTTTTTAACATATTTCGTAACAAACATACTAAAATACTTATCTTTTCCCTTTATAATATTAGTGCAGATGTAGATTTTATCCAGAAATGGTGACAATAGTATTCCAGTTACTGCAGATTCATCTAGTTTGAATCAAGAAGGTACAGGTAGGCGCTTGGTAATCCGGCGCTAGCAAATCCGACATGCTCAGTAATCTGGCAGTTAGCAACTCAGGTGACCTGCTTTATAATCTGGCAGTTTACATAGCCGAATGCCGGATTACAGAGCATTTGCACAAGCCAATCTCTATCTCTATCTCCGGGATCGGGTTACAAATTTCCCATACAAATCCAATAATCCGGCAGTTCCAACAATCTGGCATAGGGGGAAAATTACCTGTGACGGATTACGGAGCACCTACTGTAAATGCTAAATTATATAATAGAGAGAGATTCGAGAGCCAAACCAATGTTACTTTATAAAAGTAAAAAACTCAAAACTAAATACATAAATGGAGAGAATGTTTGTTTGTTTGTCCCGCTGTAATGGTCCTACACCTCATCCAACTGATGTGAAATTTGGTATAGGATAGTGCTCAGACAGACATAGGATACTGAACTATGCCAGTGAGGTCCTGTAAGGTCGCCGTCAATAGAACTGGCAAACTATGTAAACAAATTAGTACTGTATAATGTAAATTAATAAAGTATAATGAATAGTTATTTCATCTTAAACTTAATATGAAAATAATGATTTAGTGTATTAATCCTTGCAAAGACCTCACTTGATATTTAAAAGTATGTTATTATTTTATCAAGTAATCATGGTGAATTGGTTTGTTTGGTTTTGTTTACATAGTATGCAAGTTCTATTGACAAATTGACGAAGTTTCTTTGATGATTTATTGTTTAATTTTTTTAGGAGCTGTATTTTGAGCTGGAATGATGCTGCTGCAATCTACAATGATCATAGACTGGCTGAAACTGGGGTGAATCATTTAAGTATCATGACAAGATCAGTGAAATTTGGGCCCTGCGCAAGTATGTGATGCTGCTGCTTTTTTAGGTAAGACAATGACTAGTTTTTACCTGACTGCCTGATGGAGGGTTATGTTTTTCGAGCTTATGTATGTATGTCTCTTTCTTTTCAAAAATTAAAAACAGAACCCTTATAGCGCTCATGCGTCTGTCTGTCACAGCAAATTTGTTCCGAAAGTACTGGACCGATTGAGTTGAAAAATGGTAAACATATGTAAATTGATGACCCAAACACAGATGTGCAAAGTAAATAAATATTTTTTTAAAATAAGGGTCATTTTCGGGGTACAAATTAAGAAATTAAATTAAAAATGTTTTGCAAACCTTATTGTGTTGTATATCAAATGAAAGGGCTCGATATGAAGATCTCAAATAGATTTTTGTTATTGTTGTAAAATAAATAGTTTTGATTTTATTCATGAAAGAAGACGAAAATCGACCATTCCCAGCTGATCTCCGAAACTAGAAAGGCTAAAATTTTGAAAAAATATATAAAATATAGTTCATTGCTTTTAGATTACAGGAAAACCTATAAGAATTCTATCAACAAAAAAACGTCTGTACGGAACCCTCTCCACGCGAGTTCAACTCGCACTTGGCCGGTTTTTATTGTGGGTCTCAAATGTAACCTAATAATTGCTTATTACTTTGATTTTATAACTTTGACAGGCAAATCAAAAAGGTTTTAGGTAAATGTTAAATGTGAAAAGCGAAAAGCAAGCCCATTTTTTCTCCTTGTCTGGATGTCCTGAAAATCAGCGTGACGGCACCTATGTCTGACACTATTAGGGCATGCAATTCCGGAATTGCATGCCCTAGACACTATGCTGAGTGGCACCCAATTTGGCGCATTATAAATTAGTTTCAAGTTTTTAGTATCCTAAATTAATTTCCCACTGTATTTCGTTTTATTATTACTGTTTTGTGTTTTGAACGACTTTCTTTCTTTCTATCTTCCTTCTTTCTATTTATAACGTAGAGAATATTGTAAGAGCCATGTACTTATAATGCAACATGGGATTATTTTTTGTAAGATACCTCATTAGCAAATTATACAATTTTCACTATTATCCATACTAATATTATAAATGTGAAAGTGTGTCTGTCTGTCTGTCTCGTCTGTCTGTCTGTTACCTCTTCACGCTTAAAGAGCTGAACCGATTTAGATGAAATTTGGTATGGAGATAGCTTGAGTTCCGGGGAGGGACATAGGCTACTTTTTATCCCGGAAAATTAGACAGATCCCGAGGGAGCAGCGATAAACGACTTCTACGCGGACGGAGTCGCGGGCAAAAGCTAGTATAAATATAAAACTTGAATGCAGTAAAGGTATTGCAGACGGGGACAAGTATCTGAGGGGAAAAGCAATGAAGTACAAAACGTATTTCTGCAAAAAAATAACATTGGACCATTAGTTCGTTCGCGCGAGCTTATTTATCGCTTTTCCGTTGATATTTATATTGCAGCCGGGGTTTTTTTTTTTAAATTAACACAATTTGAGACTTTTAGGTTTCCATAGTCAAAATAGGAGAAACCCTTATAGTTAAGCCATGTCCGTCCGTCTGTCCGTCCGTCCGTCCGCAGCTTAGCTCAGAGACTCTAAGCTAGAAAGCTGTTATTTGGCATGAATATACATTATTAGTCTCGCCAACAAAGTAGTAAAAATCCTGAAAAAATGTAGTAAGGTTCCTGAGATACAGGCAACTAAAGTTTTTATTCCTACTCTAAAATCATCTAAGACCACCAAATATTTTTTCAAATAGTGAATTAGTTCATACTTGTCGTTTTTAGGGTTCCGTACCCAAAGGGTAAAAACGGGACCCTATTACTAAGACTCTGCTGTCCGTCTGTCCGTCTGTCTGTCTGTCACCAGGCTGCATCTCACGAACCCAGATAGTTAGACAGTTAAAATTTTCACAGAAGTTGTATTTCTGTTGCCGCTATGACAACAAATACTAAAACAGAATAAAATAAATATTTAAGGGGCCCCCATCCCATACAACAAACTTGATGTTTTTGCCGTTTTTTGCTAATGTGTATAGAAAATGGTAGGTAACCCTACGTGCGCGAGTCTGACGCGTACTTGTCAGGTTTTTTGAGATAATTTTTCTATAGTAACGACTTCGGAACCCTACATTGAGCGTGGTCAAACATGCTCTTGCCCGGTTTTTTATAATAGAATTTATCCAGTAACAGAAATGGTGTCAATAGTATTCCTATTTACTGCAAATACAACTGGTTTAAATCAAGAAGATAAAAATGATAAATTATAATTTTATATCAGCCAAAAATCTTTTAAAAGAAAAATAAATAGAAAGTATGTTTATCTGTATAAATAAATAAATAAATATCAGGGGACAATGTCACACCAATTGACCTAGTCCCAAACTAAGCTCTAGGCTTGTACTATGGGTAGATACCAGACAACGATATAAATACTTATATAGAGAAATATATACTTAAATACATAGAAAACATCCAAGACTCAGGAAAAAATATTCGCGCTCATCACACAAATATCTTCCCTTACCGGGATTTGAACCCAGGACCGCTAGCTTCGTAAGCAGGGTCACTACCAACTAGGCCAGCGCGTCGTCGTCGCGGCTTATTGTTCACGCCTCCACACCTCAACCAAATGATGTGAATTAAATTATGGTTTAGAGATAAGTAGTGCTTGGAGATGGAGTAGGAAACTCTTTAAACCACAAAATTAAACTGTTCTCGATAGAATAGCATCAATAAATAACTACTACTCAAACCAAGATGTAGGTAAAGGCTATGATTCTATAAATGTGAAAGCCTATGACTAGCATCCATGTCCACGTACATATTATGGACCATCTTCGCTGACATGATGATGATGATGAATTGATGAACCACACAATGGAAAAAGTGGACAAAGTAACAAACAAATGTTACTGAAACATCTTCCCAACTGTCTTGACTATAAAAAAGAGTCCAATAAGTGATTAATATTCTGTATAGGGCTAGAACATTTGGTAGCACACCTTGGTACTAAAAACCATGGAGTTACTATTTCCTAATTCATATATACATACCTACCACCTTAATTTTGACTTTCAGTATATTCATGTCAAAATAAACTAGCAATATTCTAATTTTGGTTTATCCATAACTGCTAATATTGGTTTGTTTGTTTGTTACGCTTTCACAGTAGAGATATCCTATATACCAAAATTCATTCAAATTAATTCAGCGGTTTAATTAAGAAGGCAAACGAGTGCACATTTCATTTTAATTGCAAGTGGGATCTAAGCGCCAAAGACATTTGCGATCTCAAAATTACAGTGTTTTGCTAACCCTGAGGACTAAAATGGAATATTTCTATGCTAGTCATTTCACTGGTCACCATTTTCTTATCCACACTCCAGAACACAACAATGCGAACACTGATAACCTATTGGTAACCTATTGCTGCGAGTCCGTATTTTCGTTTTACAACTGTCTTATTTGCCAAGCATATTTTAGAAATGAATTTTTTGAAGCCATTAACTTGTTTTTTAACCGACTTCAAAAAAGGAGGAGGTTATACGTTCCACTGTATGTTTTTTTTTTTTTTTTTATGTTCACCGATTACTCCGTCAATTGTGGACCGATTTTAAAAATTCTTTTTTGGTTTGATAGAGTATACTTCCGAGGTGGTCCCATTGTCAGAAAATCTGAATCTGATGAAGGGATCAGTGAGGAATTGAGGGAACTCCTCAAATATTGTATGCAAACATATAGCGATTTTAGTATTTTTAGTAATAAGTGTAGCATTTGCATTCAGAAAGTGTCACTTGGTGAAGCGGAACTGATGATGAAGACCACAGATGGCAACCGGAACTCCTCAACGTTACCGATTTCAAGGGTGGCGATAAGATATCTCGATTAAGATAGTTGAGCGACTACAACGAAGCACATTTAATTGTTTTAAAATGACTATGATTTTCCCGCGGCGTTGCTTGCGGCGAGCTTGAAATGTCTTAAAGTTTCATATATCAACTAAGAAGTGGGACTACATAAGCTTATTATGATCATATTTTTGAAGGCGGTTTTTTGTTTTTTAATTATGTCATAGGGAAGGCAAACGAGCACACAGGACTGCAATCATAAGATGGAAAATGCGTTGCCAAACCTAAGGACTATAATAGAAAGCCTCAATGCTATTACACCGGTGGTCCTCACAACCCCCACACCGGAATACAACAATGCGAACAATGCCGCTTGGCGGTAGGTTAAAGGCTAAGATAGTGATAGTGAATTAGCGATCAGGAAGGACGGGACCCTTAACTTTCAAGGTTTAAAAAAGATATATCTCTAGAACGTCTTAATTTTTTATCAAAAGTTACTTTAAAAATAAGTAATTTGTTTGTTAAATAATCTATATATATAATATAAAACAAAGTCGGGTTAGTTTACACCATTTATAACTCAAGAATGGCTGCACCGATTTTTATGATCTTTGATTTGTTGGATTTGTCTCTGCCCCAAATAGCAGAAAATAACGTAGGAAAAAAAAACGAGAAAAACATTCTGAGGCGGTACTAAGTTTGGCGGGTCGGCTAGTTTGTAATAAAACTTATGTTAGCTTTTAAAAATGGCTTTCTAAATTATAAAAAATTATCAACAAGAAACGAAATTTCAGGTTAAAGAAGAGCAGTATGAACACTGATGCTTTTCTGTAGATTAAAGATAAGATGGTGGTCGTTATCCAGACGAACCCTAGATAAGATAACTCAACTAAAATATTTTTAGTCATACTACAGTGGGAAAGCAGATACTTTATACCTAATCCCTATCTAATCTTTCGATCTGTGGTAGGTGCGCGTACGTTTAGGCCAGTGTCGGAATATAAGAGTATGAAGAGGTATCGTAAAAACACGGTCGTAGGAGACGATGTCTGTAACGAGCGAACAAAACGAGTCGCGGGTAAAAGGTAGTATTTTAAAAGCGAAATTGTGTTAGTTGGTTCCGCGTTGAACCATGAAGACACGGTTTAATATCTTAACTAATCGACGTGAAATTTGGTTCGGAAATAGGTCATAGCCCAAAGACGATACAGGGTACTTATAATTCCGGAAGGAACGTATAGGTAGATGAAGAAAGGTGTTCCTTCTTCTTGAGCAATCTGGTAAAAAAGAAAGGTTCTGTGTTTGATACGTGTGCGTGTATGTTTGCTTCTTTGTTATTAGCACCAACTACTGTCCTAAATATGTTCATTCTTCTTAGATGGTTATAATTTAGTATAGTACATGGTCAAACATAACGATAAAGTAGAGTACTTATTCCACTGATTTTATGTGATGGTCACACATAAACAAACATGACTTTCACGCGACGCCGGCGTCCCTTGCTTCAACAGCAGTTTCAGGGTTGATTGGTATTAAGATGCCGTTTTAGAAATACGTTCAGCCCGTTTTCTAGGTTTCTTTTATACCATTCCAATTTTTTTTACTTTCTATTTGTATTTATATTTGTTCAGAAATCTAATGCTCGATGTGGTGGTTGCTACTTGTCAATATTTTAATTCCACCCTACACTACGATTCACGTCAAACTTTTTATGCCATACATACATTTGAAATACATGTGTCACCATTCATTTGATTCTTTTCAGCTGAGGAAACTGTTCAAAAAGTGTTGTCAGGTGTAGCATGGCCATACTGGCATCTAAACAAGTTTTAATGCTAAGTACTGAAGGTTCAAAACAATTATATAATAGTGTAGTTAATAAATAAATAATTTATTTATTTCTCAGTAGAGTAATTTAATAGAAAATTTGCAATAACTTGGTAATGTAAATAGGTTCCTATTGTAAATGATAATTTAATATCACTTTGCCTTTAGTATCTTCTTGTATGCATATGAGAGCCTTATTGAATACTCTTGGATCCTGTAGGATCCTTGGTGCAATTACCCCTCTTACACAGTCAGCTGTCCGTATTTGCAGGTTTACTGTAAGTAAATAGCATCGTACAATGTATTTAGTAGGAAAAATTCGTGTGTACATGGCATGTCCACCGCTACGGTTTGAACGTACCTTTCCATCACAACCGAGTCACCACCGTAGTAAGCGACTAGGCCACCGACGCTCCTTAGGATTACTCTTAATGTGACCTACTACTGTTAAATATGACTTACCTAGCCTTTTAAACAATTAATCAGGAGCAAAAAAATAAAAAATAACTTGACTAGTTCTCCACTAGTTAATATTTTAGCAAAGTAGAAATTTGTTAGTGGCGGTTTTTTTTATGTGCATCCGGCTCATTTTAATGGTTCAACGAAACTGACAAACGATTTTAGGTCGAAATGGGTGAAAGTTTGTGTTATGGTTTGGCCATCTTCATGAATAGTTTCATTTATTTTTCACAGATAGAGAAAACGAGGTTGTTAACTGCACCCAACCGTTGAGTAAATGAGTACCTATGTGCAACTAAGAAATTCTTAGCGGGACTAAGTAAGTAGTACTAGAAATCATATTATTCGCTGTTATTATACTTCCTTCCCCCTCGAGCTGTAACGGCATTCGGCAAGGTCAATACTTTAACCAGACCTCCGTCTAGGCTTCTGCTAACGAAATGGCTCATGTGCTTTGACTACTGGGAGACCGAAGAACTTATGTCAGTGATGCATTAGTTAAATTCATGGTCTCTGTCTAACTTATATAATATCTTTGTTTAATTTTTATATAATTATGATATAATAAACTAGCTACTGCTAACTCAATAGTTGATAATTATGAATGTATTTGGGTGAATGTATATGTTTTTTTATATAAGATAATATGAGATTTTTATTTGTAAAAAAATCTTTTATTATGATACAGACTTGAACACAAATCGATGGCGATTATGAATACATATATTCAACCTTTTTGATCAATTAATTAAAGTAAACACTACTTCCATCACTTTTTCATCCTCTATCTAAAGACAATAACAGTCAGGCATAGGTACTTGTTATACATCACTGGCAGTTCCTTTAGGACCCGATGTGTTCTTATTCTAGAATACGAATAACAAAGTCTGGTAGTTGTTGATGTACGACTGGTACGAAATATAAATTGTTTATTAAAAAAGTTAGTATAAAACGCATTTTAAACCTGCTTATTTTTAGGTTTTCATACAAAATGGTACGTTTCATACGAACAGAGCCTTGCTATTAAACCTGTGCTGTCCGCCAGTCATTGTATTTGTCGCGCACTTTTAATCGCAATGTATTAGAATAACATTATTATCTTGCCTGTTGCACAGGATAACTGGAGCATGACCCCGAATGGGACAAAATAACGACTTTAATGTTCGTGATGAAATTTTGCAAGATAAACATATTAAGGAACTATATTTATTTCCTTTTTTTAGGGGTAACCAGTGACAGCGAGTATACACTATGAGAAGATCGCCAGGCCCAGCAATGAATACCTTTTACCGACTATAAATAACATTAATGGTATGTATGTATGTAAACTCTTTATTGTACAAACAGAAAATAACAAATCAAATAGAAACAGAAACACAAAAGGTATGTACAAAGGCGAAATTATCCAAATGGATAAGCCCCCCCCCCCTTAAAGGGATCAATTTAAGGAACCTTTGGTTAATGGTATCTATCTTTTATTTACCTATACTATGTTTTAGTATGGATACTTTTGTAAGAAATTTTGAGCGTCTCAGTTTAAACATAGAGCTTAAATTAACAAGGTACAAACGCCACAATTTAGTTATTTTCTGTAAAAGTAGGTATATTTTTAATTGGTCGATATAAGGTCTCGCTCATTCGTTTCCATGCGAAAATTGGCCCACTGAGTTTGCCAATAGGTTTGCAAAAAAGTGATATCTTCTATATATATAAAAGGCAAACCTGACTGACTTATAGATCAACGCAAAGCCGAAACTACTGTACCTAGAAACTTGAAATTTGGTATAGGGGTTCCTTTCATGATGTAAGTGAGCACTAAGAAAGGATTTTCCGAAAATCGATCCCCAACAGGAAGAAATTTGGAGAGTAGCGGGAAACTAATTCTACGCGTACGAAGTCGCGGGCGTCCTCTAGTGTTATATAAATGTGTTTTGTATAAGTAAATCTAAGTCGACGTTTTTGTCTCATTTCAGAATCGATGGATGCGAGTGACTCCGCAAGTGGCCAGCCCAGCACGTTGAAATAATTTAAAACTAGTTTTAATTAGTGTTTAACTTTAAAAATCGTAGGTTTAAGGTGGGCAAGCCGTATTCGTCGCTATAGAGAAAGTTTTTTTTTCATAAGAGAGAGAGGTAAACTAGCATACGGGTTACCTGATTGATGGAAAGTAATCTTTAGGTGTGGATAGATATCAGCACAATCGCCTCTTCCAAAGCGATCAGAGGAAATATGATTTAGCCGTCTGTTATCTACTTTGCCATCTTTTTTTCTGTGTTAAGACTTACCGGACCTTACCTTAACCACTCACTCACTCACTGTGCTGTTTGAAGAACGAGGCAGTTTTACGATTACATTTTGTTTGATATTAAAAAAAGATCTTCATCTTAGTGAAGATTACAGACGGCCAATTCATATTACCGAAAATGAGAGGTGTGACATGTACCGGATTCTGCTACTATGAATAATTTCTGGCGCAGAATCTGGTCGGGTGTGGTACTGTATAGCTCGACCACGGAAGTTATTTTTTTAAAACGTACTTTTATGTACTTTTGGTTTCAAGTATTGTACTTTTATAGTTTCGACGTTCCGACATAGTGATGTGGTCGAGCTAGGTAGATGCTTCCAGGCACGACCAGATTTAAAAAACTGAGATGAATTGTAATGGGTACAAATGATAGAAAAAAAAATGTACTCAAATCGCGTACCCTTGATAGCACATCCATTGCGCTGCAACTGTCACAATCGATGTGCTATCGAGGGTAACATTTGAGTACATTTATTTTCTAGAATTTGTGCTCATTACAATTCATCTTGGGTTTTTAAAGCTCGCGAGGTCGTGCCAGGAAGCATCTACCTAGCACGACCGCTTCACTATGTCGGAAGGTTGAAACTATTAAAGTACAATTCTTAAAACTAAAAGTACATAAAAGTAGGGTTTTTTTCATGAATATGTACCGCAAAGGAAATAGAAAAAACTTCCGTTGTCGCGCTGTACAGCACCACACCTGGTTGGTCCTGTCGTGCACATAGAATGAGACTGGATGCGTGCTATTGAACGTGCCTGTGAGGCTATTAAGCCCGTGGGGCCTATAATCATAATATCTGCCCCTAAGACGTATTGTGCAATTCGAATGGCTTAGAACTAGAAAAGTTCTGGGCTGGACGGGTTGCACAACTTTTGAATTAAATGGTTCAAAGCCTCACTTGAGTGTTTAGCAGCGCAACTTCAGAATGTCCTTGTGATCGATTCCTTGCCACTTTTACTAACAACTGGGTCCCATTTCTCAAAGCTTATTAGTCTAATAATATTAGTGTTCTAAATATAAATACAAAATGAGACAAAACACTAATATTATCACACTAATACTTTTCAAGAAACGGGCCCCTGTTGTCACCTTCCTGGTCCACAAGTCCGGTAGTATCACGGAACAACGTTTCGGCCTCTGCTCAAAATGAATGTAAGGTTGGGTCCCGCGGTACTAACGAGCTCCTCCTCTTAGACATGACCAGTTGCCAGCAAGCCAGGCTAAGCAAGATGGCCCTTTCGGCTGCTTGGATTGACTATAAAAATGCTTATGACTCGTTGCCTCTTGGAGTTGTAGAAAGTTGATGCAACTAAGGCCCGATTGCACGTATATTTAACCCCAGGGGGCCTAATACGGCTGCGTTTATTGCGTGACAAAATGTGGATAAAAAAATCCACCATTTTCTGACACTAATATAGGCAATAGACTCAGAAGTAGAGACAACACAGTGTAAAAAATAAAATGGAATTAGACATGAAATATTTAAGTATAGATTAAGCTGATTCTATACACTCAAATCGTTGTTTAATACTTCCTTTAATACCAGAGAAATCTGACATTAGAAATCTAATATGAATTATCTATTTTTGTATTATGTATTTATAGTGTATGATTAAAGTAGCAGACTAGATCTTTATGGTATACATAGGTGGTCAGGTTGCTGGTGATGCTGGAGTTTTTAGTACATAAAGTAAGGTTTAAAATTATGTACAATCAATTTCTGTTAAAACGAAGCTTTCATTTATAAGAATTTGAAGAAATAAATGTTTGAAGTTCATACAAAGTTGTAAAATTTTGTATGGACGCGTAAGCACTTTAGTTTTTAAATCTTTATTAAATATAAGGTTTGTTTATAACAAAGATTAATTGTACATTAGTTTAGACTTTAGTGAATGATCTAAAGTAAATTGTGTCGATACATATCAAACGTGGCTAACTCAATCGAACTTTATTTTGAGATAATCGTGAAAAACCGTTTCTGATCCTGATTTTATTACTAGGATGCTTTTAACAGTATTTTAATATGATGGACTACCTAAAAAATCAAAAGCCTATTAAATTTTCATTGTAGAAGATGGATATTGCGTAAAAAATGGATTTTAAATTTGGATTTAACCAGGTTTGATTTACCTGTCTCGTATTTGGCCAAGTTTGAAAAAACATGTGAACTAAGATTAAACTATGTTTGAAATAATTGTACTGGATATTCGAAGTAAACTGACAGCCATCTTGGGACAATTATGCCTTCTGATTAGTTCAAATGGATTTAACTACTTTTGATTTGAACGACAAGATGGATTTAACCAAGTGTGAAAAATTACCTGTACTTTAATTTAGTTTTATTCAAAATTTACAAAGATATATGATTTTCTGTGTTATATATAATAAAGATAAATTTATTATTTATCCGATAGCATTAACAACTCAAAAATAATTAAAAGTGGATTTTGCCACTTTTGATATGTGTCGACACAATTGTAAATACCAATAAAAAAATCGAGAATTTTATGTGACCACTTAAGTATATAATTAAATCACCGCATATACGGCTGCCCTTTACTGATCTTGCCAGTTTTACGGCTTAAATTTATTGTATTATTATTAATATCGGTCTTACGTTGTTCTGGAAATGTAAATTAAGAATTTAAGTGAAACCTAAAACCTGTGTTAATGTTAACAATATAATGTTCATGCATTGAATGGTAAAAATACAAGGACGATAATTAGTTCAGTAAAATTATACATTTTACCTTGCGAAAGGTTGATCTGCCATTTTTGGATCTGTTTGTTTTGGGCATGGCCGAGATACCTATGGATCTAATACAAAACTAGCGGATACCCGACCTTTTGCTTGGTAGGTAAATTATACTGATTTACTGTACTAGTTATGTATTTCATTGCATAAATTAATCATAATGCATTAAACATTAAACCACATTTCTAAAACCAAATAAAATGTAAACGGCACACCTACTTTAGTCTCCATTAAGGATCGTTGATGCTTTTACGTACAAGTTCCCAAATGTTAATAATGTCTTCTTGTTAAGAAAGAAAATCCACAATAATTGTTGGTTTATGCAGTTATAGGACTAGACTTTAAATTAGTCACTGTTTAATAGCTATTTATTAAACAGGGTCTATTATTTACCATGTATTATATGGTTGCCACTATTAAAGGGGCTCTTCACTTAATGACCAGTTCTATTTTTTAAATTAATAAAATAAATAACTAAATTATTTATGTTCTTCTTATCATGAAATGAATGAAATTCTGAAATTTTGTTATTGTAACATTATGAATAAGTATTATATTATTTATAGGTACTGATGTTTAGCTTTTAAGTAGATTGCCACGCCTTTACAGGGTTGTACTTATGTACTGCAATAAATAAATCATGTCGACGACGCGTTAAATGTGAGCTAACCGCGAACGGCATTGCCAGTGGCGTCGTTTTGTATTTATGTTTGTTTTTATTCTCGAGACATTATAATTCTTATTTTAGTCAAATTTAAACAAGCTCAGAACAGCATAGTTGTATATTTAACATTGAAAACATTGCTGTGCTTTCCTGATATTAAAACGTAGATTTGATTAAATGTATACTTTCTTTAAAAACTCATTGACCTATGTTCACCTGGTTCGTTTTTTCTTGTTTGTTCTGCTTCTAATAATTTAAGGGCGGATTCGATTAAACTGGAATAAGGTCTTATACCTAGATTAAACGACGAATTTGTATGGACTAATCTCGGATTAAGTCTTATTCCAGTTTGGTCGAATCGGCCCTTAATCAGTTTTATGTTACTCTAACCTTCAGTTTCAATATATTATACATAAGATTTTCTTTAAAAGACTGTCAGTGGTCGCAAAATAAATATTTTAAATATCATACAGTCTTATAATTTCTACTGTTTGTGTTTTGTTATTTTATAGAGTTTGTTTCACTGCAACAGTCGGGTTAAAATGCATTAGCTTAACATAAATGTATTCATATTTCACTTATTGAAGACTGAAACATGCTTTATTTTTAGCATATCACTCGCGCAAATGGAAGTTCGTTTTCGAATTGATCGAAGTTAACTAATTCGTGCTGATCGATGAAATGTATTTTTACAAAATAATCGATGAGTGCGAAAAAGTTGACTTCGTTCAATTCGAGAATGAACTTCATTATGAGCATTTGCTGTCAACATTTAAATTCCCCGCCATTTCGCCATTTTTATTTGAATTCTATTGCCCACTAGCGCTACCGGTTCCGTACTCGCATGCGTACCAGAACTACTACTAATGAACTGTCAGTTCCAAGGCTGATTCCTATCTGTCTTTAGACATATCCTATAATCTGTGGACAAGACGCTCGCCTTTAAATGTCAAATGGCGACGGTTTTAATCACTCGCACATTAATCAGCTAAATATTTTATTTATCTAGTCATTCATTAAAACTAAGTTGCAAAGAAAATTATGGATTCAGAATCTAGTGTCATACTGTCAGCTTTTAAATTTATATCGAGGGCCGACGAGCATATTTGCAGGTTATGTTTCGCCTCCACACAACAACACAAAAACTATATTCAGGACCCTGTCCTTTTGAAACGACCGTATTATCATAATACTGTGACTTACGAGGACATGTTCGAGGAACTTGGTGTAAGTAAAGTTTTATATTACTTTAATTAAAGTAACTATTATGAGGAATACAATCTGGTTTTTATTTTTAATTTGGAATCACTAACAAACCTGTACTTTATTTTGTTTGCTGCAGATAACTGACGAACCCTATTTGCCGCAGACTTTATGTGATAGTTGCGCAAAGACAATGTCAAACAGCTATCTATTCAAAAAACTTTGCGAGTACTCTAATGAAAAATGGGGTGAGGTGTTAGTAAAACTTGATAACAGTCTAACTCAGGCCAATACTCTGAGCCCCACTGTGTGCACGGCTTACTTGATGATCAACAAGACCGATAACTACATATTCACTAGCAGGAAGACTCATACGCATGATAGACAAACAGCAGTATCTAAAATTAAGCGCATAATTAAGAACAGAAGCAAATATGTTCAAAACAAAGCTACGGCTCTTATGTTTATTTGTGAAGAATGTGGTATGCGTTACAAGTCAAAAGTCTTACTTGTAAAGCACATGAAAGCACATAATAATACACCTCAGCCGTGCCCACAGTGTTTCAAGACATTCTCATCCCCCCTTCATTTAGCTGAACATGCAGAAAGAGTGCACTATCCAAAGAAAATTCAATGTGACCAATGTTCAAAAATGTTCAGCACGGAAAGAATGCTAAGAACCCACAATAGACTGGAACATATTGCTGCAATATGCAAGCTTTGCTTTGTCCAGTTTCCATCACGAACTGCTCTTAAATTTCATTTGGATAAACATGATGTCTTGCACTGTTTACAATGTAACAAGAGCTTTATAAACAGACAGACTCACAGGATTCATAGCAAGCAATGTGGCAACACTGAAGATAAAGTAGTAAGCTTTTTTTGCGATCTATGTGGAAAAGGTTATATTCGTAAAAATGGTTTGAGAACCCACTTGAAGACTGATCATGGTTTTGGCAAAGTTTTAACTTGTAGTTGGTGTTCTAAGAAGTTTGATGCAATAAGCAGACTCAAGAACCACATAGTTAAACATACCCGGGAACGTAACTTTAAATGTGAGCAGTGTGGAGGAAAGTTTGTTACGCAAGCAGCTTTAGTGTACCATACTAGGTTACACACTGGAGAAAGGCCGTTTCATTGTGACCTGTGTAATGAAAGTTTCCTTTCTGCATCACGGCGCATGGAGCATAAACGTAGAAAGCATTTTGGACCAACAAAAGAATGTCATATTTGTCATGTAAAGTTTGTAACAGGCAGTCAACTCCGGAAACATGTGGAGAGGCACTCAGATCCTCACAGCAAGCTTTACGTACCAGTCGCCGATAAGGCAGACAGAGCCAGAACCATTAAATATTTAGCTATTGCTTATAAATAAATATATAAATAATAAATTGTGAGTAATAGCGAAATATTTAATGGTTTTATTATATTTAAAATATTTAAGCACTTCCTGTTAGTATTTATTTTAATATAATACATGATTAAGGTTTGTTGGTTTTCTATCTATGAAAGTTCCCCTCGTCACTCAAAATTTACATTGCACAATTGCTTCATTGTCTTAGAGGAAAGTAAAATAACAGAAGATAGGTGACGGTCATTCATAATTATATTCCGTACTCGAATAGTGCACACCACATTGCAGTGCATTGTATACTACCACAAAACATGTACTCACACAAACCAAGTTATTGGATATCAACAGAGAAAGAGACAGAAAGCAAATAGGTGGCGCACGAGCAAGACGAAGTACTACTGCTGTGACTCGTGCAGACAGTTATTATTATTATTATTATTTTATTTTAGACAGGCAGTTGACACTGATATGTCTAAATCTTTGTTCACTACACTGAAAGTCACACTAATTTAGAATGTTTGTTAAAAGTATTTTTGAACTGGTTAACACTTTTAGAGTTCACACACATTCCACATTTTTACTCTGTTACGTTCGGCAACATTCGGCGAGGTCATATAAATGACTTAGTCTGAAAGCATCTTCGATCAACAATACCAACTAAATAACCAGTCCCATACAATATATACGTCAGTTGCATTTCTTTACTAACGAACCAAGACAAACGTTTTAAAACAGTTTTAAGTTCAACCTAATAACAACCATGGTTCTTAGTAATAAAGTTACAAATCTTAAAAAAAATATCTCCTACCTACGAATATTCGTCTCATAACATGAACACGTCAATAAATGACATCTGCACAAACGAAAAAACGTATGTTAAATAAAATCTATTGTATAATCCAGCTTATCGTGCAAAAATTAAAGTACTTTTTACCGTTGTTGCCCTGCGAGTTACATCGTATTACTGAATAGGTATAGAAATGAAATCACGCTAGTCTCCGTCTCGGCTTATTCATAAGCCTGTAACTTCCCCAATGGGTGCTAGAAATGGCATTACGATTAAAATAAAAGTCTTAGAATGTAACGTTTTATTAGAGATAACTTAGACTCGGGCGATAAATAAGGAAATGATACAGCGCGTACAACATGATATACAACTACTTCTCCTTGTTGAGGGCTTCGATGAACTCTTCTAACCTCTCCTGCACTTGCCGCACTCGCTCTAAAAAAAAAAACAATAATATACAATGTGGAAAGTTGAGATGGTCAAAGGCTGGTTCTAGAACTATGGCCGCCTCACCAAAACGGCCTTAGGAGCCGTTATACCAAAGATGGCGGCTGACTGCAATGTTACCCACGAAAGTTACCATTTATTTGTATGAAGACACAAAAATGTATCTACATACACTCACGCCTTCATTCTCAGAGTGGGGTAGGCAGGGCTACAGAATTACCAACAACTCTAAAAACTTGTTGTTAATTCTGTAACAACATTTTGCACAAACAGGCTAAGATGTTTACCATGTGTATATTAGTGACAGGTGGCAAGCCCATCACCTAACAATACTATACAAGCCTTTATTCCCTTATGGCCGAACCCTATATTCAAACCGCGGATAGATAGGCTTACTTCTGGTTAAAATTTGACACATTTTGTATGAGCAAATGTCAAATTTTAACCCGAGGTAAGCCTTATCTATCCGCGGATTGAATATAGGGTTTGGCCGTTAGTCGCCTCACGAATTCCACGGGAAGACATGGAGTGGAACTATTCGAAGCCGGCAACCACACGGCAAACAATATATCTATCTAAATCAGTAATTTTATTATGTTCCACAATCGACAAGTAAATTTATCTGCCATTTAAAGTTGGCTCTCTCTTTGTCTAATTTTAAGTGTAAGAAAGAGAAAGGGCTGAATTTATCTGTCTTTTAATATGCTTTACTTAGGGATCGGGATCGTAGCATAAAATATAAAGTTCAAAATACTTGGGTCATAAATTATGACTCATAACATAATACATAATGGTCATAATATATACTGGTTTTATTTCTAAAACTGTAAATATTTTGGTTTTTTTTAAATGCCATTGCATAGAAACCATTAGCCATTAGGTTAGGTTAGGTCCGTTTTATAACAATCCTGAACAGTTTACAGTTTCAGAAATTAATAACTTATATATTATGATACGTACCCTCGAATTGTCACTTGTCACGTATCATTTTCAGATTTGTGAAATACCCGGCTTGTGGTTACAATGCGGCAACATTATGCCCTCAAAAAGTAGCGTCCCTATCTTCTTAAATTTCATTTATTAATTCTCAACTTACTCAGCTCTTCCGCTAGTTCCACTCTTCTGCCTGATAAAAGTTTCTTCTTGAGATCGGGATCCGCTGCCATCTGATGATGCAAAACAAGGGATTACAATGATTCTATTTTTAATTTAACTTTGTATGAATAAACAACACGAATGGTAAATGGAAAAGAGGTCAAGTGCGAGTCCGACGCGCACCGAAGGTTCCGTACCGCCGCACAGTAGGTATATGTATGTCGATTTCAATTTGATTTTGAATCGAATCATCGCGGGCCCAACTCGCACTTGACCATTTTTTAGTATTTGTTGTTTTTCTCCAGGATATGTATTGTAATCATACCAAATTTGATGCTTGTATGTTCTACCGTTATAACGACACAAAAATAATAAAAATACGTTGAAAAAAAAAACGTTTCATTTATGGGGACCTTCTTTATTCAGATTTTATTATATTTGTTAGTAAAACCACCGTAATAAAAAATATCTGAAAAAACACAACCCACTATCTATTACGGTTCAAAAGATATAGCTGATTATAGGACGGATGGACAGAGTAGGCAATAAAAAAAAATCTTGTATCAGACAAGCTAAAAGTTACTGACAAAATATCTGTAATGATGGCCATTGGGCCTTACGAGGGTACGAGTAAGGTAAGAGGCGTCCGTCTTTATGTAAGGGCATTAATAAACCATTTAAGTTCAGTTGATCTTGGTATTATTATTATTTTCTCAAAAATGCTATGTAATCTAAGGGAACCCAACATATGAGAATATAATATGTATGTATGTATGTATGTACCTCGTCGAGCACCTCGCGCAGCTCGCGGTCGAGGCGCGCGGCCTCGCGGTTGCCGAGCTGCTGGCGCAGCGCGTTGGCCGTCGTGCGCAGCGTCTGCTGCACGCGCCAGAACATCACCACCTCGCAGCACTCCTTCTGGAACACGGAACACCGCGCCGGAACATAACTACCACTGCCATTGGTTAAAGAGAATCGTTTCACTGGTTTGCTAGATCATTTTCACAAAAAGCATTCTTTCATTAGGTTAGATACGTTTTAATATCAGATCCGGAGGGCCAAAGTTACTCAGAAATAGGATTTACTGTCATTAGGTTCAAATGGAAAATCGTCCACTTGAAATTATACGTCAGTTCAGAAAAATGACCATTTGAAATACAACAAAAAAGGAAAATTGTCCTTCTTGAAAAACGTCTAAAATGGAATCATGTCCCATGGTAAAATTGTCCAATATGACATTGGACGAAAAAATTATGTCTATTTGTATTCCTTCCGGGCTGTTTGGAACTAATCTCGAAATACACTATACTTAATACGACCTAAGATCTAAAAGACCTTTTCTCATAAGGGATGAAACCCAAATGAACTTACTACCAAAAAGAGCGGTTCTCAATACATACTATTGTCAATAAGACCCAATTTCAAATGGACTGAGTCGCATTTGAACTTATTCCCAAAAAGTCTAATTCCCATAATACACTAATTTCTAGTATCAAAGTACACGATTATCATAAAAACTGATTCCCAAAACGTCCTAGTCCCAAAACACACTAAATTCCGTCATTTATACTCTCTTGGAGAAACAAAATCATCCAGCACATCTTTGACGCAGTCAAATTTCAACACTATCTAAAACGTAATAAAAGTTAAGTTTCAGGTAGCAAAAAAAAACTTAATGTGTTTTGCCTCTCAATAGACGTTTTTGTTTAAAACTTGGAAGTTCTGGGTTACACACGAGTTCTATTAGGTATAAAGCATGGTTCATATAGAATTGGCACGCATAAATGAATTAAAAAAAAATGATTCTAGAGTTCTTATTTCAAAAGTGATAATCACGGTTTGTTGACAACCTTTTTATGTTTAAATGGTGCAAAAATTATAGACTTTGCGTTTAATAGTTATCGACAATGGAACTTGAAAAAAGGAAAGTAATTGTGCACAAATACTTGGAAAATCCATCGTGGTCTGGGTCGCAGATAGCTAAGGCACTAAATTTCCACAAAAGTACTGTTTGTAGGGTTATAAAACGATACATGGAGACCCTGTCTTGCCGCCGAAAGACACAGATCAATCGTAAATCGGGTGCCAGGGATAGATAACTTAAAAAGAAAGTGTTGAGAGCTGTTGAACAAAATCCTGGGCTGTCCGATTACGATCTATCCCGTAAATTAAAAAAAAGTCGAAGTACTGTGAGACGGATTCGCCTTCGAGCTGGCTATAAGAGCTATAAAGCTATTAAGAAGCCAAATCGCACCATGAAGCAGAACCTTCAAGTTAAAAAGCGAGTTCACTTGTTGTATGACAAAGTTTTAACCAAATTCAAAGGGTGCTTCTTGATGGACGACGAAACCTATGTTAAACTCGATTTTAAGCAATTGCCCGGTTCAAAGTATTACTTGGCTGATGCTAGAGGAAATGTTAAAGAAAAATATAAGTTCGTTAAATTGGAGAAATTCGCAAAAAAAACACATGATATGGCAAGGGATCTGTAGTTGTGGCTTAAAGACCAAGACTTTCGTTACGTCTTCTACAATGACGTCAGATGTTTACATGAAAGAGTGCCTGCAGAAACGAGTTTTACCTTTCATTAGAAACCACCGTCTTCCTGTGAAGTTTTGGCCAGATTTAGCTAGCTGCCATTACTCAAACAAGGTACTACAGTGGTATGAAACCTATCAGGTCGTTTACGTGCCTCGTGACATGAATCCTCCAAATTGTCCACAGTTTCGACCAATTGAGAACTACTGGGCAATTATGAAAGGGAAACTCAAAAAGAGTGGTAAAATGGTCAAAGATGTAAATTCGTTGCGATCTACGTGGGATCTTTAAGCCAAAAAAGTAAATAAAACCACTGTCCAGAAGATGATGGGATCTATTACGAAGAAAGTTCGGAATTACATACATGGTTTTGACAACTGAATATTTTTAGTGAAAATGTAAAATAATAATACATATTTTTCAATTTATTAGACTAAATGTTTTATTTCATTAATTATTTGAAATTTTATAACCCCGGTAATATGTACCAATTCTAAGTGAACTAAGCTTTATTCTACTTAAAATAAAATAGAAAAACTTGTATGTATAATGTACAAATTTATTACGTCAAACAAATGTTTAAAAAACCTCTTTGCTTCTTATTTTTTACATACCTTTATGTAAGAAATATAACATTAACTTTACTTTTTAACTACACACTTATTCATAATATAAACTTTCTCCTTCTTGCACTAAAAATAAACTAAAACGTTCTTGTTAAAACTTAAATTAAAGAAAGTATCCTTGTTTTAAGTGAAATTCAATGACAATTTATCTCAGTCGTTTTTTTAAGCTGATGATATTTTTTAAAAAAGATGTGGCAGTCACAAGTCCCAGGCTCAAGTCGGTCAATTGTTTCCGGACGCGTCGTATCCGTACCGTTTTTGACGCATGCCCTCCACACCAATGCTTAACGGTGCGTATATTACGGTACGTCAAAAACGGCGCCATGTTGTTACTATGACCTCGTCGTTTATTTAAGCAACGACACCGTTTTTTAAGCAGCGGTGTGGGGAGCGTGCGTCAAAAACGTTGCTGATACGACGCGTCACTGCGATTCCGTACCGTCACCGTTTTTTAAGCATTGGTGTGTGGAGCTTGCGTCAAAAACGGTGCAAAAACTGCCGAATCAAACATTTAATGTATTTTGGGATTAGGTCGATTTGAAAATTAGTCATTATGAGAATCGTGTGTTTTGATATTTCCATGTGTATTTATTTTAGTGTATTTTGGGAATTAGACTTTTTGGGATTAAGTTCAAATGCGACTCGGTTCATTTGAAATTGGGTCTTATTGACAATAGTATAAATTGAGAACCGCTCTTTTTGGTACCAAATCCATCCGGGTTTCATCCCTTATGAGAAAAGGTCGTTTAGATCTTAGGTCGTATTAGGGTTTAGTGTATTTCGAGATTAGTTCCAAACAGCCCGGAAGGTTTGTATTTACGTACACTCAGAAATATGACCAATTGTAAAATCGTCCTACCTGAAATTTGTACAATTTATATTATATTATATGGTCTTGATTCATATTACACTACATTCACTTGTGCGTATTTTATTTTGGTCATAATTTATAATGGACAAAATTCCATTGGGACTTAATTAATTTACAACGAAAATAAATTTGGTTGTAAATACTTTTGAGCACAATTACATTTGGACTAAATTCACTTTGGACACTATTACTTTTGACCCATTTTCAGAATGGTTATTTGACGTGGACGATTTTCCATTTGTACCTAATGACAGTAAATCAGAAATAGGAGCACCGCCAAGCGGCGGGCTAATTTGACAGAGTCGACGGGCTCTGTCGAATTAGATTTTTGACATGGGAAAAAACGCGACTAATAAGAAATGTACTGGTAATGTTAACGATTAAAATAAACGCGAACATTAAATAACGCTACCTGAAAAACGCTACAAGAAGAAAAGCGAATAAAATTCACTATTATGAAAAAATGCTGTTTGTGAAAATTATCTAACAAATCGTTACACCTTTCATTAAATATAAATAATTTTCGCTATTTTTAGCGTATTTAGAAAACAATAAGGCTCAGATCATATAGGTAAAGGCCTAGATAGGCAGCGGAGGCGTGGTGCTTGACGCCACGATATGCACAAAACCGGACATTGCGGTCCGCTGCCGGTTAGACACAATTCCACCGTGACCGTGAAATGATGTCCTACATTTTCGCATAATGTACTGTTTCGTCGTTACATGCAGCTAAGTACTCGTTTCTTACGCTTATTAGCCAATAAACACAAATATTTTAATAAATTAATTCAGTGCCGCATGATTTTTTTGCCTCGGGACTAATAAATCGTTCCAACTAAGTGATATTTTGTAAACGCGTTGTGTACAGTCAGGTGTAAAAATATGGGAGAACGCAACATCTCAAAAATATGTCCCAATGCACCTTATTCCAATGTAATAAGAACTTCGTAACAGGTATTTACGAGAGAATTCTTTCGATACATATTTTTTATATTCTAAATTGCAACTTAAACAACAAATCAAAATTGCAACACTGAAATTATGAATTGATGAGTAAGATCTAACTTACCGCATTAATCCTTTGCTGCTAAAATTTAATCGAAATGATGATTTACGTTACAGTTTAAGGTGTATTTATAATTATTGTCATGTATGACGCTGTGTATAACTTGACATTTTTTTTTTATTACAGCTCTGTTCAGAGTAAAATTTATATTATCTTACTAATATGAATTAGAAAGTTTTAATGTTTGTTACTCAAACACGCTTCATCCACTGAACGGATCGGGATGAAACTTGGTACACATATAGGTTAGGTCCTGGAATAGGACATAGGATAGTTTTTGTCCCAAAAACATCTCATTCCTACGAGGAATCCTGGTAAGATAAATTCTGAAGTCACGCAGACGAAGTCGCGGGCAGAAGCTAGTAATAAAATAAAACCGTCGCGGGAGCAGGGGAAGACAAGCTCGAGGAGAAAAGCTAAAGAAAGACTGCAACGGAAACTGTTAGATGAGACATAACTAAAAATCAATGTTCATAAATAACTATTTTATTCAGAATAGGAAGACTGATTAAATGAACAGCGAAAATATAGAGTCGAGCATCGAAAATTAATATGAAAATAAAAAAAGAATGCTCACCCCATTTCCATTCTGCTGACTGTACAAATAGAAGCTCTTTTTGCAATCCCGCGCTCTTATTTGCGCTCGGTGGAGGAAATTTCTGCAAAACAAAAACAGCATTTCAAGCTGGTATTGTGCTAATCTATAGCTGCATTTGTTTTTTTATTGTTAATTGAGTTTTATAATTAGTATAATTTTATATCGTTAAAGGTATCATACTGCCATTCATAGTGTAACCAAAGTGCTGTCATGGTTGATAGTTCCGTAATGAGCGTTACCATGGCAATAATAGTACTCTATAAGCGGGGGGGTCAAGTAGAGTGTTTAATGCGAGGCTAAACAACCATAATGACACTCGAACCTCAACTAAACATCTCGTTTCATTATGGCTTGTTTAAGTCCATTGTTGAAAAATCTACTATAATCGGGGTCACCGGGCCCCACGAGGTTAAGAGGCTTCTTTATAAGTAACAGTGTCATAAAAAATCACTAAAGTTCCCCAGTTGACCTCGGTATTGTTTTTTTTTCATTTGTCTTAGTGCGTTTTATAATGAGTTAAAGTAAACGCCTTAGTTTTTACTGGAAGCTTATAGAAACATTGTAATAATTATTATAGAACTGTTATTTATTACCATGGCGACGCTCATTATAGAATTGTTTTCACGCTTCGGTTACGCTATAGGTGGTATTCTGATACCAATAACGATATCAATATTAGCGGTTTATAGTCATCATCATCATCATCATCATCACCATCATCATCATCATCATCATCATCATCACCATCATCATCATCATCATCATCATCATCATCACCATCATCATCATCATCATCATCATCATCACCATCATCATCACCATCATCATCATCATCATCATCATCATCATCATCATCATCATCATCATCATCATCATCATCATGTCAGCCGAAAGACGTCCACTTCTGGACATAGGCCTCCCCCAAGGCTCTCCATTCAGACCGGTCTTGTGCTTTTCGCATACACCGCGTTCCCGCAATTTTTACAAGGTCGCCACTCCATCTTGTTGGAGGCCTACCTCCAGCTCTCCTAGTCTCCCGATCCGCGGACGCCACTCGAGAACCTTCTGACCCCATCGGCCATCAGCGCGGTTGATAGGACGCGAGTAGAAAAAAATAAAATGAGAGAGGTACCTGAGATAGACGGGACGCCAGGTCTCGCGGATGTAGTCGTTGTCGACGTCGAGCCCGCGCCGGCGCAGGTTGTCGCGCACGGCCACCAGCTCGTCGTAGGCCAGCGCCGGCCGCGCCGCGCCCAGCCGCTCCAGCTCCGCGCGCACCTCCGCGCGCCGCGCCTGCTCCTCCGAGCTGCTGCGCCAGTACAGCCAGCGGTCCTTGAAGCCCGGGCCTGCCGGACATCGCCACGCTCACAAACAATACTTAAGGGATCCTTCACTGAGTAAACGTACTACGTTCAATACAGTACAGCTTTGTGATTGGTCCTCTTTGACCGACCTTTTGTTTATGAGACGATTTTAACCACCACAGACGTTTGTGAATTTGGGTGTTAGCGAGGCCGCACAAACACCCCCTGGTCGCCGCGTCTAAAACCCTCTACACCCTATCCATCCATGCTTGCATGCAAGCATGCATGCGAAACGATAGTGCATAGGGGTTTCAGACCGTTCTGTCCGTTTCTTAAAACACCCGTTCCCGTCACTGCCGTTTCCTAAATAATCCGTTTCTCAAAATATACTTCTCCCAAAAGTTTAGTTTGTCTTGATATCCGTTTACCAAAACACCGATTCCCATTTTTTGGAACCAAAACACGAACGTATAACGTAAATAAATGAATGCAATTCAAACATTTAAAAAAAAGACCAGATTCTTTCGTCCATGGATTGCCGAATAGCTTATACGTGTAGAACTTATGCAGTTTCAATCTCCCCAATCCATCCATATCTATATATATAAAAGGCAAAACTGACTGACTGACATATCAACGCACAGCCGAAACTACTGTACCTAGAAACTTGAAATTTGGTACATGGATTCCTTTCATGATGTAAGTGAGCACTAAGAAAGGATTTTCCGAAAATCGACCCCCAACGGGAAGAAATGGGGGAAATAGCGGGAAACTGATTCTACGCGTACGAAGTCGCGGGCGTCCTCTAGTTTTATTATAAGACAGAAACATATGATACCCGTGAGCTCGGTGAGCGTCTTCTCCGTCTCCTTGAGCTGGTCGCGCAGCGCCTGCTCCATGAGCGCCACGGCCTGGTCCCAGTCGGCGCGCGAGCCCACGCAGCGGTCCTGCAGGGCGTTCAGCTGGAGCACCCTTAACACCTGCAAATAGGGTTCACTTTCAAATTAAGTGGTAGGTATATAACGCGCATGCTGGAGAGAGTTTCCTTACTGTGTCGAAGGATAATAAGTTTTCTTTACTTAATGTACTTATCTATGTATGTTTTTAGCAAATAAACAATTAAACTCACGTCCTGCGCGCGCTCCTCCCAGCGATGCCTGCTGAGCGCCAGCTCGCCGGCCTCCCTCCTCAGCCCGTCGAACACGGGGTCGGCCTCCCCCCCCCATGACCTCCTCGAGCTATAGTACTCACGTCCTGCGCGCGCTCCTCCCAGCGATGCCTGCTGAGCGCCAGCTCGCCGGCCTCCCTCCTCAGCCCGTCGAACACGGGGTCGGCCTCCCCCCCCCATGACCTCCTCGAGCTATAGTACTCACGTCCTGCGCGCGCTCCTCCCAGCGATGCCTGCTGAGCGCCAGCTCGCCGGCCTCCCTCCTCAGCCCGTCGAACACGGGGTCGGCCTCCCCCCCCCATGACCTCCTCGAGCTATAGTACTCACGTCCTGCGCGCGCTCCTCCCAGCGATGCCTGCTGAGCGCCAGCTCGCCGGCCTCCCTCCTCAGCCCGTCGAACACGGGGTCGGCCTCCCCCCCCCATGACCTCCTCGAGCTATAGTACTCACGTCCTGCGCGCGCTCCTCCCAGCGATGCCTGCTGAGCGCCAGCTCGCCGGCCTCCCTCCTCAGCCCGTCGAACACGGGGTCGGCCTCCCCCCCCCATGACCTCCTCGAGCTATAGTACTCACGTCCTGCGCGCGCTCCTCCCAGCGATGCCTGCTGAGCGCCAGCTCGCCGGCCTCCCTCCTCAGCCCGTCGAACACGGGGTCGGCCTCCCCCCCCCATGACCTCCTCGAGCTATAGTACTCACGTCCTGCGCGCGCTCCTCCCAGCGATGCCTGCTGAGCGCCAGCTCGCCGGCCTCCCTCCTCAGCCCGTCGAACACGGGGTCGGCCTCCCCCCCCCATGACCTCCTCGAGCTATAGTACTCACGTCCTGCGCGCGCTCCTCCCAGCGATGCCTGCTGAGCGCCAGCTCGCCGGCCTCCCTCCTCAGCCCGTCGAACACGGGGTCGGCCTCCCCCCCCCATGACCTCCTCGAGCTATAGTACTCACGTCCTGCGCGCGCTCCTCCCAGCGATGCCTGCTGAGCGCCAGCTCGCCGGCCTCCCTCCTCAGCCCGTCGAACACGGGGTCGGCCTCCCCCCCCCATGACCTCCTCGAGCTATAGTACTCACGTCCTGCGCGCGCTCCTCCCAGCGATGCCTGCTGAGCGCCAGCTCGCCGGCCTCCCTCCTCAGCCCGTCGAACACGGGGTCGGCCTCCCCCCCCCATGACCTCCTCGAGCTATAGTACTCACGTCCTGCGCGCGCTCCTCCCAGCGATGCCTGCTGAGCGCCAGCTCGCCGGCCTCCCTCCTCAGCCCGTCGAACACGGGGTCGGCCTCCCCCCCCCATGACCTCCTCGAGCTATAGTACTCACGTCCTGCGCGCGCTCCTCCCAGCGATGCCTGCTGAGCGCCAGCTCGCCGGCCTCCCTCCTCAGCCCGTCGAACACGGGGTCGGCCTCCCCCCCCCATGACCTCCTCGAGCTATAGTACTCACGTCCTGCGCGCGCTCCTCCCAGCGATGCCTGCTGAGCGCCAGCTCGCCGGCCTCCCTCCTCAGCCCGTCGAACACGGGGTCGGCCTCCCCCCCCCATGACCTCCTCGAGCTATAGTACTCACGTCCTGCGCGCGCTCCTCCCAGCGATGCCTGCTGAGCGCCAGCTCGCCGGCCTCCCTCCTCAGCCCGTCGAACACGGGGTCGGCCTCCCCCCCCCATGACCTCCTCGAGCTATAGTACTCACGTCCTGCGCGCGCTCCTCCCAGCGATGCCTGCTGAGCGCCAGCTCGCCGGCCTCCCTCCTCAGCCCGTCGAACACGGGGTCGGCCTCCCCCCCCCATGACCTCCTCGAGCTATAGTACTCACGTCCTGCGCGCGCTCCTCCCAGCGATGCCTGCTGAGCGCCAGCTCGCCGGCCTCCCTCCTCAGCCCGTCGAACACGGGGTCGGCCTCCCCCCCCCATGACCTCCTCGAGCTATAGTACTCACGTCCTGCGCGCGCTCCTCCCAGCGATGCCTGCTGAGCGCCAGCTCGCCGGCCTCCCTCCTCAGCCCGTCGAACACGGGGTCGGCCTCCCCCCCCCATGACCTCCTCGAGCTATAGTACTCACGTCCTGCGCGCGCTCCTCCCAGCGATGCCTGCTGAGCGCCAGCTCGCCGGCCTCCCTCCTCAGCCCGTCGAACACGGGGTCGGCCTCCCCCCCCCATGACCTCCTCGAGCTATAGTACTCACGTCCTGCGCGCGCTCCTCCCAGCGATGCCTGCTGAGCGCCAGCTCGCCGGCCTCCCTCCTCAGCCCGTCGAACACGGGGTCGGCCTCCCCCCCCCATGACCTCCTCGAGCTATAGTACTCACGTCCTGCGCGCGCTCCTCCCAGCGATGCCTGCTGAGCGCCAGCTCGCCGGCCTCCCTCCTCAGCCCGTCGAACACGGGGTCGGCCTCCCCCCCCCATGACCTCCTCGAGCTATAGTACTCACGTCCTGCGCGCGCTCCTCCCAGCGATGCCTGCTGAGCGCCAGCTCGCCGGCCTCCCTCCTCAGCCCGTCGAACACGGGGTCGGCCTCCCCCCCCCGCGCCATGACCTCCTCGAACTCGGCCCGCAGCGCCTCGAGTCCCGCCTTGATGGACTGCACCGGCAGCTCCGCCTCGGCCCACTCGCGGAGCTTTATGTCCACGGATGTGTTGAATTTGTCTGGAAATTATCATTCATATTAAAGCCAAAAAAAATAGATGCAGTTTGTGGGTTTGGAACACCAAGTGAACTCGCAATTTCTTGTTGTTTTTCAAGCCTAAATGCAAGGAGGGTGGATAATCAAAATACTGTTTATACGTGGACGAACTCGCGGGTCCACCCGCTACCTAATAACAAAAAATACAATCTACCATCGTGGCTAATAAGGCTAATGAACGACTCATGAAAAGCATAATTATTACAAGAACCTACTTATTATTCAATACATGATCCGTGATACGAGTAGTCATAATTATTATTAAACGTCACTATCTAATAAACTAAACTATTGTCTTGAAATCGAAGGGTGGTTTTTTGTTGTACAAATGAATACACGATTTATAGGGTATATGACATAACTTAATAACAATTGAACTATGAGTGCGTAACATAACGGAAAAAAAATGCCACCTTGTTCAATCAAGTTGACTACACGAAAGTTAAAGGTTATTGTCATATGATAGCTTTGGACAACAAAAACCCATCCTTTTCCTTTTTTATTTTAAGCATTAACACTTACAATTAATTCTTTAAATTAGATTCTTAGAAAATTCTTTCAAATAAAAATTAAGAAAAAATATTTTATTTTTAGGTGTATCCCAATTGTTTTTTCTAGGGTTTAAAAAACCATTTACGAGTATCTTCTTCATCCCTATTCCACTAGCATTAGCATGTATTACAAAATGGTTCTCACTGGCATCTATATCGTAGGGGTCCAGCCATATGGTCGACGTAGTGTTATCGCCGGAGTTCTTGATCTTTATCTGTTTGGGGACTGCGGGCTTGTCTGGATAGATGGGTTAGGTTAGGTTAGGTTAGGACTTGGCTCTCATTATTGACTTAATATGGGGGCTTAATATCGCTGTGAATAAAGCATCCGTCACTCTTACACTTAAATATTTTTGTCAGAAAGTGACGGATATTTAACCCACAAAGATAAACGCGACCATAATATGGATATTAAATGTATGTATGTATGTATGTATGTAAACACTTTAATGTACAAAAAACCGAAATTGAAATACAATATTTACATAATTGGACCAAAAAATGTATAATACTGATGGTAATTATCAATAAAGAAGTATCGGTATCAGTAATAGGCCCACAGAACTGATAAAAATTTACAATGGCAGTAAGGATAGCAAACAAAACTATAGAGATGTCATGTTAATTGTGCCAAATATGCTTTTATACGCCATTTTTATCACAATTTTGTTATGCTAACCATCATTCGGCATAATTTACTTTAGGTAATTTGTTCTATTGTCAATAACTGTTGTTTGTCATAGTTTCAATGCACGTATTTTTTTATAATTCGCATACCTACTTGTTGTTAGTGTGTGACGTGACCGAAATGGTCCAATTTTTTTTTCCAACTTTAGCATGTTAAAAGATAGAGCTGTTGTTTTTTTGTTGCTAATATACATCTAAGGTCTAAGGAGTAGGAAAAGAAAGGACAGGAACTCACTAAGGTCTTCTCGAACAAATTCTATAGTTTTTCCATCTTCTATTTTTTTCTTGCTCGCTTGGCGGACGGGGCCCCGAGCAGTGTTTTGGGCAAGGACAACTTGGAAGCCTAAAATAGGATGACTTATGTTATAGGTTGCAGAAACCTACAGTTCAATATTCACTACGATTTTTACTCAAGAGATTGAAAACTATCACGTCAAAAAGGTTCTAAATAAATTTATATCTGGTACTGATATGTCCAGAACGCAACCCTGCTCAAACGCTTTGTTCCCCTTAGGGAACACTTAGCGATAGGTAGGTATATTCTGCGTAACCTTGAGCGAGTGTCGCTTTTGTGTTGAGGCTTTTTTTATGATATTTTTCATATCTTATTGTGCCTGTGACAGCCAGCTGATTACCGGCCATTAATACTGGCAATAAGGCCTCTTCTCCCTCCTCTGTGTACTCACCGACGTCCTCCTGGGCCTGCGCGGCGCTGGGCAGGTAGATCCCGTGCAGCACCTTGCCGGCGGCGGCGGCCCACAGCGCGGCGCTGAGCCTCTTCTCCCAGGCGGCGGCGGGCACGGCCGACAGCTCGGCCGACTGGTCCAGCAGCTCGGCGCGTGCGCGCTCGAACAGCTCGTCGCGGTCGAGCTCACGTTGTCTGAACGAACACGATGACTTAACCACAGTAATTATGAAATATAAATCGACTCGACTCTGCGCATTTGTGACTTTTGGCTTAGGCTCAAGGCGAGAACGGTCCCGTTTCAGCAAAATGTTTAACCATGTTCAGAGTATCTTCATGTAATACCAATATGGTGACGTCGATATACTTTTTTTTAGTATTTACGTGTAACAGTTGTCTCAGGTCATTAATATGCATCAACAAGTAATTTGGGCCGAGAATACTTCCTTGCGGTACGCCATAAACCACTTTAGCTTCGGAGCTTGAAATTTCCTTCTAATTTTATTTTTTTACACCCAATCACGAAGAAACCTATTGAAAATGTCAAGTACGTTTCCTCGTATTCAAATACATAACATATTTTTAGAAGAAGCGAAATCAAGTTATCAAAAGCTTTAGCTAGGTCAGGGAAAACACCAACACTGTTAATTTATTTCTCCATCTATCTACCAGCACATACTCCTAAGCAATTACTTTAACGTTTCTTAAAACAAACATCTCACCCTGATTAATTCACCGATCTTTAACAGTCTACCTGTTTATCTGTCTATCTATAAATCCACCTGTCTTATGCCCAATTCCTTAATTCAAGAAACGAATCGTTTTCCTTACGTCTCGTTAAAATTTGACATTTGCTACGTACAAAATGTGTCAAATTTTAACGAGACGTAAGTTAAACCATTCGTTTCTTGAATATAGGAACCGGGCATTAGTCTACTGACCTGGGAAAGGTGTTCTTCCACTCAGTCTCCAGGTTAAACCGCATCGCTTTGAACGCGTCGGCTTGTTGCTCGACCGAAGCGCGAACCATTCGCCAAAAGCAATCCGCTACAGCCAAAGAGAGATTCCGCGTCGTCACTTGAGATGGGGTCACCAAACCGTCTCTGTAATTTACATTAAAAAAATAAGTTTAATTAATGAATAATTACATGAGCATGCACTTGGCGTGCTATGCGTTTACATGGCGGAAAGAAGGGAATTCTTTACACAGCAATAGAATACTCGGACAAGATATAGAAAAAAAAGATTCATACTTTTTAGATAATAATTAGACCCCGTTATCTTGTCGCACTGACATCACTTTTTTATAGGGATTGAATGTTTATTTTATCGACTATTTAAATATCGATGGTATTGTACTTAGAGGTATGACTTGTTACTAACAATGAGTCAAAGACAATCATTACTAAAAATGTGATAAAAAAGAATGGGATCAATAATAAACAAATAATATGTAAATAGTAGCAAATAGGTACATTTTTTTGGGAAGTAATTAAATGGTCAGCCGTTATTAAAATTGATCAGCAAAAAAAATCAGCAATTAATTCATTTGGGCAGCATAAAAAGATTTGGGTGGCAATAAATAAAAATCGGGCTACAACTCTTTGTTCAGCAAACAATTTATAAACGGGTAACATTTTAAACAATTTCGATCAGCTTTTTTTGTCATTTGTCTGCCTAATAAACAGTCGAGCTGCAAAATAATTATTTGGGCAGCAAGATTTTACAATTGGTCAGCAGAGAAAACATGTCTGTAAGAAGTTTAATTAAGAGGTATGCATATTAAAATAATGGTCATCTATAATATAGAAGTGGATTGCGTTTAGTTTGAAAAGTCAGCAGTGTTTACAAGTTAAGTTTTGTCACACAATTTTCTATCACAATCACACCCTAGATTAACCAAAATTTGTATCATAAATATGAGGTAGGTTAGGTTAGGTTCGTTTTTATATCAGGCCCGGAGGGCCAGAACAACCCACAAATAGGAGATCCGCGTTAGCGGAGCTCCGTCGACTCTGTTAAATTTGTAAATTTGATGGTGGGTTTGGGATGTGTGTGTTGCCGGCACGGCAGTAAATTTGTTAATTACACCTTTGTGTACACAACTGTACCCAAAAGTGGATCTATTAGGAAACACTGCATTGGTATTTAAAAAGGGGATCTATAAGGAATAAAGGCGAACTTTTTTCAAGGGTGTATCTGCGAGGAAAGTGTGCCCTAGAGGAATAATTCTATATAAATTGAATAATTTACAAAAAAAGAGAGTATTTTTGAATGAACTTTGTAATAGTTGCGCCCATTTTGTTGATGACCAATTTGATTTTATTGCTTCCTTTTTTCTGCTTGACAAAATGAATTATTTTGCTTACCTTCTGATTGCTTACCAAAATTTAATTATCTGTGGGTCGTTCAATGCAGCTCAAATATTTAATATGCTGACCAAAATAATTTAGAGCAGCCCAATATGTCATTAATTGCTGACAGATTTATAAATGTTTGCTAACCATAAGTTGCTTACCAACTAGCTATTTTGGCTGACCAAATACATATTTCTGTTCACCAAAATGAGAATATTTTGCTGACCGGTTAATTGATACCCCATTTTTTTATATGTTTATCGCATCTTGCTAGAATAATGAGGTTATCTTCTAATTTTTAATCAAGAAGTTTTAATACCTACGCCATATTGAGATTTAGCAGAGATTTAAAAGGCAAAAAATCAGTCACATTGTTGCGTTATAATATAAACTACAAACATCGATATAGAGAGGGTCGATAAAATAAACATTCAATCCCTACAACAGAGCGACGTAAATGCGACAAGATAACGGGGTCTAATAATAATCCCTCTTTGTCCCGTGTGTTTGCCGGGTTAGAATAGTGCCACTCCACGTATTCCCGTGGATGTAAAGAAATGAAGGCTTGAAGTACTGTTAGGCGATGGGCTTGCACCCTGTCACTAATATAGGTACACTGGTAAACATTTTAGCCTCATTGTGCAAAATGTGGTTAAAGAATTATCAACACATTTTTAGTTGTTGGTAATTCTATAGCTCTGCCTACCCCACTCTGGGAATGAAGGCATGAGTTTATGTTTAATCCCTCTGGTGGCCTTATTTAATTGGGTCCAGAGAATTAAAGCCTCCTATTCAGACCTTTAATAGCTTTACTTGCTGCAGCGAATTGGTTTAATAATTGCAGAGGCCTTGGGCAACTGTTCCCTACTCCTTCCCTCTAGAAAATACTACGGTCTTTGGCCCCATATATCAGCTAAAGTCTAGCTATACTCATATGAACATCTAAGACCCGACGGCCGGCTGTGGTGAGATATTAGTGGAATATATACCTTTTTTAGGCAGGTAGGAGGTTAAGGCCTTCTGACTAGTCTCGTAATACCCATGCTCATGGGGAACAGCTGGCCCTCCAGGACGCGCCGGATCCAAGAGACGGTTAGGGCGCATAACGTCCCACTCGCAAAACGTCCCTCCAGCAAAATTACGTCCCATTCGCAAAACGTCTTCTCTGCAAATGGTTCCTTATGTAAAATACCCCATTTGCAAAACGTCCCTTTCTTAAAAGGTCCCACCCCTTTCGCAAAACGTCCCTATTGCATAACGCTCCTATCGCAAAACGTCCCGTCTGCGAACTGACCCATTTGCAAAATCTCCCGTCTGGAAAAAGCTTGTTTAAGTAGAGTCTTCTCATGGAAAGGAACGTTTTGCGAACGGGTCATTTTGCGAAAGGGACGTTTTGCGAAGGGGTAATTTTGCGAAAGGGAGGTTTTGCGAACGGGACTTTATTTATGTGAAGGGATGTTTTGCGAACGGGACCTTTTGCAGAAGGGTCATTTTGCGTAAGGGACATTTAGGAAAGGGACATTTCGCGAAAGGGACGAAGGGACATTCTGCGAGTGGGACGTTATGCGCCCTAACCCAAGAGACCTGGCTGTGACCGTGATCCAAGGAAGCACTCACTTGAAGAGCTTGGAGGACCTGAAGAAGCGCTCCTCGTACTCGCGGATGCTCTGGATGGAGTCGTCCTTGCGGCTGCGGCCCGTGACCACGGCGTAGTAGCCCAGCGCCTTCATGGGGAACAGCTTGCCCTCCAGGATGCGCCGGATCTGCAATACACCTACTGTTAAAACTGGATATAAACTTACAATATACTAGCAGAAAATATCAGAGGAAAATCTCACATAAATCGACCTCCCAAACTAAGCTCTAAAGTCGAAACCATAATCCATGAGGCAACTTTGAAAGAAAAAGGGTTACCAGGGCTAACTTCACAACAATCAAATCATTAGTAATTTATTAACGTAAAGTGAGGAATGAGTAGTCAAAGGGTTCGTAAGGACTAGATTGCAAAACGATTACGTAAGCAAAACGTTGTTGTTGCATGACGACCAACTAAACAAAACGCCTTTTTCGTACAATGCCCTAGTAAGCAAAATGTCTAGGTTGTAAGTTATGCCTAATTTTCCACCGCCATGGGGGCTCTCATACGTATTTTTTTTTTTTGCCGTTTTTTGCTCGATATTAATAACGGCAACAGGTACACTTGAAAATATTCACAGAATATTTAGTTGTATATTCACTTTTAATATAAAATTATTAAATTAAAATTAATCCCATACAACAAACATATTTTTTTTTGGCGTTTTTTTGCTAATATTTTATAGATAATGGTACGGAACCCTTCGTGCGTGAGTCCGACTCGCACTTGACCGGTTTTTATTCATCTATCCGTCTATCGCATGCAAGTTGGTGAAGCTTTATAAATAAACTAGAGGACGCCCGCGACTTCGTATGCGTAGAATTAGTTTCCCGCCACTCCCCCCATTTCTTCCCGTTGGGGGTCGATTTTCGGAAAATCCTTTCTTAGTGCTCACTTACATCATGAAAGGAACCCCTGTACCAAATTTCAATTTTCTAGGTACAGTAGTTTCGGCTGTGCGTTGATATATATATGTCAGTCAGGTTTGCCTTTTATATATGTACTAGAGGACGCCCGCGACTTCGTACGCGTAGAATTAGTTTCCCGCCACTCCCCCCATTTCTTCCCGTTGGGGGTAGATTTTCGGAAAATCCTTTCTTAGTGCTCACTTCCATCATGAAAGGAACCCCTGTACCAAATTTCAAGTTTCTAGGTACAGTAGTTTCGGCTGTGCGTTGATATATATGTCAGTCAGGTTTGCCTGTATAGATGAAGGTAGTTCCGATACTCACTCTGTTAGGGTTGGCGAGGTTCTCCTCGGCCAGGTCGACCTTGGTGAGCACGAAGATGGTCCGCTTGCCGCCGGGGTCGCACGACGACACCAGGTCGGTCACGTTGCTGCGCTCCGCGTCCACTGACCCGTCCTGGGAAACATCACATACAAAATATGTAAGTAGGTACGCTAGATAGGTTAAATTCGCATTAAAAAAAAACTAGACAATAGGGTATTTGCCTGATTTTAAGTAGTGAGGTCACCAATGTAACAGCTGATACAGCTGATGTAGTTAGTTCTTATCAGATCATTAGAATAACGATGCTATAAAAGTTTATAGTTTAAACCTTGACATTTACTTATAATTCTGCTTACGATGCATTATCGTAAGTTCCACACCATTAACCCTAAGCCTGGATAATGACTAGAAACCATAGTATATAAGCAGAACATTATTCCAATAAAGGACAGTATTCTCCAAGACTCTTGAGTCGTCATTTCAACCTAGCACCCTACACTGCAATTAAATTTTATATATATTTTTGGATAATATATCAATATACGTAGTATGATAAAATAAATCAAAATCAAATTTGAAATTGGTAATAAAATAAAAAAGTTATGGCCTTTTAATTTTTTTTGTCTATTTATTTCTCACAAAACGATGTTTTTCGTGTAATTCATATGGCGGTTGAGAAGTATGACGTTATATTACAGTATTTTCCCCTCTGTCTAAAAGCAAGTTTTAAACATTTATATCTTTTGTATTTTTGAAGATAATAAAAAACTATTTATACTAGGCTATTCGCCTATTCGTCATATTCGAAACCTATAATATTATAAGGTTATAAGAAACCTATATCTGGGGTTGTGTTTTAATGTCAACATTAAAGTATTGCATGTCATTAAAGTATCGGTTATCGATGTGGTTGCATCTTAATGTTCACATTAAAGTATTGGCCTTAATGTAAACAATAAGATACAGGTCAACGACAGATACAGGTTTCCCACATATTGTAGAAAACTTATGATGTGCATGTAGATAAAGTTATCTATGCGACTGTCCCACATAATTAGGCATTAAAACATTTGTGTATTAATGCCTCTCATTATGCACCAGTCACATAAACTACTAATCCAGCCGCATTACTGATCGTGTGTTGTTATAATAACAATGTTACCTGAATACACAGAATGATGGCGTTCGGATTCTCCATGTACTGCTTGCTCATGTGTTTGATGGCGTCTCGGGTATCCGAAGCCATGTCCACCGTTTGTGTCTGGAAACAACATGGAACAATAGGGAATGATTTTTTGTGACATGGACATAAGGGAAAATTACAAAAATTCAGATTAAAATACCCAATATCTCTGAAACTAGTAAAAATCGCTCAACATATATAGGAGTTAAATCGATAGCTTTTTAGGCTGCTCTATCAGCGCTCTCAGTTTTGGCGTTGGTTTTAGGGACACCCGGTATGTACCACTTCCAACTTCATCACAACGGACTTGGGTCCCCAGGCATCACACCCGCCTGGAGAGAGATCTCTCTATTGTCTCTCTTCCTACAGGATAATAACCAGGGATCGGAAATTCGGATCGATATTTACCTAAACTTTCGCGGCGGCGTTGTTGTTCAGTTGTATGGAGGTGGACTCAATCATATTACTCATAAATAAAACACCCGGGATTTCTAAATAAATAAATTACGCCAGCATAAGTTAACAATTAAGTATTTATATTAATTATTTGAAGTTATTTTCCACGTATAGATTTACCAAATTTACCTATAACTCATTTGCCTAGCGAATTTATAGGAGCAAAACGGAACGTTTTATCCTTTATGTAAAACAATTATTATTAACGTTTTGTAGAATCCCGGAATCCCGAAACTTATATTATAAAATTATATTTTTAAGAAGCCGACGCCATGTTCGCCTATCTTTTTCCGGGATTTTTCCAACTTTAGGTAAATATCGATCCGAATTTCCGATCCCTGATAATAACTCACAGAGATGACTCCCGGCAGGTCCACGAGCACCATCCGCTGTATGCCCGGCCCCTTCACCGACATGGCGATGACGTCCGTCGACACGGTGCGCCCGCCGCGCACGCTGTTCCGCATTCGCATCTCTACCTCCCTGGGAATAAGGGTTTACATTGAGTAACATGATTAAGGTAAAATTGTTTAGTAGAAGGTATTTTTTTACTATGTAAACAGATCAGCGGGCTTAGTATGGCTGCGTCTATATCGCATGTCAAAGGTGAATAAAGCATCCGTGACTCTCGTACTTATTTACGTGTCAGAAGGTGACGGATGCCTTATCCACACTTTGTCACACGATATTAGGGCCCCTAGTGGCTCTGTTAATCAGCCAATCAAAACTGTTTTGATGAGCTTAGACGTATCAGTGTTTTGCTTCTATCGGCTGACGAACTATATCACGTGGTTTTATATTTACATTTAGTTAGTATAAATACTTATTATCAAATGGACTACAGTAAATTTACATATTTTTTGCAAATTAGCAATCTAAAACCGTAGGTTTTGATCAAATCAATTTTGTCAATATAAAAAAAATACAACAAAAACTAGGTTCAGATAGTAGAAGGTGGGATTCAATGTTCTTTGCTCAAACAGGCAACAAAAAAATATGAAAAAAGTGTCTGTGTGTCTGTTGGATTATATACAATTTATGAATAACTCACTTCCGTAGGTCAGCGAGATCAGATTCCTTGTTGAGATCAAACTCGCGCGCAGAGTCCCTGAACTGCGCCACGTGGTAGGGGCCCTCGGACAGGGTCACCTTCACGGGGGCTCTGCGGACAAACAACCATTACATCACATAATCTTCCGGAATATCACATCACCTATGCGGAAGTCTGACTTCTGAGCGAATATTCGGCCGCCGTGATTGTGGTCTTCAATATATTGCCGAAAATGCGCGGAAGATGCGCTTTTGCGCGATCATTTCCAGCACGCTGGTCTTGCCGTCCGTCTAGCCGCGTCCAGCAGACAGCTGGTCCAGCACTCACCGGGTGCACATCTCGCCGGCGCCTCGCGGGAAGATGCGCGCCTGCGCGGTCATCTCCAGCACGCTGGTCTTGCCGTCCGTCTGGCCGCGTCCAGCAGACAGCTGGTCCAGCACTCACCGGGTGCACATCTCGCCGGCGCCGCGCGGGAAGATGCGCGCCTGCGCGATCATCTCCAGCACGCTGGTCTTGCCGTCCGTCTGGCCGCGTCCAGCAGACAGCTGGTCCAGCACTCACCGGGTGCACATCTCGCCGGCGCCGCGCGGGAAGATGCGCGCCTGCGCGATCATCTCCAGCACGCTGGTCTTGCCGTCCGTCTGGCCGCGTCCAGCAGACAGCTGGTCCAGCACTCACCGGGTGCACATCTCGCCGGCGCCGCGCGGGAAGATGCGCGCCTGCGCGATCATCTCCAGCACGCTGGTCTTGCCGTCCGTCTGGCCGCGTCCAGCAGACAGCTGGTCCAGCACTCACCGGGTGCACATCTCGCCGGCGCCGCGCGGGAAGATGCGCGCCTGCGCGATCATCTCCAGCACGCTGGTCTTGCCGTCCGTCTGGCCGCGTCCAGCAGACAGCTGGTCCAGCACTCACCGGGTGCACATCTCGCCGGCGCCGCGCGGGAAGATGCGCGCCTGCGCGATCATCTCCAGCACGCTGGTCTTGCCGTCCGTCTGGCCGCGTCCAGCAGACAGCTGGTCCAGCACTCACCGGGTGCACATCTCGCCGGCGCCGCGCGGGAAGATGCGCGCCTGCGCGATCATCTCCAGCACGCTGGTCTTGCCGTCCGTCTGGCCGCGTCCAGCAGACAGCTGGTCCAGCACTCACCGGGTGCACATCTCGCCGGCGCCGCGCGGGAAGATGCGCGCCTGCGCGATCATCTCCAGCACGCTGGTCTTGCCGTCCGTCTGGCCGCGTCCAGCAGACAGCTGGTCCAGCACTCACCGGGTGCACATCTCGCCGGCGCCGCGCGGGAAGATGCGCGCCTGCGCGATCATCTCCAGCACGCTGGTCTTGCCGTCCGTCTGGCCGCGTCCAGCAGACAGCTGGTCCAGCACTCACCGGGTGCACATCTCGCCGGCGCCGCGCGGGAAGATGCGCGCCTGCGCGATCATCTCCAGCACGCTGGTCTTGCCGTCCGTCTGGCCGCGTCCAGCAGACAGCTGGTCCAGCACTCACCGGGTGCACATCTCGCCGGCGCCGCGCGGGAAGATGCGCGCCTGCGCGATCATCTCCAGCACGCTGGTCTTGCCGTCCGTCTGGCCGCGTCCAGCAGACAGCTGGTCCAGCACTCACCGGGTGCACATCTCGCCGGCGCCGCGCGGGAAGATGCGCGCCTGCGCGATCATCTCCAGCACGCTGGTCTTGCCATCCGTCTGGCCGCGTCCAGCAGACAGCTGGTCCAGCACTCACCGGGTGCACATCTCGCCGGCGCCGCGCGGGAAGATGCGCGCCTGCGCGATCATCTCCAGCACGCTGGTCTTGCCGTCCGTCTGGCCGCGTCCAGCAGACAGCTGGTCCAGCACTCACCGGGTGCACATCTCGCCGGCGCCGCGCGGGAAGATGCGCGCCTGCGCGATCATCTCCAGCACGCTGGTCTTGCCGTCCGTCTGGCCGCGTCCAGCAGACAGCTGGTCCAGCACTCACCGGGTGCACATCTCGCCGGCGCCGCGCGGGAAGATGCGCGCCTGCGCGATCATCTCCAGCACGCTGGTCTTGCCGTCCGTCTGGCCGCGTCCAGCAGACAGCTGGTCCAGCACTCACCGGGTGCACATCTCGCCGGCGCCGCGCGGGAAGATGCGCGCCTGCGCGATCATCTCCAGCACGCTGGTCTTGCCGTCCGTCTGGCCGCGTCCAGCAGACAGCTGGTCCAGCACTCACCGGGTGCACATCTCGCCGGCGCCGCGCGGGAAGATGCGCGCCTGCGCGATCATCTCCAGCACGCTGGTCTTGCCGTCCGTCTGGCCGCGTCCAGCAGACAGCTGGTCCAGCACTCACCGGGTGCACATCTCGCTGGCGCCGCGCGGGAAGATGCGCGCCTGCGCGATCATCTCCAGCACGCTGGTCTTGCCGTCCGTCTGGCCGCGTCCAGCAGACAGCTGGTCCAGCACTCACCGGGTGCACATCTCGCCGGCGCCGCGCGGGAAGATGCGCGCCTGCGCGATCATCTCCAGCACGCTGGTCTTGCCGTCCGTCTGGCCGCGTCCAGCAGACAGCTGGTCCAGCACTCACCGGGTGCACATCTCGCCGGCGCCGCGCGGGAAGATGCGCGCCTGCGCGATCATCTCCAGCACGCTGGTCTTGCCGTCCGTCTGGCCGCGTCCAGCAGACAGCTGGTCCAGCACTCACCGGGTGCACATCTCGCCGGCGCCGCGCGGGAAGATGCGCGCCTGCGCGATCATCTCCAGCACGCTGGTCTTGCCGTCCGTCTGGCCGCGTCCAGCAGACAGCTGGTCCAGCACTCACCGGGTGCACATCTCGCCGGCGCCGCGCGGGAAGATGCGCGCCTGCGCGATCATCTCCAGCACGCTGGTCTTGCCGGCCGACTGGTCGCCCACCACCACGACGCGCGGCAGCCGGTCCGTCTCGCCGGCGTCCCAGCCGGACAGCTCGTCCAGCACCGCGGAGTACATGTCGATCAGGGAACGCTGCAACAATGACATTTTTCTCAAAAAAGCGCGAGCTCGGTACGTGTTTTTCTGATATTTTTGAAGCAGTTTCTGTTATCGGAATTCGATGACAATACAATATAGACCTGACCTGATGATGGAGTCAAAAGGTGGCAACAGGACCTTCTCAATTCTTAACATAGACCCACAAAGTTTGGACTGGTTAGTTTAATCTCGATCATATGATCAGGGAAAAAGTACAGTAGACTGCAAAGTTGTTTTAACAACAGCAATATGGACTTCTTTTTACCTTGATCTTCCTAGCTGGCGGCTGCCGACCCTGCCGCAGCAGCATGTTCTGCTGTCGCAGCTCTCTGTTCTCCTGCTCAAGTCTCTGCAACTCGCGCTGGTATCGAGCTTGCAAGGCCAGCACCTCGTCTTGTAAGGCATGCACTCGCTTTTCTGCGAACAATATTAAAAAACTGGGACGGGTTTTTGTGGAATGGAGGAGGCGAACCCACAAGTTACCTGATGATTCTCTGAGGCTCAAGGTCGTTTGCAATTTCAAGACAAAAATTAAAACAATACAGAATAAGCCGAGGTGCTGAGAAGGAAGGTTATATATATCATTATAATAATAATTCAGTATCTTTTTCCTATTCAATCCACCAGTTTTATAATTAGTAATCATTAAAAACCTAAAATGTAGTTTTTTTCTGTGGCGTGGAATAAATATTTTCAGTTCTGTTCTATTCTATTGTATTCTATTATAAAGCGGTCATAAAAAAGCATGAAAATCGCCTAACTGGCGCAATCGGTAGGATGCCGTAAACTTTGAATGCACCCGGTTACATAATGTGCTTATTTATCAAGGAAGTTATTACTGATTGCGTTAAACCCTTCATAGTATCACTTGCCATCTCCACCCGTATGCACCCGATAAACTTACCATAAGAGGGTTCATCGTTCGACGATCGACCAGAAAATGCTGCCGACGGCATCGGTTTGCTCTGCAAGTTGTTTACTATCTTCGGCGCCGGTTCTGAAAACAAAACAAACAATTAAATATTTGAAATTAAGAGTTACTGAACCCTCTTCTGGGGATGGATATCCACGCCACAAGGCCTGAACCCCAAAAAGATGGCTAGAGAAGCAGCCCCACAACACCTCTTGCGGATGATTTCTTGCGGCTGCAAGAAAGGTTGTGGGAACGCGTGCAGCTGCAGGAAGGCAGGGGACAAGATTGTACATGAGCAGTTGAATAGAAAATGATGAATGCGATGTAATGTGTATTAGTAATGCAAGGACAAGTTTGCACAAGTGAAATCGAGCAGAGTCTCGTGTAAAATCGAGCAGAGGAGGTAACCTGGCCAGATTGAAGCTTGTTTTTGTCGCAGCCCTGGCGAATAGTTGGTACAGCAGCTCGTAAAGGTTGTACAAAAATATTGCGAAGTTCGACAAAATTATGAATTTCGAAAAGTTTTATCTCAGAAAATTTTGGGTCTACAGAGACAATTTTAATCTCATATTGTAGGATATTTAGTCTTATTTAAAAACGTCCTTAGAAGGTACTAGCAAAAATAGTTATTTCGGGTTATAATCGCCAAAATCCGAAATTTTCGTGTTTATCTTCATTTTTGACAAAGTTGCCTTAGGCGCTCAGATTCACAAACTTGGATTATTCATCGGGCCAACATCATAAAAAAGTATGCAAAAAATCAGAACTACCGGATTTGACGCAATCTACCCCGTACTTTCAATGGCCAATTTTCCTGCAGTATATTGTATAATAAACCATTTGTTTCTTAACAAACAATAAATATATAAATTGAGATAAAACTCGTACAAACCGATATGCTGCGGATTGTTGGCCGCTGCGGCCGCCACGGCGTCTTCGTAGCGCTGCGCGAGCCAGTCCTTGAGCTCGCCGGCGCGCGCCAGCCCCGCCTCGCGGAGCCGCGGATCTGCGGACAGCAGCAGGCGCTCACCTACCGGGGAACGACACGGCTAGCGTGGCACTAGTAATACACAATAGGGGGAGGGGGAGGTTTTTGAAATGCACTTGCTTGTTGAGTGATATTTGTCATGGAACTAACCTTGCAAAAAAAAGATCCCAGCTCGTAGCTGTAGCTCGGGTGGTACCAAATCCACCAGTTATATCTACTTGGTAAATTGATTTGGTATTTTTAATTTACTCTTACTAATCTAGTTAAAACAATGGATTTTAATCTGGTGCACTTGTTTTTAAATTGCCGCCAGATTGGAATCCTTTATGCACTTGTATTGTAATAAAATAACTATTGTGCAACCAAACCAATTAACACATGAAGAAAGATATAATAGCAGAGCACAATGTAACACACTACTTTTTTACTATAAGGAAATGATTTACAATCGCAGGATGCAAAAAATTAGGAACTCATAATGAAAACTGAATATATACAAATCTGCCCTGCTGCTGCTGCAGTGCACTTCAAGAAAGACGGGGTTTTATTTGCAATCAAATCAATTTTTTTTTCTAAACCGTATTTTTTTAATTCCATTAACAATCAAGAGGTTCACAAATAAGGTTGAGATCTCCTTGTAGGTCTCAGTAGACCTGTGTTAAAAGAATCTGCACATAGCTTCAAGAAAGACAGGGTTTTATTTGCAATAGTATGTAACAAAAGTTTATTTTGTAAAGACCTACATGCAACGGTAAAAATCTGACCACTCTAGCTACCATATAGATCTACTAAGCATACCTTTAATTTACTGGACAGTTATGGACCTTATTAAGTCCTATATAATAAAGTATTTTTTTTAAATTGCTCTACCCTTGACTATAGTGATAGCGTACTAAGAGAGTATCTACTAAAAAGCATCAACTTGGCTATACTCTGTAATTGCTGATGTCTACAGCCAATGGTGGCCTCTTTTTATTCAGACCCATTTGTGTCTAATGGTATTAAAAACAAAAAAAACAGGAAGTTGTTCTCACCAATCTGCAGGTTGTCTCCGATCTTGTCTTTAGCGTTGATGAGGGTGGTGGTGAACCGGCCCCACTGTTCTTCATCCGGGATCAATTCGTTCAGCCAGCCCATGTCTGGGAGACCATCTTTCCATTCTACATATTTCTGGAATAAAAAAATATATTCAGTAATTTTGTACTTACACAAACAAAATAGGGATTTTTTTGTCACAATTTAGCATCCTATTTTCTAATGTTAGTAATTTTTCTAGAGTAATAGAGAAATGAAGACACTTAGATTGTTCACATAATAATTCAAAAGCCTTTGTTTTATAAACAGAATACAAAAAATAAAAACAATAAAATGACAATATAAAAGCATAGTTTGTAAGTGGTAAAAAGGATTGTATGTTGGCAATAAATAGTGAAATTATATGAAATTTAGCAAAAGAACCATCACCATTTATTTACATCTGCATATTGCAACACTCTGTCAGAACACTTAACTGTTCAGAGTACTATAATATAATGGGACTTATTTATTACCCAAGATTTTGGGTGTGGCAGTCCACTGTTCAGTAAAGACTTGTAAACCTCACATTACCTTATTTAATGTCATGCCACCGCCGACAGCTCCTCCCAACACCAGATATCTGATCTTGAGTATGCCCCGCACTGCACGGGCAACCAACATGCCATATTTTCTCTTCTGCACATGACTAGTGTCTATTGGCTTCTTCAGAAGCAAGCTGCGTCCAGTCCACACCGAAAACGCAACAGCCCGTTTATCCACACACGACCACACCGGAGACTTTGTAAATGATGATCTAGAAACAAAAAATATTGGTACAAAATGTTATGGGTACAATGGCAACTCAGTTTGTATAACATTACAAGGGTGAAACATTCCTGGCATAACTGAACGATTACCTTATGCGATTATGAAGAATTCTCGACATAGTTTACGTAATTCTCGTGTATGACTTAAACATTAAAATTATGTTTAGCGAATCTTATTTCATAACCTCCAACTCCGGTGTATGTAAAAAAAAACAATCACGTAACAACCGAAAATACTTCAAATTGTATAACAGTTTATTACATTGGTAAATATAACACAATCAACTTGTAAATAATTACTAAATCACTTCATATTTTGAAAATCTGACAATTTGCGGACTTCAAAGGCCACTTCGATTTCATTTTGGATAATTGCGTTTTGTTACAACATGAGATGTGATTTGCAATACTTTTTGACATTTATGCACGTCATTTTTTTTGTTTCTTGAGACAAACAGCCTTTTTGCTAGAAAGTGAGAAAAAGCTCCATTCAATAGAAATCTTACAAGAACTTGATTATAAATATTATTTGCTTTCTTTGTGAATCAAGCCATAATAAGTGCACATTCTACGACTGACTGTTTCACATAGCTATTTCATGATATTTTTTTACCATAACAACACTCAAGTCACTCAACTCGTCTGAGACAAACGTCAAAAATGGACTGAAATTTTCTGCAGTGTTCACAGTTAATTTACGTAAAAAATAAGCATCTATATAAAGGAATTAGTCATTTATAAGTAGGAAGCGAGTGATATTAGGACAGTTATTGTGTTCAGTGATAAAAAACCAGTCGGAAGTGTTGGAATGACCTTGTTTTTCTGATGCGAGTTTCATCGATATTTTGATTTCTGTGAGTATATCCTTCAAATTTGTTGAACGAGCGTTCTCTTTTAAGTGGTGCGGTTTTTTGTATCAATTAGCGCTCCGGGGAGTAATCTCCTATGATATCACGGCCGGTTCCTTGAACTCTGCTGTGAAATGATGTAATTTTATGTCTCGTTCGTAGGGTTTCCTTACAGTGGTTTGTGTTATTTTTAGATTTCGAGTACTTGTAGTACGCGCATGTCGGTTGCGTTTGTTTGCTTGTGCGCTTTAATATTCTGTTTACAGTGTGGTCCTTCTATGTCAGTGTTTGAGAAGTAAACTGCCTCACAGTGACTGGCAATAGGGATGGTTCCAACTCTAGGTAAATGAACTTGCAGGTTTATTTGTGTTTCAAACTTCTTTGATGTTTATTAAAAAGCATGTTTATGTGTGAAACTCAAAAATAATTTGCCTTATTTATAAATTTATACATTTTTCTTTCCATGGATTTAAACTGTTATAGTTTGGCCTCCATTTCAATATATGGATAAAATATGCAAGTGTCATCAGTGTGACTGAATTAATTTTTAAAACAAGGGATCAATGAATTATTCATTAGTAATGTTTAATGAGGTCTAATGACATCATAATCCGTTTTTAGCAGGACTGTATAATACTCTTATATCTGTAGAACAATTTCTAGATAGGATATTTATGATCTAAAAAAATATTTAACTTTTTTTGATTTAAGCTTTTTATTAATTACAAAAAAAATACATATTAATTGCTAAAACTTTTGTGATGTAAATTCCAAAAAAAGTAAAATATAGTTGTAAATCTATTTATAAAAAAACTTAATTATTTGATGCTTGAATAAAATGCTTATTTTGTTAAATCAAATTTTTATAATAAGGTTTAGACTAGACTCTATAATATAAAACCGATTATATGTATAAACTATAAGGTTTACATTCAAACATCAATAATAAAACCATTTTTTAAATAAAGAAAATATCAGATATCTTAATTCACCTGAAAAAAATTAAACAAACATTTCTTCCAGTAGTCATTCCCTAGATCAAAAAAGTTTTCCAACATTTTATGACAAAGACATTTGATAAGCCAAATTCAACTTTCTCTCTAAGCCATAAAGTTATTACTATGTTATTACATATGTACCATCAAGGACTTTAAATGTTAGTATATAGAACCTTATCATAATGACAGCATCAAGTGACGAGATAGAAATTACATAAGAATTATTCATTGGTTATAAAAATAAATAAATAAATATCAGGGGACAATGTCACACCAATTGACCTAGTCCCAAACTAAACTCTAGGCTTGTACTATGGGTACTAGACAACGATATAAATAATTAAATAGAGAAGTACTCACTGACTCAGGAACAAATATTCATGCTCATTACACAAATATCTGCCCTTACCGGGATTTGAACCCAGGACCGCTAGCTTCATAGGCAGGGTCACTACCAACTAGGCCAGCGAGTCTTTCAAAATATGTTAATATTATGCTACAAGGGTTCTATAGTGGTTCATCAATTAAAGTCCGTGACCGTACCAGCATCTTTGGTTTACTTCCTTTTCTTTTGCCTATGTAAAAACCTGCGCCAACTCTGTACAGCAGGCCTATTATGGTCGCGTCTATCGATATGGATAAGCATGGATAAAACATCTGTCACTGTCTTACTAGTATGTAAGTGCGAGAGTGACGGATGCTTTATTCACTGCGATAAAGGTGATCATAATACGGGGCCAGGTATTATCTTAAAGGAGGATGATAATAATGTTTGTGTGGGGACTGTAATTTTAAATGGAAGCAGATGGTTTGTTAGGCGTGTACCTCGAAATCATTAATTTCTTGTAGCTATTCGTGTTTTGCCGCGCTAGCGAATTTTGTTGTAGCATGTAATATCAGTGGTATATTTTATTACTCGCATATATTTTTAATCGCGTTTTACAGCGATGGAATATTTTGTTGTAGCATGGATTATTGATCGCCTATTTAGTTAGCCACTAATATTTTTTGTTGCATTTTACCTTGGTCGCTTATAAATATTGTTGTAGTTTGTATCAACCACCTTTAATAAAACACATAATGGAAAAGAGGGAAATTGTATGCCACATCTATTTGGAGAGATGGGATGTGAACTGTGATACTTACTGACAATAATTCTAAGGCCGGATTTACACTTGTAAGTTATTATAGGTAAGAGTGAGTGATAAATATCTGTATTTCGGTCTTGCATATAACTTTGTTTCAAAACTTACTGTAATAACTTACAAGTGTAAATCCGTCCTAAATCTTAATAATGCTAATCAACTTTCCGGAAAAAAATATAGACCGACTAGTCGGGAACGCCGACTGTCCGGCCAGATTTAAGGCTCCGGCAAACCAAACGCGTGGCAGCAGCAGCGCGTAGCGTCGCGTGGCGTCAGGGAGTTGTAAAACAACAAAACAAATGACACCCCGGCACACCGAGACGCGCGTCTCGCGCGCTGCAGACGCGCCGCACTCGCGCGTCTCGGTGTGCCGGGGTGTCATTTGTTTTTTATTAGAAACCTCAATATCATTTTTTAAGACCTTATCCATAGACACCCATAGGCTTGATGAAAAAATAAATTAGAGTTTCATTTGTAAGTATGGGGAACCCCCAATTTTTTTTTTTTTCTATTTTTGTGTGAAACTCTTAATGGGGTTCACAGAATACATCTACTTACCAAGTTTCAACAGTTTAGTTCTTAGTTTCTGAAAAAAGTGGCTGTAACATATGGACGGACAGACAGACAGACAGACAGACATGACGAATCCATAAGGGTTCCGTTTTTTGCCATTTGGCTACGGAACCCTAAAAAACCCATTTGTACCTACCCAGTGCCAAATACCCAAGTATTTACCCTCTAAATTAGCTATATCTGCTTATGACAGAAGCTTGATGGTATTTGACCTCTATAATAATGATTTGACTTTTACCTTGTGTTTTATAATGAACACATGTACATTGACGCGTAATAAACGTAATAGCAATTAAGCGACAATGTTTCTGACTCAATGTACCTATGTCAAATATATTTGTGTCACTGACTGGAGCATACGACCAATTTTAGAGGATGTCTTGCTAAAATATTCTTCATTATTAATAATCGACGATCGGTAGCAATTTTTCCACGAAAGTATAACGTGGATATGATTTTATGTTTTCATGCACAATTCAAAATGTATGCAGTTTTATTATCGAGGTTTTAACATGTCTATCATTACGCGTGGTTTATCTATCAGTGAATCATTTCAGTTATTAGATGAGGTAAGGCTGTGTAGGTATAAAGATGACATTCTCAGATTCATTAAGTAACAAACTGGAATCAGTAATCGATAGATTTCCCTATTACGAATTTGTTAGAAGCTTAAACTTAAATGATAACGATGAAATATCTGTTGATGTAGAAAGGTCATTCTCTTTATATAAATGGATCCTCAAAGTTAAAAGGAATCGATTGACAATATCAAACATAGAAAAAAATATGATAATTATTTACTACTTATACCAAATTAGATTCAGTGAGTTTTTAACAATATATGGTTTTATTTTTCTGACTTATCCATATTAGTCATTACGTTTAACGTTAAAGTGACATAAAATGCTACCAGTCGCCGATCATTATTTATCATACAGTTAAGGAAACCAGTGGTGGGTCAAGACCTAAATTGTGCGTGGGCAAGGTATATTTCGCGAGGTCCGAAGTATTTATTTTTAAAAAAATTGCTCTACTGCGAGTTGGACTCGCGCACCGAGGGTTCCGTACCGCCGCGCAGTATGTATTATATTACGATTTGAATTCGATGTCGAATCGAATCAGTACGGGCCCAACTCACACTTGACCATTTTTTATTGTTTGTTGTTTTTCTTCAGGGTTTGTAATAAAATCATACCAAAAGCATATTTTACCGTTTTTACAATACAACAAAAATAAATATACGTTGACAAAAACTTTTCTTGTTTTAGATTTGGGACAAATAAAGTTTGTTTATATGAACCCTTGGTAATTGCAATCTAAAGACTAATCCTAAGACTGCAAATGCAATACCAACCCTGGGGCCTTAGCCAAGATGCATTACGCTAACTAGCGTTTCGATTCCTTTAGTTTTTAAACCAATCGCGTCACTGGTAGATGACGTGATACGAAGAGTCACGTAATCTACCAGTGATGCGATTGGTTTAAAAACGAAACGAATAGAAACGATAGCTAGCGTAAAGGGGCTTCTAAACGGGCCATATTTTCACTGCAATATGTGGCCGGCAACTATTGGTGTCTTTCTCTAACATACGAGTAAGAGAGGGACACCAATAATTGCCGGCCACATATAGCAGTGAAAATATGGCTCGTTTAGAAGCCTCTTTATGCATCATGGCTAGCTAGGCTAGGGTCTCTGAGGAGGACTAAGATGGGAAGAGTTTGAGCTTGAATGCCTCTAGGCTAGTAATTTCACCTAGTCGCCTCTAGAAGAATCTCCTCTGACATGCCAATCAACTTTCATGACTCTACACAATTTCCTTAAACGTGAAGCTCATATTATTGTAAGTATCAATCATCTCCAATATTAATACAATATTAAACCTGCTTAAATTATAAACCTTAAAGTCTAGACCTTAAAGTTCAAAACCAGGAACAAATTCCAATGTACACGCAGACACATGGACACACCCACTTCAGTCTAAATATAACATTTATGTACTGATGACCTCATTGTTATAATGATATCTAATGTAAAGGTCATAGAGTTGGGGTTTGTTTGTTATTGCTTTGTTTACTTGTTAGCATTTGCATGCTTGAGATATTTGAGTTTGATTATTTTCGTTTTAACATGTGGCGTGGTCGGAAGATATTCTGGTAACTCACAAGTATAATGAGTTAAATACGAAATGAAAGTATATTTTCTAAACACCTAACTCGTTAAAATGTGTATTCTGCCTGTCATAACCTACGGTGCCCAAATATGGTCACTCACTGACACCCGTATTCAGAAACAATACTTAAGGGATCCTTCACTGAGTAAACGCACTGCGTTCAATACAGCTTTGTGATTGGTCATTTGACCGACCTTTTGTTTATGAGACGATTTGAACCACCCTGTGCGTTCGTGAGCACTGTGAGACCTCATAGTGACATTTGTTTATACGGGTGTGAGCATTGACTTATATATTACTAGCGTATTGCTTTTGAAATCATTGGGTGTGAGTCTAAAGTACGAATTGAAGGTTTATCAACGAGCCATGGAGCGCAGTATATTAGATGTCAAAGAGCAGATCGCATATGGAACACCACACAGCGCTCCAAACAAGCAAAGCTGACGTAGGTGAAAAAACTGCCAGGTTTAGGTGGGATTGGGGCGGTCACGTCTGCCGCATGCACCCGGACCGGTGGGCTAGCGTGGCGACGTAGTCGCGGCAGGCCTAGATGGAGATGGCGGGACGACTTGGACGCATTCCTCAGCAACTGGCCGGAAGAGGCACCAAATAGGGAATTATGGAGATCATTGGGAGAGGCCTTTACCACGCAGTAGGATACTCCTGCAGCCTAGGGAAAAACCTACCCGAGAACGCTGCTGTGAAACTTAAGATATAGCTAAAATAAATAAAAAATCCCGGCCAAGTGGAAGTATTATCTTCCATTATTTTTATTGTTTACCTACTATGGTTCGTGAGATACAGCCTATGAGCCTACTTACGGACAGACCTATTTTTTCCCCTTTTATTCTTTTGTGGTTGTCCATTGGTCTTTTAGACAAGGTGTATTGTCGTCAGTGTGCCCAGGAACTACATGACCTCATTCCCCCCTTCACTTTCTGCCATCAGTCGTCCATATAATTAGCCTAACTTTAATAACTAATATTAATAACTTTATACTTTAGGGAAATAGTTGTTTCGAAATTATATCTTTCATTGATTATTTCCAGTGAACGTTATACTAAACGGGTTCATACAAAGTGAGCGTATATATTGTGACATTTGTGACTGTTATATTATCAGTTCTTATATCTCGTATTACTTACCCAAAGAACAGCAATATGAATCTCGACAAATGTCTAATGTATGGAGATTTAATAAAAATTGGGAAATATTAAAAAAAAGTGTCTAACGGGTAAACCCCTGCATACAGCTTCCTTCAGTAGCGCCGAGATAACAATATCGCATCGACTCCCACGCTTCCTGTAACATAACATTGACTGACTAATGACTGATGACTGATGAGCCACACATACCTCGCAGATAAGAACTTTGTATTATTTTGATGCAAAGCTATCCAAAAGCCTTGTATTTGTTGACTAGCGACTTACCCCGGCTCCGCAAGGGATATTTTTTTATACATAGTAATTAGGGGACGCAATCTTACACAAATTAAACTAGTTGTGTGTAGTTTTAATTCGTTCTCGGCTCAAATCTGAACCAATTTTTATTAAGATACCAGAGGGCTTATTGTCTAAGAGAGAAAGTTAGACACGCACTCGCTATCACGATCGTTTTCATTTTGAAAATCGAAGGCTTGTCTGCATACAAAATGAAAACAATTGCTCCACATTGAAGCCGGTTGCGATTGCGAGTGCGTTAGACAATAAGCCCTCCGATCTTATGAAAATGAAGATAGCATATAAGCCACGGAAAAGCATATAGGCGTACTTTTTATCACAGATCAGATCACGGAGGAAGTTACCGCTTGAAAACTTGCTTATAAGTATAAATACAAGAGCCATGTGGCCGTGTGGTTGCCGGCTTAGAATATTTCCACTCCATGTCTTCCCGTGGAAGTGTGAGGTGACTAAGGGAATAAAGGCTTGTATGTTAGGCGATGGGCTGCAACCTGTCACTAATATACACATGGTAAACATTTTAGTCTGATTGTGCTAAATATGGTTACAGAATTAACAACAAGTTTTTAGAGTTGGTAATTCTGTAGCTCTGCCTACCTCACTCTGGGAATGTACGCGTGAGCGTATGTATGAATGTGTGTAATTCGCGCCATAGGAAGCCACCTACTGTACCAAGTATACACCCGTATTCACAAACGTCCCTATGAGGTCTCACAGTGCTCACGAACGCACAGGGTGGTTCAAATCGTCTCATAAACAACAGGTCGGTCAAAAAGGACCAATCACAAAGCTGTATTGAACGCAGTACGTTTACTCAGTGATCCCTTAAGTATTGTTTGTGAATACGGGTGATAGTTAATTCTGTAATCTCGGACAAGTGAGTGAAGACTGCACCAAAATCGGTCAAGGTTTTTAGGAGCTTATCGCGAACAAACCGGTAGATGCGGCCACGCTTTATACGTAGTTACGATGATGCTACATACTAATCGAAAGTATGAAGCCTATAGAATATGCAAACGTTAGGTTTAGTGCAAATTATTAGTACCGACATATTTTTAATATCATCGGAAAAAAATAGTCAACCTAATGTTTGCATTTTCTACAGCTAGTTATAATTATAAATGAGAAAGTTTGGATGTTTGTTTATTTGTTACTGAATCACGCTTAAACTACTGAACGGATCGGGTTAAAACTTGGCACACATAGGTTATTTATTATCGGATAGTTATTATCCCGGAAAATTTAAAACTTCGAAATCTACGCGGAAGAAGTCGCGGGCAGAAGCTAGTAGGAAATATCCAACACAAGAACAAGTAGTCGCGCTTATCACACAAATACCTAATGCCCAAACTGGGAATCATACCCGGACCGCTAGCTTCGTAGGCAGGGTCACTACTTACTATGACTACCAACTAGGCCAACCACTAGCGGAGTCTAGGGTAGTGATTCTCTCAAAAGCAATGGTGAGCGAATGCAGGAGTGAAGTCCAAGCGGCGAGTTTAAGTAGTCCCGTCTGAGCGAGCAAAACACATTTCAGCGCGTGTATTCAATTTGGCAGCATGGCTTCTCGAACGTATAAAGCTGCCTAATTGAGAATGCACGCGCTAAAATGTGTTTAGCTCGCTCTGACGGGACTACTTAAACTGGCCGCTTGGACATTCACGCCTGCATTCACTACCCTGACCTTCACCAGCCGTCGGTCCAGCTTGCATACAATACTCCTTCTGAAGCTGGTGTCCTCAATAAATCTCACTACTGGTTTTAGCCAAGTAAGAAACAAGGCCAATGCCGCCTCGTATCGGGAAGTCAAAAGGACGGCGCGGGAGATAGAGAAAAATGGCGATTATTCTGACTAGCCTGAATTAAATGATATAAAATGTTTTTTTTACCCCCGATGGAAAAAGAAGCGTGCTATAATGACCGCTATGTGTGTGCGTGTCTGCATGTGTCTGTCTGTGGCGCCGTAGCTATTTATTTATTTATAAAGTTGGGCCTACAGTAACATAATAACAGTAACATAACAATTTTTATCATTTTTTCGATCCCTTTATCTGTAGTGTTTATATATTTATGTATAGTAAAGAAGACAAGGAATAAGTAAAAAAAGGTCTCGCGCAAGATCGATCAAGACTTCGAGAACTTCGTTGGGACGCCAACTACGATAGAGAAAGAACATTTTTTTTTAGGATTAATTAGATAACCATAAAAAAAGTGAATAACGAGTCTAACAAAAAGCAAGCTTTAAAAAACCCAACTATCAATTAAGATAAGAATCATCAAAATCGGCCCACGCGTTTAGTTTCTAGAGCGCCACAAAGGCACAAAGGATAAACATACATACGTACATACATATATAGGCTGATAAACACATAACCCTCCTCCTTCGACAGTCAGGTAAAAAGAAAAATTGATTCCTAAAGGTGCAGTTACACGGGCAACTTTTAACAGCAATTTCTAGCCGACAATCTATGGACATCTCTTTCAATCACACGGAAGTAGACGGCTATTGTTGCCGGCTCTAAATTGCCGTTAAAAGTTGCCCGTGTAGCAGCACCTTAAGTTTATCGAATTGATGTTTCGGTCCACTGACACGTGGTCGATTCGATGCGATACCGTCTCTTGCGCACCGAATGTCATATTGCGGTAATCGAGTCATTACTCGTGAGGAGTGCTGATTGTTGATATACTATCAGTATTGAACGTTATCAAGTGACGACCTAGCTATGTCAGGCGGTCTGAATGTCTGTCTGTTAGGTGCGGTTGAAGAAGTAAGGCTAAGCGCGCACCACGATTTTAGTTTTAGCGGCACGATTTTCTGTTTTCCGAAGGGTACGCTGTGCTGTAGCTATTTTAGATTAAATGCATAATTTAATTGCTATACGCTGGTTAGATTAGGTGTGATATATAAGCGATATCAAAAATAAAGTCTTCTATCAAAACATTGCATTCCAAATTATGAAAATTTGGAATTTTGATGAATTCGGAATTATGACTCTTCGGAATTATCACAATATAGAGAATAATGTAGGTATTTAGTGCACCCTATTTTGATATTTTGCAATGTACCAATGTATATTCAGTAAGTAGGTACAATGCAAAATATCAAAATAATGTAACTAGCTTCTGTAGAATTCGATTGACGTTATTCCTTCCTTTGGGAACTTTTATATTACTAGGGATAAAAAGTAGCCTATGTGTTCATCCAGGGTACCTATAAGCTATCTCCATTCCAAATTTCATCCAAATTCATCCAGCTGTTGCAGCATGAAAGGGTATCAAACTAACACACACACAGAAACTTTCACATTTATAATATTTGTCGGATGTCTTTGATCCTTATAATATATTTTTAATGTGTTTGTAGTTAAATATCAAAGGTTCATATCCCATAAAGTCCTTCGTAAGCGACCCCAACTGATAACAATATTTATATAAATAACAAGCGCACCCGCGTCACGAACGTTGTATTATTATTCCAAATTTCATCCAAATTCATCCAGCTGTTGCAGCGTGAAAGGGTATCAAACTAACACACACACAGAAACTTTCGCATTTATAATATTTGTCGGATGTCTTTGATCCTTATAATATATTTTTAATGTGTTTGTAGTTAAATATCAAAGGTTCATATCCCATAAAGTCCTTTGTAAGCGACCCCAACTGATAACAATATTTATATAAATAACAAGCGCACCCGCGTCACGAACGTTGTATTATTTATTTGATAAGAGAGTTGAAGACCTCGTTATATTCAATAGTTATTGTTTTATCCTGTTCGCATTTAAACGTGTTTTTTGCAATATTTATAAGTCAATTTAGTAATAAAACAGAGAGTTCAAGTGTTTTTCAACAAATTGACGTTAATGTTTTTAATAGACGTTTCACTAATGTTTACTGTTAGTGAAGTGTTTTAGTGTTTTTGTTGTGCTGTTCTAAAGTGATATGTGAAAATGAGTAAGGCGGTAAAAAACCGTTGGGTCAAATTGAAAAGCAATGCTGTTCGTTTCTATAATAAGGAGAAGAAGGAGGTAGGTACCTATTTATTAAAGCTAGCTAGGATATACCTTGTTAATACAATGTTGATGGGATTGCCTTGCTATTGTGTACATGATAGACAAGTAGTGTCAGAAAGGAAGACCTTTGCTGAGTCAGAGTTCTTTTTTTACGAAAACCTAATTATATTGAATAATTGCGTATATTCCTAAGTTCAAAACATTCCAAAAACAGGAACTCTAAAAAAACACAAGACAATAAGTGATGTTATAACTAACAAACAATAAAAAACAATAAGTGGGTATAATCTCCTTTCTCTTGAAAAGAAAAGAAGATGAAAAGAAGTAGTGATGACCAAAGGCCAGGGCCCAGGAGTCTGAAGTTTATTATGACAAAGCATTAGAGTGGTCAACGTTGTCATTGTGTAACAATACAATACTATACAAAACACTCTTGGACACCAAAAAAACATTACAGAATACAAATACGATGTGTACATACTCTCATAGAAGCAGACTGAAAAAAGGACGCAAGAAGTAGGAGGGCTCACATGACACGACTTTTCCGACTGTTTGTAACTCAAGAGTTAAAAGACGACAGCAGTTTCAAAGCTTCGTAATCGTAACTAAATTAGTGTTTCGTAGTAACAAGTTTCGAAGCTATATTTATAAGGTTAAAATTAGCTGTCAATGGCGGAACGGATACGTAAAGATAAGGGCAACAATAGACGCTGTGCTGTGGTACCTACTACCTACGTCTGCATGGGTTTGTTATGTCTCGTACGGTTAAGGAAAAATATAATTCAGAAAACTGAACAACGAGGCTTACACAAAGATACATGGTGTACATGATTTGTACGAACAAATTGTTCAATAGTTATCCCCTGACGTTTTTTTCTGTAGCATTTTTCCTTGTTCCAGACGTGGTTCCAGAAAGCAATTTATTAGTGTCGATTGAGCATTCGCGGAGCTCTTATTTCTGGTTGCGCTGCTAAGCCAATATATCCTTAAACCACCTACCTGTTTAGACTTAATTAGAAATGGGATAATGTGCGATATAGAAAATTTCACACTGGCAAAAAATACTAATATAAACTTCGTGCAAAAAGTATTTTGGAAATATAATCTAACACGCCGGTCAGTTTCTGTGAGGCTTATCTGAATGAGGACTCTTCCATGCGACCGGAGCCCAAATTCGTCTGTCTGTTTGTCGCGCGGTTCTTATGACACTTACATCAAACCTGCGTCGCGCTCGCTGTAACTTACTGAACCTAATGAAGATAGTAAAGTGACTCACGTGTACCGTGTTGTCTGCAGCTGAGCACGGGCGGCGCGCGCATGGCGTCCGTGTGGAAGCGGCTGCAGCGCGTCAACAAGCGCGCGGCCAAGTTCCAGTACACCGCGTCCTACCACCGCGTCGACCTCGACACCACTCCCACATGGTAAGACATTATCTCAACTAACGGACACCAGGATCTATAGCAGCTCTATTTCACACACAGTTTTAGCCCATATTTCTATGTCATACGTCTATACTTAGCGTACGCTATGATAGCTGTTACTGTCAAGAACTTCTACTGCCAATGTTTACTAACTTTTCCAAGGCATTCGACTTGGTTGAATATGGTATTCTCATTAAATAGCTCGGATATTCGGGAATTTGTGGTTCACTATTAAAGTGTTTCAAATTTTATATTTGAAATAGAAGACAACTGGTCATTGTTCAAAGTTTTGAGTCCTTAGGCAAGATTGTGCCCTTAGATGTACCGCAAGGATCGCATCTTGGACCTCTGTTCTTCTTAATTTACATGAACCTTTGCTCCACATTAAAAGATCTAAATCGATCCGCGACTTCAATACTAGTATAGTACCTGGATGACCGCGCTTTGCTCGGTATTATCATTGCCTGAAAACACGGAAAGTTCGATCTTTGCTAAAAATGAAACCTAGCTAGATTGATATATAACGAACGATAAAAACTGCCTATTTGATGTTGCGATTTGATGTTTTCTCAACTGAATCTTAGAATTAATGTAACGAAGTCGTTGGCAAGAACCAGGATACATTGCTAATGTTTAGTTGTCGCCGGCTTGAATATGTTTTAGCTACAATTCAGCTTACGAAATATTAAATTAATGTGTGTTTGGATCTTTGAGAACTGCCGCTGTTTCCCGACGCTAAGAAGCTTGTTCTGGTGTTGCAGGAGACCAAACAAGCTGTCTATCGTGTGGACGAGGCGCTCGCGGCGGGAGGTCACCGACCCAGTGGAATGGGAGCCTTCACTCCGGGACCCTCTCAAGTAAATCACAGGAATCCTCAGTTTGCCTAACCTGTAACACTCATGTGGTTTATTACCTGTTTGGGTGCTAATGTGGCTCTTTTGCTAAACCGATGCCTATTATATCTTACTATATTGCACTTATTTATTTATTTAATCTTTATGGCACAATTATCCAAATTTGAGTACAAAAAGTGAACTTAATGCCTAATGAATGCCATTAGGCATTAAGTTCACTTTTTGTACTCAAATTCTACTAATCTACTTACATGGCTTTCCAGAATAAATTCTCTACATGGTGAAAACCGCATCAAAATCCTTTGATTACTTCGAAGACAAATAGATTGACGCAGATATCCACTTTGTTTTATATTATTTAGAGATTAAAGAGATTGAGAGTCGATGCCAAAATACTTGGCTAGCCTCATAAAAGGTTCCCCTATCCCCGTCATTTGTCCTAATGCGTCTTTTGTCCGAATTTTCGTTTATCCTAAAGGCTAAAAATTTAAAACTTTTTAGTGTATTATATACAACCCTAACCGAACCGAACCGTAGATATAATTGGAAAACTTAAAAATTTGCCTGATTCATCTGAAAACCAGATTAGGGCAAATGAAAATTTGGACGAACGATGTGTTAGGACAAACGTTGTTAGGGATTCTCAGGGACACCCCTCATAAAACACTTCTCTCAAATTCCCAGAGGCAGCGTCGTGTTCTCAGTCCCGTGCAACAAGTCCGTGGCGGTGACGCTGTTCCGAGACGCGCGCACCAACGAGCTCGAGGACAAAGACTGGACCTTCGTTCTAGAAGATGTAAGCATTACAGTAAATCATCTTCTACAAAGGTATCGCTCGGCTTGTATGCGAGCCTTACACATATGGCAAGGCGACTAGTACGCGGGGATTCCCTTTCCTACTACTTAGCCACGCTAAAGTCCTGACTACAGGTTGGCGCAGACATAACCGCACGGCAAATCAGCTCAAAGTGAGACATTGAAAAGTACGATACATTTTTCAATTTTGAATTTTGAATTTCACTTTCAAGCCCATTTATGGTGCCGAGCGCCGAGCGGTTATGTCTGCGCCAGCCTTACGGCTGTGTGGCACAAGAATTGCGGCGGCGACGAGCGGTGAGAGGCAACAAACAAATGTATTGAAACATACATATGAAGCATTCCACATGTCGCAGCGATAACGTGATTTTTTCTACGCCAGCCCCTATATTCAAAGACGACATTGAGAAGTGACAGATGACATTTCGGTAAACACTGCTAAGTCCACGTATAACACACATATACGGGCTTCATATAAGCTACACAATGTTCACCCAATTGTGCCCTGTCAGCTGTCACTGTTACCTTCGTGAAAAGGGCAGGTCGTCCCGTCAAGACACCTCGTCAACGTTTGTCATTACACGATTGTATTTAAAAACTCCAACAACCCAACATTTTCAGTATTCACTCCAGCTATCCAAAACATAGAACAACCCCAATCCATTTCTTCCTTCAGGTATCCCCGACCGGCAAACGGCGTCGTCTCGCTGTATGCGCGATCAATATGCGCAAATACGCCTCGGTCGTGCCTCTACAGACGCCTCTGACTCTGCCTCTAGAGCCCACCACGAAGAAGATCGCCTCCGCGTCGCTACACCTCACTCTCAACTGCTTCTTGATACGGGAGGGGCAGGCCACGTACGTAGATCTATTTCTTACGCCTCCGTGCCTTTGTTTATTTCTATGAACATTCCAAAAACTTAACCGTAAATGTAAACTCCCTGTTTTAGGCATTACGACTGTGAGTTAGGTCCGTATTAATAAACTGTTATTGAGTATGGTGCTGGTCTCAAGACGCGTTAGTTTTCTTTGACGTTTACCTTGGCCGTCGTAAGTGATGTCACTGTAAATGTCGTCATAAAAAACTGTAATTCCTGACGGGACTTGAGAGTTGCATCTCAATTAAGTTTAGTTTAATATCATAAACGTCGACAGCAAATTTTATCAACATTCATCAGTATCGCGTGGCAATAAAGTTGATTGTTCTTCGCAGAGACGAGGACATGCAATCTCTCGCGTCTCTGCTCTCCGTCAACAACAACTCGGACATCGCCGTGCTCGAGGACCTGGACGAGGATGACTACACGCTCTCTGATAATTCCACGAGACAGGTAAATGTTACAAAAAAACGTCGGTTATCCTGTAATATCGCGTAACTAACAAGGACAGTCACCACACGGGATTGTTGAGCCAACACCACTGCTCATAATTTAGCCGTGTAATGCAAATCGAGCATGCTCGTGTGGCATCGTCGTGAACGATTGATAATGTATAAATGATGTATGTATTGGCAGATGTCGGACCTGCGGCAGCAGATGGAGGAGATGACGCAGTCCCTGACGAGCAGCGACGCGGCGGCCACGCCCTGCAGCCTGCCGTCGCTCGCGCTCGACCCGCGCACGCCCACCGCGCCCCCCTCCCCCGCGCCCTCCCCCGCGCCCGGCGACCTCACCCCCACCAACGCCCTGGACCCCGTGGCCCCGCTCCCCAAGAAACCTGACTTCTTCAAGCTGACGCTCAAAAGCGAACCCAGAATGACCTCCACCCCCAAAGCGACAACCCCCCAGGAGACCCTGAAGAGTGTCGTGCTGAAGCCGAAAAAGATATCGCGCCTGAACCTGAAGCCGCTGGAGCTGAAGTCCAACTTCAACAGTATGGGGCTCGACCGGAACGACAACGAGAGGGAGGACGCGGACGAGACGCCCACCGCGGAGGAGAGACCGGCTTTGGGGAGATCGGACAAGGATAAGACTCCGGTAAGTATATACATGGAAAAACGTTGGAAGTGTTCGGATCAACTTTTTATTGTTGTTATTCTGTCCCATAAGCCAAGAGACAACACGGATAGAGTTTATTAGAAAAAATTACATGACAATACCACACTCAGGAGAAAACCCGTAAAAGATGTCTTTGTAATTGCCAATAAAACTGATTTTTAGTGGACTTTTATTGTTTGAAATCATATTTTTAAAGAGTGACTCAGGAGACGTCACCATGGCAACGAGCTACAACAAAAAGTTGATTGATCCAAATATTTGTTTCATTTATGTCCCAAAATAGAAAAGAACAGAATAGAGTAAAAAAAACGTTTATTCGACAAGCACATCAACAGAAGGGTTCATCATAGAAAAGATACAATAACGTAATAGAACAACTTCTTATCTCCTAACAAGCGACACTATTAAATTAAAAAAGTACAATGAGGATGATGTGTGCCGAAATGGTCTCAAGTCAGCAAAATGGTTGGCATGGAGATGTCAACCGGGCTGGTTTTCAGGGGAGCCAGGCGGGTTGCTTGGAACAGCGTACTGTTACGAAGGATAACTAGGTACATACATGTTATTACACTATGACAAGATTCAATAAAGACGTTACATAAATACACTAGGAACCAAGTATTAGTAAGATAACAATAGGCTATTTGACAACATTGAAAAAACACTACAAATTGTGGTCATCCTATTAGATAACAGCGTAAAATAACATATTTCACTTTATTTAAAACTAAATTATGTATATTTTTTTGGAAATTACACAAAAAAAAGTAATATTTTTTGAAATTTTATCTGTGGCAGAAACACTATGTGATTGCTTTGTAGATGTGGTTACTCGCTGGTGACGTCAAACGCAAGTAACCACAGATCATAAGGGCATATCTCTTCAAATGATTTTTTATTGTTTACTTGCGTGTGACGTCACACTTGTCATATGGCCATGATAGAAACAGCGTTTTAAGCGCGGTTTTGAAAATTTAAACTTTAACATAGATTTTTATTGATAATACAGTAGAATGTCACGGAAATATCAATGTAGTGTGCTTCTTATGTAATAAAGAATCATTTAAAAAGGTTTTCTAAAATTAGTCAAATAGCTTTATTGTTTTCACCGCAGGTGCAAGACCTCCTAGAGTGGTGTCAAACGGTGACCGGCGAGTACAGGTCGTGTGTGGTCACCAACCTGACCACCAGCTTCCGGTCGGGGCTCGCGTTCTGCGCAATCATCCACCGCTTCCGGCCTGATCTCATGTGAGTACAGAATTAAGGAAGTCAATAAAAAAGTTGGACATGTTTAACCTTGTCATTGTAAACGTCAAAATAAATTAATATCAGGGGACCATGTCACACAAATATAATACTAAGTATAGTGACTAAATCTTGCTTGCAGGAAGAGTGCACTGCTTCTTTTCGATGATATCGACAAAAAAATATTTAAAAAATGTTCCCTTATTAAATAAAACCTTTTAATTAAAATTATCATTGACTCCAATTCCCTAACATAACGAACTCTTTTCAGCGTTCGATGATAAGAAAAGTTTGAAACATCGGGAAATTTAATCCGTTTTAATTGCTTCATTTAAATGAGCAACAGTCGCTTATGAATGTTATGTTATTTACATAAGTTAACCGCATAGATAGAGTAATGGCTAATATCGATAAAATCGGTATAAAGCAGTACTCTTCCCTACAAGCTGTCAAACACGACCCGCAAATGTCCGACCCATAATGAACTTCAAACTAAAAATAATGTAGGTTATACAGGGTGCCTCCGACCTTGGGGCTTTAAATGCAACGATCGATTCTACTCGTTAAACTGAACTACTTTTGTTCTGCAACATTAAAAAATAACTTAAGTTTAGATAACTAATTGATGTTAAAGTCTAATTGTAAAATCAGTGTATTCGATCATGGCCATATAATCACTATCTCATGGTACGGGGGCGTCATTTCCTTGGTACGAGGGCTAAAGGAAAATGGAGAATTGGATCGCGTACATTGAAAATTACATTTAACTTGTATGAAAAAAATAAAATGTAACTTGGACATATTCTTAACAACTTACAGAACAAAAGAAGTTCAGTTTCAGGAGTAAAAACGGTCCATGCATTTAAAGCCTCAAGGTTGGAGGCACCCTATATAGGTTGGGCTTTTTTCCGCAACTCGATGGCTTAAATATGCGCCTATTTTGCTTGAGGGTTGGTGGCACAACTCCTGCCAACCCAGTTCCACCAGGAAGCCTAGCAGACCCTTGATGTTGCCGACGACTCATGGTAGCGACCTCGGTTCTAGTCCGAGGTGTCGCGCCCCGTATGTTGCCACCCCAGGACATTCCATGATGGCGTGGGCAGCAGTCAGCACTCTTCTGCCGTCATGCAGCCTCTGCACAGGCTGTCTGTAACACCTAAAGTGTGCGTTTGTTAAATAAGGCATGACCAGTTGTATGTAGGTTATACAGGCAGGATGAAATCTAAATGGTAATACAAATAATCACCTCTGTGTTCTACCCACGAATATGAACAAATTTCACTATGGGACCAACTCTGAAATCACGAATAAAAAAATCAGCTGCTTCATACATTTTGGTCGAGTACGTATTGAACTTTTCTATGAAGCAGCTGATTTTTTCTTCGTGATTTCAGAGTTGGTCTTATAGTGAAAGTTGTTCATATTCGTGGGTAGAACACACAGGTGATCATTTGTATTACCAATAAGATTTCACCTGTATTTCATCCATTACAATTAACGCGGTTAAAATCATGGGAGAATAAACTGATTGGTTTTTTCCAGAGACTTCTCCGGTCTGCAACCTGACGAGAGTGAGAAGAATCTCCGCGTGGCTCTGGAGGCGAGCGCCACGCTCGGCATCTCGCAGGTGTTGAGCGCTGCTGACGTGTGCAAGCGGCAGCCGGATCGGCTCGCGGTCAGTCGCTATCATTATCATACTCATCACCATCATTGTCGTTATTTTTATTATAATCCACATAATTATAAACATCATCATTATCTTTATAACTATTTGTTTTATCATGATTGTCGTCACGCTCATCGTCATCACTATTGCCGTTATATTTATCATCATCTGCATCACCGGCATCAAATACGTTACCATTACTATCAGCATCATTTTGTTCTTCTTCACCGTCACTGTTATCATGATAATCAACATCCTCATCGTTTACGACACGTCTCTAATCATGTGCATCATCGACATGTTTCTATATATCACCATTAACGTCAGACTCATTATAATCTTCATAACCGTCACCGTTATCATTATTATCATCATCCTCATTGTCATCATCATTTCCGTTATATTAATTATGATATGAATCGTCGACATCTTTATAAATATCATCAGTGTTTGCATCACCATTGTGATCCTTATCTTCAACATCATTGTCGTTATACTCCTAATGGTAAACATCATCAACATGCTCATAAACATCACTATTAACTTAGGAACAGGGACCGGAGAACCCCTTCATTTGATTAACCCTGTCGATAGGCTAACCCTTTCATTTGGTTACCCAATCGATGTCGTTACTCTATAATTGCGTTACCTTAACGTTAGGGCGAACCCCTTTGAATTAGTTAACCGTTTCCAAAGAGCTTACCAAGTTCATTAGGGTTTCGGTAGTTTAATATTTAAGCACTTAGCATTGACTGGGTATAACCCTCTCCTTTGCTTGCCTCTCCCTTTTTTGCGCATTCGAGCGAATTCTGGCCGTCTCGCTTAAGCGGCTAGTACCGGCCGCTACCCTATCAATTGTTAGGTAATGCAATAATAAGTCGAAACACTTGCGCGTAGAGATTAAACCAACTTGAAACCGTTCGATTAAGTTTGAATGGGGTAACAGACGATGGGGTATTGGGATAGGGTTAGCGCTTAGTCGAATAAACTGTATCGTTTGGTTGCCCTTTTATTGAACTAAGTCTACGATAAGCTTAGCGCATCCTTCGGGTTTGTAAAGACAAGTCTATCAAATACCATATCGAAAACCCCTTTCGCGCTAAGCGGTTCCGGTCCCTGCTTAGGAATCATTTTAATCTTCATAACCATAACTGTAATAGTCAGCATCATTACAAATATAACAATCATTGAAAATGTATTGACTTGTCAGACACATAAAAACTTGTAGCCCACGAAGACAACATGTTTAGAAGTTGTATATATCATTAATTATTACATATTGCCTTTTTTGTTTTCCAGATTATGACATACCTGTTTCAACTACGGGCCCATTTCACGGGCAACGAATTACAAGTTGAACAGTTAGGTAAGTTCGCGTGTGATTGATTATGATCACTCTGCCAAATGATCAACCGATCGGTGAACGGTCGATAGTGCCGATCAAATAAGGTGGTAGTTTTGACTGATCGACAAATATAGATCAATTAATTATTGATTTTAGCTGTTAGGCTGCGGCTCCACTGAGGCGGAGCTGTGCTAATATTAACCAATAGAAGGCGCATGCGGTCACGTCGAGCGCGCCTTGCGTACGTTAGTTTTGGTTAGTATTGGTTAATATTGGCACAGCTCCGCTCCACTCCGCTCATCTCCGCCTCAGTGGAGCCGCAGCCTAAGGCGATGTGCTTGCAACTTGTCACTAATACGCTGGTAAACATGTTAGCCTAATTGTGCAATTGTGCAGAATTATTAATAAGTTTTTAGAGTTGTTGGTAATTCTGTAGCTCTGCCTACCCCACTGGGAACGTAGGCGTGAGTTTATGCATGTATTAGATATCTGTATATCTGTTTGTCCGTAGGTAACGACGAGACGGAGTCGTCGTACTTGGTGGGGCGGCACGACACGGACGGCTCGCTCCCTCGGGAACTGTTCAGCAGGGAGATCAGCACGCGCCGCTCCATGAACATGGAGCATAAGCCGCGCCCAGTGTAAATACTATGAAAATGATCTAGCGTAGGTTTTATTGGGGTTCGTAGTCAAACTTAGTCAAAGTCAAAGTCAAAGTCAAAGTCAAAATCATTTATTGTTTGATTGCAGATGTTCAATTAGATGTTATGGATACATTGGTTGGGCGCATCACAATCAACCGTTTCCGGTGTACAATAATTAAAGCACTATTTATTATATTTAAAACTTACTTATTGGCAAGTCAAAATAAATTACATGAGTCTTATATTACAATAATCAAGTATGAACAATACAATACATTACATTATTAAATTATTATCAATATTTACCTACATTATGATTATTAAAATCAAATTAAACATTAGTGTAGTTAGTGGAAGGATCTTGTTCTGTCTGGAACGCTAAAGCTAACTTTTAATCTACCGCCAAGCAGCAGTGTTCGCATTGTTGTGTTCCAGTGAAATTACTAGCATAGTGGCATTTCATCTTAATCATAGGGTCAAAGCATTTGCGGTCATAAAAATTGCAGTCTTAAGATTTTTATGGTTTCGCCACGTCTATTTTACAAGCTTTTATTTAATTTATGTATGTAAGTATGTATGTATGTACGGGTCAAATCTTGTAAGTTAATTTTGACCCACTTCACGGTTTCTGATGAAGATGAAAATTTGCATACACCTTAAGTTCTGATGACAATACAATGATATAGTACCATCGAGCTGGTCTGATGATGGAGACTCAGTGTGGCCATGGGAACTCTTAATTATTACACATGATAAACCCGTCGTGTTAGGGCTCGTTAGAATCGTCTTGACGAGCAGATGACGACTGTGCAAAAAAAAGTACAGTCGGCAACAAAAGCTTATCCTAAAAATGAATTTTCTAGTAGTTACGTGGCCCCACACCCTAAAAATACAATTACTAAAAGTTAATAAACTATCTTGAATGTAAGCATCGCGAATTTTAAACAAACAATATCGCGGTTTCTTTGGTTCTTGAGTAACAGGCGATTTAAATATTTGTACTTACTGTAGGATGTCGATCGCGTCGTGGTCACCAATGTAGGAAGAGAGATCTCTCTCCAGGCGGGTGTTATGCCTGGGGACCGAAGTCCATTGGGATGAGGTTGGAAGTGGTACATAATTCAACCGATTGAAGTAACTTCGTTAGCGCGATGTAGAACAATGTCAGATTTTAGTTCCGCTGTCTGCCGCTGGTGGCGCTGTCCAGTTGGTTATACAAGTTGCCGCTGGATGGCGCTAGGTCGCCGCACTAATTAGATCGAAATGGGCAGGCCGGCCAGACTTAGGTCTCGCTCAATGTTGATTTAGATATGTATTTGGAAAGAAATGAAAAAGGAACAAATGTATTTTCTATAATGTATGCTGTTTTGATTGCAGATCCCAAGAATCTCAGGTGTCGGTGCCATCGCGTCAGTCGCAAGAACGATATACCCCTGACAAGGTAAGTTGTTTCACAAATTTTGGGGTATTTTTTTGGTATTTTTTTAATACCAAAAGCACAGAATGCTATGTGGGACCTGGGTGTTGTTTTTAGGTGGGAGGAGGTTAAGTTTGAGGGGCATTGTTCAAGAGCCCCTTGCTATTGTAATATGAATGTGAATTACATAACATATTTTAAAAAAATCGTGTTTAAATAAACGTGACAAAATGGACAACGAGGATTTTTTAAATATCGTTTCTTTTTTTATTGTTTCGAGCGTATCAGTATGAAGTAAAGGGAGCCTGAAATTTGATCTTTTTTAGTTGACTCCCTTCGATTCAATTTGATCATTATTATGTTTTTTATAACTGATTGTTATTTCAAGATAAATAAATAAATAATATGCAATATAACAAGATTTATAAGTAAAGTTAAATGTATTAAGCCTTTAGAGTAATACAGTCGATTCCGGGAAATCCCGTATTCAATAATAAGTAAAGGGCAGACAACTGATGCAATATGGCGACGAAAGCACAAGATGGATAAGATTTTTATTAAATTTCGAGTACTATTTATGTGTGAAAATATATGCAGTTTTTCATATAAATCAGTACATATTTTGTATATTAAGAAAGTACTGAAGTATCACTCTTACGTCTGTAGATGTGGAGAGGTCATTTTCCCTATATAAGTAGATAGTGAACTATAAAAGGAATGTACTGAAAAAATACGTAAAAAAGAAAAAATAGATAATAAAATTCTATAACATTTTTTTGCAGAGATGTTGTCTTTTTTTAAATCAATTGTAGTCATATCCATATTACGGATATCGTTTGACATTATTTTGACGTAATTTGCATCCGTCGTCCGCCCATTAAATAAGAAATAATTATTTTTTGTGGTTGTAACCACTCTTAGTTACGTCTTCTTGCGAGGTTTAGGTAAATAGGCACTATCTATTCCGAGCTCTGTAAATAAATGATTATCATTAATTCATGATCATTACCGCCACTCTCAGCCCCCTTCGCGGCGCGCGCGCGACGAGGAGGCGCCGCGCGCGCCCGCCGCGCTCGGCGTCGCCGGCGAGCTGCCCGGCCCCGGCGACTCATTGCCAGGTGACACTTTCACTATACCGCATTCATAGAACCTACAAGGTATCAACAAAAGATAGATGGGACGTCGTTGTCCCCAAGTTTTGTATAAAAAATGTGCATTCTCCCCCGAGTTACCAAGTTTTTACAAATTGGATTATCCCATAATTTTATAATGTATAGCGTTTCAGAAACCATTTCGAAAAATAGGGTTGTAAAACCGTTTCCTGTTATCAGATTATTTTACAAAATTAGTATTAATTAGTTATTTTAAATGTATTATCTGATATTATTTGACCTCTAATACACGATCTCGATTTTTAAATTCTATCTAATCTGTGATCAACCATAGTACTGCATATAATATGAATCCGACATGCAGTAATATACAATACTAGAGGACGCCCGCGACTTCGTACGCGTAAAGTTAGTTTCCCGCTACTCCCCCTATTTCTTCCCGTTGGGAGTCGATTTTCGGAAAATACTTTCTTAATGCACCCCTAGACGTCATAAAAAACCTACGTGCCAAATTAAAAATCTCTAGACCCAGCGGTTTGGGCTGTGTGTTAATATATCACTTTAAAAAAATGGAACAATCAAAATATATGTCCATTTTGGACCCTCCGCCCGTAGGATAGTCTGTGGGTGAAATTGTCAAACTTGACGTGACCTGAAAAAATGCACAGTGCTGCCAGACAAAAAAAGCAATCAATAACGTTTTAAAGAAACTCTCAAACGTTTTAAAGCATGTCTCACACAAACCAATTTTGTAGAGAAGTCATAACGCCATTTACTTTAAAAATTAAAATAAATTAATATACTTATTTAAATGCAAAAACCACGAAACTTATGTCTTCAATTAGCCTATCTTATCGAAAAAAAAAACTTTAATTAAAGGTTTTTTTTTTTTTTTAAATTGGTCAGATTTTAATATTCATACATTATTATTAACTATAAATCACCAGGAAAGTTTTAATACCGAAAAAGAAGAGCCCTTAAAAGTTGGTTCACTCACGAGTTCATCTCGTCTTCAGAAACTCCAGAACTCAAGCCCAAAATCGAGCCAGCCATCTCCGACCCACTGTCGCTGCCGAGCGACACAGACAAGCCGGAGACAGAAAAGCCACCCATGAAGGAAACGACGCCGGACCTGCCCAAACCCACACCGGTAAGCGACTTTACATCTGTAAGCTGTGGCTTTATTTGAACGTTTTAGGGCTCCCTCACATTTAGCGTTTTTCGAACGTCGACGTCTCATTAACGCCCGCGCAGCGTCAACGCAACGTTCTCGCAGCGCCGACGCGACGCAGTGGCGTTTTTCGAACGTTAACGTCACAATAACGCTGGCGCAGCGTCGACGTCACGTTCTCGCAGCGCAATGGCGTTTTGGCGCTGAGAGAACACGACGTCGACGCTGCGCGGGCGTTATTGCGTTCGAAAAACGCCACTGCGTCGCGTCGGCGCTGCGAGAACGTTGCGTCGACGCTGCGCGGGCGTTAATGAGACGTCGACGTTCGAAAAACGCTAAATGTGAGGGAGCCCTTAAGGTTTAAGTTATTGGGATATTTAACGTGCTTAATTTTTTTGGGGTGTATTTGTTAAAAGGGAGGTTTTCATTTGGGTATCACGTCATATGTTATGTTTTTATGGGTTTTGCTTTTAAAAGAATAGGGCGAATTCAACATGGCTATATGCTCGTTTATAGTAAGATAGATTAAAACAAAAATGAAAGTCGATATTTCAAGTTTTTTTTCGAGTTATTACCTAATTAATTTACTGGCAAGTCAGCATTCTTAGAATGTAAAAGAAGTAGAAATAAGAAATGAATAAAAAAAGATTGTTTTAAATTAATTAAATTCGGAATAGACGTAAGAAGTTGATTCTAGCCCCCTTACTAATAAACGTTGAGTAACGGTGGTGCAGCTAAACTATGCTTTGTCCTTATCTGTCAAATTCAAATGTCACAAAGACAGATAAGGACAAAGTATGGATTGGAGCAAGGTTACTCAAAGTTTAAGTTTATAGTAAGGGAGTAAAAATGCAGTTGTTTCTTAATTACCTTAAAATGTAATAAATAAAAATGTTGCTGATTAAGCAAACAATACTGAAAGGCTTTTTGTAAATACTACCATATTTCAAATATAAAAATCCATTAGACTAAATATAACTTTCTCATCCCACATATCACCACCATCGCTTTGTGTGACGCTTGCTATTGGACGAAACGAAAATGCGACGCGCTGATTGGTCCACTAAACGCTCCTCATTGGATTCGCTTTAACATGATTGGCTAGCAATTATTATCGCGGCACGACGAGCTGAGGGAACGAGCGAGGCTGCTGCTCGAGGGTACGAAGCGGGAGGCGAGAGCGAAAGAGAAAAAGCGACAAGAGTCGAAGGAGAAAGAGGAAAGAGAACTGAATGGAGTTAGGAATGGAGATCTAAGTCCACAGAAGGTAAGTGTAAGTTGGCTTAGCGTTTTATGCCCGAGCTTAGTATCAAAGGGTACTTAAGTCATCTATAATAATGACTATTTATAAATCCGGTATGGAACCCTAATACCTACCTGTCATTTTATGGGTGTCCCCTTGTTTTACCGACAAATTTGTCATCGAATGTATTATTTCAATGAATTTCGCTTAATCAGAAGCCATTCTGCGCCTCTATTCCCGGCGGTAAAAACCATATCGTATTTGACCTGTTACGGTATTGTTTTGACGTCAGCCGCCATTACTGTCAAGAAAATAAGAGCTATCAAAACGTTGACAATACGATAACAGATCAAAGACGATATGTTTTTTAGCGCCTGGAATACCGGCCCTGCTCAATCGCTGTTGTTTTTAGGTTATCTTCAATATTAATTACGTAGGTAGGTTGGGTGGGATTTAAGTTAAGGGTTTTTGTAATCTTAATTCTATGTTCGGGCAACAGAAGTACTATCAAATTCAAGGGTTTTTTTTAACGAATTCACTGTTCTTGCTTTGCCCGGATCTTACCCGGGAGTCGCTTAAAAATAAATAATCACTGCTGATTTCAAGCAAAAGGATAAACCTTTAAAAAAAAAAAGTGCTTTGTTCAACTGACTAATAACTACCATTTGAATATCAAATTAACAGGCTCGACTAACATAACCTAAACCTACCTCATATTTATGATACTAATTTTGGTCAGTTGGACAGAGCGGTTGGACCACTGCGCCGTCACTGAATCGAACCCAGGACCTCTAGTTTCATAGGCAGAGCTAAGCCAACGCGTCGGCTTAACTATTGCTACGGCAGGCAATGATAAGGTTATCATTGTTAATATCTTCTATTTTTATTTTATATTTAATTTTGAAGTTCGTTGTTTTAACCGTTACAGCCGATGACGGAAGAAGAGAGACAACAAGTGCTGCGCGAGCGAGCGAGAAAACTTATAGCTAACGCGCGAGCTGGCATTGTGAGGTTTGTACTTGATTTGATTTTGTATTGTGTAATAAAATATTTGATAGGTACATGCATTTTGTCCAGTAGGTAACGCAGGAGACAAGGTTATCTTATCACTTTTGGGTATACAATTTTTGAATGAATATAAAAGTAAAAGTCAAACTGTTCATTTGTAAACATAGGTGAAACTAAAAAAGTGTTGGAAAGCAATATGGTGGAATACTATGTGTCTTCGCGGACATAAACGAGCTTCAGTGAAACACAAATTTCTTCAATATAACTTGAATAAGTAATAAAATCCGTAGGGTATAATACAGTAGTATGTTCTGGTCATGCGAAGATGTAAATTCGAATGAAATTATATCACGGTAGACATGCAAAAAATAACCAAATTAACGCCTGTGGCCTGTTTTAAAAAGCTACAAATTACAATTTACAGGTTACAAGTTTCCATTTGACACAACCTCGACCAATGACGACCAGCCATTTGAGCAGTGTTGCCAGTTTAGACCTGTAAAATTGTTACTTGTAGCTTTATAAAACGTGCGTGGTTAACGCTCTAATCGTCTGTTAAGTGGTTAACATCGTCTGGTGAAATTGGTACCTAGTATTCGTGCCTCGAGTTAGGCCACGTCTGTTTACGAGCAGTATTGTAATATTAGGTCCTTGCCTATGAAATTGGAGTTTTATATGGAGAATTTTATGAAAACGGTGGTTTTCATACATTTAATTTTGCGGATTATTTAGTAACGTCAAATGAAAACAAAATTCTGTCAGGAATATTGGACACTTCTAAGCTATATTATACATATCATAATTACTTTAAAATAGTTAGCTTCATAAAACTCTGCGTAATTGAAACACTTGAACTCACAGCACATGAAAAGAGTTGAGTTCACACTTTAATTTTAAACACTAAGTAAGAAATTGAACCATATTTGTATCTAAAATCTTTGTGACATACTGTATTAATGAAATTTGAACATAATTTGGAAGTTAACATTGAAATGAATAAATTCCGTACGAAATAAAACACGTAAAAATAACGCCAAATTCATAGGTAAGGACCCAATATAAACGCGTGTTGTCCGCATGTCCGCAGCCCGACGTCGCCGACGGGCGCGCGCTCGCCGCGCGGCACCGTGGAGGTCATCAGCAAACAGTCCGTCATGGATGAAATCGCGGCCGGTATGTTCTATTCACTGTTTTCTTTGAGTTTCGTTTTTTGTTCATTCTTTTGTTTGCAAGATTACATATAATAGCCTAAAATATTTGCCATACATATAAGCCGATTATAATTTGTGATTTAGTACGGTCAAAGTTACAATTTATGTTAGCCCGTCGACCTCTTGAACCAAATGTTAATTACAGCTGATCGGCCTAAATAATTGGTGTGCTAACACCACAGAACAGAAAAAACAGTAGAATGGTCAAGTGGGCGTGTAACGTGTGGCAATGCGGAACTCTGCATAACCTACCATACTTTTGCCGCGATCGCTTATTTCGATATTTCTAAAATAGAAAATAAGTCCAGAAGTATGCCTTATTATGCTATTTTGGAACATTTTCCATGGTGGCGTGTTGTTTTTATGATAGTTTGAGTATTGGTGACAACAGGTCTGATACTAAACGAAGCTCATGCCACTTCCACTGTTTTTTCTATTCCGTGGCTAACACCCTTAGTTACCTTATAAGCTGTTTTTAAATGCGTGTAATTAATTTCATGTAACTAATTAATTTCTTTAGTTACCGATCCTATAGTTTTATGAGATTGTGTATTTATGAAATCAAGTAGGTTTATATTTAAGATTTCGTATTTTATCTCATATTTCGTTTGTTTTTTTTGGTGTAAGTATTCAGTACAGTAGTACAAATGTATAAATTACAACGATAGACCTGAGCAGAAAGCATTTTTTTTAAAGGCGCGAAAACGTTTGAGCCATTTGCAAGGCAGTGCGTTTGCGAGGGTAATATGTTCGACGGCTATTGTTAAATTAAAATGTTTGGCAGCCGTTGCGGCGACGCCGTCGACCGCCATTTCCTTAAAGTCGCCGTCAATAGAACTTGCAAAAGATGTAAACAAAACCAAACGAACCAATTCACCATGATTACCCGATAATCATGTACTTTTAAAGATCAACTGACGTCTTTGCAATGATTTATAAACTAGATCATTATTTTCATATTAAGTTTAAGATGTAATAACTATTCATTATACGTTATTTTTAATAAAAACACGCTTGGTGAATATTTGAGGTTATGTGTCAAACAGTACTAATTTGTTTACATCGTTCACAAGTTCTATTGACGGCGACTTTAGCGGCGCGTCAGTTGCCATTCGAGTTTAGTTTTGCATTTTCTACCTTACGCGTAGCACATTTACCCTCTTACTAATAAACGTTGAGTAACGGTGGTATAGCTATACAATGTTTTGCCCTTATCTGTCATTGTGACATTTGAATTTGACAGATAAGGACAAAACATTGTATAGCTATACCACCGTTACTCAACGTTTATTAGTAAGGGGGCAAGTATCGAATTGACGTTTACGTTCAATTATCTTCGGCATTATCATATTTGTGGTTTTACTGCAACAGTTGTGTTTTATAGACTTGCTCTTGTTAAACGCGAACGGATCGGCAGCGGGCGGCGTGGAGCAGCTCGAAGCGATGCTGTCGCACAGCTCCACGCACTCGAGCCCTGGCTCGAGGAAGAGCTCCGCGAGTCCCGAGCGATCGGGTACGTACACCGAACTTAGAAGGCGCTTCGGGTTTGTACTTCTCTCTTACTCGCTCTTAATAAGAGCGTATGAGAGCGAGGGAAAGACAAGTACAAACAACCCGAAGCACCCGCAGCAATTTGTAAGAGCTATAGTATAGTAATGTCCCAAAATGCACAAGTTTTGCCACAATGTGCCTATTGATATTTGAAAGTGTATGGCTTGAGCGTGAGTATTTAAATAGTTTGACATTTATTATGTTTTTTTATAATTTATCATATACGATGGTCGGGCCATGAGAAATTTTTTTTTTGTGTTATTCTAATAAATATACTTTATTTGTATAAAATTACCCATAATAACGCAGGAGAAAATTTATTTAAGTGTATTCAGCCAATCATCTAGCGAGATGGAGAATATTCTCTATGCCAATTTGTTAGTAGATATAAGTGGGTGTGTATGGTGTATGTGTTACAGGGTTTATGTTTGGACTAAATATAATTTTAAGATCATGTATACAGTAGTGCAATAAAAAAATGAGTATGAGTACGTTAATGGGTTTTGTTGGATTATTTTCACAAAAGCGTTTTTTCAATGCACGTGATTTTTCATATGGCGTTCGTGACGTTGTTCTTTATATAGTGTCTCTCTTTATGTAGTGTTTTTTCATGTAGCATTATTTAATGTTCGCGTTTATTTAATTCGTTGAAATTACCGGTAGATTATCTTATTAGACGTCATTTCACAGAGTCGACTTCGCTTCGCGGAGTTCTCGGCCCTCCGGGCCTGATATAAAAACGAATCTAATCTAACCTACCTATTTATTACGCTGTTATTACTACTGTAAAAAATTGAGATGGCACAAATTGGCGACGGGAAAAGTGCAAATAGTAAAAATCGCGAACAATAAAAAACGGCTACATGATAAAATAAATTAAGAAAATTATAGCTCATGCAATTCACGATGGCGAGTGGGCTTTATTAGTGGTTGAACGTGTACATGCACATTGCGGTAGTGTGCGTGTGTGACGGAGCGATAAGTCGCGAGCGCGCCGTCGCTCGAGTTACTTGTGTATATTGTTTCCACGACGCTTACTGCCACGAACTACCGTCAGCATGTCCAATATCCGGAAAAAACGCAAAGTTATTCATAGCGAGGTATAACGGATTTTTATTTTGAAGTATCCTAAAATAAAAATAGTAAATTTATTTAGAACTGTGGGCCTATCCGTGTTTATCGCTTGACAAAACGGTAATAAAACATTCGACACTTTCTGACAAGTACATACATATAAGTGTGAGAGTGACGGATGTTTGATCCACGTTTAGTCACCCAAGAAACACGGCAATGATAAGCCCTCTAAAATAAAGATAAACCTACAGATAGGTTTTAATTTTAAGTAACATAAAATTGTACGTAATTTTAAGACAGAAAATACGGAGACATTTGAAATGTCATCTTCGCGACAAGATAGAGTTAGGTACATCAATTTCGTAGAAGATGCAACCAAGAAGGTCGCTAGTGTCGCTACTACATGTAGTATGACTAAGTAGTTCGCATATCATATCAAGAACATAAATAAGTAGTTTGTTGTTTTATAATATTTAAGGTCAAACAAAAAAAGAATTTTTGAAATCGGACCATAATTGATGGAGAAATCAAATCGGTCAAACTGAGAACCTCCTTTTTTGAAGTCGGTTTAAAATACTTATTTGCATTATTTCTTATCATTATTTGCTAGAGGGTTTGCGACAGTATAATAAGTATAATGTGTCCAATACTTCTCTTTATTTTTTATGCTTACCATACCCGCTCTCGCTGTCACGCACACTTTGACACGTATACAGATATGTGTTTACCACAAGTAAAGCCCACTCGCCATCATAAATTGCATGAGCTATAACGATAGTGAAAGAAGGCGATGTGGAAATTTGATACTTTTTTTTTGTTAAAATGTTTTATCAAACGGTTAATGGATGCGTGTTGCAGAAGGCTCGGGCGCGGAGGGCGCGCGGCGCCGCTCGCCGCTGCACTCGCTGGCCGCGCTCGCCGACCACGTCGACCAGGTCAGTCCTGCTGCCTCACTAGCATTCCCTCGGACTACAGTCGCCGATCAAATAGTGACGCATGCTGGAACCTTGTCATCATTATCGGGCGGCTGACGGATGCGATTTGGTGACGATGGCATAGGGTGGATAAGACTTGATTACGATTTGTATTTTGAAATATATGCAGGTTTTATTACTTATATGATACTAGAGGACGCCCGTGACTTCGTACGCGTAGAATTAGTCTCCCGCTACTCCCCCCATTTCTTCCCGTTGGGGGTCGATTTTCGGAAAATCCTTTCTTAGTGCTCACTTACATCATGAAAAGAACCCTTATACCAAATTTCAAGTTTCTAGGTACAGTAGTTTCGGCTGTGCGTTGATATATAAGTCAGTCAGATTTGCCTTTTATATATATATATAAATATCGGTATTTATTGTACTTGTTTTAATAAGTAAAGCATTCCGATTACTTGATGATGTGAGACTTAAGATTTTGCATAATGTTAACGACTTCAAATTATATTTATAAAAAAAATAAGTCAGTAAGTATAGAATTCGAGCTTATATTTTTTGAAGAAAGTTGAGTGACACTGATAAAGCTCCAAATAATAGTAAACTATCACATTACAATAACGCATCTCACACGTCTGTAAATGTAGAGAGGTCAATCTTTATAAAATGTAAAGTGAATTATAAAATATTAGCTTTTGTGCAATGTTTTCATTTTTAATTATCTTGAGTTGTATCCATATTATGGATATCGTTTGACATTATTATGACGTAATTTGCACCCGTCAACCGCCCAGTAGACTCATCCATCATACATATCAAATTTGGTTCTGTAATGTTTTACCAAATAATCATTTGAAAAACTATATCATTTTACAAACTTTCAATTCGCAAAGACGTATTTCCCGCCACATATTTTTTTTGGTCATTTATCTAACCTCATCTAACTTATTTAATAAGCCCATGTAACCGCAACCATAATAACCTTTTGGAGATAATTAAAGTTTGTAAAATGGTATAGTTTGTCAAATTATGATTTGGTAAAAAGTCAGGATACCATCAAATTTGCAATAAGGCACAAAACGCGTGGAACTAACCCTATGTGCTTCTGTTTAGTCCACCAGGGTAAATACTCTGTAACCGAACAACTGTCCTCGCGTGTGATATCCATGGACTTATTTTTCCAATAAGTTCATGGTGATTGTCTAAAACTCGATATTGGTGAAATACACCTTGTTAAACCAAGGAGTGAAGGTCATTAATAAAGGGGAAAAAGTAATAAAAAACATAAGTTACATTCCTTACGTAGTTTCGATATGTTTCCCTACATCAACCGTGTCCCCTAAACTCGCTATTGCCTACCACACTCTCAATCGCAATCGGCTTCAAATTGCAACAATTGTTGTCATTTTGTATGCAGACAAGCCTTCGATTTTCAAAATGAAAACGATCGTGATTGCGAGTGCGTTAGACAATAAGCCCTCTGCGTCGCTATTGGCTAACGCACTCGCAATCGGAATCGGCCTCAAATTGCAACAATTGTTGTCATTTAGTATGCAGACTCGCTTTCGGACGACTGTCAAAATGAAAACGATTGCTAGTGCGTTAGGCAATAAGCCCTCGGGTCTGAGTGCTGGTGTGCCTTCTTACCGTAAAAAAAACCGGACAAGGCGAGTTGGACTCGCCCACCGAGGGTTCCGCACATGACACAGTTAACTCAATTCAAAATTTGCACCGCCGCCGTTCCTTGCATAAAGACCCTGTTTTTTTTTGGGATTTAATTAAAAATGTTGGGTTTTCAGATTTTTTCCTATATTTGTAGTATGGGACGGTATTACTTGCCAAATTTCATAGTTCTAGGTCAACGGAAAATACCCTATAAATTTTGATTCCCTTGAGAATGTCGAAATATACGTTTTTAGCGGCATAAACGGCCGTATCTTTTTTTTAACATTAACTTAGAAGTTTGGTTTTTTCACAGCTTCAAGGGACTGTAGACTTGAGTAAATGGTTTAAATTTCAACTCGATACCTCCACGCGTTCCCGAGATAAAGCGTCTTGACACACAGACAGACGGACATACGGACAACAAAGTGATCCTATAAGGGTTCCGTTTTTTCCTTTTGAGGTGCGGAACCCTAAAAGTATTGAATGATTGTTGAATTGCAGAGCCGAGAGACCGGCTCGTACATACAAAGCGAGCTGGAGGCGCTGGAGCGGGAGCAGAGCGCCATCGACGAGCGGGCCGCTGCGCTCGAGAAGCAGCTGCGGTGCGTCATGCAGAGCGCCGACAACACAGAGGTTCGTGCTCTGAGAACTGAGAATACATGCTAACAACACACAAAAAAGGGTGTTTTTCTGTATATTTGAGAAAAACTTTTACGTTACTATGTCCTTATCCCTTCAAGCGGCAAGAAAACTATAGTTAATTTAAATTTGAATTTTGAGTTAATGTCAAAAAGTATAATGTGTTTTTTGACAGCAGCCGTTTTACGGTTGCTTGCCACTCGAAGGGTTAAGGTGGGTCGGTAATGTGTCATGAATTCACCGTACACATTGCTGCAATGTATCACACTTTGTACGGTGAATTCTTTCATTGCATGACACATTGCATGTTACGTTTCACCCAGTCTGTACCCACCTTTATACGCTAAACTAGTTGTCCGGTTTGTTACCACAGTCGAGTATTTTCATATTCGGTTACAAAACGGAATACTTTTTCTTAAATCGGAAGAAATCAACTAGATCACTATTTAATATGGATGTTGTTCGCTATAGTCTCGAGTTACATCAGTTCCATGTGATCAGCTCGTGTACTGCTGCGCACAGACCTGTTCCTTATCCTTGATCCTTTGCTAATCCTGTACTTTTAAAATGTGTTATATCGTAATGTTTTATAAAAAAAATGGTTTTTGTTTTTGTTTAGTAACTTTTATAACGGTACTGGCTGAAAATCAGCGCTGTAGGTGTCTGACAACTCAGCATAATGCTGAGCCAGTGTCCTAATAAAGATAATTACTTATATTTATCGCGAAAAATATAAAGAAGTCAAACTTTACAGTTTTGGAAAAAATATAGAAATAACCCTCCTTCTGAAGTAGTCGGGTAAAAACTATAAAAATCTGTACTTATTAAAATTTTGGCTAGTCAAAATGGACCTTATTGCATAGATAATAAAGTTCATAACAAAATGACTATTTTCGTTTTCCAACCATTATTATCTTAAATGCGGAACCCTCGGTGTACGAGTCCGACTCACACTTGACGGGTTTTTTCCTTTTTTTTTATTAGTGACCTTAGTTACAAGATTAGGCTTGATATAGTATTATTTTTCGCCCTTATCCTGTTTTTTTTCCTATCCTAGACTGTAAGAGCTATATTTCCTTACAGCGCAAGTGGCGCCGCCTGGCGATGCCCTGTCTCGTTCCCCCGCGCGACCCGGCGGTACCCACAGTTAACCGATACGTGTTCACGATCCTAGCTTTCGGAACTTTGTATCTATCGATCATATTATTGGGTCCTTTCCTATGAAATTGGCGTTATTTTTACGTGTTTTATTTCGTACGGAATTTATTCATTTCAATTTTAACTTCCAAATTATTTTTAAATTTCATTAATACAGTATGTTACAAAGGTTTTAGATACAATAAATATGGTTCAATTTCTTAATTAGTGTTTAAAATTAAAGTGTGAACTCAACTCTTTTCATGTGCTGTGAGTTCAAGTGTTTCAATTACGCAGAGTTTTATGAAGCTAACTATTTTTAAGTTATTAAAATATGTATAATATTGCTTAGAAGTGTCCAATATTCCTGACAGAATTTTGTTTGGTTTGCATTTGACGTTACTAAATAATCCGCAAAATTAAATGTATGAAAACCACCGTTTTCATAAAATTCTCCATATAAAACGCCAATTTCATAGGTAAGGACCTAATATATGATGTTACATTACGATTGCGTAGTTTCATGACAGTGTAGAGGCTGACGTGTCCTTTTCCCTCAGTAATTCCTTCGTCATGTCGGTTATCTTTGGTAAAATACTAAAAACTAGAAATGTCTTGTCATTTGATAGTGTTTTATCATCGAATACATTATTTTAACGTGTGTTGTTTTTAATTTTGTATTTTACTTGGTGATTATCATTTTAGTAGTATTCATTTGTAGAAAACATCGACGGTGATTCTGAAGGCGGGTAACTGCAATATAGTTAGTTGTTGTTAAATAACAATAGTTGTCGAAGCATTCTATGTATACTCTATAGGCTACCGTATTAAGTTTAAAATGCATGAATGCAGAGGTCAGAATTTTCACAGCATAACATAAGACTGTCTCAATCAAACTAGTGTTGTATAGAAGAAAAAAACGGTCAACCAAATAAAATACAAAATTTTATGTGACGCGTGCTAAAATTCTATAGGTAAGGCAAATGCAATTTCTTCTTTGAAGTCCACTTAAGTACACACAGCCAGTACATGACATTTTATTTGGTTTCTGATAGTGATAGGAGTAGAATAATCAATTTCTCAACATTCTTGTAATGTTTTTTTTAAATATAATTATACTCGATATCGATAAAAGACACGTTTCTAAAACTAGATAGATTGCGACAGTCTTGTTTTGCCGTGAAAATTCCGACCTTTGACTATTACTATGCAGTTAGCCAACTTCTTTGTAATGACGGCAGAATACAGGGTGAAATCGAAGACGTGATCAAAAGTGATATGACTTAATTAAGCATTAAAGTGGGATCCTAATAATAATATAGGTATGTAGGTATTCAGACTTAATCACGCAATGATCAAAATTAAATAATTTATTGCAAACAGTGTGGTCACCCTACTTGACAGAAAGATATTTTCTAATTTACACGAAACAACAAAACAAATTTGACAATTACTGACCTGAATTGTTACTGTAACTGAAGTGTCATTAAAGTAAAATAGTCTGAATAGGATCCATAGAAGGTTATGATTTTAAAAATAAGGTAACCATGTTTACTTAATCGGTGATTTAATTAAGGGGAAAATTAACAAAAAAGAAATAGCTTTTGTTTCTTGTAACTAATATTCCTTGGAAATTACAATCAATTACCGAGTCTGAAAAACTGGTTTCTGATCACGTTTTTGCTGTCACCCTGTATATAATTACTAGTAGACTGAGATTGAACTGAGGTTTTTGAGTTTCTTGCGGCGCTTCTTCTCAGCAGTAGTCTCTTGGGAAGCGCTGGTAGATTTTTGACGTGTAAAAGTGCCCGTGCGGCCTACTTGCTAAATAAAAATATTTTATCTTTTTGAATAAGACCTACCATAACGTCAACAACATGATTACAATATTAACAGTTTAAACGAAGTAGAATCGCCTTGGTTACGTTGCCTTATGAATAATGTAAAAAACATAACGGCAGACTCGACTCGCTAGCTAGATTAGTTGCTGATTAAATCTCGTTGATACGATTTTTTTAAACGCCTTTATTTTTGCAGGAAGAGGACAGACTGATGTCCCAGTGGTTTAACCTCGTGAACAAGAAAAATGCGCTACTACGGCGGCAGATGCAGCTTAACATACTGTAAGTTTGGTTTCAAATTATACACTTAGGTGCAGAAGTGTCTCAATATTAGCACCTTAGTAGAATGTGAATATGTTGATGATAATTAAAGGTATTTTCAAATGCTTAATACAGAATGGTATTCCTTGAAGTTAACTGCTGAACAAATGATTTACTTTATTAGTTTTAAGTGATGGTAACGTGTGGCATAGTTATGCGGAGTTCCGCGCAACCTACCATACTTTTGCCGCGATCGCTTATTTCGATATTTCGATATTTCTAAAATAGGAAATAAATCCAAAAGCATGCCTTATTGTGCTATTTTGGAATGTAAAAACGATAGCCGCACTAAAAACATTTTCCATGGTGGCGTGTTGTTTCTATGATAGTTTGAGTATTGGCGACAACAGGTCTGATACTAAGCGAAGCTCATGCCACTTCCACTGTTTTTTCTATTCCGTGGATTGAAGCGTTATGTATGTGGGCAGTGAGCAGGAGGAGGACTTGAGCCGGCGCTGCGAGCTGCTGGCGCGCGAGCTGCGGCTCAGCCTCGGCGTCGACGAGTGGCGCAAGACCGACGGACAGAAGCGCCGCGAGCGGCTGCTGCTGCAGGTACACGACACGCACTACCGTATACCGTATATGCATGCCGATATTATGGTTATCCCTTAACACACATACACACACGCATACACACACGTACACCACACACCGCACACGGCACACGACAGACACAGAGCCAGAGACAAAACACACACACGCACGCACGCACGCACGCACGCACGCTTAACTAATCTCAGTTGAGCTGTCTCTCTCAAGATTCGTCAAAATAAACGTGAAGTCATAAAAAAAACAGCCAAGGTCAGTCAGCCATAGTATAAAACAAATTCGCTTCCCGCCGTCTGTCCCTCAGTAAGCACGCTTAGATCTTTTAAACTGTGCAACGGATTTTAATACGGATTTCATCACAGAACAGAATTTCATCAGTAGCTAGAGTGATTCAAGAGGAAGGTTTTTATGTATAATAAATTCTGATTTATATGCAGGTGAAAGCTCACTTAAATCGAATCGAAGCCATGGCGGATCGCTAGTTTATTAATATGGCCTGTGCTATAGAGAAAATATAATCGTTCTGTTTTGTTCGTGTCTGCAGGAGCTGCTGTCGGCTGTCAATGAGCGCGACCGACTCGTGCAGGAGATGGACGAGCAGGAAAGAGCGTAAGTGCACAACACACATACAAGCCTTAAGACCTTTGGGTTCGGGTAAATTCAGTAAAAAGCAATTAAAACGTTTGAGAGCGAGAGAGAAAGCAATACAAACCCGGATAACTTTTAAATCTTGTTGTACACAAGACGAACCGTATTTGATCTAATCGTCTTTTCCACTTTGTTTAACCCACCTTGCTTTGTATATTCTAATTATATGTTTTTTGATAAAGTAGTATACACTGTATATCCCTCCAAGTGAACAACGAAAGATACGCTAAAGTAAAAGGGTTTATTTTTCAACGCGAATGCTCATTTTTTAACCGAATTTTCATATAAATATGAATTTGTCGTATTATACCCCACCTATACGCGATTGAAAATAAAGAGAAAAAATCAGTTTAGTTTTTCCCAAATTGAGATCTCTTTTTTGTTACCTAATTGTGTAAAAACTAAAAAAAAACTGTGATTTGCTTAAAAAGACATTGACACAGGAGACAGCGCAATGACCACTGCGTTACTTGGCTTAGGGCGGATTCGACCAAACTGGAATAAGGTCTTATACCTAGATTAAACGCCGAATTTATATGGACTAATCTCGGATTAAGTCTTATTCTTACATTACATGGTTGAGAGAGGCGATGGCTGAGATACGCGTCATACTCGTGAACGGGTGCTGTTTGTGGGGTCCGGTCTGTTCACGTATGCAAGGACTTTTTGTTAAATTAATCATTCTACCTAGTTATGGCTTTTGACGTAGAGACCTCGTCGTGTTGTTCTCATAGTCTTTATTATTAGTTTAAGGTTTATTGACCTTACATTTGTAATAATTTTATTTTTGCTAGTTAAGAATTTATTGTTTATTACTTTATTACCTTATTATTACTTAATGTAACTTACTTTTAAGTATTATTTTTGTTATTATTATTGAAAAAATGACCTTCTGCTGGAGCTTCTTGCGGCGCTTCTTCTCCGCAATGATGGTCTTGTCCGAAGCGCTGGTAGATTCACTCATGTTACCGACGTGTAAAAGAGCCCTCATGTGGCCTATTTACTGAATAAATATTTTGAATTTTGAATTTTTTGAATTCCAGTTTGGTCGAATCGGCCCTTAGCTCCTCGAAATTTTTAAATTAGAAATGTTAGTTTAGTGATTGCTATTTATTTAAAAAATATTTACAGGATAGCAAACGACGATGAAATAGAAAGGAATCTCACCAAAGTCGACATCCAGAGGAAAAACAACTGTATTCTCCAGTGAAAGGGTTCAATTCGTCTCGCAACGTTTCCCGGCACCTTTGTTAGAAATAAGCTAATTTAAATTACTGCTGAAGAATTAAATACCGTAGACATAAGAGACGACGCTATACGAAAGAGTGAAACGAACGTAAAATTACAGTTTTTTTTGCTTTTAAATTAGTAGAATATTCAGTGCCAGTATGTATATCAGATATCAAAGGCATCCGATTGATATTCCAACCGACATGTCATCTGGTTTTAGATCCATTTCACTCTCACCGAGACCATGTTGATTATCTAATATTTACCGTATTTAATAAAAAAATAAGTATTTCTAATCTGTGATCATCTTAAATGTTCGTATCGATTTTGTTTTAATATCGTATGTTGCCTTCTCACTCTTACGTGTAACGGCGTTTCTTTTAAAATTGTCGTCTATATGCTATTACAAAGATACATGCAAACACTCTTAGTTCATCTTTATTTTACTCAAATTAAATTCAAACAAAGACAATTTTTGATAAATTCCTCTTCTCTATGTAACTAATACAATATGTAGTAATACAAATATAAATCTGACGAATGTAATCTTTAAATTGAACGAGTGTACCGGGTCAGCAAAGCCGGGGGCGTTTGCCAGTCCATTAGGATAGGGATATAACGTTACTACTTTAGAAAAAACCCGTATCTAATATTTCGATATGTATGAGTTTGAACTTAATTCCCTTCACGCTTATGTTTAAAATCGTACGTCACAAAATATGAGATACGAGGTTTTTTCAAAGCAATGACGATAATGGTGTGCGTGAACAATCACCACTCACGGTGTTTAGGACGATTCTTCTCATATAACTGTTTTTTCAAGTTTTTATTTATCTTGCACTGTTCGTATGTATGTTTGTAAGTTGTCCGTCAAAATTTGCAAGTCAATTTTGAGCCAGTTCCCGTTGATGGAATGGGCGGAAATCTGGGGTCCTAGTGAAGAAGGGTGTAAGTCTTCTGAAGATTAAGTGATCCTGAAACTCCGTTTGTGTATACCGTTTTTTATTACGAGTTAAGTCTACTTACGCCCAGGGCCTAATACCGGTATTAATTAAAATTTAAATATCTTCCTTAATTTGCATTATTTCCTTGATATTTTCAACTGTAATTTAGGTAATAACACTATTCTATTATATAAATTCATTGAAGAGCAAAAATATTCAATAATAAGCGAGATACCAAAATTGAATACCGGTATTTTTGTATGAAAATAATACCGGTATTCAAGCCCTGCTTACGCCCTTTTTCACTAGATCCCCAGAAATTTGGACCTCGAAAACCCGGTGACAATGCAAAATTATGGTATCTAAGAGCTGATCTGATGATGGAATCAGGACAGGTCCGCTATACTTAGCGTAGACCCACCGTGTTGGAACTCATTAGTTTCATCTTGATAAGCAGATAACGACTTTGCAAAAAAAGAACAGTCAACAAAAGCTTTTCCAAAAAAAAAAGTTGGTTGGTACTTATTTTTTTACGGATGATGCAGTCCGCAGGGTTGGCAATGCATTAGCGGTCTTGAAACTGCAATCTAAATAAAGTACATGCATGGCCATGTGATGTGTAAAGGCTGTTCGCTCCAAGCCATTTCACCTTTTTTTTTTAGTCCGTGCTACGCACTTGATCGTATCCAATAACTGTCAAATCTTTTAAACATATCACATGGAACCAAATGTCATTCTGACAGACGCCATTTTTTAATTTCTCATTGCAATTATTCGCGAAATATGAGGTGTATTATAAGAATCGTCCTAGACATTATGATTTTTTAAAATTTGACATTTCCAATTCGTTATATAATTAAGTACGTAAGTACGCAGCGCTTTTTGTATAGTCGCCATGCCTTACTGTTGTAAGACGAGTAATACTCATTATAATGTTTCCTATATTGTATTAATTTTGTCTACGATTGTGGTCACCTTGCCTTTACTATACCAACCTAAACATCTACGAAGCCTAGTCTCTTTATAATGATATAGTATTCAGATTTTCACGCGGATCCAATACGGTTTAGGGATCCTTACAGTCACAAATTGCCCATCTTTATATTGGAAACTTAGATGTCTGATGGTACATTTATGTAATGAAGGTAAAAACCACAGTTGGAGACTGCTACATCAGTGATGTATATTTTAAAGTAGCAGAGAAGCTGGAGTATAGGTAAAATACTTGAATGATATCTGTGTGTAGTGCTTAGAATGACCAGTGTGGTGGCATGCCACTCAAACCAGACCGCATTTGGTCTGCTCAGTACGACGTTATTTGTGCACTTGTGTGCGTGTCGTACACAATTACCCCCCCCCCCTTATTCTAAGGTGTAGTGATTAAGTCAATACAGTCAGAGTCATAATTATAACCACGTGGCTAAGATGTCAAAAATATCTACACTCCTCTATATCACCGACAATAAGGTCCACGTAGTCACCAGCAATAATATATTTTTAAACATTGCGCACAAAAATATCTGACACGTTCTTATGCCTCTAGATATAACGCAATGTTGGATAATATATTATTGCTGGTGACTGTACATATATATTTGACGCGATAGCTGTATCTCTATGATTCAGTACGAAATGGACGCACACACGTCATGGTGCTTTTATGAGAATGCTAACAACGATTTGGCTAGTCTATAAATGTCTAAACAAATGTGTTAAACATGTTTTTTTTGCAACATTTAAAATATACACCACTGACTAATTTTAGTATTTAGGAATTAAGTCAGGTTCACACCAAGTCAGTCAGCGTGGATCGAGCTTAAGGTCTGACGACCAATTTCTTTGTTAAATTGAACTGTGGTTGATCAGACCTTTATTTATGTTTGGTATAGGATTACCAAAGAATAACGAAAACCTCCTCCCCTCTTAACCCCTCTTCATGGCTAGATGGTTGAATAGTACCGCAAGTTTTTATTGGTGCAAGCTTTTATAAGTTATGGTCAAGTTATACACACAGCCTATAATTCCAAGATAATGTCGTGGTACTATAATTTACAAAATAATCGCGGAACACATTCGTAATAAAAAAAAAACATAAGATTGGAATATGATTAACTATTTTTATCAATGAATTTGGGGAGTTTCAAAAAAATAGCACACCTTTGACTTTTTCATTAGATTTGGGAAAAAAATTGCACGTTGGTTGGGATCCTTATTCTGAACTAGATTTTTTTTTATCCCAATATGTCCCCAAAAATATGTATGGAATTGTCCGTTTTGTTACCAAGAAACGTATTGAATTTTGATAACAAAACGGAACAATTCCATACATATTTTTGGGGACATATGGGATACAATTTTTTCTAGTTCAGAATAATGATCCCAACCAACGTGCAATTTTTTTCCCAAATCTAAAGAAAAAGTCAAAGGTGTGCTATTTTTTTGAAACTCCTCATTTGGTCGTTTTGCAAATACAATTGTGTGACGCGATTTACTTAATCGGTATATTCACCATCAAATACTAACTTAGTATTTAAGTTATTTATGTCCTTTTCGAACCCTAATAATGGTGATAAATAAGTACAATTTGCCATAGTACGCGACCGCGTTTTTTATTTTTGTTAGTAGTTTTTTTTTAATCGATCAATTTTGATTTTAAATGTAAATATTATTTTAGTTGAAGTGATAATTTATTTGTGGCTTAAGGCTTTTAATGTTACATAAAATTAAATGTTTATTTTGGCCTAAAATTATTCCAATAATGCTGGCACTACGTATTTAATATCTTAAAATTGTTAATAAATCTGCGAAGTAAAAGCACCTCTAGTGTATATTATATACAGTGTAAATTGCACTAATAGTCGGCGAGATGAGTGAAATCAATAAAGAAAAAATCATTTTTTGAAAATCAATTTTAAGTCTAGACATTAGAATGTATAAAAACTTCCTCATAATCCCTATGAAACTTGAATTTTAAATTATTTTTGGAATCCTATGGATCTATTTTTAATTTTAAATCGCAGTTTTATAACTCTTTAATACACCATTTATTTGTCTTTAGTATAAATCATAACAACCTAGTAGCATAACAACTGTGCGATGATATATGATGTATGGTCTTGTATTAGAAGGCTTTATCTTTATACATGTAACAAGTACCTATACTCATACAAGCATGTAAAATTGGCTTAACTTCAAAAACAATATATGTAATACTATTATTTTTTACGCATCTAAGTGAAAATTCATATTTAAAAATTTGCATCCTATAAAAAAGCTTTTTGATACATGTTATTTTCCGAGCCAAACGTTCCGTTTTCTTCTTACCAATAGCATGTCATTTTATCGAAGAAAATTGACTTAAAATATTTCTATTTTATATTCGTGAAGGTATATTTGTCATTTGTATTCCACTATTAAGTTAACTACGTTGTTGATCGACACAGCCTATCCAGTGCGGAGGTGGCGGTTATTATTGGCGGTGCTATCGGATTTGGTGCGTCGTTACTATTTGGTGTGCAATTTTAAGCGTCGTGTGCTTGCGAACATTGTAAAAAAGAGTAAACAATTATGTTGTATGTTATTGTCACGAACTTTGTCTTTAGGTATTCACTTCCAAAATTATGAGTGTTTTGACACAATTCAAATTTTATTTTGTTACCACCGACACCGCAAAATGGCTAAAAAACCTGGATATCTGCATATGATATGATATAACATAAACAAAAAATATTTTCCGAGTATCGCCATACGGATAAATAAAATAAACAGGTTTATTTTTAATTATAGGGTTATTTCGTAATGGCTGGGTAAGATTCTTCCATGGTCTAGAAAACAGTCAAAAAAGGCTGAATGTTGGACCAATTCTTTATTCAAAATCACTTTCCGCTCTAGGTTTGGAAATGCCATTTTCAGCCCGCTGATGAGATATGGAAATCCTTACTTTCCAAACAGGAGACATGTTTTTTTTAAACATTATAATTAATTGTCTTCTGCGTTACGGGACAAAATTTCACTTAAGTATATATTTACCCTAAAAATGTCGTCATTACATTGCAATAGCGCAAATTATCCAGAAAATTGTGGCTCACAATTTAGGGTGCTTTTTTGAGATTAAATTGGATGCAAGGCGAAAGCTAATAAGCCTTATGTTAACTTGTACTTTTTACAATGTTCGCCCGCGCACCTAAATGCTAACGTATTAATAATTAGATTTTCTAAATCTGTAAATATATTAGGTTTAAGTGTGACTGCTTGATTATTTAAAAATATACCCAAATTAATAAATATCAACTTGCGCATTCTATTTTAGTGAAATCTGTTTCTGGTTCCTTATTCAAAGTATAATTTCATTTTTTATTAAATATTTATTTCATTTTATATTATACAAAAAATATTTAAAAAACAAATTATTTTTTAAAATCAATTTTCCTTAATAAAAACTTTAGTTGAATGGGAACACAGGTTTTGGATTGCCAGTGTCGATATTAATTAAATTTTTACTGTTAATTTTTATTTTTAACACGCGCAAGTAAAGAATATTGTTTGATACGCTTGTCTATTTCGCACTACGCAATAAACGTTGTCGAAGCAATGTGCAAAAGAAATGTAAAATCATTAACAATTTACATTATGTATCGGCCATAGTCGTCTGTATCTGTACACTAGTAATTTTAGCTCTGAACTACAATGAAATAAAGTGATGACGTAATACCGTTTTTCTTTTATTTATACACTGAAACTAAAAGAAAATTATGAGGGGACAAATGCCTCGCGCCAGCTCGTGTGACTTCGCAAGGCATGTTTGGCCACATCGCGAAACAGGGCCGTATGGTGGTCCAAAAAATCAAGCGTATTTTTATTCCAAAATACATGAAAATAGGGAATACCAAGTTTAATTATTATTTCAATTGAATGAACGTTACATACAGGTCGCGTATACTGTTAAAATTGCTTTGTATAAAAAAATAGAGCTTTAGGTCAGATCGTGATACTGTACTGTATTGTGGTGTTGCAGCAGTGGCAAAGAAAAATTCTAAATGTTTATATATTTTTTTGTATAGAATGACCACGGCCACAAAATTTATAAAATAAAAATATTTATAATAATATTAAATATTTATAATATTTATAAATAAAATATTTAGTAAATAAAAGTTAGCTATGTGGAAGAATGATTCTCTATTTTTCTTAATTATATTTTGGCCCACCCTAATGTGCCGGTACTCCCGATGTTGCCAGACATTTCGAGCTTAGTACAGCTCAAGTTAGTCGAGTTCAAAACTGGATACATCTCTTTGTAGTTAACTGTACAGTCAGACTCGGTGAGAGGGCTGAGAAACGCATCAGAAATGAGTTCCGCGCGTGAACCAGTCACCGACATAGCCGTTGCAGTGGGCGGGGCGCATCGCTCGCAGAACAGGTGGCCGATGGGGTCGAAGACTTTTCGGGTGGCGTTCGCGTACCCGAAGACACTGCGTGGATCATTTCAGCCTATCAGACCTACTTCATGGCTAAGGTTGCGTTAAACCCATGGATGCAAGTGGCGCAGGACCGGAGGGCTTATTTTCTAAAGCACTCGCAATCACGATCGTGTTCATTTTGAAATTCGAAGGCTTGTCTGCATACAAAATGAAAATAATTGCTCCGATTTGAAGCCGGTTGCGATTGCGAGTGCGTTAGACAATAAGCCTTCGGGTCTTGTTGAAAAACCTTGGGGGGGAGGGGGTATATCCAGCAATGGACGTCTTGCAGCTGAAATGATGATGATAGTCAGCCTACCTCATGTGTTTATCACGTTAAAGGTAAATAACGGTAGCGTTAGGCTACGTCTGCACTCACAGGATTACTTAGCGCCTAGAGCTTAGCGTGTCACCTTGCGATGCGAGTAGCGAAGTGACACAAAAGTACTGGAATCTTCTAGTCGACTACTCGTACGTAACTGCGCGCCATGCTAGGCTATAGGCGCTAGGCAAGCCACCGGTCAGTGCAGACGTAGCCTTAAGGGCTGATTACACCTTCCTGCGGGTCTAGTATAGTGGCGTGTATCGCGTGACAAAATGTGGATAAAGGATCCGTTACTCTCGTACTTATACACCGTGGCTGTTAATAACCCGAAATATTTTAACCATCGATTCTAGAGCCTATTTGGAGTATTTAATGTGGTATAACATGTAGTCCAATAACGCATAATTTCCGAGATTTTCATTATTTAAAAAACAATTTCGTAGTTAATTTAATTTGAACTCTGTCACCTTAACTTAAAGCTTATTTACTAAGAAATTGATTAAATTAATTTATGATGTACGTTGATGATATTACTACTTACAACATGAATCTTTCTAAGTAAATAATGCTTTAGGTTAAGGTGACATAGTTCAAATTAAATTAACTATGAAATTGTTTTTTAAATAATGAAAATCTCGGAAATTATGCGTTATTGGACTACATGTTATACCACATTAAATACTCCAAATAGGCTCTAGAATCGATGGTTAAAATATTTCGGGTTATTAACAGCCACGGTGTATAAGTTCTGGGGTGTTATTCTCTGAAAAGCAAAGGTGAGCGAACGCAGGAGCGAATTCCAAGCGGCGAGTTTAAGAAGTCCTGTCCGAGCGAACAAAACACATATTAGCGAGTGCATTCTCAATTAGGCTGCCTTATACGTTCGAGACGACATGCTGCCAAATTGAAAATGCACGCCCTAAAATGTGTTTTGTTTACTTTGACGGGACTACTTAATCTCGCCGCTTGGACTTCACTCGTTCATTCGCTCACCTTTGCTTCTTGAGAGAATCACACCCCTGAGCCGAGGCGCCCTTAGTGGCGCGCCTCCCTCGCTGTTAAGTGCAAAGATGTCACAGTGCCCAGCATTAAAATAAAAATAAAAACTTATATAAGTATTAAAAAGTGACTAGCGTTTTATCCACATATAATATGTGTTTTACACACTCAGGGTAGGTTGCCGAATTGGTGAAATAAAACTGTACTGCGTTGCTCTGAAAAGAGAATAGTTTTTTATTATTATTCACTAATACTTGGGTTTAAACACACTTGACTTTTCTTATGGAATAAAATTACAAAAATATCTTACCTGAAAAGAGAAACAACATTAAAGCTATTATTCCACTTATTCTTCTTATTCTATCTTAAGTAACTATTAATATTTTATACTATTTCTCCTTAGATTACTTGCACTTTTTTATAACGGTAGAACCTTTGATTGACCTGTCAAATGTCACTTGTCATAACGCTGCCACAGATAATTCCAAACCGACACAGAGAGGTTTATGCGCAGCAATACTGCAATTATGAATGAAGTAAAAACAGACTTCATTTACATCTCCCCCCCCCCCGATTTGTGAGTATAATTAAACATTTAATATTTGTAACTTTACATAACTTCCAGCAAAGGGACAAGTTTTGTGATATGAAACAAGTTTGATTCTGATTTCTTATGGCCTGTGTCTATCCTATAAATTGAGTTTGATATTTTCTCTAATACCCTATATGGACCAATTTTTAATTCGTGTATCTTTCTCCTGTTTAGACGGTTCCCGTTTTCCACATAAACTAAATCTCCTACTTTTATCTCGCACTCTTTCCTGTTTCTATCGAACCGTTTTTTATTACTATTGTGAGAGTTTATTGAGTTTACTAATGCGATTTTTCGATCTTGTAATAATTCACTATACGTTCTTTCCTGTTTCAATTCATTTGGTAAGATATCAAATGATTTTCCTTCTAGTAAGTATTTTGGAGAAAACCCTGTCACCGTGTGTTCTGTTTCATTATACCTTTGAGTGCACTGATGAGCAATGGTAGTCCAAGCCAATTTTTCTTTCCTCTCATTTACTGTACACCTTATTTTGTTAACCAATGTTTGGTTTAATCTCTCATTCAGACCGTTAGAAAATGGAGCATTGACTGCAGTAAATACGATCGGTATATTCTCGTTATGGAGAAAGTTTTTAAAATCTCTTGAATTTATACCCGGATACTGATCCGACAAAATCATGCCAATTTTATTTCCCTGACTCACGTTTTTTACAAGCCTTATAAAGTCACCAGAACTTTGAGTTTTAGAGGTCGAAATATAAGCATACCTAGTAAAGTGATCCACAAGTAAATGTAGATACGTTTTTGTAGATCGTGAACCCCCAAAACCTCCAATGGTGTCTATAGACATTATTTCAAATGGGTAAGTTGCAGGACCTAAGTGAGACATTAATCCAAACTTATATTTTCCTCTAGATTTATTTTTAATGCAGATTTCACAGTGGTCACAGGCCCTCTTAATGTTACTTGTTAAATTTTTCGCGGTATAAAACGGTTTAATTTTCCTTTCTAGTTGTTGTGACCCTAAATGACAGTAATAATCGTGTGTATTTTTTATAAGTTTCTTACTAAATTCCTCGGTTATTAAAATTTTTCCTTTTTTACCATATTTTTTTGTAGTAAAGTGTATCTATTAGCTGAAGTTTATCCCTATTTTGATTTATATCTTCGTTACTTTCCTGATCATTTTGTATATCTTTGAGTTTAATTAAGTTAACACATTTTAGACTCTCTTCTTGACTATCATTCGGGTCTAATACAGGATTTCTACTTAAAGAATCTGCCTCCACGTTATACTTTCCTGGAGAATAAATGACTTCAAAATTAAATTGAGATAAGTAATACGCCAGGTCTCCTAATTCCTCATCCGTTCTAGCCTTTATATTCATTTTTTCTAACGGTTTGTGATCAGAGAAAACCGTAAATCTTTTACCTAGGAGCCAATATTGCCAATATTTAACGGCTTCTTTGATTGCCAAGCACTCAAGATATATGGCCTTTTTCTTTTTTTGAGCATCATTTAGTTTCCTTGAAAAGTAAGCACAAGGTTTCTCTTCGCCATTATTTTGTGGTTGTTTCAAGATCGCGCCTATCCCTTGAATACTTGCGTCTGTATAAATGTGTATTGGTAGGTTTGGATCAAATATTGCCAAAATAGGTTTTAGGCACAATAAATTTTTTATGGTCTCAAATGTTTCCTGGCATTTATCTGACCAATCAAATCTTTGTCCTTTCCTTAATAAATTATGCAAAGGATCTAATATAATCGAACTATTAGGAATGTATTTTCCATAGAAATTTATTTTACCTAAGAACTGGCGGACATTTTTCTGGGTTCTTGGTACAGGGAACTCCTTTATAGCAATCAAGTTGTCTTTTAATGGAGTAATTGTGTTATTTTTTATGATGTGGCCCAAATACTTTACAGAGTCCTGAGCAAAGCTACACTTAGAGAACTTTAGTCTAAATCCCTCCTTTGAGATCGCTTCTAATAATAATGATAAATGTTTAATATGATCTGCAAAAGTTTCAGAAAATACTAAAATATCGTCAATATAATTCACGGTAAAATCAGACAGTCCATGTTTTCTAATAATACTGCTTAATATCCTCTGGAAAATTGCCGGAGAGGTTTTTAAACCGAACGGTAAACATGTCCACTGAAAGTGGCCCTCCTGTGTAACGAAAGCTACCTTTTTCCTGTCCCCAATCTTTAGTGGGATTGACCAGAACGCCGAGTTTATGTCCACGAAATAGCTGGAAATGTTGTTTTATAATATGTGTTTTACACACTCAGGGTAGGTTGCCGAATTGGTGAAATAAAACTGTACTGCGTTGCTCTGAAAAGAGAATAGTTTTTTATTATTATTCACTAATACTTGGGTTTAAACACACTTGACTTTTCTTATGGAATAAAATTACAAAAATATCTTACCTGAAAAGAGAAACAACATTAAAGCTATTATTCCACTTATTCTTCTTATTCTATCTTAAGTAACTATTAATATTTTATACTATTTCTCCTTAGATTACTTGCACTTTTTTATAACGGTAGAACCTTTGATTGACCTGTCAAATGTCACTTGTCATAACGCTGCCACAGATAATTCCAAACCGACACAGAGAGGTTTATGCGCAGCAATACTGCAATTATGAATGAAGTAAAAACAGACTTCATTTACACGCGATAAACTCGTATGGAGATATCTCCATCTTGTTCGAACATATTGCTGCTAGTGACTGATTTAGTGACTTATTTGTTGGTGACTAATTTAGGAAGGTGTTACAAGCCCTTTAGCGATTTTCGAATTTTAGTTAATAATAGTCTACCAATGAAGTTGAACAGAAGTTTTTATTTATTTATTTTTCACTCCACAAGGTATTTTAAAGCATAAGAATCACTATAAATATAGTACAAGTACAGTCTACATTATCCACATATTACTAATACACGGCCTCTATTCTAGTCGATAAAACAATAGTGCTTTTGACATGGTATCGTATTATTTTAACTCCGCCACCATTACTGTCAAGTAAATAAGAGTTATCAATGTTATCATAGCGTTGATAATACGATAACACGTCAAAATCAATATTATTTAACCAAGTAGAACAGAGGCCTTAGTTATCTCGTAAGGGACATGTTTATATTATAATGCAAACATACAATTTAAGATTTATTTATAGCATTCACTTAGGCAAGTATTCAATAATCATCGAAGATTTAACCCTAAATGCATGATGTAGGATGCATACTACGTAAGAAACTAAAAAGATATCATCAGCACACTACACGAGTAATAAAAATAATAATCGACGAAAAAAACATGCATTAAGGATTAATAGACATCATTAGTAGCATAAATAAAACAGTTCACTATGTCTATGTCTGTGAACAGAGGCCCTGAGGCTCTACTTTGAAATCCGTAATTCGAACTTCGTCTATTCCTATCCCTTTTGCTCCCGACGCATCACTAATTCGCAAGAAAGTGACGGGGTGATCCGAAATTCGAATTACTGATTTCAAAGTAGAGCCCCTGCTTTGAAATTCGAAGCTCGAAGAAAGTTACTTTAGCTCCATCCCTTTCTCTGTGTGACAGGGATGGAGCTAACGTAATTTCGAACTTTTGATTTTCGAAGCTGGGCTGGCGCTCATCAGTCACCAGTAAAAATATATTATCCAAAATTGACGCAATAAAAATATCTGACACGCTCTTATACCTCTAGTAATAAAGACGTGTCCGATGATTTTGCGGCCAATGTTGGATAATATATTATTGCTGGTGACTGTACCAAGCTGTATGTAGTGTTTAATAAGTTATATATATTATGGTAAAATAATCACAAACGACAGGAATGAGATACCTTTTGCATAAATTATGGAAATCTTTGGATTTATTATCTGTCAAAAGAATAAGAACCAGATAAAGTCAAAACTAAAACTCGACTACGAAATAAACTAATTGTTATCACTTCGCCTCTTATGCTATTTGTGTACCTATGTTACAAAAGTAATAGTACATTTTTTATTTATACCCTAACTTTTCGAGCTCTATGCGTTAAAACATTATTTCATACCAAACTCGATACATTTATCAGAATAAATATTTTCACTATGTGAAGTCTGCAATGATAGATTTAATAAATTATGTCGTTACATACGCCTATGCCTACGTCATGTAGAACACGAAGATGAAGCAGACGACTCCTTATTTGTCAAAATGTGATGGACAGACTGAGCTACGAGGGACCAGATAAACATAGACGAACATACTAACATACATAATCGTTAAAATCATAACCCTTCTTTTTGCTTCCCCATAGTCGGGTAAAAATAAACTATTTTATTCTTGACAAAATTAAATATGCATGTACATTTCTTTTCTTAAATTATTTGGACCATATTTGTTTAGGAGAACTCTCTCGGTGGTCTTCATTACAATTAAGGTAATTAAGCAAGTTAGTTAATCACCTATACAGCTTTCCTTCTATCCCTAAAGAAATCATAGTCTTTTGGCGACAACCCTTCCAACTTAGTGTAGTCAAATTTCTCTTTACTTTTCCAATGAGTCTTCCTTACGTGCCCTCTGGCATTATTCATCGTATGAAACATTTGGTCACACAGCGGACAGTTTATTGTAGGCTCATTATGTTTACGCATAACATGATACTTCAATGAAGTTGAGCAGTTTGTTTTTACATCACAATACGGACAGGAATATGGTTTCTCTCCTGTATGTAGCCTTCTATGCTTTTTCAAAGCCGTTGGGCCGGCTAAATGTGCACCACAAATATCACAAACTTTAGGTTTTATCTGCCCTGTGTGAATTTTCATATGATTTTTCATTTGAACTTTATTAAAATAGCATTTTTGACAAACTTCACATGTAAACGGCCTGATCTTCAAGTGCACTCTATTCATATGTGCTGTTAGCATGACCGCTGTACCCGCAGCATAGTCACAGTATGAGCAGTGATGATTGAATATGTTATACGGCATATTATTCCTATGTTCCTCAGTCTGAACATGTTCTAAGTACTCCTTTTTAGAATCAAACTGCTTGTTGCAATAGATACACAAATTTGGTTTCTTTTTATGCATCTTTATTATATGTTTGCGTAATTCCATCCTCGTACTTAGCATTTCATTACATGTTAGACATTGAATGATTCTACTTTTCGCTTGTGTGGATTCCATACTTTGTTCCATGTGGCTGTCAGTGAATGTCACAGGACTAGCTAAGTTCCTAGTTTCTGGTAAGACAGGATTGCTACATTTAATCGTCTTGACAGTATTCTTACAAGTTTCAATATGACTGTTCAGTTGTGCCTCGCTCCTAAACTCTACAGAGCACCATACGCATATATACTTGATCTTGTGCGATTCTAAATGTTTTTTATAGTGGTACTCTAAATAGAATACTTCACCACATTCTTGACATATGTTTGTCTGTATATTCAAATGCTCCTTATTAACATGAGCTATTAACGGTCGTACAGTTCTTCCAATTTCTTTATTACATTCTACACAAGTTATTTGCTCTGGTTCTCGCATTATCTGTTCATTATAAGAAATCAAATATTTTTCATGCATGCAAGGTCTGGTTCTACAATGCGGACAGTTTAAAGTTTTCGAATTTGGAACATCATGCTGTTTTGAATGGTTGATTAGATCCGTCCTATTGAGGAAACTTTCGCCACATATGTCACAGGTATGCGAAAGGTGTTTGCTTATTTTCTGCGACTCAGCTTTGATGGCAAATTTATAAGGTTCTACCACAAACACTGCTCTCTTATGTTCACCGTCATAATCATCTGTAGTCAGGTTTGTGATTCCTGTCTCTAACTGTGTAAGGTGCTTGCTCAACTCTCGTGCTGTATTATTTGTGGTTGTGATGAAAGCATAGCTGTCCACTGCTGAGGTTTTGCATGGTTCGCAGATGTAGGAACTAAGAAGAATGTGATTTACCTAGAAATAAAATTATTAATTAATTTGTGTCAATAGAGAAATGAAAAGAAACTCTTGAGATGTATTTCACCTAAGTAGGTACAAGAGGTGGCAATTATCTTTTACACTGAAATTAGGGACCATCAGAAGCCCATTTCACGAAGCTACAAGTTACAAATTACAAGCAGAACTCTCTTTCCAGCAAAAGCAGTTAGAAAGAGAGTTCTGAGGCCCGTTTCACGAAGCTACAAGTTACAAATTACAAGCGGAACCCTCTTTCTAGCAGTACGAGTTAGAAAAAGACTTCCTCTTGTAATTTGTAACTTGTAGCTTCGTGAAACGAGCCACTGCTTGTAATTTGCAACTTGTAGCTTCGTGAACCGGGCCGCAGGACCCTATAAATACTATGAAATGAAATAGTTTTATTCCGTAAAACAGGTTCCATAAAAACCACAAAAAAATACAATAACGGCACAATTTAAACTGAACTTACACTGAACTATGATAATATGCTAAAGAATATGATAAAGGAACATTCACACTCTGCCTAATTCTAAACAGTGCTAACTGCATATTTAGCACGATGAATTATGGTGTTACTTACGTCTTTAAATATTGCCTTTAGTACTTCTTTAAGAGAGAGCGCGTAGTCTCCCCAGTCCCCTGTGATCAGCGAGTACTCCAAATGCAATAATTTGCCGTTATCATTGAGACAAACGGTGCAAAATTTGGTGTTCTGAAGAATTCTCTTTAAGTCTTTTGCTGGTGACCTGGTCGGGACTTCTGTAGCCATTTTCGTGTTAAACTGATGGTAAGAAGTCAGAACATGACCTTACGATTGTTTACTTATAGTTAATACCTAATAACGAAGACGATAACACAATTTACTAGTGATAAGAAGTGCGTTCCACCATGTTACTTGATACTAATCAAAGTCAATCAAAGTAATCAAGGAAAGGAAGGAATGGAATGGAAGATGCTATGCCTATATTTTGGCCTTTATGGTGAATTCGTGAATGAAGATTGTTTTGTAGTTAGCACAGCACAGATTATAAGGGTATGTTAGTGGTTCGCTCGCTATCTGCCCTTGTCTATGGCATAGAGTCTGTCCTATCTGTGCTATAGGGGTCTTTACGCTATGCGCGCACGAGCGACTTTTTGTAGCCGCGACAGTACATCTCTCTTTTTCTCACTTCGAGCGTGCAAAAGAGACAGTTAAACTGTCGCCGGCGGCAAAAGTTTTTTGTGAGCGCATAGCCTTAGCCAAAGACTACTATTGTACACTGGATTGTATTGTACTATTGTGGCCCGACTATACCTATTTGAGTAAAATTTACAAACTCTGACAAGCGGTGAAATTTGAAATTGAATTGATAGGCATTGGCATAAAAAAATCACTTTTAAATTTGAGTTTGTTACGAGATTAAGGATAATTAATGGGTCTTTTTCAAAAAAAACGTACATAGAAGGGCTTTAATTAAAACAAAACTGAATTGATTCCTTTGTGTAACGAAAGTTACCCATATAGTTTGTACGACAACTTTCGTTACATAAAGGATGCGATCGTAATTTGGTTTTCAATAAGCCTTTAATTATTTACAATATTTTTTAAAACGAGCCTAATATCATCGGCGTTATAAGAACACCAAACTTAAATAAGTTCGAATTTCGGGTGCCCCTTGTCCTTTTTAATTGCCTTTTTTAATTATATCGATACTGCTGCTGTTTACTTAAAACTGCGATTTGCAAACTACAATTTCCTAGGTCTAGATATACATAGTCAGTGATTGGTTCAATTTGACATAATCCGATTAACATAATGTGAGTTAGGTATGCGTGAGTTATTGGTTAACATGTAAATATGACGGTTTTTTTTAAATTAAACCTTTGTTTAAACCTATAATAATATAATTTGCATGTCACAAAAAAGTACTGTAAATCTTATGGTCTTGCATAAAGTCATAAATTTAATGTTATGTTCATAATGTTCATATTTCATAAATTAAAAAATATATTATCAAGGCAAACATGATTGCCAGTTAGGATATCGTAGAACTTTTAATTTTGCGGTTCTTATGTGGTCCTAAAATAGCGACCCAAACATTATATTATAACATAACCGTTTTTGATTTGACTGTAGTGGCCGGAGAAGCTTGTGGTGGCTTGGCTTGTGGCTTGGGTGAGGTGACGGTGACGCTGTCAATTGAAAGTGAATGACATGTCATGTCAGACATTTTCCATTTCTCGAAGCGACCGCCGATCTTGTGAAATTACACTATTCCATCGTCGTTAAAATCTGTTACAACATCGAATTATTGTTCTTTTATTTGACAAGTTACAATGTTTTCTTGAAGCGGCGTTATCGAAATGTTCTACGACTTGACTTTTACAGTCGGTACTCAACCCAAGCCTGCGCTTGCAAACTTACGAAACATTTTAAATTCCCCGAGGTTCTGCACGCTTTGCTTCGAGACGGACAACTTACTCGTGGATTTAGACGAGTATCCATTTATCGACGATTTGGCTGATGCCAGTGATCTGAGTTTGCGGGAAATCATCAGGGAGATATTCCAAAATGCGGTAAGGTTTGTCTAAATATTAGGTTAAGATTTTTTTTACATTTAGTTGAACTAGATTCTGTTAGTAGCACCCCTTTTTAAGGCCTCAATTAGTATATTTATTTTATGTGTAAAGTTATTGTGCTATACAATTAAACATTAAGTTAAAAACTACGTAGGTACGAATTGTTGTCAGATTGGGACCGGTTTTTTTGCGGACTCTTATGCGAGTTCGTTCAAGGCCGGGGCTATCCCTTTTGTCTAGGTCCTGTATGCATTAGTTTTCAAATATTTATGTAATAATGGTTGTGAATTAACCATTTAAAATAACTTTTCTCATTGCAGACTGCCAAAATCATCCTTAGTAATTACATCTGCAACCATTGTAAGGCCAAGTTGGTCCGGACATATACTTTCATTCAGAACGCACTTGGGAGTGCTCGGAACTTTGAGAACTACATCACACAGCTTGACTCTGAGACTGTTGACCTGCTCAACTGCATGCGAGAAGACATACCATGTGCTAATGCCGTTATAGTCCTGGAAGAGCCTAAGCTCGTGGAGAAGGAGCCAGAAACATTTAAATGGACTAGCAACATACTCCCTAAAAAAGACAGAGTGATTGTCAATCACCCTGTAGTAGTTGTTGCTAAAAACTATGTCTGCGAGTGTTGCCAAAAAGAGTTTTGTGATAAAAAGTTTTTGATGGCCCATATGAAGGCTAGAGAAGAACTTTGCAGGAAAAAAAATGAGAAATCACGTCTTGGGAAGACTGTTAAAGGTGGAGTCCTGTGCCCAAGGTGCAAAACTAGGCCTTGTAGACATGAGAAGTTCATCGATTATTTCTTAGACCAAAAAGAGATGAAGTTTTCAGAAAAGAAATGCCCAGAATGCTTTTATGTCGCAGTAACCCTCAAATCATTAATTGCTCATGCCGAAAAAAAGCACATGGAATCTCTATCTGACAATTGTGAGCTATGTGGCAAGATATTCCATTTGAGGGAACAGTATTTCAGCCATTTTGATACTTTTCATAAGGGCTACAAAGTATGCCAGCATTGCCATAGTGTCTTTGAGCAGCCTCAATTCAAATCACATGTAAAGCAATGCAAGGAAACTGAGAAACCTTACAGCTGTGACATGTGCCCGGCCCGATTCAAGAGTGAGATACAGGCCACAATTCATACTATGAACCATGAAGATGTACCAAAGAAACCTCGGAACAACAAAATTATTTTAAAGAGATCTTTCCAGTGTCCATTATGCCCATTAAAGTTTGATGGTAAAATTAAACTGCAGAAACACATCTCTACGACACATAGTAATGAATCATATAAGAATAATACTTGTCAATTTTGTGACATAAAATTCAATAATAGAAATGAATACTTGGCACATTTGAGAGAAACTCAACACTTGAGTGACATAGATCCTAACTACAAATATAGGCATAAATGCCAGTATTGCGATTATACTGCTAGGCACAGCTTCATCCTTAATACACATGTGAACCGATACCATCTAAAAGTGATGCCGTTCCAATGTGATATCTGTAGCAAGCGGTTCTTAGATAAGCGTAAGCTTAAAGCCCACATTGATAGGCATATGGGTAAATCTAAAAGGATATGTGACCTTTGTGGAGATACTCTTGGCAGTTCCACAGCATTAGTTAAACATAAGCGCTTGCACACTGGAGAGAGGCCATACCCTTGCAACTTGTGCGAGGTCAGTCTAAACTCGGCCAGTGAACGCAAGTTCCATGTATTACGTAAGCACACCGAGAAGTCCCATCCCTGTCCCCTGTGCGAGAACATGTTCCACACACCTTACTTTGTCCGTAGACATATTCAGCAGGTCCATTGGAAGAGGAAAGAGAAGTTTGATCACACAAAGGTTGAAGGATTGCAACCAGAGCATTATGAATTGTTCAGGGATAGAAGGATGGTTGTTTTATAATAAAAATATTAAGAAAGGTGCACAACCAATTATTTTTGTAATTTTAGGTTATATTCTTTGATTTAAAAATAAGGATTACATCGTATTCATGAGTTTGCTACTGTAATTACAAAATGTTGTCATAAGGCCATTTCAGTTAGATTGAACTTCCATCTATCAATTACAACTAAACAATTGTTTACGAACTATTTTATCAGAGTTTGGAATAGCTTTAAAAAAGTTCATTGGAATTTATTTGGCGACAACATTTTATTTTAAGTGCAATTCAGTGTGGATTTGTTTAGATAAATGATACACAATATTGTGAAATTATAATCTTTATTGAATATTCGTTGTACACAAGCGACTATAATAATACGGTTAAATTCAAACTTAGGTTATGATGTTCTTGTAATTTAGTTTTTAGTTTTGGGTGATAGTTGAATTTGACAGTGGTATAAAAGGTTTGATTCTTTAATAAAGTTTAGCGAGTAAATTACACTAAGTTTCTGTTTTACGGGATGACTTCAAATTATAGAACAAACTGTTATCGTAAACATAATCAAAAAACTTTTGCCAGTTACACTGTCCAATCCAAAAGTAAATAACTAATTATTTTACGTTTATATAAGTAAGTTAACCAATATAGGTACCTATTCTCTTATTTAAGGTTATTTATGTAAGTAATTTTTCATTAAATACAAATAAACATGTGGTTTCACAAATCCATGTTAATAACTTATGTAATCCTGCCCTCTCGATAAACAATAAATATCTATTCGGTTTTCTTTGTCAAATGAAATTTTTATGAATCGTCGGTTTAGTATACGTGCTAAAATCATTTAAAAAATTAGCAGATTTTCATTTTATTTTGACGATTATGAGTACAGTTTTGTAACTGTGCAAACCTGCTACATCTTATAAAATAAGCAAGGTTTACACTAAAGCGACAAAACGTCACATTGCAATACAAATAATGTATGGAACTCTAAATGTACAATGATTAGGTACATAGTTTGTGTAGATCTATATCATGTAGGTAGTTAAGTTTTAAAATGTTAACTTGGTCAGATTATAAAACTTTAATCTAAGTATCTTAATTATCCTACGGGTGTATAATACTTAGAGCACTAGGCTTTATTTTATATTAAAGTGCTAACCTACGATGCAACTTTAGAAAGGTCACAATGACCGGAAAACTTTAAAATGGAAGTTTTGATTAAAAAACCATTTTCACGATCAGTTTCGCGATACAAAAATTGTCTGACCAGCAGATTTTTAAATATTTAGATCAAAATTCCAATTAGGATTAATGTCTGGATTTTCGAATGAAAATTATCCGTAGGTACAAGTCAAATTTTCGCTTCAGAATGCTTACACAGACTGGCAGAGCGATATTCGAATTAACAACTGCTTGAAAGTGTTAATCCATATTATAAACATCTGGTTATAGAAAACTGAAACCGCGTAGTTTACTTTTCTATAGCACGAATGCTGACAACATGGTCACGAGGCTTTTCAACACTTTTAAGCCTCCCGAATGGGGAGAAAAGTTTACAATTGATCCCCAAGAGGGCGCCACCACCATGGCCCCTCTGTCTTCGTGATTAATAACGGTTTTCGTTACATTTCGAACGTTTTGAAGTGATAACTTCTTATGGGAGGGTAAACCGCTTCGTTACGTAACGCGTTACGTCGCCAGTCTGTCTGGCTTCCCTTTCTCTCACGAATACGGCAGCGGTAGGCAGGCTCCTCTCTCACTCTAACCCACATATTTGGATTAGTTTAAGTTATCACTTCTGTCGGGCGTCCTGAGACGCACACGTTTTTTTTAACTCGTGTCCATTCGTTAGGCGCGTGCGGTGTGGTTGTTCGACGTCACAGGAGGCACCTCGGTGTCTTCCGCTGCCGCTTCCGCCTTCAACTTTCGGTATTTACCTGAAATATATGTTTTTCTTATTATACCTACTGATGAAAATGTTGACGACATTCATTATGATGGCGAACTTTAACTGTTAGGCCCCGTTCCCACTATGCCGGTCCGGCGAATTTGCCGGATGCCGGTAAGGCTAGTGGCTTATGACGCTGTTCACACGGCATAATGTGAACAGCTTTATATAAATTGTACAGCCACTATCCTTACCGGATCCGGCAAAATTGCCGGATCCGGCATAGTGGGAACCAGGCCTTAGCGCCATCTGTGAGATACTTTTCAAAGTGTTTGTAGGAAATCTGTAGGTAAGTATAGTTACAGCATAAATTGAGCAGTTATGGGTCACTTTTCTTTTGTCTAATTTGTTATAATATAACCAATGTAGTTTCTTTATCGGTATTATATTATTAACGATGCAGTAGCTCTTGCTACTCTAAAGTTTACAATATAGAAGCAAGATGAGCTAAAACAAAGTGGAACACGACTCTTTTCTAAGAAGTATGAGAGTTTGAATTGACATAGGTAGTATGTATTTGATCTGACCTTACATAGTGTTACTGGGGTACTCACGTGAGACTCGAACCATGATGACGCCCCACCAGATAGACCAGCCCCAGCCCACCAGGCAGAACAGCACCGTGAACAGCTGTCCGCAACCCACCAGCAGGTTGATCAGCAGCGACCCTGGGATCATGGGAGAAGTTCAGAGAATGTCATGACGTTATGGTCTTGAATGAATCATGGCCCATATCATGGTCGCGTTTATCGCGGTGGATAAAGTATCCGTCACTTTCGCACTTACTCACTGGTTAGAAAGTGTCAGATTCCGTCCGTTGCCGGCCAATTAGGGAAATGTAAGCTCTTTTCTTGTCAACTGGTTGTAAATACCGCCGATGGGAATCCGTTCGTCTTTATACCCATAGTAACTCAGTTCTACTGACATTATCAATTAGGGTACTGACGGTTCTCTCGGCCCTCTGAGACTTTTACTCACCTATCCTATGCTTGGCGCTGTCGTGGACTCCGAACCTTGGGATCCCGAAGCACAGGCAGAACATGCCGCTGAATATTGTGCCTGCAACAATAACCATTTGTGAAAGCCACGTTTAGGGCTTTTTACAGACTGCCAAAGGCAGAGGCTACTGCAGACAGCCTGCGTCGCTATAGAGGGCTTATTGCCTAACGCACTTGCAATCGTAATCGACTTCAAAATGGAACAATTGTTTTCATTTTGAAAGCAGATTCGCCTCCGGTAGATTTTTTGCCTAATGCAAGTCCGAAGGCGCGAGTCTGCATACAAAATGGAAACAATTGTTCCACTTTGAAGTCGATTGCGATTGCGGGTGCGTTGGGCAATAGGCTAGCGGACTGTCAAAATGAAAACGATTGCGATTGCGAGTGTGTTAGGCAATAAGCCCTCAGGGTCTTCTGCCTTAAATCTCACCCTACATCACTAGTTGCAAAATTGTGTGTTTCGTCTTTCATGATATGGCCAAAGTCCTGCAATTTTCTCTTCTTAAGTTTTCACGATCTCCAGATCTGTACCCTTATATACTTTGTGACTTACCCAGTCCCGGCAGCAGAACGTTGCAAAGCAGGCACCAGAAGGCAAGCACGATCGGCAGGGCTGGGATGGCGCCCCGCATCATGCTGGTGTGTTCCACCAGGGAGGGGTCCAACTTCTTCCGTGTATCCTGGAATTTAAGGAATTTTTCAAGCTAGTAAAGTTTCGAGGGAATCTATATCAGAATCTAGACGTATAATAAAGTTGCAGAAGGGAAAAAATCTGTACATTCGAGATATATCTAATATAAATATAATATACATACATTAAATCACGCATATTTCCCAGAGGGGTAGGCAGAGACCATTTCTTTCCACCTGCTACGATCTTGACAAATCTCTTTCGCTTCTTCCACATTCATACATCGTTCCACATTCAGTCATGCACGCACGTCGGTTTCGGGTACTTAAAATTCGGCCCTTTCCCACCCTTCCACTCACTTTCGCTCTGTATATCTCTTTCGTCAATCTTCTTTCATCCATCCTTTCCAAATGACCGAACCATCGAAGCATAGGTACCCTTTTCAATCTTAGTCACTACATCTTCTTTTAGTCCACATTTCTCTCTGACTTCTTCATTCCTTACTCTATCAGTCAGTTTCACACCACACATACTACGCAAAGAGCGCATTTCAACTGCATTTATACGACTTTCATGCTTATCCTGCCACACCCAATATAATATTATGAACTTTAAAATACTACCTCAGAATGAGCAGCAGAACACGTTTAAGCAACTTTACACCGATGCTCCAAACTCTAAACGTTATTGAAAAGTCGTATTTGTATGGGAAAACGCAAGCGTCCGTAATTATGTGACCACCACTGTATATTGTAATACCTCTGGATCGTCATCCAAGTCGAAGTCTGCCTTCATGGTGTCGCTGGTGATCAGTATCCTGACCCTGGTCGGGTGAGGAGAGGGAACCGGCGTCGCAGGCATCAGGGACATGATGGACTTTATTGTCTTCAAAATAGGATCGTTTATGCTTTTCCGTGGTGCTATTTATGGTGGCGGGGTGGTGCTGGTATAAGAAATTTATCCTATTTTGAACCCTGAATGCGTAGTTATTGGTTTTTAGGCAGAAACTAGATAAGAGCCAGGGAATAGGTCGCTAGTTTTATGAGCACGCACGGACTTGGTAAAACTAAGGAGTTGAATGAATCTCATAATAATCGTTTAAGTAATACTTTTATTTATTCTGTATCCTTATACGGGATGATTCGATTAATCAATATGGCACGCTACTAGGTACGGCGAAGAGATCTAAAGGGTGATGTGACAAGACACCGTTCAGGGGGAATAGCAGAGCTCATTAAAAGTAAAAAAGGTAGAGGAGATGTAGGTTCGAATCCTGCCGAAGACCGACGAATTGTTTTCGCTTTTATATAGTAGTTAAAAAGGTCATGACAGAAAGAGAGTTTTTAAGCACATCTTACTGCCTCATTATTTGCAATATCTGTGACTTTTTCAATTTATTTTTAAAAAGCCAAGTACGTTTATCTAGTAATTAGGTAAACATTAATAGAATCAAACCTATCAGCCTGTATCCACTCTCTATTGGGTATAGACCTCTTGAATATTTACAAATATTTAAGAAACTGCTGATTTCCGGACAAGGAGCTCATGACCTATATGCTGCAAATAATCTCTACTACTAACTTTCTAAAACGAATACAATACAATACCAATCATCTGTATCCAACTATTTAATATTATAAATGCGAAAGTTTGTGTTTGTTTGTAACTCCTTTACGCTACAAAACGGCTGGACGCACTTGGATGAAATTTGAAATGAACATAGCTTATACCCTGGATTAACACATAGGCACTTTTCATCCCGGAAAAATTAAAAGTTCCGTAGGCAATAACCATAATCAAAAACTACGTGAACGAAGTCGCAGGCAGAAGCTAGTAATACATATGGTAGGTACTATTTAGGGTAGATACTTCTAAGTTATTTATAACTTGGATGTAATTTTCATTTAAGATTAGATTCGAAACTCGAAACGTGAAACTATTTTGCACCAAATTTTGTTTAGACCTATTTAATCCGCAATATTTACACTGAACACTATATCCACACGTCAAACACAAACTGACTGCTATTTTACTTTGCTGATATCGTCCATACATTTGTATATTAAATATCGACCGACCGTGCGTCTAACCTATTTCCTTAAATGCAGAAAGGACTTCGTAAGTAATTAATGATTATAAATTACAGACGACGCGTTGGCCTTGTTGGTAGTTACCCTGCCTATGAGGTAGCTATCCCCGGTCCCGGGTTTGATTCCTTTTCTGATATGGGCCAACATTATTGTATTGAAATCGAGTAGGTATTTATTATGAGTATTGGTTCTATTCTATCCCCCTTACTAATAAACGTTGAGTAACAGTGGTAGGTATAGCTATACAATGTTTTGTCCTTATCTGTCATTGTGACATTTGCATTTGACAGATAAGGACAAAACATTGTATAGCTATACCACCGTTACTCAACGTTTATTAGTAAGGGGGTATTTAAGTATGTATTACTCTATATGACTATGTTTATCATTGTCTAGTACGGGTAGGTAGGTACGTAAATAAATCAACAGATTTGTGAAAACCACAATATTTATCAAAATGTTCAACAAAACGGATACCTCTTTTTATTCCGGTTTTGCCCCGACATATGTCCAAAACCGTACACTATATTTGTAATCTTATTTAGATCAGAGGTTGACAGTGTTAGACATCGGTTACACGCTCAGTATTTCATCAGTCTGGCGTCAGTTCAATCATGATCGAGGGGGACGCAGCTATTATGTTAATATAGCTGCGTCCCTTTCGAGCACGGACTGAACTGACGCCAAACTGATCGTGTAACCCTTGTCTTACAAAAGGTGTAGCGGAGGTCGAAAGTGTTGGTTTAACGACAGGCGAAACAGAACATGAAGGTGCAAGATCAACGAGAGGCACAGCTGAGATCGATAGTGCTTAATCATCTATAGTGTTCATGTGCGTACACGCAATTAACACTTTTGTAGACAGGATAGCTTCCATTGGTGGGCACAACTAAACAGACTATGCTCGGAAAATATGCATTAAATACCAAAATAGATATGCTGTACTGTTTTACCCCGGTATACGATTTTGTACAGGATTTCCTAACATGAAAACTAAACTTTAGTGCGTTAATTAACACAATGAACATACGTTATGTTTCACGAAGCTACAAGTTACAAATTACAAGCGGAAGTCTCTTTTTAACTCCTTTTGTTAGAAAGAGAGTTCCGTTTGTAATTTGTAACTTGTAGATTTGTGAAACGAGCCTCAGCCATTTGAGCAGTGTTGCCAGTTTACACCTGTAAAATTGTAACTTGTAGTTTTATAAAACGTGCCCCTGGCCCGGGGTCCATACAAAATCCCCCATCACCCTTTCTTGGTTAACCGCCACGCCTACAAGGTCAATTCTAACAAGATTTCTTACCACCAATAGGTATTATTATTGCGCCACTCGCGTTTTTAATGTAAGCGGAAGATTGTAATCTCGAAGAAAAAAGGCGACGCGGCACGCGACAGATGTGGTGCAAGTTGTTTATGTGCATTGAGGTTGATTATTATTATGTTTAGTGGGACACTGCCAAGGTAAATGGGTAATGTGGGTGGGGTTCTACGGTTTGAATTACTTTATAGAACAAACCGGTCAAGTGCGAGTCGGACTCGCGCACCGCAAAAGAAAATACTCATTTTGTTATGAACTTTATTTTCTATGCAGTACGGTCCATTTTAATAACCTTAACTTTAATACAGATTTTCAAAGTTTTATTGTTTTTTTTAAACTGTAAGTAATTAATTTCTAGCTGTAGGTCAACGGAAAACACCCTATAAATTTTGATTCCCTTGAAAATGTCGAAATAGACATTTTTTGCGGCATGTCCCCTATGCGAAATGTCACATAAGCAAAATGTAGATATGTTATGCGCCTAAACTGTATCTTTTTTTAGGTTAACTTAGAAGTTAGATTTTTTACAGCTTCAAGGTACCGTAGACCTGAGTCGGTTATGGTTTTAATTTTAACTCGATACCTCTACGCGTTTCCGAGATTAAGGGTCTTGACAGACAGACGGACGGACGGACAATAAAGTGATCCTATAAGGTGTCACAAACAGACACAAAATGACAGAAATCTCGTATCAAGTCTTAAAATAGTCTTTTGCAAAGCTATTGGTAAAATGTTACCAACCCAAATAAACGGAGCGATGAAATTACTTCAAACAATTGAAAGTCGATAGAATTAACGACTTGAGAATAAGAATTCGAAAATGAGGATAAAATATAAATCGTTACTTTTGAGATAGTTAGTTGTGACGTTTCTTTGCATTCCATTCTTTTTCGCCCGCCTTTTGTTTCGATCACGCTTCCCACAAAATTGACGCGCAACAAAGTTCTCTTTATAAACACCCTAAAATGAAAACGAGGAAATAGTCGGCTTTAGTACCTACAGCAGTTTCACGGTCTTTTAAACCTTGAATTTGTCGCTTATTCTGTCAAGCAAGCAACTATTCCGATGGAGATTACCGCCATACACCGCTCGCGTGTTGGTGACCGCTGGATTATACAGGGTCATTGATTTACGGGACGGTAAGGCTGCCACCAAACAAGGCGGCTAAGTGCAATGTGGTAGTCAAAGCATTGAATACTCTATTGGTATCCACATTAAATTTAAAATGCTTCTACTATTACTCGTAGTTAGCCGAATTCAGTAGGGCGGCAGAAGGTCAGTTAAATACTCCGCACTATAGTTTGATACTAGCTTGAATATTTTAGGCAACCAATGAAAGGGCCCGTACAGTCTGTGAGGGTTCCCCATTGTCCTAATAAGTACATCGTTTGTCCGAATTTTCGTTAATCTTAAAGCCATTTCCGCTTAAATTTTAAAACTTTTTAGTGTTGTTTATATAATACAACTCTAACCTAACTCAACGGCAGATATAATTGTTTAACTTAAAAAGTTGCCTGACTCATCTGAAAACCAGTTTAGGGCAAATGAAAATTCAGTCAAACGATGTGTTAGGACCAGAGGCCGGAATTCTCGTAGCACTTTTGAGCAGTCATAGGGACTTCTCGTCTATCGACTTCCGATATACAGTGTATATCGATAAATACAGAATACAATATTTAAATTATGATTACGAGTAGAAGTAAACAACAGGCAGTCTTATCGCGAATGAGCGATCTCTTCGAGATAACCTTTGGATGCCAACTGTTTGGAAATATTAATCTTTATTATAGTTTAAATAGGAAACAAGAAACAATGAAATATAAGAAAGATAAGAAACAATAGAATAATAATATTTTATTGTTTCTTATAAATAATTTGTGGATTTCGTATGCCTTTTAAACATTTGTCGAAAGAAATTGCAACAAGAATTGCTATCGATTGTTTCATTGCAAATCTCTATTTCACATTTTCAACTACTCAAAAGTTATCTGAAAGAGATCGCTCTTTACCGATATGACCGCCTGTTGTTTACCTCTTCTTTTAATCTTCTTTAATATGATGTGTTCTATAATGTATCGATAAAATATGTATATTGGAAGTCGATAAACGAGAAGTCCCTATGACAGCTTGAAAGTGCTACGAAAATTCCGGCCTCTGGTTAGGACAAATGTTGTTGTTAGGGATTCCGAGGGACAGCCGTCTGTGAGCACTTAGAAGGTCTTCGGGTTTGTACTTTTCTCTCACTCGGCCTTAATAAGAGCGTATGAGAGCGAGTGAGAGACAAGTACAAACCCGAAGCACCTTCGAAGAGCTATCGCTATCGCACTGTATCATCTATCTATACTATTAATGTTACTTTAATAGGTAGTTTGTCTGTTTGTCTGTTTGTTACGCTTCTATGGTGAAACCGCTGGACCGATCTCGATGAATTGGTATGGTTGGTATGGAGATAGTTTGAACCCCGAGGAAGGTGTGAATTGGTGTGAAATTGTCTCTGTATATTTATTATTAATTTAATATTATTTTATAATGTAGGTACTCACCTCTGGCGGCAGTGTGGGGGAAAGACTTTTGTTCTTCGAAAATAGGCTGGTTCGGCGGCTAGAAGAGTGCTCCGAACGGCGCCGACATATTCCGCGCAGCCACGTACATAGGCGGTTGTTGCAGCAACTGTTGCAACAACAAGGAAGGTCATTGGAAGAACTAAAGCAGACCTTAATTTGACAAATATAAAAAAGTCGTGAATTCAAACCCATTTTAACTTTAAATCAACATTAAAAAGCCGGCCAAGTGCGAGTCGGGCTCGCGCATGAAGGGTTCCGTACCTTTAGCTATACAACATTAGCTAAAAACGGCAAAAAAAAACACGTTTGTTGTATGGGAGCCCCCTTAAATATTAATTTTATTCTGTTTTTATCTAGTATTTGTTGTTATAGCGGCAACAGAAATCTTCTGTGAAAATTTTAACTGTCTAGCTATCACGGTTCATGAGATACAGCCTGGTGACAGACGGACGGACAGACGGACAGACGAACAGACGGACAGTGAAGTCTTAGTAATAGGGTCCCGTTTTTACCCTTTGGGTACGGAACCCTAAAAATTAGCAACCAAAAAAACAAAAAAATGAACATTATGGTATGTTCACTGTGGTGAACATTGTCAAATTAAGGGCTTTGGAAAGGAAAACATGTATATGTAAGTATAACTTTTTTACAACCATCGGTCATCTTTGTATTTCTAAGAGTCACGAAAGACAAATATAATGCGAGCTTCGAGAGCAAGTTTGACAGCGATGTATCAGTTGATTGTACACTGTAAATAGTTAGAGCGTCGGTGGCCTAGTGGCTTAGGGGGTCGACTCGTGATCGTAAGGTACCGAGTTCGAACCCCCGCGGTCACCATGTACCAATGAGATTTTCTAACTTAAGTGCATTAACCGATGCTCTCGTTAGCAAATAAAAAAACGTTCGTTGGGGTATGAATAGATACGCAAAGAAACGAAACAAACCTCGAAATGACATAGAGATGAATGAAAATGACTACGCAATTTCGAAGCGAGTATAATATAATCGAATAAGTAATAAACACGCAAAAATAACAGTTATTAATCAAGGCAGACAAAATTAAAGCGCATAAAGTAGTAGTAAACAAATTATTTCTTCATTGGCGCCCAACATGGGACCTCTTTAATATCTCTTTCTCTTACTGCTGCACTCAGAGACGTCAATTAAATTTAATACTTGATTAAAGTAGCTGCTGTCACTTTCTTTAAACTTGTTTTGAAGTTGTTCACAATTCTAACATGCGCTGACCTTCTCAATATTATGTAATGGTTAAACGAATCGGCATAAAGTATATCAAAATTATAAAGTGCTCCATTGTTTTTTGGAAAGACAACAGCACGGTTATTAAGAGGGCTCTGGAGTCAATGGTATTTGCAGTTATAAGAAAAGGATGATTCAAATTCAAATTCAAATTTAAATTCAAATACAAATAATTTATTCAGCAAGTAGGCCCTGCAGGCACTTTTACAAGTCTGAGTCTACCAGCGATTTCCTCCAAACTGCTCGCATTTCGCGTCGCGTCGGATCGTAAAGGATACGAACGGATGCGGCGACAGTCGATCGAGTCTATTAAAATTATTATTGTATACTAATGGCCGCGACTTTGTAAGCCTCGAATTAGTTTCTGCTACTGCTATGATTTTCTAAAAATCCCTTCTTAGTGCCCCTAGGATATCCAAGGAATAGTTATTCCCTCCAAACTTCAAGTCTCTAGGTCCAGCGGTTTGGGCTGTGCGTTGATATGTCAGTCAGTTTCTTCTTTATTATATTTAGATTTATTACGGAGCCAATCGCCCGTCGCAGCATACTTTCGGTTACAATCGGGTGTCGCGGATGACGCCCGCGTTCAAACTGCTGTGCGCAGCTTGGTAATATAGACTTTAAATACTGCGTGCACGATTTAATGTCGTTTTCAGATTGTAAGTAAAATCCGTTCCGATGCAATGCAATCCGTTTGGTAGTTAGAAATCATCCTTAATGGCTGATTTTATGGGTTCAGCAAAAGCATGCCAGTAGAAGTACATTACGTCATTACAATAGCTATCGCCTTAAACTTGAAAACCAACTCGTCAATGGACTTCTACTGGCATGCTTCTGCTGGACCAATGTTAATCATCCTTAAGTTAGGACTCACGTGGCTGGCTCCCTGTCGCTCAGTATGCTGTCCCTCCTCTCGACGGGCGCGCGCCGCCGGCCGCAGCAGCCGGCCTGCTCCGCCGGCGCGGCCACGCCGAACGGCGACGCCACGTCGCTCACGCGCCGCCGCCCGCAGCACACCATGTCGCGGAGCGTGCGCTTGCGTTGCGTTTCGTTCTCGAACTCGATTGCTGACTAATGAGCAATAGAGAAAAGCTATGTATTTAGGAAAAATAAGTATTGTATGATGTTGGCTTTTTTTGGGAACGCCAAAAAGATGTCTGAGGGTAAGTATATTTTTTACGTTATCTTGCTATTTTGTAATCATATTGTTAAAGCTATTGTAGCTCTGATATAGTGTCAAGTAAATAAGAGCTACCACAATGTCAACAAGGTGATTTCGATATCGAAAGATAGACTAAAACAAACTAGAATGAAAGTCTCTTAAACCTTCCAAACTCATTTTCATTTTTTTCACAATAACGATCGTTCGGGAAAAAGCGTTTAATACAATTCTTAATTTAATTGTTTTGTCCTAATGCAAGATCATTGTAATGATGATGCAAAAATAATTACATTTAAAGGTAGAAATTCAAACTTACTTTCCCTGCAGCTCTCTCCACATCCTTCATCTTCTGCTCCTCTTCCTTTTTCCTCTTACAACAGTTAAGCCTACTCATGAACCCCTTTCCCTTCTCGACATCTTTCGTCTCTTTCGCTTCCTCGTCATCCTCCGGTTTCCCGCAGCAAGCGCAGCACTGTTTGCACTTTCCCGCGATTCTCGAGCAGATGTTAGGCTTCTTCTCCGACTCTGGAGTGACTTCTTTGACATCTTTGGACTTGTTTTTGTCCTCCTGTGTTTGGCGATGCAACCGGGCCGGTGGTTTTGGTGTTGTGCTCGTGCTTTGAGGGAATCTGTAATGGTTTATTGATTTAATTAGGATTTTTTTTTAATAGCGCGCTAAGTAGAGTTTTTGGTTGCTGTTCAGAATGTTTTTTTTTGGCAACATGATTTTGATCTAATTTAAGTTAATGCAATGGTAAGGGCATACCCAGCTGTGGCCGCAGGGGGAAGGGGGTCAAATCCGTAACTTTAAGCCGGGACCCCCGCGCTCGTTTTGCTCTACATACCTACAAACGAAACTATAGGCAAAAAAACATGCCCCCCTCCTGGGTACGCCCATGTGTGATGGTTGCCACTTGAGAATATTGTAGTTCCACCTGAGATCATCTTGATCCACTTTGTCAATTTACCCGTTGCATCTTGCAATGTTTGATAGCAAAACAGTTGATTGTAGAATTCTTAATTAGGAATACGTCCATTGGACGTCTTTTGACTAATATTATGTTATGATTATGATAATTAATTACTGCCGCACTCAGGAGATGACAATGAAATTTAACGCTTGATTAAAGTTGCTGCTGTCACTTTCTTTGCTATATCAATAGAATAAGACAACATGTCACTAAACAAGCATTAAATTTAATTGACGTCTCTTAGTGCGGCAGTTCGAGTGTATTGTTTAATAGTTTTAAATATATTTTTTATAATTTGCAATTACAGTGGGAATTGTTTGTGAAAATGTTTTTAGAGTTTTGAGTTTAGAAACGCTGATGTAAATATATTCTGGACTCCGATTATTTTTTCAATCCACAAACACGCGTCCCTTCATTTAAAGTCACTTTACACTATCCGATCTGCAGAGTGCAACATTAGTGCTGTCTCTATCAAGTCCCAGATAGACGGGCGAGTAAGTACGCATACTTAAAGCGCGACGACCTTTTTCGCCCGTGTTTACCTTTAGAAGTTCGCGTAAGTACTTAGTTACGGGCGAGTAAGGTCGCCGAGCCATAAGTACGGCTATTTACTCGCCCTTCTTAGCTTTAACAACTGGGAAAGTATAACCTCTATATGTATTATTATATTCCTTGGAAATGACTAAGCTAGCGTTCTGCAAATTGGATAGTGAAATGTTGCTTTTAATTGTATGCTGCACGATAACGCTAGTACCTAAGTAAAATTTAGTAGTGTGGTACGACTTTGTGGGTTGAAAAAAATGCTATACCGTGATATGATTCTCATGTCAAGATGCGTTTATGATAATTTCAAACATTCAAGATAATAAATAGAGGAATTGCTGTTAAAAATCATTTAGTTGGTTTTCTATCCAAATGATGATAGGTGCGATTGAGTTTTAAAGTTGAACGCATGCCAATTCTAGTTAAATATAAGTAGTTCCAATGCGTAGTTTGTTGAATCTAATCTTTAGTGCAGGCATTCGTGTATAGCATTCGAACTGAACATGCACTTCCGTTTGTTTTACCTTTGCAGCGTGGATTGGCCGGGGTAACTAGAATTTGGAAAATAGGTATATGGTATTATTGAATTCCCAAAGAAACAATGAACACACAGATTTGTTTTTAATACGGAGAGCAGTCGATCAAGTAAAGAAAACGCTATTTTTTAAAATTAGACGTCTCACGGCGTAGGAAAGATGCAAACGTCGTTTCTGTTTTCTATCGACGATGGAGTTGACGTAAGCGGTCGAGCGATCTGTCATCTGTCAGGAGCTCTACTTTGAAATCAGTAATCCGAACTTCGGGTCGCCCCGTCACTTTCTTGCGAATTAGTGACGCGTCGAGAGAAAAAGGGGTAAGCAATAGACAAAGTTCGAATTACGAATTTCAAAGTAGAGCCTCAGGTTACGTCAATCCTAAACATCGATTTTCGAAAATCGCTTACTTAGCGAAGCTTAAAGACAGTCTGAACTATTAGATTCAATCGTTCTTATAAATTTAGCTATTAGTTGGATTCTAAAGGTATTTCCTGTACCTCTAGCTATAATTATTTGTGGATTATAAATATACAGCCAGTAATATTAATACATCTACTCAATAGTGGCTAACTGCCTTACTCAGAGACGTCAATTTAATTTAATGCTTGATTAAAGTTGCTGCTGTCACTTTCTTTGCTACAGCAATAGAATAAGACAACACGTCACTTAACAAGCATTAAATTTAATTGACGTGTCTGAGTGCGGCAGTTAAACTTAAATTATTAAATTATGGATAGGACTCGAACCTACATTTCTGGTGGCTATCCAGACCTATGGGCTGGACCCTACCCATGATACCTACTATCCAACCTATTAAAGATTTTTTTATTCAATCCAATCGTGGTAATGGCACATGCTAACATTGCTAATTCCGTAGCGGTTAGTTGTGTCTTGTTATTAAAGTTAGTGTATACCTACGAGTACATTCATAATAATTAGGTAAAAAACCACCTTTCAATTCGCCTTTATAGTTAGGTCACGGTCTTTACTTAAGAATTTCTGCCCATTATGAGTAATGTATGCCATTTATTTGTTAAGGTGTATTAAGGTCACGTAATACGACCAACACGTTAATATATTCAGAATAGCAACATCAATATTAAAGTTTTACCCTTGGTCATTGCCGTACCGCTTAGGCAGTAACTCGTTTGGCAAAATGTAGACGGTCCGGTTATGTATCATTATTAAAACATGGTCAATATCACAACACTAAATAAAACAAGCATCGATAACGCGTATTTTGGCAGCACTATTTGACGTTTTGATTTTTTAAAACGCACGGATGACATGTGTCACATTTTTGACGTTTCGTTTTTAGAGGTTACGTTTTGTTTTGGTTTTAACGAATGTTTAGCGCTCCATCTTGGGTTGTGCGGGCGGGGCGGCGTGCGAAGGCGGACTGCTTCACCGATTTCTTTGGGGTTCTATTGAGTGCTAGTTACGTATAGCCACGTCTCGCGTGCCACTCGAGATTATAACAACTACGACTTAAAAAACTTTCTTTGTAGGTGGAATTAAAAACAAATCTCGGTTTATTTACGTCCGATGAAAAGGTTATTATTAAATTATTAGTTTTATGGCCCTGGTCAGAATGAAAATTTGTAGGGCGGCCCTTTGCGATTCCGCCTTAAAAAATAAATGTTACCTAATAGAAATAGAAACAAGTAAAGGTTACTATGACTAGCCAGACGTTCCGTATCAAAAGGCGTTAAAATTACTTCTTTTTTTACTACTGAAGTAGATCCTACAGATAGATTAGGTCGTATGTTCTATGTTTAAAAAAGTTCCATATCGATGTTTGCCAATAACCTATCGATAAACCTTACCTATACATTCAAAACACTAATTGTTTCGTTGTTGTTCTAGATGGGTCCGGATTTCGCAATCTAAAGGAAAAAAAGTCCGTAATCAAGTATTTTGAAACGTTAATACATGATCTTTGTATATAGACATCCACAGGGTAGCTCCCAATTCATGTCTTTTTTCATAATCGAGATATTTATTTCAAAACGTTTGGATTCGGCTGATTAAAGGACATTATCCTTTAGTTTTGTTTTGTCTTGGAAGTATACGAGTACCTATGTGTAAATAGGTTGTAGTAAAAATGCCAGTCCTGCTAGGGTTGCCACTAGTCAATCGATAACAAAATAACTTTTAATCGGAAGTTAAATATGCAATAGTAGGTCCGTATATCTGATTTGTTATTGTGTTGTATTAAACAAAATTGCAGACTGCTGTTTGTAAACATCATGTAAGAAATTACATTAATGCTAATATTGCTAACTAGAGGGCGCCCGCGACTTCGTACGCGTAGAATTAGTTTCCCGCTACTCCCCCCATTTCTTCCCGTTGGGGGTCGATTCTCGGAAAATCCTTTCTTAGTGCTCACTTACATCATGAAAGGAACCCATGTACCAAATTTCAAGTTTCTAGGTACAGTAGTTTCGGCTGTGCGTTGATATATAAGTCAGTCAGGTTTGCCTTTTATATATATAGATGACTGCATATGCCAACAAAAGTTTTAAATCACTATAACTATAAAGGGATTAATTAAATTAGTGACGTTCTTGAATCGAAACTAATGTAAAGAAACAGATATACATAAACCATTCAAATATTATTCTTAAATATTTTAAGCTTGGGTAGTCGTTTAAAGCTAGCTTAAGTACAATTTAGTATACTTTTAAGGTAATCGAACTAACAGGAGGTTTAATAAGGTAGGACAGTCACGGGACATCCGGCAGGCCCTACCCGCAGGGTACGCGCTACCCGACGTACGCAACGGAAATTAAAAGTAAATTGGCTGCAACCCGGTAACCTTCGGCTATTGAACCGGCTGAAAAGAAGTCGAGTTAATTTGGAATATGTTACGGAGAATTTGTATTTATAGAAAGGGTTACTGAAGGTTTACTACATGTTTATAAAGTAGCTTTAAAAATGGGAAAGCGCTTACTTAATTTGCTATATCTTCAACCGTCACAGAATCATCACTTGTCATATTTTTTATTCGATTACCGAGCGAAAAATTAATGCCGGGAAAGTTGTTCTAACCTCTTTAGTTTTGCTCTATCAAGAAAGGAATAGAAATAGCACAACAATATTAGCAACATAGAAAACAATTGGCTATAATATTGATAACACCAATCACATATATGTATATAAGAGGTAAAATTGTACGATTTTTTTGTATGGGGGAAAATCTAATGAAAGCTACATTATTCCTGACAAAAACATACCATTTTGTTTGAACCACAGCGAAGCAAGGACAAGTCGCTAGTCTCTAATACAGCCCCAATAGCCCCGCAAACATCTCAAACACACCGACCACTGTACAAGCATTCACCCCCTGGTTCGCTCGTTGGCAGTCTAATGAACCGTGACGTCCTGCACAACCCTGTATGTTAATGTTCCAGCGGTCACGCCACTGCCCGCCGCCCGCACACTGCGACGCCGCTACCATCGGACTAGGTATAGGTATATACCACAGCTGTAAATCGATGCGACTTGGTAGACATGCTTAAAATATACATAAATTATTTTTTGTAGGACCTTGTGCTTGTCCGTCCGGATCCGGAACCTATCCTTTAACTTCCCGGCAAACAGCAGTTCCCGCTTCGGTGTAGGTATACCTAACCGGTAAAACAGTACAGGCATGCCATCTTGGTCCTCAGGACTGGCAGGGCATTTGCAGTCTTAGGATTGCAGTGTTGAGATTGCATGTATCGGTCTCGAGCTCACTTAATTACTTAGAAGGCCTGTGTGCAATGAAAATACGGACGAACTGTACTGTTTTTTTTTGCCGCAAATGTCGGAGAGTCGGTAATTGCAAAATAATCATTTTACATCTAAGGGCCTAAGTATTTGTAATGATTTCATTTTGTAAAAGGGTCGCCACGGACAGCAAAGTTACTATTTTTGTACTCGTAAGCTAGTTAAATATGTAAAATTTCATGTTATGACTACGGAACACTACATAAAGCGCGACCCGATACACAGTTGACCGGTTTTTATAATCTTACCTCCTCCACCCGACCGAAACCACAGACAAACTGCTTAATGTAGATGAAAACGATAGCCCAGAGACAATAGGTTGTAACCCACTGGGGGTTTCACTGCTAATGGGTTTAGAAAACCTCTCTGGAGGTAGCTTTCTTGTGGCGTAATGATTTAAAAGAACCGTAAGCATACGCAATTAAGGTTTTGTAGAAGCGATAATTTAGATTCTAGATGAAAAATAATTAGTTATTGCGAGGATTGCGTACAAAACTACAAACGCATCTAGTTTCCATCTCTCTGTTTCGTTGTAAAGTGTAATCAACGATTGCTTATCTTTGATTTCTCTTTTGCGCGATGGTTAGGATTTCTGCGAAATTGTTTGCTTCGAAGTGCTATATTTTTTTCTGAATTTTGTACCTAGTTAACATTACGAAAACACTGAAAACCTATATACTATGCTTATGCTTGGCCTGTAGATGTTTTAAGGAAAATAAGTAAAACTCACCCTCCATTGCTTTGCCCAGACTTGTCAGAATCATTTCCATCGGCCATCTTGCTCTGCACCGCCGTTTTAATGACACCAGGCGAAGATACGTTTGAACTTAGCACTTCCACTTCCGGTTCACCCTTGACTAATTCCTCGTTCATTTTTTCTACAACTTCACTGGTACTTGGCTTATTTTTCTTCTCATTCACTACCATTACTATAGGCTCTATCGTTTTGTTCGATTCTTCAACTTTTTCTGGTACTTTAGGTTGTTCTACAGGAGTTATGATGCTATCGACAATTTTGGTAGCTTCTGAACGAATTTCAGTTACAGCTTTATCGGATTCTTTAACAGCTTGATCTTTAAGGTTTGTGGCTTTAGTCGTAGCTTCAGTTTTAGCGTCATTGATTTCGTTTTTAGCCTTACCCGCCAAGGTTTTAATTTTGCTTTTGGCTTCCAAAGTAGCGGCTAGTATATTCTCAGTTGATACTTCAGGTGACTTTAGGATATCATCAATTTTCTGTCTTGCTCGTTCTACTTGTGGATTACTGTATGGAGGCAGTAGGGGTTTTAATTTAATGCCATCATCAATAAACATCGAATTTTTTTCCGATTTAGTTTTCGTTGTTTTTTTGTCATCAGGTTTTTCTTCCGTTATTTCTTTCAGGTCCGACTTTTCTTCCACTTTTGTTTTATCTTTATCCGTTTCCTTTTCTTTATCTTTATCTTTTCCCTTTTCGCTATCTTTCTCCTTTTCTTTTTCATTGTCCTTTTCTTTAACTTCTTCTTTAGGTGCTAAAGAATCTTTGGAACTATGGCGTTCGAAAATACCTTTTTCTCTAGCCTTCTCAAACGCAACTGGCAGTTGATTTGTAACTTTAGTAACGACTTCCAAAGGTTGCGCAGTAATAGCTGCAGTTGTCATGGATATAATGTTCTTTTTCGTCAAAAGAATGATCTCCCCATTTTCATTTATGATCTTGTCATATTGAGTTTCATTGTCTTGTGTTGTTACTTCATCTTTTTTTGCAATAACGTCTGCAGTGGCTGCCGCTTCGGGCTTAGACTCTGCTTTCTTATCTTTAACCTTATCTTTAGTGGCAGATTTTGCTTTCTCAGCTTTCTTATCTTCTTTATTATTTTCCTTTTTTGTACCAATTTCATTTAGTTTAGGCGTTGATTGCGCCTTGACGCTAATATCTTTTTTGCTTTCCCTTTTTAACAATGGTGGCCGTTCGTTGAGCGTCTTTGTACTTGGCGTGCGTACTAAACTTTTCATACTGTTTGTTCGATTAATAGGTTTCTTCACGTCAGGTTTGGCGACAGCCGGTTTTTGAGTTAGTCGAGTACTTGAAGACCTATTCACGGGCTTACTCTGAGCAGGTTTAGGTGGTAGCCTAGAAGAAGTAGAGACTTTAGTGAGTGGCCGTCTTTTATCAGGACTGGGGTCTCTGCTTACTGTTCTGCTAGGCTGTCTAGAATTCAATCTAGATGTAGCAGGCGTGTTGCCAGCAGTTTTTACTTGTTTCTTAGCTAAAGGGGATGGTTTTGGCGTTTTGGCGGAGCTTGGCTTTAAATCTTCAGTGGGGCTTTTGTTTGGGGTCCCAACGATGGGCGAAAGTCGCTTGGCATTAATGGTTCTATTGGAAGGTGGTGGACCTCCCCTCCCGGGAGAAATTGGAGGTTTCCCTTTGACAGCAGGAGCGATGGTTAAATGCTGTGTGCTTTTGCTTATGGCTCTTTTATCATGGGCTTGTCCTCCGATTCTTATGGTCTCGTGGATGCTACTGGTACTGTTTGAAATAAACCTCTGACTTCTGTTCAGGTTATTCTCGACAGGTTTTCGTGAATTTGACACATCTCGTATGGTTACTGTCCTTTTAGGAGAGACAGAGCTTTGTCGCTTGGGTATTTTAGAGTGTTGTGGTGACCCATTGTTCGATTGAGGTTGTGATCGCGACACGGATCTCCTCGACACATGTGCCACAGGCTTCGATAGTCCATCGTTCCGATTAACAAACTTATTACTATCCGCTGGTATATTTTCAAAATGTAAAATAGCCGCTGGGGAACTGGATCTACTCTTCAAATCGATCTTACTTGGTGAGTTACACCTAGACGTCGTCCTAGATCCAACAACACTTCTAATAACTTCCGCGCTAGCATTTTTGTCTAAAATTCCCATTTCTTTTAACAACGCTGTTTCTTCCTCTATTCTTTGCCTTTCTGCCTCTTCCTCGTGCTTTTCTCTGTTTAACTCACTTAACTCTCTTACTTCTTCTATGTTCTCTTTTAGGAAGTTGCGGGGAGAGTGAGGCCTGCTCAGAGTGATGGGGGGTTGGAGGGTAGCGGTGGCCATCTTGTCAAGCTTGGACAAGGAATTGGTTCGTCTTCGGAGGGGCGAATTCGCTCGAGAGTTAGCTGCAGAGGTTTTTGGGGTGTTGTGCCTGGAGGTCTCTTCTCTGAAACCTCTACCTGTAAACAAAAATAATAGTAAATATTTTGAATTTATCATAATAAAATAAAATATCCGTCTCGGGAACGTCCTTGGCGATGGCCCTTGTCATAGTTATTTATACAGTCATACGCGGGTAGCAATAATATGAGGATGCAGCTCTCGTCCACATCACGTACTCGGTCGACTCCCGTGCCGTCCAATCTTCTATCACGTTACATGTAATGATGCAAAACCTAAAAAAAGCTTTTGGGTTTATACTGCTGTCTCACTCGCTCTTATTTCAGTTAGAAATTGTTTAAATATTTAAGTTCTTGTACTGTAGGTATCTGACTTTCAGGCTGAATATTCCAAGATAAGTTCGTGCGCGACTCCCCGATAGACAAGCGGGCCGGTCGCGCTTAAACTTGGCGGTGCATGTGAATGTGACGTACCTCTAAAAGGAGACACGCGACCAGATCGAGACTCTACAGGCAGAGAGCGAGGACTGGTCGGGCGGGAGGCGCCGGGGGGCTCCGCTAGTATCGCGAACGACGACTCGCGTTTCCGCTTCGATGTTGGCACCACTCTGTGGAACAGAAAAATTAAGGTGTTTATTTTTTATATTTGTTTGTTTGACCGACACTTTTTTTGGCATCGAGAAGGCGTGTGAGCACAAATTACATTATTTAAATTGCACTATACTTACTTTAAATAATACTAACAGTTAGAGAATCAGGCTTTACAGGTTGAATACCAAACCTATTGAGTTGACGCTACAAGAAAACGAACTAAATAGACCCTATCTATTTCTAACTACACTATCATATCCTATCTTGTACTCGATACCTTAATGTACCTCAAGAAACGCGAATCGCCTAATAAACGTTCGTTAGAAGGTTGGTCATGTCAAACAAAGACGGCAGGTGACGGGGCCAACTTTTTACAACAAGCTCCCACAGCCACATGTCAGGATTCTAGTCCAGTATAATGTAAACAAATTTATCAGTAGTAAGTAGGTACTAATGTATATTATAGGCCGCATTTCACTTAACTTGGAATAAGACTTATTCCGAGATTAGTCTATACAAATTCGGCGTTTAATCTAGGTATAAGACCGTAGTCCAGTTTGGTCGAATGCAACCATAGAAGGCAAACCTGACTCACTGACTTATATATCAACGCACAGCCAAAACCGCTGGACCTAGGGACTTGAAATTTGGAAGGAGTATTCCTTGGACATCCTAGCGGTGCACTAACAAGGGATTTTTGAAAATTCATCCCCTAAAGGGTTAAAATAGGGGGAGTAAGAGCAACGGATTTTGATGCATTTTTCACCATCAGTTAGATAATTTTTCACGGAAGGTTTTTATGTGTAATAAATTCTGGTTTATTTACGGGTATTAACATAAATCTCACATAAACCGAAGCGGAGCGTCGTGGGTCACCAGTTTTGTAATATTTCGTTGTCTTGTTAACCATTATTGTTTCCTAGAAGCCATAAACAAATTACTATTAAAATGAAATTACACACAAACCCTTGACATCGATCAGCAAATTCGAGAAATAAATTAAATAAATAAGTCGTCATCGGCTTATCTCCAAAAAAATCGGGTAAATTATTCATTTCCTTCGCAATTGTAGCTGACCGAGTTTGGTGGACGCTTATGTGAGTCAGTCAGTATACTATAGTGAGTCAGTGAGTAGTGAGTTAAGGAGTTTGATGCAGGTTTTTGTCTTGTCATTAAAGTGGAGTAATATAAAATATGAGTACTATACTTAAAAAAAAAACAGATCGTATCCATTAACCAACCTCCAAGCAGCAGTGTTTGCATTGTTGTGTTCCGGTGTGGAATTACTAGCACAAAGGCATTCCTTCGTCCTCAGGATTGGCAACGCATTCGAAGTCTAAGGTGTAAGTTAGTAAGGGGGCTACTATGTAAAGAGTTTTCGTAATATTCCGCATAAGCTGTTCAAGGATCGTGGTGACCCTTCCCCATTTACCCTTTTGCCATTGTGATATTCATTGACCACAGGCCTTCGGAAAAAGCCGTATTTTCACATAAAATTATACTTCAGCGGCTCGTCACAAGCTGACGTGTTTCTTTGGAATAAGTAGCGAGTGCCAAGCTTGGGGCGACCCGGGGGCGCAGGCGATATCGTCTCGAAACTCTGGCGAAAACGATATTCGACACGATATTTTGACGCAATTTTTAAACCCGTTGAGGTATTTCAGCGTGAAGAATTAACAAACACACCCTCACACACACCTTTAAAAGCTTTTTGCGTTTATAATATTAGTCTGTTTATCTAAGTATTTTTATATTGTTCTAGTTTAAAGCCTATGGACCGAACTGGCACATTAACTATCCAAAAAATCAATTACGGATAAAGCATTCGTCACTCTCGTACTTATTTACGTGTCAAAAAGTGACGGATGTTTTATCCACATTTTGTCACGCGATAAACGCAGTTATATCAGACCCCCAGTAGGCCTATTATGGTCTTGCTTATTATGCTTATCGATGTAGATAAAACATCTGTCACTCCCTGGCCAGTATGTAAGTGCGAGAGCGACGAATGCTTTATCCACCGCGTTAAAGGCGACCATAATACGGGCCGACTAGACTTGTCTGAAATTAACCCCTGAATTTTGTTCGAGTTTAAGTGACAAATAAAAGTGCTGTTTTGGTAACGAATAACTAATAAACAAACAGGAAAACTCTCGAACATTCAATTAGCTAATTCGCCTTGATCACGTCACGACTGACCGGTTGCGCCGAGGAACCATTACTAGCAATTAAACCTTAATTGATTGCTGAAATGCTTACCTACCTTAACATTCAGTACCCTTGCCATGAGTTACAATTACCGTACCGTATCACCCTAGAGCGGTTCGAATCGTCAACGACCCAGCGATCGCTATTCGATTGTATTCGCTCTCTATCCGAAGGAACGTCAGGGGCTCTACTTTGAAATCAGTAGGTAATTCGAACTTCGGATCGCTCCGTCACTTTCTTGCGAATTAGTGACGCGTCGAGAGCAAAAGGGATAGCAATAGACGAAGTTCGAATTACGGATTTGCGTGCTGTATGCGTTACAATGGGTAGTTTTCTGAAGAATTATTCTTATAACTACTAGCCAGGTTCCATCAACATCACCTTGATGAATGGCGTTCTTCCACCTGGCACTGGCACTTTTTGCGTCGTACTATCAGACCATTGGAACCTTGACCCACCATAGAACTGTGTCACAGAGACGTTATGATTCAAGTTATAAGAAGTGTCAAACAAATTGTTTTATAATGTCACTGTGACACCGTTCTATGGTGGGTCAGGGTTCCATTGGGCTGATAGTACAATGAAAGTGCGGAACAAACTCCCTTCGGCGGTATTTATGACATGGGTGCCTTCAAGAAAAAAGCTTACATTTCCCTAATTGGCCGGCAACGGACCAACTCTTCTTGAGTAGCTGGTGTTATGAGCGGTGGTGATTACTTCTCATAAGGTAACCCGCATGCTCGTTTGCCTCCATATCTTATTTAAAAAAGTCGAATACTCTGCCCGTCGCTATAAGAATACTGTGAGGCACAGAGCAATCGACTCGCTAGCGAGTACGGTAATTGTAACTCATGGTACCTACGGGTACGCTCTCAGTACCCTTACCATGAGTTACAATTACCGTACTCGCTAGCGACTCGAATGATCTGTCTCTAGCACTCTATAAGAATACTGTGAGGGACAGAGCATTCGACTCGCTAGCGAGTACAGTAAATGTAACTCATGGTAAGGGTACAGGTTAACGTTCATATCTCTTGAGACGTGTTGTAATGTTATTCAAGGGAAAAGCAAGTTCTTTTTCTTGATTTTTTTTTAGTGGTCTTGGTTTTCAGTACTTATTAGAATATTCAAATTGTAATATGTAAAACTATTTTTGCTTAAGTAAATAATATACAACAGAAACATGACTGAGTGACTGACTGACAGACAATAACGCACAGCCTAAACAGCTGGACCTAGGGCCTTGAAATTTAGAAGGAGTATTCCTTGCGTACCCTAGGGCTGCACCAAGAAAGGATTTTCCGAAAATCGACCCCCAACGGGAGTAGCGGGAAACTAATTCCACGCGTAGTCGCGGGCGTCCTCTACACTGTCATAATTTTGTATATTGATGGCCATTGTGATAATTACCCATTTTTACTATTGTACCATTAATTGTTACCAATGTTTTACAAGTAAATAAATTTATTGATTGATTTGTTATCGTATCGTACATGATCATACTCGTAGCTCTTACAATTTTGACAGTAAAGGCGGTTATCAATACGATTGCAACAAGGGCCCAGTGGTCGGAGAAAAAGGGACACCAAGTAGGCTCAAAACCTCTATTAAATAAAAGCTAGAAAATTTGATTGGTTTTCGTTTTTTTTTCCAATTACGTATTAAAAGCGCTTACTTACTTAAGAACATCCACGTTCTTCCGATTTAAAACACATAATCAAAAACTTTTTTTCTGTGTCGCAATGTCGAAAATGAGTCATGATCGCCAAGCTCTGGCGACAATTTCCGCCGACGCCCCCGCCAACCCCTCTCAAGGGCGGTCGCCCCATGGCCGAATTACGAATAATGTGTGTGAAAATTGTTTGCGGCCTTTGAACATAATTCGGCCGGCCATGGTTTAGTAACGCTGGCAGTTGATTTTATGGGTCAAAGTTGTTTATGCTCGCTGAGACTTTAATAGTATAAATATTAGATGTTACTTCTTACTCTAAATGATTTAGCCCACGGAATAGAAAAAACAGTGGAAGTGGCATGAGCTTTGCTTAGTATCAAACCTGTTGTCGCCAATACTCAAACTATCATAAAAACAACACGCCACCATGGAAAATATTTTAGGTGCGGCTATCGTTTTTACACTCCAAAATAGCACATAGCTTCTGGATTTATTTCCTATTTTAGAAATATTGAAATATCGAAATATTGAAATAAGCGATCGCGGCAAAAGTATGGTAGGTTATGCGGAACTCCGAATAACCAAACCACACGTTACACGCCCTGCACTTGACACTTCTACTGCTTTTGCTGTTCTGCGATCTAGCCCTTACAACATAAGCTCTAGGCTTGTATAAATGACACTAGATAACGGTAGGTATACGTACATATATGTAACTAAATAAATAGCAGGGCATATGCCGATAAGAAGTTGATCCTTATATTCCTTATATTGCAAAATTATGAAGTTTTTCAATATTAATAATGATCACAGCATTAACTTATAGAAAACTAAGTCAAACTGCGTCAGCTAGCTAATATAATTTATCTAATACCTACTAGAGGACGCCCGCGACTTCGTACGCGTAGAATTAGTTTCCCGCTACTCCCCCATTTCTTCCCGTCGGGGGTCGATTTTCGGAAAATCCTTTCTTAAGCTCACTTACATCATGAAAGGAACCCTTGTACCAAATTTCAAGTTTCTATGTACAGTAGTTTCGGCTGTGCGTTGATATATATGTCAGTCAGGTTTGCCTTTTATATATATAGATCATAGGTTACATACACAGCAGGTCTACGTTTATCGCCGTGGATATAACTGTAAAAGCCTTAATCGCCCTCGCTTTTACATACTGGTCAAAAAGGGACGGTTGTTTTGTCTTCGTTTATCCACAGCTATAAACGCGGTCATAGCACGCCGCACTAGTTGCAACGGTAACAAAGAGTGCAGCGCGTAACTTTCCTACGATGATTATTCATACCATATCATACGCATTAGGAGCCCCTTGCGCGTTACGTCTGGTCTGGGACTCAGGCGCACTTTCGCCGCCACGCGCCGCTGCGTACGCGCAGGGCACAGGCGGAGGCGGGGGAGGAAGCGGAAGCGGAGGCTCGGTTCAATTGACTCGGGGGGATTAACTAACAATCTATTGTAGCACTAGCTTTTGCCCGCGACTTCGTCCGCGTAGAACTCGTTTATCGCAGTTGAGTAAATTAATGGTTTTAAGTAATTTTATAGACGTCCTCCCTGGCCAGAATAATCTTTTAAACACATAAAATACTAGCTTCTGCCCGCGACTTCGTCCGCGTACAATTAGTAATTTTGCCATCCCACGGGAACACTGATTTATTTCGGGATTCAAGGTAGCGTATGTGTTAATCCAGTGTATAATCAAACTCTATTCCAAATTATATCCAACCAAAATTGTCCATCCGTTTTAGCGAATAAGTAACAAACTCACGCACGCATAACCATTCAACCACATTGATATTATATGTAGGATAGGATGTAAATAGGTACATCCAGCGCATACAATCCCCTATAAAAATACCCTCGGTGCTTGTATATACCAACTTCACAAAATAAATGCGTTTTCAAGGCGTTTTTTTGTTTTTTAAAACATTTATTCTATATTGTACTTTTTAGAGATCACAAATAAGCTTATGTACCTAGTCCCACTTCTTAGTTGATATGGAACTTTAAGACATTTCACGATCGCCGCCAGCTACGCCGCGGGTAAGTCATATTTAGTTATATTTAAACAATGAATTGTCCTTCGTTGTAGTCGCTCAACTATCTTAATCGAGATATCTTATCGCCACCCTTAAAAAAGGTATCGTTGAGGAGTTCTGGTGGCCAGGAAAATTTCACACATACCTATTGTCCTAGTCCAAAACTAAGCTCTACTTAGATTCTTTATTGAATTTATAAATAGGTATTTTTGAAATTCTATCTTCCTCTCAATTGTGCTGGGGCTCTAGCCATATTGGTTTCGACATGTTTTCGCATTGTTTTTAACTCGGCCTCCATCTCTGTAAAAGTAAATAAAAACTATCATAACGTTGACAACACGATATCACATCAAAAGCGATATGATTTTCAGAGTACAATAGAGAAATGTTAGCATGTCAAATAAATAAAATATTGTTTTGAAGGTATCCCGCATTCGCCTGTTACTCGGCCCCCCGCCGATTGTACGCACTACGGCTAAATACGAGGGCCGTCAATTAGACGGGCCGGCCGACCAGCGACCTCCAGCTAGAGGCTTTAACTCAGCCATAATAAACGCCATGCATGTAGCGTAGCTCCTGAATAAAGCAAACACTCTTAATATTGGCAAACAGAAAGGAGTTGCTGCAGCAAGTTCTGGGACCCAATTCTCGTGACTTCGAGATGATTTTTCATGCGACATATCTCGCATGAAAAAACATCTCGAAGTCACGAGAATTGGGTCCCTGAGCCGGCGCCCTTTCACGGATATGCAGGGGTATTGAATTTTTGTCGAATACTTATTTCTATTATTATAAGTTTACTTATATGTTGCTGTGCCCATAATGATCTCATACATAACTTTTAAGTTAATTTAAGTAGCCATTTTGTTTAGTTATGCAGGGTGTTAGGCAGAAGGTTGGACAAACTTCAGGGACTAACTCTGTAGGTCATACTCATCAACTTTTATTATGGGACCAACATACAAATCGCGAAAAAAAACAGCTGTTCCATACATTTCGGCTGTTTAGATCTCAGTTTGTATGGAACAGCTGTTTTCTTTTTGCGATTTACGCAGTAAGGTTTGCAAATCTTTTTTTTTAATTTCCTATTTCGTCGCGCCTTTTTTTTTGTACCGGGGGAAATGCCTGTGCATACCCGCCCCGACGGGGGCCAGGACGGGTTATGTCCGACTTGCATGGACTAAAACCCCCGGGGTGTTACGCCAATCGCTTTAGGAGGGGGCTACGGGACCGCTATAGCGCCAAAACGTAGCCCCCCAGTAGCGGATGCCCTTTGGGCTCGCCTTCCGGCGGGGGCCTTTACAAGGCTCCTCGCCTACTCCGCTGAGGGCACCCCGGAACACAGCAGGGGCATCCTACCCCTATCTTAACCTAACCTAACCTAACCCTAAAAAGACAGATAAATACGAAGTGAAATATCAAAACGTAAAAGATGAAAAACACCACTTTCTAAAAGTAATAGCCCTAGACCACAAAACGCCTCTATCTTGTACAGTCGCCGCAAATAAAGCGAGACCGCAAACTGGGGCTTGTACAATTAATAGAAACTGAGCTGTGATTCTATTAATATTACCTCATTTCATACAAGAAAAAAATGTATGCCACATAATGGGAAGCTAACCTAGATTTTTTTAAGCCAGTGTACTGGTCTTTCACTTACCTGGTCTCAGACCTAGAGGTCAACGTTGGTAACACTAACACTAACACCCGTATTCACAAACAATACTTATGGGATCCTTCACTGAGTAAACGCACTGCGTTCAATACAGCTTTGTGATTGGTCCTTTTTGACCAACTTTTTGTTTATGAGACGGTTTGAACCACCCTGTGCGTTCGTGAGCACTGTGAGACTTCATAGTGACGTTTGTGAATACGGGTGTCAGTAGTTTAGTACCTAGTACCTACTACTATTAGCAATAAATAGGTCAATTATGTATTAAGTTATTTCTCTCCGTCTGTCTTTTTTTTTCTGCGCTCCTGAGTGTAGTTATGAACATCTTCAATTTATATTTTAATAAACGTAAACAATACAATAATTATTAGGTCATGGCACTCAACTCAATCAAATCTCGTTAAACCACACATATCACTTCTATTACTCAATCCCAAGAACAATAGGGGTCCGTAGGCGAAGGTTCAAGGAAAGTACTGTTACTATTTATGTATGGGCGGACAGGTGGCGCATATTGTGCATCATTGAGTTGTATGGCTTGTATGAAGGTGTAATTGAGAATTAAGATGCACACTGGTTGAGAATTACGAGCGGATTTGGTGGGTATTTAATGGTACAATAAGTAAATCTAAGTTTGATTGAAGAGGCATTCCATCTTAGTCTTCAGTGTTGCCAACGCATTTGAAGTCTTAAGATTGTAGTCTCGAGATTATAGTCTTGAGGATTAAAATGTCTCTGGGTCTCAGATCCTACTTAACATCAGGTGGCCTGTGTGCTCGTTTGCCTGCTCGGTGCCATAAAAAAACGTTATCTGCTTAATTTCAGCCTGGTGACAGTCAGAAAGACAGACAGTGGAGTCTTAGTAATATGGTCCCGTTTTTACCCTTTAGGTACGGAACCCTAATAATGTAATAAGTTTCGGCCAAAAAAACATTTTTGGCACAAGCTTTTGTCGCCGGCTGTCCTTTTTTTGCAGTCATTATCTGCTTATCAAGATCAAACTAATGAGTCCCAACACGGTGGCTCTATGTTAAGTGTAGCGGAGATCCTGTCGCCACCCTCCGACTTCAGGGGCACGTTTTATAAAGCTACAAGTTACAATTCTACAGGTCTAAACTGGCAACACTGCTCAAATGGCTGGTCGTCATTGGTCGAGGTTGTGTCAAATGGAAACTTGTAACCTGTAAATTGTAATTTGTAGTTTTATAAAACAGGCCCCAGATCAGCTCTTAGATACCATAATAATGCATCGTCACCGGGTTGAAGGGAACCGATTCAAAATTGGTATGCAAATTTTGAGGCAGAACTTCCAAACATACATACGAACAGCCCTAATATGGCTGCGTTTATCGCGTGATAAAGTTTGAATAAGGCATCCGTCACCTTCTGACAGGTAAATAAGAACGAGAGTGACGGATGCTTTATTCACATTTGACACGCGATATAGACCCAGCCATGCTAATAGGCCCGTAGAACAGGGTCTCTATTATTCAACACGGTAAAAACAATATCGTTTTTGATCTGTTATCGTATTGTCACCGTTTTGATAGCTCTTATTTACTTGACAGTAATGGCGTCTGACGTCATATCAATACCATAACAGAGCCTCTATTCTACACGGTAAAAACAATATCGTTTAAAATAGAGGCGCAGGTCAACTACGATATCGTTTTTACCGTCGGGAATAGAGGCGCAGTGCAAGTTAAATAAATGCTAAAAAAAATAGGAAGAGGATCATAAAAAAGTTACTATAGTATCGTAACTGATTACAAGTTTCTCATTAACCAATTGCCGCCAAATCGATTTCAAAATGGCCGTCCACGAGGCAGCCCACGGTTGATAGAATAATTGCGATTAATGTGCGCTTGGGCAACAGATGGCGTGTATCAGCCGTGGGATCGATTAGTCATCGGATATTAGCGCGAAATTTAATTGATCCGTTTGGGAACGTGTAGGTGTCCTTGCTAATATTATAAAATCGTAATTATTGCTTTTTTCTATAACGCCAAAAAATAACAACCTTCAGCTGTGACAAATAAATGCAAGCAAGGTAGCTTCAGTTTACTGAGGGCCCAGACAATATGCACTACGCTAACTATCGTTTCTATTCGTTTCGTGTTTAAACCAATCGCGCCACTGGCAGATGACGTGATACTAAAAGTCACGTGATCTACCAGTGACGCGATTGGTTTAAAAACGAATCGAATAGAAACGCTAGTTAGCGTAGTGCATCTTGGCAGGGCCCTCTGGGCAACTAAGCTCACCGCGTCTAAATAATATGATAAGATAATTATTCAAACAAAAGCTTAATTGCAAAAGATCCGTCATTCACTTGTAATTTCACAACACGGTTGTAGGACGGATAATAGATATAATATGAGTACGAGAAAAGATGCACCAACTATGCGCCCACGCACGGGCGAGCATTGCTTCATGAACTGTTGCCAGTGGAGGTAATGAGAGGCTCTATTCTAATCGGTAAAACCATAATAATAAATAAAAAAAATATTTACCAACTCAAAACAGTACATTAGGTTACAAAATTTGGTTTTACAAAAAAGAATATGTACATAGTAAGTGCGGCAAAATGGACATGAGCCTCAGCAACACTGTATCCAACCAGGAATTACAACTAAAACTTATACTAACTTGACAAAGGTAACTAGGTTTGCTACCACGACGGCGACAAAACAGCAGAAATAAAACATATGTATAAGTATAATATTGCAAAATTGCAAGGCAGATGATAATTTCAGAGAGAGCAATGCAGAAAATCTGCGGGCCTAGTATGGTTGCGTCTATATCGCGTGTCAAATGTGGATAAAGCATCCGTCACTCTCGTTCTTATTTACGTCTCAGAAGGTGACGGATGTCTTATCCAAACTTTGTCACGCGATAAACGTACCTATATAAGGGCCCCTGGAGTGTACGTTTATATAATCGAAAAGTTTATTGATTAAGCTATTTAAAAATAAATAAAAAAATAAAAAGCTGGAATGTTAAACATAAATTACATATAACGTTTAGAACTTAACGTAACTGGCAAACAATGGCTTATTTCCCAACAGGTTTCACGTTTACCCAGACGCATGAAACCTTTTGCTGAGAAAGGAGCCACTGCTTACACAGTTTTTTAAAACTATGCAGGGCTTTAGCTTTTTTAATAGGAGGAGAATATTGCCATATTGCTGTTTACATGTTATCGTATTGCCAACGTTGCAATAACTCTTATTTACTTGACAGTAATGGCGGCCGAGTTAAATACAATATGATTACATTTCAAAGGCGATGTGATAAAATGTAGAGGCCCGGTCATACAATATAGCTCATCATTACTAAGTAATAATAGGTCTTTATAAAGGCTTGAAAACGTTTTTTCATTCTTATGTACTAGCATTTGCCTCCGCTGTCCGTCCGTCCGTCTGTTTGTCAGCGGGCTGTATCTCATGAACAACAATAGGACTATCGTAAATATCATAAAAATGGCTCTCAAGAGTTACTACTTACTTATTTAGTTTGTATAGAAATGATGTATACCAACAGAAAATTTACCAATTTAATCCAACAACTAAAACTACCACAATAAACTAAAGCCTCAATTTGGAGTCGACTTAAATGTCTATATATCACGAAATTACCTAGAAACCGTAATCGCTGCGTTTACGCTTTCTTGCGACCAATTACAATAATGAGAGTTTACATGACAAAACTAGTTTGGTTAACTACGGGTAAAGAACATTGTTTTGTGTAAACGCTTCCTATATTTAATTATAGTTATACAATACAATAGAGGTGTAAAGAACCTGTTTGGAAATGATGCCGTAGATTTTGTAAAAATAATTGTGAATCTGGTCATCTATTATGTTGAGAAAAATTCAAATTCAAATTCAAAATTCAAAATATTTATTTAAGTATTCAGCTCTTTTACCGTGTCGGTAATATGGAGTAAATCTACTAGTGCTTTGGACATGACCATCATTGCGGAGAAAAAGCGCCGCCGCACCAAACTCCAGGGGCACGTTTTATAACAGAGTAGTGATTCTCTCAAAAGCAAAGGTGAGCGAATGCAGGAGTGAATGTCCAAGCGGTGAATTTAAGTAGTCCCGTCAGAGCGAGCAAAACACATTTTAGCGCGTGCATTCTCAATTAGGCAGCCTTATACGTTCGAGAAGCCATGCTGCCAAATTGAATACACGCGCTGAAATGTTGTTTTGTTCGCTTTGACGGGACTACTTAAACTCGCCGCTTGGACATTCACTCCTGCGCTGCGTTCGCTCACCTTTGCTTTTGAAAGAATCACTACCCAGGTCTAAACTGGCAACACTGCTCATAAGGCTGGTCGTCATTGGTCGAGGTTGTGTCAAATGAAAACTTGTAACCTGTAAATTATAATTTGTAGCTTTATAAAACAGGCCCCAGAGCGTGAATTTTTCCTTCTATCAAGTAAGCGACTTTAACGTAACGTCTTCGACAAAATTCGTATAGGACTTCTTAATACATTTCATACATATTAAAGAGAACTAAGTAATAACTTAACTTTATAACTTCTCAAGAACATTTGATTTTATCAAAACAAAAAAACGTATAACGCTGTACCATAATGTAGTGCTTTTTACTTTTTAATCGGGTGCATGAACCGTCTCGGTGACAGTTGACTTCCCGCGCAAACCACGGCCTTGGCGCCAAATAGAACTGAACTGACATAGCGGGAGGCGTATTTTCCTGGAAAATTTACTTGCATTATTGCCGACATTGTCTTATAGTTTTTTCAATCCACGACACCGTCGCCGTGAATTGAATAAAAACACTATAGCTGCAGCTTCATTCCAAGCTGTTTTAGCCCATCTTGCCACTTTATGGTAATATTGGTAATCGTAATGTTCACGTTATATTATTTTTTACCTGTCAAGTGAATAACACCCTTATTTATGGTCAATAAATTAAAAATAAACGAATGACTTAAGTACCTAACGATTTTTATATGACTTTTGACATATAAAATATATATAAAAATATAAAAAGCCTTTTATTTCTTTGCAGTGAATTGACAGGTATCGAAAGTTTTAAAATCTATGTTAGTATCCATTTTATTTATGTTAGTAATTAGTTTAGGTATTATTACAAAAGTTTAACTTATATGTATACTATTATTGTTTATTTAGTTGTCTGCAAGAACCCCTCTACAGGTAAAGGCCTCCTCCAAAGATAGCCAGTCTTCTTTGGATTTTTGACATAAGTATTACTTAAGTAATTACTTTTCTTGTTTATAAATACGGGCGTAAGTAAGAGCCACCAAAACGTCAAGACTTGTTTGCAGTATAACATATAATATGTGAGCTAAGACAAAGTAAAACAGAGAGTGTCTTTTTTTTATTCATATTACTTTTGACATGTTATCGTATTATGGTATTATCAAGGTTATGATAGCTCTTATTTACTTGACAGTAAAGGCGGCCGAGTTAACAATACGATAAAATGTCAACAACATGGCTTTACCGGGTTCCCCTATGGAATCCCTAATCGTCATTTGTCCTAATGCTAAAGTTTCGTTATAATGCAACCCTAACCTAACTGAACCGCAGATATAATTGGAAAACTTAAAAAGTTGCCTGACTCATCTGAAAACCAGTTTAGGGCAAATGAAACTTCGGACAAACGATGTGTTAGGACAAACGTTGTTAGGGATTCCGAGTAGAATAGAGACAAGTTTTGCACAGTTGTACAAACTTAATGTCACCTTAAGTCGCGTGCTGTTACTTACAAAGCAAAAATAAAGCCTTGGTAAATTACAAAGAGACAAAAGGTGGTCCAATGGTAGAGTGCTAATAAACGTTCGTGCAACATAAATATTTCTCGATGCAAAAAAAACATAACATTCACAAGTGTATGCATTACAAATCATAGACAAAGAAACTTTCTTTAACTATTACACCTTTTGTGTCCAAAATGTATAAATTACGATACGAAACGTGCATTACAACCGTCGCCTGCGCATGGCAATTTCATTGTTACCGTTTCACCGGGTGCGTAGTTGTGTAAGTGAGGTTGTGACACTTGTCACACGGTAATGACTGTTTAGGGAGCCATGGTGACTTTAACTTTTATAGTGTTTTCAAAATAAAATATAGAAGTGATAACTTCTTATTGGAGGGTAAACCGCTTCGTTACGTAACGCGTTACGGTGCCGCCAGTCTGTCTGGCTTCCCTTTCTCTCTCGCATGCGGCAGCGGTAGGCAGGCTTCTCCTCTCTCACTCTAACCAACAGCGCTAGCCGTATTTCGGACAGACGCTTCCACGTCTCTCTACTCAGTGTTTAATGTGCGATAGACATATACCGTTGACAGTGAGCTTATAACTTAAAACTATCACCGTTTTTTAAAGTGATTATACAAAAATATGATGAAACAAGCCGAAGATGATCCTCGGAACATTACAGATTCTCCTAACGAAACATAAACAATTTCAATATTATAGGTAAATAGGTAGTTCAACTTAGATTAGTTTAAGTTATCACTTCTGTCGGGCGTCCCGAGACGCACACGTTTTTATTTTTATTTTATGTTCAATCAGCTCAATGAAATTATTAAATATTAAGCAATAAAACATTTCTTATTCTTATTCTTATTATAGAACGGTGTTACAGTGACGTTCTAAAACAATTTACTTGACTCTTCTTATTACGGCTAGAGGCATATTATACTGATATAGTACATTAACGCAACGCAATTAAAAAGTGAAATATGTTTTTTTGAGTTGCAGGCCACGCCTTTGTGAATTAAAAACATTATAAAGGGTAATCCATATCCACATTAATCCATATAAATATTATAAATCAGACTACCTATAGATGTGCCAGAAATGAGTTTTCTACGAGTTTATGTAAACCGTGACGTGACACGGACATCACAAAATAGTTTTTTAATACGGCTACTAAGATTACAGTCGTGAGATTATGTCTCAGACAGAGAAGATGAATAATGAAGCGCTACACCAAAGCGCTAGTAAAGACTCCAGCCGCTTAATAATTCGTTTTCAATTTCTTAACCTAATGAAAAAGTAGACAGCAAAAACGATATCTCAATACACGACCAACGAGGTGGTAACGAAATTGGCTCATTATGCCTTGAAAAATTCATTATGCAACTGTTATAGCGCTCAACAAATAACCGCTTATTACATTATCAGCTTAAGTAATGCTTTGTATCGGTTCACTGAGAAATAAGTGTCCACTTATTGAGATTTAATTTGTGTTAAAAGGTTATCGAAATGACGATATTTAATTGCCCTTGAGAAAAGGGGTTTTATAAAATAAATTTACGGGTGTGTTATTTTATTAATATCGACCAAAAAAACGACAAAAAAACAAAAGTAAATATTTGAGGTTATGTGTCAAACATTACTAATTTTTTTACGTCTTAGCCAATTTCATTTGACAAAGACTATAAGTCTAACAAGAATAGGGTTTGACGTTTCCCAACCAACCCAAATTGGACCCACTGATCGAATTAACCCATTTTTGCCTAGACAGTCCCTACTTGATCCAGGTTATTTTTGGACAAAAGGACAGCAGTTCGCAGTTCTCAAGGAGGAAGCGGAAGTAGGTACAGCGTTCCGTACGAGTTGTGGAACGTCAACTAGATAAGGACGGAACCCAGTCTACGTCTTGACAGCAATAGTAGATTGCGTCACAAGAAAGCAAATAGATATACCTGCGAGGGCGATATATCCATTGGGGCCCTAACGCTACATTGTCCTTCCACGTATTGTTATCATATTGTTTTTAACCTGTACATCGAATAATATCACATTCGCCAAACATCATACTAGCAAAACATCATATACGCATAACATCATACTAGCGACGTGTAAAAGAGCCCTCATGTGGCCAATTTACTGAATAAATAATTTGAATTTTGAATTTTGGATTTAGCAATACACGATATTCGCGAAACATGATATTTACAAAATAGTCGGGTTTGGTTATAGAATCGTAGTTAGGTTTAGGTTATGTTAGATTTACAGTACGGAGGGCCAAAACACCCAGAAATAAGAGCTCCGCAGGAGCGGAGCTCCATCGACACTGTCTAATTCATGTCTTACTAATAATGATGTTTTGCTAATGTATTGTTTTGTTACTATGATGATTTGCGAAGGTCATGCAAGTTAAAAAACATTTTTTTAATGCATCAATTTCGGATGCAATATTTGGACAACCAAACTTCCTGTCCTTGTAAAATACCGAGACACAAGCGACTTTAGGCCGATGCTCCAAACTCTGAAGCTTGGTATTGGCGAGTGAGTCATCTCCGATGAGTCTCCTAGCTGGCTGGTCCATGACTGACCTTGGACTAGGTTAATTTGTGTGAGATTGTCCAAACTAAGCTCTAGGCTTGTACTAAGGGTACTAGATAACGAATAATAGGACGGATATTGACAACTTTGAGGGATCATTATCATACTTGCGTATACGCAATGATGGTAAGTTGGGATTGGACAGTTTTCACCATAAGTTAGATTCTGGTTTTATGTACGGTAGGGGTGTTGTATTGTAGAAAACTCACATAAACCGAAGCGAAGCGAGGGCGGGTCGCTAGTTAAAACTAAGGCAATCTAGCAATACCTATGTCACATGCAATATCGCATGTTTCTTATTGTTTAAGATTAATAGCATCAGAGTTGACCCGTGACTGAAATAATTCATATTTAGCATATAAATTATGATTGCATTATACAATAACAGTTCCCCAACGTTTAACAATAGTCCTGGCTCAAAAGTGACTCCTTTAAATGAATCTCTTCCAGCCAACCTCGGGTTTAAGCTGAGTCCACATTTGTATCATTTCGTCGTATCGTATCTCCGTCTCGTTGCACCGACGCGTATCAAAATCGCTAGTGTGGACGCACAAACAGCGCAATCATGCGGCGCGCCGTATCTGATCGCTCGGGATTGATCTTGATACGCGTTTATTATATACCCCGCACACTCGCGATCGGATACGCGTCTCAAGATCGGTAAGTATGGACGTGTTTTGATACTGTATCACGATACGAAGTTATGATTTGATACGCGATACGCCGTGATCGCTCTCGAGGTGAGTTTCCCCGATCATCAAAGGGTATACGGATAGCGTCCACACTTAATGATACGACGTTATGATACGATACGCTGCTACGCTACGGTTAGTATGGACGCATTTTTTTACATGACGATGGTGGTGATACAGTGTGCCCAAAGTGAGCGTCCATACTTAGGATACGCGAGCTCGATACGATACGCGTGATCGTGATCGGCAAAATGATACAAATGTGGACCCAGCTTTAAATGTTTTTATGTTAATCCGTAACGTGTCGCAGTAAATTAACCCTCGGCGGCGGCCATTCAGGTATTTAGTTAACTTCAAGGTAAGCGCACCCGAGCGTTTAGTTTCGTTTAACTATTCATTTGTAGACGCGAAACTGCTTTGTATTTCGGTTGTGGTTTCGGAAGCAATTTTGTAAGAATGCTGCAGTTAAAGGTATGCAAGACGGTTTTAATAAGGAAGGCAAACTAGACCAGCTATTAAACTCACATGTGATGTTAGGCGACGGGACTCATTCGTATGGCATAACGATTGTTTGTCCTATCGATTGTATCGCATTTTTTTCTTCGCATAACACCCTTTTAGGCTGATATTGCAGAATTTAATAAACGTCTATTGTGTACATTAGGTTAGGTTAGGTTAGTTTATTAAAATAATTAAAATAAAACTCTTTCTATTGTAAAAACCGTTTTAGGTCAAACGATTTTATGCCATATGATACATTATGCGAAAAAACCATTATGGATTCTGATATAGAACCGTTAGGTGACTAAAGACAATAATGACTATTCGGTATACATTGCGATGTCGACGAGTTCCAACATTATTGGTCTTCATTTAAGCTACGCAATGAGTCAGTTTTTACCTACAATTCACTGTCTACCTATGTGAAATGAGTGAATAGCCTCCGAGACCCATGGTTAGCTAAGTGCATGTAATCTCAAGATTGTAGATGCGTTTCTAACCCTGAGGACTAAAGTGGAATGTTTCTATGCTTCTAGGCTTAGGTACTCAATTATAGCGAAACACAACCGTGCGAACGCTGTGGCAGTAGGTGTGACAGCTGTCAACTATGTGAAATGCAATACACTCTCTTTATTTTTACATTATTTTATCTTTATACGAAATGGTGAAACTATAAGAAGTTTGCCCGCGGAACCCTAAAAAAAACCCTTAGCATTTTAAAGAAAGATAGAAAGAAAAATCATTTATTTGCTTACATCTAACACAAGTAAAGACAAGTAAATTAACAAACAAAAACAAAAATACAAAACATCTGAACCAGTGCCAGACGCATCAAAACGGTTCCAGCTCAGCATGTTACTGGTTTTTAGGCCAGAGCTGGTCTTCCACAGGGACCATTTGGTGACACCACGGCAGGTCACACAGCGAGCAAAACAAAAAAGACAGCAGGACTGCAGGTTTAGCAGCTACCAAAACAAGTATAACATGTAATATTTTGCACCTTTTTAACTCAGAAAGAAGAGATCTTTAAAGGTATATTGGCATTTGTTATGACCCTGTTTAATTTTTATTATTTTTATTATATCCATGAAGATTATAAGAAATTCAATATACCTCGTTTGCCCGAGCCCAAACACCGTTAATCACAAACTAAGAAGTACCTATGTTACATTTTTTGTTATAAAGGCCGGAAATACACATACGTACGATAACCTCTCGATAAAAAATACCCAAACAGTAATACATCATTGCTCAAATTGCTATTGTAAACCACATCTCACAAAAACTTAACAACTTCTTAATAATACGGCATCACTACAAGTTTTTGCCGCGAAATTTGGCATTATATGGCAATGCCAAGGTCCACAAAAACAAACCAGCGACTAAAGAATGACAATGACATGACAGTTCGTCAAAGACAAATCTGTTTATAACTTTTGGCCGCGAAAGGGAATTTTAGAATGTCACTAGATGACGACAGGTTTTTTTTAAGCTAGAGGAGGCAAACGAGATATCTTACGACTGCAATCCTAAGACCGCAAATGCGTTGCCATTTCTAAGGACTAAGATGGAATGCCTCAATGCTAGTTATTTCACCTGTTGTTTTATTCTCACACCGGAACACAACAATGCGAACACTGCTGCTTGGAGGTAGGAATTTCACCGATTGTAGGTACATTCAACAGCATAAATAAGTGATCATTTATGTACCTTGTCGCTTTCAATCGTTTCACAATTTTATATAATACTTCAAACACGACGTTAAAGTGACAAGGTACATAAATGATCACTTATTTATGCTGTTGACTGTACCTACTTAACACCGTTTAATGCTTAAGACCGCAATAGTCAGGTTATGATTGCCGGTCGAATTAATTTACTGAGAGAATTTCAACCAAATTTCAAAACTGTACAAGTACCTAATCATTAATTAGCCTTGAATATTTAAGTTACCCTTGTTTATGGCATGGAGAAGAAAACGAGCACACAATCTACATTTGATGGTATTTTTTTCCTGTTCTGAGACCCATAGTCATTTGCAATCTTACGAAAGCAATCTAAAGACTTCTATCACAAGGTATTAACCTCAAGACTGCAATGCCAAGATTACATGCGGTATTTCTGCAGCAGTGGTCTCCACTTGGGAAACGTTGGTAGATTTCTTAAGTGTAACAGTGCAGGTGCGGCCTACTTATTGAATAAACATCTTATATCTTTTACAAACCCAAGACTATTAAATGTGTTGACAACCCTGAGAACCTTGTGATCACTATTCCACACCCTGGACCTTATGGCGGCGCACATAGAGCCACTAGTCGCCGCAACTAAACACGACCACTAGTGCTAGTAGACCAGTAGCAGCCCCTAGTGGCTAGAATACATTGTACATGTGGTCGTGTGTGCGCGCGAGTCGAACGACAAAACGCGGCCACTAGAGGTACGTTCAAACAACTACACGCCGCCACCCGTGGAAGCCACTGGTGGCTAGATGCGGCCATCAGTAGAAGCCACTAGTGGCTAAAATACATTGTTTATGTGGTCGTGTTTGCGCGCGATTTGAACGACAAAATGCAACCACAGTGGTTCACTAGTGGTCAAACCACTACACGCCGCCATCCGTGGAAGCTACTTGTGGCTAGATGCGGCCATCAGTAGAAGCCACTAGTGGCTAGAATACATTGTTCATGTGGTCGTGTGTGCGCGCGATTTGAACGACAAAACGCGGCCACTAGTAGCGAGCGCTGACGACTTCCGCAATTTGTGGCTCGGACGCGGCTACATAACCGCTTGGTTTGCGCCGATGCTATACAAAATGTATGAAAAAACTCGTCCGCAGCTTGTGGCGGCCACAACTGTCTTCGCGTGGTCGCCACTAGTGGCCTAATGTGCGGCAGCTCTTAAGGTCTTTCCACAGCCCTAAATGACCTTACGATAGACTCCACTAATTTTCTATGGCATCTTTTTATTCCCTACTCGGAAGTGGAGGTATTATTAACGTAACGCCTCAATGATTACTAAATAATAAGTTTTTAGCTGACCGCAAATGAATGGATGCTCCAAATGGGTTTTTTATCGAGATGTTTGTTACAATGTTACAAATTGTGGGTCGCTCGGTTGTAACCGATTTTAAATGGAGGTTATCAATTAGATGTCTTTGTGATATCTTAATGGTTTTTATTCTGATTGTAACAAGAAAATGAGAGTACCTATACTCTATTGTTTAGTTTCTTAACCGAATGTAAACAGAAAATCACCGGTTTTGGCGGTGGTCGTGCAGGGTCCATCCGGATTGCTACCACAATATTATTTAACCTACCGCCAAACAGCAGTGTTCGTGTTGCTGTGTTCCGATGCGGGGATAAGTTTATACAAAATGCAGTTATCGAGACTTTAACACTTATCGGGAAAATTGGAAGGTTTCCCGAAGGAAAGTGACACTCAATTGAATCCACGCATGATGTACCTAACGTTAAAAATATTTAAAAACAACAGAATTGGGTGACAGGGTTAAAAAAAAACCTTTTTAAAAATATACTAATGTAACGTACGTAACGTTGACGATACGATACCGTTGGCTATATAGTTTTACCCATTAAAATAGAGCCCTTATGTCTAGGTATAAGTAGGTATGCGTATTCCTCATATACGAATAGAATCCTAATTTCAATTAATTTACTTCGCTAAAGGAATGCGTGGTTGTATTTTTTGGTCCGTGTTATTTGTGAAACGATGTATTTCCGAGTCAACGACCCGGCGTGAGCTAAGCTACTAAAGCTTGCTAAATTTGGTAAGTTTTATATTTTACTGGCTTTTTTGTTCCCGCGTCTTCGTCCGCGTAGATTTCGATTATCATTATACTCTCAAAAAAATTAAATTTTCCGGAAAGAAAATTAGCTGTGTTAATCCAGGGTATAAGCTATATCTCTATTTAAAATTTCATCCAAATCTGTCCAGCGTGAAGGAGTAACAAACAAACGCACAAACTTTCGGATTTATAATACTAGTAGGATTACATGTTATTTGGACATCGGGACAAGGTGGACGATTAAAATATTACATACTGAGCACTCAGAGACGTCAATTTAATTTAATGCTCGATTAAAGTTACTACCGTCACTTTCTTTGCTACATCTATAGAATAAGACTACACGTCACTAAACAAGCATTAAATTTAATTGACGTCTCTGAGTGCGGCTGTTAGACTTTAACATTTTAATGAAAAGAGAGTTACAAAGTTAAATGAAGATTTTAACAAGAATTGTAACAACGGTGTTCATTGTCTAAAACGATTTGCAAAATGGCTTCAACTTTTTATTTATGAATACAGGGTGATTGGTAACTTGGTACAAACCTCTTAAAGGGCATACGTTTGTAAACACATTATTGTACAAAAGAAAAAACACATATTATTTGCAACAAAAAAGGTCACGTTGTCCTTGTCCGACTTTTTGTTTTTTTTAATGCTAACTGGAAAATATCCCGTTAAGTAATAAGTTCGCCTTTGTACTCTTTAATTTTTGTAATTTTAATTTTTGAAAAATGTATTTGTTTTAGTATCTACAATAAAGTGTTAACATACATACATTAAATATTTAGTAGTAATATGTGTTTTGATAAATTACCTACTTGATTTCCCAAATGACTACAACTCTCGTAGCGTACAACTAAAATAGAAAAAAAATCTAGTAACTTTGGTAATAATCTCATTTTTTTCTGTAAATTCCTTGGATTTTCTTTCCTTGAAAAAACATTTTCTGTCAACGTTTTGTATACCTAACTATAATGTATTACATTACTTTTTTGCTGCAACTATGCACTCTTTAAAATAATGTACTTATTGAATAACCAATAACATGTCATGTGGAATAACATCACAGTTTTCGTCTTGCAGACAAATATAAAAATATGGGAAATATGAATAAAAACATAAACATGTAATACATAAATACTAGTAAATACACGACTCGGTCGATAACAGTTCAAGACCGTATAGATTTTTCTCAATCTTAGGTGATGTGATGAGTTCAAAGTCACAAATACATTAACAAAACAACAAATGGCATTCATAGAATTCTTAAAATAGATACCTACTTAAGTATTTTATATTATGAAATTGAAAACTTTTTAGTTATTCGTTTAATTTTTTGTCCTTTTTTCACGAAGAATAATGACGCCGTTAATGCGAAATTTCGCAAAATGGTCAAAAAGGAATCCTTATGGTGAGACTTCGTTGTCTGTCTGTCTGTATGTCACTGTTAATTTTATGAGTTACTGAAAAGGGGCCTAGAATGGGGGGTTAAAAAAATGAAAGTGGTTTGATTACCTATAGCAAAAGGAGTGACATATGAAGGGGCTCGATCTGCACATTTCAAAACTATATTTATTTAATTTTTTGAATACCTATAAAAATAACCGAGATATAAGCCAACAAAGATTTGTTCCTATCTCTTTCTAGCAAAAAAGAATTTAGCATGGAGTTTATATGGCCGTCGTGTTACATGACGTCACGGGGCGTATCTAATCTCTCTGTCTTATCGCTGTCTAATTAGTGATTTAAATTAGTGATTCTTGGCTGATTTTAATTTTAATTTCACTTTTGTTGATCTCTTTTACGGTAGTTTATATGCTGTTGAGGAATGTGATTTAAAATCCACCTATATTACCTATGTTTGAAAGTACCTATTAACTATTAGTATTTTTAAGTACAAAATGTGGCACAATAATAACACTCTTTAGTCTAATCTCAGAGACCATAAACTAAATAGACTTGAACGTTAACGCGCGAAAAACCGCGAATCAAATGACTCTAGATTGTCTATGATTCGTTCCTTCATTGTTCAACCTTTGTGCAACAGAACTGTTTACTTTAATGTTTTATTCATGTTATATGATATAACGTGTTACAAAACAAGATATATCTGTTTCCTGATCTCTGGTCTAGTTTTTTAATGTTCTTTCGGAAACGTGGTTTCCGTTAAGAGAAATATGGGGGTTGTAACGAAGGGCATATGCACGCTCATGTCTAGTATGGTCTTGTAAGCGCGGCATACCCTGTAAACGCCATCGATTAAAGAAATTAAAAATATTTCTACATAATTGTACTCTATGGTTCTTTTTGTGTGGCACGGAGGAGGCAAACGAGCACACAGGCCACCTGGGGCACATTTTATTAAGCTACAAGTAACAATTTTACAGGTCTAAACTGTCAGCACTGCTCAAATGGCTGGTCGTCATTGGTCGAGGTTGTGTCAAATGGAAACTTGTAACCTGTAAATTGTAATTTGTAGTTTTATAAAACAGGCCCCTGATGGTAAGTGGGATCTGTGACCCATACACATTCGCAAGACTACAATCTAAAAACTGCAATATTAAGACCACAAATGCGTTGCCAACCCTGAGCACTATATAAGATGGAGGATGGATGAGGCATCTATGCTAGTATTTTCACCGGTTGTCTCATCTGGGACTCAAAAATGCGAACACTGCTGCTTGGCTAAGGTTAAAGGATACGATGGTGGTAATGACCTTGGACAAGGTTCTATCACCACTCTTCTTATCGCTTCTGAACGTATGAGAAATTTAAGTTTAGTACAAAAAGTGTTGGGGTAAAGTTTTTTTTTCCTAATTTTAATGCATATTTTATTTATAGTTTGATTAAATACTTTTTTTTTTTTGGATTTGTTATATTTTATTCAGTTGTGTTCCAAATATATGCAAGAAGGGCTTTAGGTACAGTCAAGGACTTTAATTGCTATGCCACAGGTAAGAAATTACGCCAAAATTAATGATTAACGTTATGCGACTGGGTTCCATAGTGGCATATAGGGAATGCAATTTAACCGGTTATTAACCGTTTTTGTATGAAAATAACCGGTTAAAACAGCTTATAACCGGTTATTTGCATTCCCTAGTGGCATAACAATTTGAGTTTTTTGCCTATAACAGGGTGTTCCTAAAAATAACGATAAAACGAAAATGACTGACATGACTATTATGGTCGCGTTTATCGATGTCGATAAACATGGATAACGCATCTATCACTCTCTGACCAGTATGTAAGTGCGAGGGTGATGAATGATTTATCCACCATGGGGCCATGGGGCTCATGAGCTACCGATTAAGTAATTCTAACCTAATAGAATGGTTCAAAATTCATAACATACATTTTTTTAATAAAATTATTAATTAATTATGTACTTTATCTTCTTATAGTATAGGACTTCGTCAAACTGACCCATTTGGATGACCCTCCATTTCACACAATGCTAAAAAAACAGTGACACTCATTTGCGAACTCAGAATAGTGATTTGAATGTCTATGCACACGCGCCTCATGTGGGTTACAATATTTTCTAATGCGCTAGAGATCCAAGATAGTTAATCTACTTAAATTAATTATAGTTTTAAACGCAGTTTGTTATTTTTGCACGATTTCTGTGGTGATAGTATTTAATTTAACGTTCGTAATGTTTTGTGATCCTAATTTTAGATTTCCCTGTTTTTACGCTATTACCACGACGACTGTATGGAACTGAGTACAATGGTACGACGGAAAAAGAGATAATTTTAAATTATTATACACTCTAAGGTTTTTAAAATAACACTCAGTAAGAACTGTCTGTGAAGTAAAAAAATATATCATAGAAGTTCAATATTGTTCTAAAAGAGGCTACGACGTCGAAAAACATTCACTGGTTAACCAAAAAGATTTACTGTCATTAGGTTCAAAAGGAAAATCATCCACTTGAAATTATACGTCAGTTTAGAAAAATGACCATTTGAAATACAACAAAAAGGAAAATTGTCCATCCTGAATAACGTCTAAAATGGAATTATGTCCTATGGTAAAATTGTCCAATATGATATTGGTAAAAAAAAATGTATATTTGTATTTACGGACACTCACAAATATGACCAAGTGTAATGTAAATACGTCCTACCTAAAATATGTACAATTTTTATTATATTTATATGGTCATAATTAAACATCGGTATCAACGTTCAACTTTCATGGCAAAGTACGGTTTGCAGAAAAACAAATACAAACAAATATATCTAGTATTTAAAACCTTTATTTTTTATAAATAAAAAGAAAGACGCTAAATATGTATTAAAGGTTTGAATAAATTACTAAAATTTGTTCCATGGATTTTTCTGTCAACATTTGACGTCTGTTATAATATATCCATTTTTTAATGACCAAATGACCTTTTCACACTAAGTAATATTTATTTGGTTTGACAATTAAATTGACATTTGTTTCCTATTTGGCATATATTACTTTTCGAATGCAAAATGAGTATTAAGGTTATATGACATTATTAAGATAATAAATCTCTTTACGTATAAGTACAGTATTTATATAGGTACAGTTATCTGCAGCATAATTAAATTTAAAAATAACACAGAATATAAACGTTATTATTTATCAAATATTCGAATGTATTTATTTTTTTGCTATCCTTACCGGGTGCCATGAAATTTGAATGTTGATACCGATGTATAGTCATAATTCATATTAGACTACATTCACTTGTGCGTATTTTATTTTGCTCATAATTTATAATGGACAAAATTCCATACGGACTTAATTAATTTACAATGAAAATAAATTTGATTATAAATACTTTTCAGCACAATTACATTTTGACTAAATTCACTTTGGATACTATTACATTTGACCCAACTTCAGAATGGTTATTTCACGTGGACGATTTTCCATTTGTACCTAATCACAGTAAATCACCAAAAACAATAAGATCTTATTTTATCCGCCGATCTAAATTTTTTTTGCATGAACACAATGTCGAAGACAACTCTTTGATTCCCATTTTTCTTCTTTAGTTTTTAACTATCGAGCAAAAGCCTTCAAATTACCCCTAATTTTCCAACTTCACTAAGAACATAAAATATAACGCTATGTAGACTGTCATCTTACTTAACCCAGTTAGGAAACTTAGCTCGTTACCAACTTCCAAAAAATCAGTTAATTTAAAATAATACTCACGGTAACGCAGCTTTCACAGCTTCCCCTGGCAACACCTTGAAGGCGTCATCTTCCTTCCCCCTCGAACCCGGGGCACTTCGCACTTCAAACACCACTTTCCCACTCTTGGGACTGTCCACCACACTACTCGATTGTCTCGAGGATAAATCAAAGTATCGATCCTGTGCGTGGATCAACTGAGTCACTGTAAACGCCGGCGGTTCGGCTGAATTTTGAAAATCGATTTGCGGTCCGAATAAACTATCGTCATATTCCACTTTCAAATTCCTGAAGAACCTATCGTCTTCGATGTCTTTTGAAGGTGATGTTTCTAGTTGTTTTATTGTTATGTCTAGTAGGTTGTTGTTTGAATTATCGAGTTGGAAAGAGCGCTCAGCTGTGAACGCGTACGGAGTGTTCGCAAGCTCCTCTTCAATACTGTTGTAGCGGCTTCTGAACAGTGAACGCGGTTCCCCTTCCAATTCGTATTTGCCACCGAATAGATCGTATTGGCCGAAACGGCTGTTAATCGTGTCGAACTTAGGGTCTGAGAGCTCGGTCTTGGGTTCGGTGTTAGGTTCTGTCTTGGGTTTCGCCCGCGGCGACGCTGAAGGACTCATGTTTATGTGTAGGATGCCGTGTTCGTCGGTGTATTTCAATTTTAAGGCCATTTTTAACGCATTGTTCGCTTGATTTTATCTGGAAAAGAAATAGTTGATTGTTATCTATGTACCTATAGTGTTTGTTAAGGTTATATTAAATAATTTAGCCGCATTTCACCACACTGGAATAAGGTCTTATACCTAGATTAAACGCCGATTTTGTATACACTAATCTCGGAGTAACTGCCGCACTCAGACGTCAATTAAATTTTATGCTTGTTAAGTGACGTGTTGTCTTATTCTATTGCTGTAGCAAAGAAAGTGACAGTAGCAACTTTAATCAAGCACAGACAGACAATTGACGTCTCTGAGTGCGGCAGTTAGTCTTATTCCAAGTTTGGTGAAATGCGGCCTAAGTTATAGGTGTAGTGGCGCGAGTCCCTTATATTTCGGTTGTAGTTGGTACTGTCCATAGACATTTGCTTTCTCAAGACTGCAATCCTAAGATTGTAAATGCGTTGCCAACCCTGAGGACTAAAATGGAATGACTCTGCTAGTAATAACGCTATCGTATTCCAACTCCGGAACACAATAATGCAATCACTGCTGCGTTGCGGTACGTTAAAGATTAAGATGGTGGTAGTGATCCAGCACAAGGTACCACCACTTAAAGGCTTAGGCTAGCGTCGCACGTCATAATTTAATGTTTTACATGAATATTCAAAAATAACGGATAACTTCGCCATGACCTTGGCCTGGGGAGACCTTAAAATTGTGTTTTTTTCCGAATATTCATAACTAGCGACCCGCCCTCGCTTCGCTTCGGTTTATGCATGTTTTCGGTAACACCGTTACACAAACCAGAATTTTTTATACATAAAAACCTTCCTCTTGAATCACTATCTGTTGATGAAAACCGTCGCGTAGTTTGAAAGATCTTAGCGTACGTACAGAGGGACAGACGATTGGAAAGCGACTTTGTTTTATACTACGAGTAGGTATGTAAAGATTTGTCAGTGTTTTCGTTTTCCCGAAAGCTATGTTATGCTGGAGCTATTCAGCGAATAACTTAATTGCTAAACGTGGGTATAAAAATAAAAATAAAGTCTGATATCAAAAAATAGCATTCTAAATTATGAAAATTCGGAATTATGACTCTTTGGAATTACCTCTATCCGTGTGTGTCTATTCTACTGGTTAAAACCATATTGCTTTCATATTTTATTGGAGTGAAGCGAAAGAAGTGAGCGAATTCGGATTTTTGTTTGTCCGCATACTCCTCCCAAGCTATTAGAGATATCAGGATCAAAAGCCCGTAATACGCCATCTAGCCATTGATGGTTTAGAAAAATTAAAATTGAAAATCTGACATACCACGGAGGAATAATCACCGAAAATCTGTTTCCATAGACTTTCAATGGGAAAAATGGAAAAGTTCCGGAGGGGACCCCTGGCTTACGCTAAGTGAGTGAGCGTTACTGAGATTTTTGAAATGACGGCAGGCATGGCAGCAAACCGTTTCGCTCCATTTAGACTTGCCCGGGGACGGCAAGTGCACCTAGTTTTATTGTATTGTACGTTACTACAACCCTTATTTACTTGACATTATGGCGGCCGAGTTAAAAACAGCACCTATCATAATTTATTTATTTATAAAGACACACCAACAGTAACATAAATAGATTATACACCAGCAGAATATAGAAGTCTCATTCCCGTTTATGCACCAATTACAGGCGTGCAACAGCATTGGCACAGAATAATACTATTAAAAAAATATGTCATAATATGTCAAAGGCAACATAGTTTAACCCAGTATCCTTGCCTTGCAAAGGAAGGGAATAATAATTTAAAAATTGGGAACGGACTTTAGAAGTCAAGTGATCTCATCTCCTGTAGTTACAATGGATTTCACGCACTTTAAGAACAAAAGAGCACATACTTATTCGAGTAATTTAAAATTTCTAGCATTGCTAAACTGTATTGTACCTTACTGCATACAGTTACAAAGTTAATTTTGCCTGCTAAATTATAAAATGAAGATCTTGATTTGCTGTAAGCACGGAATAGAAAAAACAGTGGAAGTGGCATGAGCTTCGCTTAGTATCAGACCTGTTGTCGCCAATACTCAAACTATCATAAAAACAACACGCCACCATGGAAAATGTTTTTGGTGCGGCTATCGTTTTTACATTCCAAAATAGCACAATAAGGCATGCTTCTGGATTTATTTCCTATTTTAGAAATATCGGAATATTGAAATATCGAAATAAGCGATCGCGGCAAAAGTATGGTAGGTTATGCGGAACTCCGCATAACCGTGCCACACGTTACACGCTCACTTGACACTTCTACTGTTTTTTCTGTTCTGTGGCTGTAAGATGTATGTTAGATCTTTTCGTCGCCCGCGCCGATTAGTATGCGCGCGCACCGTGGATCTACGGTTTACTCAACATCCTGAGGTTTCTATAATTTCCGACCAAATCGTTAGTGTTGTTTGATTTAGGATGGAAATACGAGATTTTATGATGGTGATGACTCATGAGAGGAAGTCTTCAGAAACGGTTGTTAAATAGTGAACAAAGTGTGTTTATCTCTAGTATTCGAGGGTCGTATCATCTATGTAGAAAAGGCAAACCTGACTTACTGACTTATCGCACAGCCGAAACTACAGTACCTAGAAACTTGAAATTGGTGAGCACTAAGAAAGGATTTTCCGAAAATCGACCCCCAACGGGAAGAAATGGGGGGAGTAGCGGGGAACTAATTCTACGCGTACGTAGTCGCAGGCGTCCTCTAGTAATATATAAAGTTCAAAATAGATATTGGGTCATATTTAATAATGGTCCATAATAAGTATTCATTGGTTTTTTTTCTGAAATCGTAAACTTTTCAGGTTTTTTAAAAAGCCATTGTATAGAACATACCTATTAGGTTAGGTTATGTTATGTCTGTTTTTTAACAATCCTGAAAAGTTAAGGTTTCAGAATAAAAACGATTATGTATTATGTATTATGAACCACTGTATTTTGAACTTTATATATTCATTAGCTTCTGCCCGCGACTTCCGCTGCGTGGACTTCAGATTTTGATCTTACCAGGATGAATAATATAAGTTTGTCCTATCCGAACCGAGAACGAAATACGAGTATAGCGCTGCTGTATAGGGAAAATCGCCTAACCTCCCAGTGACTTTGACCACACCAAGGCAACACTTCGATACAGAGTTTTAAATCAGAGATAGCGCCATCTAGTTCGTATATGGAGAACTAAAAGTGTGTTTCTTTAGGTAGTAACTTTGTTTACGCACACATCAGTGAATACGAAAGGATTACATTACAGGATGACAAACGTAAACAGAAATAAAAACACACTACCCACACATGGCTAGATGAGATTTCACCTTTCTAATTTAGTTACTCGTACATACAAAGTGGCACCACTAATGATTAATTAATGATTAATTACGATATAAAATAATTAATCATGGACACATAGGAAAGTTCCCAGTAATTAACATGTCAGTATTAATACTACGTATATATTGTAAGTCCTTGTGTTTGTCCTCCGAGGTAATTACGAGCGACGTGGCATAAGTGGCGGCTACATGCGGTGCTAATGCGACGTAAAGGTGAGGCAGCAGTGTTAGCGACTAGGTACGGTCAGCTGCAAAACTGCATGGACACCTTAACGTCTATTAATCCTGTGAACGGTTCTCTGTCGTTTGCCCGAAAGTCATTTGCCATAATTGTATCACTTGTCATAATATTCATTTGCCATAAAGGCTTTTTCTCTGAAACCATAAACTATTCAGAATTGTTATAAAAGTAACCTAACCTAACCTATTAGGCTCTATACGATGGCATGTAAAAAATACCTGAAAGGCTAACAGTTTCAGAAAAAATGCCTTTATGGCAAATGAAAATTATGGCAAGTGATACAATAATTATGGCAAATGACTTTCGGGCAAACGACATGCCCCCCCTGTGAACACTTGAGGCCACGTTCGTAAGAAACAACCTAGATGGCGTTGTTAACTGAGATAGTTCAATTCTTGTTTGCTACAACTATTTGACGTTTTAGTATTAATTTTATTCCATTCGGTGTCGAGACCGTTGGTCCTTGGGGTCCTAGCGCTCTAAGCCTTTTTAAGGATTTGTCAAAGAGACTCACTGACGTCACTGGAGACCGAAGAGCTGGCAGTTTCCTCGCTCAACGAATAAGTTTAGCCAGTCAACGAGGAAATGCTGCCAGCATCTTTGGTACAATGCTGCAGGAACCATTCTTAGATTTAATGTTCTAGTTTAGTTTTCTATCTTTAATATTAGATTTAGTCTTATTTAATATTAGTTTAAATTTTCAGTTATTCTTTTATACTTACCGCCTGTTTCACGAACGATAAGGAAAGCATATTTGACAGATAAATTTAGCCCTTTCTCTGTCTTACCCATGAAAATAGTTAAGGAGACTAGACCAACTTTAAATGACAGATAAATTTACTTGTCGATTGTGAAACAGGCATTTAATGTTTTAATTTATGTCGTTCATCTGTTTTAAATCTTGGTTTATTGTAAAGCGTGTCGTTTTTGTATTAGAATCGATAATTTCGGCAGTTTACTAGAAGGGCCGTTGACTTAGTTAGTTAATACCCTGCCTTTACGCTGGGTCAGGCCGTGGGTTGGGAGATCGATCCTGTCAACGTTTTTATTTAAACTAAGGGTCAGTTCACACCGAGACGCGACGCTACCGCGGCGATACCGGAAGAGGCCAGTGACTTCGCGCGGCGCCGAGCGACGCAGCGCGACGCCGCGAGGCGCATCGTAAAATCGTCGGCCGCACGACGCCTCGCTGCGCAGCGAGACGCCGCGCGGTGCAGCGGAACGTGTCTACTTGCCGCGTCCCCTGCAGTTTACCATTTGCAAGAGAGTGAAGAGACAAGTCGCGTCGGCGGCCTCAGGCTCACACCAATTGCCCTAACCAATTGACAATGTCATACTAGTTAAAAAGAGAAATATACTTATTACTTATTCTTAAATAAATAGAAAACATCCATGATTCCATTTCATTCCACAGAAAACAGCCCACAAATATCTGCCCTTACCGGGTTTTGAACCCAGGACCGCTAGCTTCGTAGGCAGGATCACTGCCAACTAGGCCAACGCGTCGTCGAGTGACTTGAAAGGCCACGTGTGATATTGATAGGAGTTCCACTCGCCGTCACTGCAGCCCCACACCCTTAGCAAGAACTAGAAACTTTATAACATAACCCCATCCCCATGCGGAACGCTCCAAGAATGAAATTAAAATGTTTCCCCAAATGACGTGTGGCAATGCAGCCTTCGTGCTGATGCTTTAGTTTGTTAAATAATTGCTAGGAAATTCCGGGCATAAATTTATTTTCGAGTCCTAGTGAAAACTTGCGTCAATCTTCGATAGGCTTGTGTCGGTCAGGAACTAAGAACTAAAAGGAATGAATTCCCGTCACAGACCGAATTGAACTATAGTCTGTACTTTGAGGTATTTAAAAAAATGTAAAGAAAAAACCCACGTGACATAGTAAGTCAGCCAATAGTAGTAGAGCACTGATACGTAAAAGTTCGATTAAACGGTTTTGATTGGCTGTTCAACAATGCCACGTGGTTTGGATTGTTTACATTTTTTTATATACCTAAAAGTACAGAGTATTGTTCTTCTTAAACGATCTTAATCGGTCTTCGGTCCTTTAGGTCAGTAGCCATAGTTGAACGTAGGTATGAGCGAAACAGAGCGAACGAAAAGCACACGGTACGGCGCTCGATGTGAACGAGACAAATAGTACCTATTTCAAAGCGTGTCCTGCTCAGATCTCAAAATTTGCTCCGGAGCCAAAGGAGCTAAAGGAACTAAAAGACCGAACTAGTTCCTTTGACAGATTGGCCGAGATCGGAGCGCTCCCTTAAAGACCGAGCGGGCGCAACTCTATATTCTTCGACGCAAATCTATACTGTGCGGCTAGCACAAGTGTCCGCGACTTGTTTGTCACTCGGAACCGGTTTGGTCCCTTTCTATCTTGTCAGTAACGATAGTGTGCAGCACGGGACAAATATAACTAAAATGCCATAAATAGTTTTTAATGTTGTTATAATAATTCGTAATTTGATATTTGTTTGTTAATGATAAGTAACTTAGTCACCGTTTTAATAAAGATATTTATTGAGAGTATTTTATTAGATAGGACCCAATAGGTCTCATATTAGTATTACAGTAAAATAGTCTAACAAGAATAGTCAGAAACAGACCTATTGGATCCTAATTAGAATTTAACTGATATTGTATATAAATAGGTTTTGTTTACAAATAAAGGGTGAGGGAGACGGGGCATAGAGCGAGAGGGCGATAGTTCGCGCCGGGAAACTATAAATATGGCGGCGCACGGCGCGCCGCACGCATTACACAATTCGACAGCGCTCCGGCAACAACTACCGCCCCCCTCCACCTCTGTGCTCAAGAACCCAAGTTTTCAACAATCTTCAGTTGTTTTTTATCGCAACCAGTCCCCATAGGTGCGAGCACGCACATGTTGGTCCTTCGGAATCGGATCGGGAAAAATAATTGAAGATGCCGATGAATACAAGAAGTACATCTACAGCGGAGCCTACATCGTCGGGCGAAGCCTCGTCCGGCGATCAGAGCGCGACCACAAGCACAGCAACAGAAACCACAGAATTGACCGATACGACACCATCACGGGAGTCCTCACAGCAGCAACAACGGCGGGACCCTCCACGGTCGCCGCCCCGGGACCCCCCACAGACATCGTCACAGGACACCCCACAGCCTATTCAACACCCTGTGACGAGAACATCGAGGTCAAAATCAATGAAGACAACATCGAGCCGCCGCGCGCTTCGTTTAGCACAAGCGCGGGAAGAAGCCCTCAAAGTGAAACTGGAACTCGCTCAAGCACGAATCGCAGCCATAGAAGCAGAAGAGAGCGAGGAAGACGATGACACAACCGTGTTGTCAATAGGAAATGGAGATCAACGCTTCGGAGAATGGTTGGAGGCGAGTACTCGACACGTACTCGCCATCGCCGACGCACCCCACAACGAAGAGGAGCTTGAAGCACCACCACAGCAACATTCGCCGCTTCAAGCACAACATAGAGCCGGGCATTTTCCCGCCGACGCCACTGCCGAGCGCCGGGGGAACGACGCTATCCCCTCCACCGTCGCAACCGCCGAGCGACCGTTGAGGGACGCTATCCCCTCCACCGACGCCACTGCCGCGCGTCCGTTGAGGGACGCTATCCCCACCACGGGCGCCACTGCCGCGCGCCCGTTAGGGAACGCTATCCCCCCCCCCGATGCCACTGCCGCGCGTCGGGGGGTCGCCCATTTTCCCGCCAACGGGAACTATGTACCTCTTGCCGCCGAAACTACGTATTCTCCTGCCAGACCAGTTCACCGAAATGAAGAAACGAAGAATAACTCGATAATCGCACTCAACTCAACTCAACAGAACGTCAGCATCAAAGAGTTGGCTACGGCCATAGCGATCGCCGCCCAGTCCGGTCATAGAAATATCGATCTACCACAGTACAACGGAGCTTTCCAGGAATGGTTATCATTCAAAGCGGCTTACACCGGGTCCGCCACAACCTACACAGAGGCCGACAACGTGGCGAGGCTGAGGAAATGCCTGAAAGGAAAAGCCAGGGAAGCAGTAGAAAATCTTCTCATCTACAATGTGAACTCAGAAGAAATAATGAAAACACTCGAGTCGCGATTTGGAAGAACCGACTCTATTGCACGCGCCGAACTAGAACGTCTCCGAACATTGCCCCGACTCACCGATGCACCGCAAGACATATGCATTTTCGCCTGCCGACTGAACAACACGATGGCCACACTGAAAGCGCTAGATCGCATCCGCTACCTACATAGCCCCGAAACAACAAAAGCAATGATGGATAAACTCACACCCGCTCTACGCTACAGATGGTTCGACTACGTAGCAACGCAACAAAATGAAGAACCCGAACTCATCAAGCTAGCAGCATTCTTACAAAGGGAAGCCGACAATTGTGCCGCTTACGCGCAACTCGAAAACATCGATATCCACGGAACACCACATGTAAGAAAAACACAGAAAGCCTTCGTGACCACAGAAAAACCAGTGAAGTGCCCAGTGTGCAGTGAGACAGGACACACTATAGAAAATTGCAAGAAATTCATGCAGCAAGACAGCAACGCACGTTGGGAGACGGCAAAGACGCAAAGGCTATGCTTCCGGTGTTTGCGTTACCGAAGCAAGACGCACAACTGTCGGCGCACCAAGTGCGAGCGGGACGGCTGCGAACACTTCCACCACCACCTTTTACATTACAAGAAAAAGGAAGATAGAAGCGAATCCGTGACAACTACGTGGGTGCCGCCGCAAGAAACACGCGCATATCTGAAAATACTGCCTATACAGATATCGGGACCGGCGGGAGTGATAAACACGCACGCACTGTTAGACGACGGATCCACAGTGACATTAGTGGACGAAGACATCGCGAGGCAGGCGGGCCTGGACGGCCCCATAGAACCGTTATTAATAGAAGCAATCACCGACGAAAAGATCGACGCATCCAAGTCCCGTCGGGTGAAGTTAAAACTACGTGGCGTAGATCAAACTCACGAGATTTACGCTCGCACCATAGACAACCTACGTCTGTCGCCGCAGACCATCAACCATGAAGACTTGATCAGCTGTGAACACCTGCGCGAAATCGAGACACATCTCAAATGCCAAGCAGCGAAGCCGCGGGTGCTTATCGGCCAAGACAACTGGCACCTGTTAGTCGCGAACGAGATAAGAAGAGGTCAACGACACCAGCCGGTGGCATCCTTAACGCCGCTCGGCTGGGTGCTACATGGTACCCACACCCGCACTATCGGCCGACGGGTGCACACGGTCACACACGTCAACAGTAACGTCAACGACGACATGAACCGGCAGCTAACCGAATATTTCGCCTTGGAAAACCTACTAATCGAACCCAAACGCCCGCAATCTGACCCGGAGACGAAGGCGCTTAGAAAACTAGAAGAATCGACAACAGTTAACAGCGACGGTTACTACCAAACCGCCTTGCCGTGGAAGAACTTAGACTCGTTATTTCCCGATAACTACGAAAATACGTTAAAAAGACTACACAACATAGAAAAGAAGATAGAAAAGGACGGAAAATTCAAACAAAGGTACCACGAAGAGATGAACGCCCTAATAACTAAGGGCTACGCCGAGCTCGCGCCGCCACAGAAAGAAAAGCGAGTATGGTACTTGCCGCATTTCGCCGTACTGAATCCCATGAAGCCAGACAAAGTGCGGATAGTGCATGACGCAGCCGCCAGGACACGAGGGGTGTCCCTTAACGACCGGTTATTGACCGGCCCCGACCTACTCCAGTCGCTACCCGGGGTACTAATGAGGTTCCGTCAACACCCGGTAGCGGTCGGCGCCGACATCCGGGAAATGTTCATGCAAATTAAAATCAAGCCAGAAGACAGAGATACCCTACGGTACCTTTGGAGGGACCGTACCGAAGAGGAACCCAAAGAATATCGGATGACCTCTTTAATATTTGGAGCTACGTGTTCGCCATCAATAGCGATATACATAAAGAACAAAAACGCTATGAAACACAACAACACTCATCCTGATGCGGTTACATCAATAATTCGCAACCATTATGTTGACGACTTCCTTCAAAGCTTCAAGAACGAAGAAGAGGCAATACGAGTAGCCGAGGACGTCCGCCGCATACATAGCGAGGCCCACTACGACCTACGACAGTGGACGTCAAACTCCCCTCAAGTGCTAGAAGCCATAGAAAGAAAACCTACACGCCCAACCGACGTTGAACTCAACAAGACCGAACAAAAGAACGAGCGCGTGCTAGGTCAAGTCTGGAGGCCTTCAACGGACGAAATATCGTTCAACCTAGACCTCACCCGCCTACCGCCGGGCCTACTCGAGAAGAGAAGACCTACCAAACGACAAGTACTCAAGATAATGATGTCGGTGTTTGACCCGCTCGGCCTCGCTGCACCCGTCACAATAAACGCAAAAAAGATCCTACAAGAGGTGTGGCGGCGCGGGACCGAGTGGGACGACGAGCTCGACGACGACCTGGCGCAGCGATGGATCGAGTGGACAGTGCACCTGCAAGCGCTACGACACGTAGCGATACCCCGGTGCTACACACAATACACCGGGGCATTGACCCGCGAGTTGCACGTGTTTGTGGATGCCAGTGAGACGGCCTACACGTGCGCTCTATACTGGCGCGTGACAACCACCGACGCACAAGTGTACGTGTCGCTTATAACCGCCAAGGCGAAGGTCGCGCCCCTAAAGGTCACATCAATACCGAGACTTGAACTACAGGCAGCAGTGATGGGTAGCCGGATGGCAACCGCCACCATAGAAGAACACGACGCTGCCCCCGATAAGAAAACATTTTGGACAGACAGCCGAACGGTGTTATCGTGGCTGAGGACGGGCGCACGGACTTACCGCCCATTCGTCGCACACAGAATAGCGGCGATAGAAGAAAACTCGCACATAAACGAATGGCGGTGGGTACCCACCAAACACAACCCAGCCGACGAAGCGACCCGCGAAGTGCCGCCCGACTTTAATAGTCGACACCGATGGTTCAACGGCCCCGAGTTCCTGTACAGTGACCCCTCTACGTGGCCCGTAGAGCCGTCGCAACCCCATAGTGACAGTACGAACGAACAAAAAGTGAACTCAGTGAAAGTGAACAGTGACAATAGACAAAATAAGTGTTTACCGCCGCCGGAACGTTTCTCAAAGTGGGAGCGGTTAGTGCGAACAATAGCGCGAGTGTTACAGTTCGTTGACCTTTGCCGACCGCACCGAGCGAGGGCGCACTATAGAAAGACACGAAAAAACCCACAAGAAGACCCAGAATGGAACAAACGAAAAAAGCGTGAAGTGCCAAAAACAACGCTAAGAAACCCGCACGTAAGTAAAAAGTTCAAAGTGCTCGAAGTGAAATACTTACGCGAAGCGGAGAGAATAATAGTGCGTGACAGCCAGCGAGAGGCCTTTAAGGAAGATATTAAGAACCTAGAAAACGACAGACCCCCCGCTGTACAAAGCCGACTGCGACCCCTAGCGGTCGAACTGATAAACGGAATTATAGTGTTGAAAACCCGCATAGACGCCGCCGCAAACTTGGAAGCAATAGAAAAGCGGCCGCCGGTACTTGACGGCAACCACCCCGCCGTCAAGCTATATATAGATTACGTGCACCGTCAAATGAACCACTGCGGCGTCGAAGCGACTATAAACGAGTGCAAACAACACTATTGCATTCTACGCCTGCGCCCAGTTACGAGGATGATATTACACAGATGCCTACCGTGCCGCATTAGAAGAGCTGTACCTCCGGTCCCATCCACCGGAAATCACCCGCGAAGTCGACTGGCCCACCACGAACGCCCGTTCACGTTTACGGGGTTGGATTACTTCGGACCCCTTACCGTAACTGTCGGTAGGGGTACACAAAAAAGGTACGTCGCACTGTTCACCTGTTTGACAGTGCGCGCCGTACACCTGGAAGTAGTGCCAAGCCTAAGTGGAGACTCCGCAGTTATGGCGCTCCGCCGCATGATAGCGCGCCGAGGGTGCCCCACAGAAATATGGTCGGATAACGGGACCAATTTTCACGCCGCGGATAAAGAACTACGAGGAGCCTTCGACGAAGCCACACAGGAAGAAGCTGCGAAGAGGACGATAGAGTGGCGCTTCATCCCCCCTAGTGCACCATTCATGGGGGGGGCGTGGGAACGCATGGTTCGGGCCGTTAAGACAGCCCTGAATGCGGTCCTCGCCGAGCGACATCCAAACGACGAGACCCTCGCTACGCTCCTGGCTGAGGCGGAATATACGGTGAATAGCCGCCCACTCACTTACGTGTCCGTCGACCCACACGACCCCGAAGCGATGACACCAAATCACTTCCTGCTCGGCGGGTCAGCCCGAGTACCAACACCCGGGACCTTTGATGACACCACACTCGTCGGTCGCGCCACCTGGCGGACGAGTCAGCGCCTGGCGGACCACTTCTGGAGCCGATGGATAAAGGAATACTTGCCATCACTCCAAAACCGGCGGGAGCCTTACGGACGGGGACCCACACTTAAAGTCGACGACCTCGTACTTATAGCCGACGGGTCGTTGCCCCGCAACACATGGCCGCGGGGGAAAATTATAGCCACTTACCCCGGCCCGGACGGCGTTACCCGAGCAGTGGACGTGATGACGAAAGGAGGAGTACTAAGACGACCGACCAAGAAGCTGGTACTGCTACCTACCTGCACGACGACTACTGCAACGCACACGATGCACGGCGGGAGAGATGTGCAGCACGGGACAAATATAACTAAAATGCCATAAATAGTTTTTAATGTTGTTATAATAATTCGTAATTTGATATTTGTTTGTTAATGATAAGTAACTTAGTCACCGTTTTAATAAAGATATTTATTGAGAGTATTTTATTAGATAGGACCCAATAGGTCTCATATTAGTATTACAGTAAAATAGTCTAACAAGAATAGTCAGAAACAGACCTATTGGATCCTAATTAGAATTTAACTGATCCTACTAATATTATAAATGCGAAAGTTTGTGTGTGTGTGTGTTTGTTACCTCTTCACACTGCAACGGCTGGACGGATTTGGATAAAATTTGGAATGGAGATAGCTTATACCCTGGATTAACACATAGGCTACTTTTCATCCCGGAAAACTTAAAATTTCCCGAGGGAATAACTATAATCGAAATCTAAGCGGACGAAGACGCGTTAAGAAGCTATTATTCACTAATATAATATTATAAACCCTAAGGGGTAAAAGGAGGGTTTAGGATTTTGTATGAGTTTCGTAATTTTTAACCGTCTTCAAAAAAGGAGGAGGTTATACTTTCCACTGTATGCACTGTATGTATTTCTTAATTTTTATGTATACCGATTTCTCCATCAATTGTGGATCGATTTTAAAAAAGATTTTCAAATCTGAATCTAATCAGGGGATCAGTGAGGAATTGAGGGGACTTTTCAAATATTGTAGGCAAACATATTTATAGCGATTTTAGTATATTTAGTAACAAGTCTAGCATTTGCATTCAGAAAGTATCATTCGGTGAAATGGAACTGATGATCAGTGATCGGAAATAGGTGAGCTAATTTACCTAAACTTGACGCATATTCATTCATGCGTGAGTGAGATGGGAATACATTATTGAATGAACATGCATCAAGTTTAGGTAAATTAGCTCACCTATTTCCGATCACTGCTGATGATGCAGACCACAGATGGCCACCGGAACTCCTCAACGATACGACTATGACTTTCCCGCGGCGTTGCTGGCGGCGATCGTGAAATGTCTTAAAGTTTCATATCCACTAAGAAGTGGGACTAGGTAAATAAGCTTATTATAACGGTAAAATACACAAGCGTCAAATATTGAAAACCGGTCAAGTGCGAGTTGGACTCACGCACTGAGGGTATTTTTATCGACTATGATTTCGGCCGGGGCTATTGTGAGCGCTGGATGTACCTATTTACATCCTATCCTACATATAATATTAATGCGAATGGTTATGCGTACGTGAGTTTGTTACTTCTTCGCTAAAACGGATGGACGAATTTGGTTGGATATAATTTGGATTAGAGTTTTCTTATACACTGGATTAACGCATACGCTACCTTGAATCCCGAAATAAATCAGTGTTCCCGTGGGATGGCAACATTACTAATTGTACGCGGACGAAGTCGCGGGCAGAAGCTAGTATTGTATATAAATAGGTTTTGTTTACAAATAAAGAGTGAGGGAGACGGGGCATAGAGCGAGAGGGCGATAGTTCGCGCCGGGAAACTATAAATATGGCGGCGCACGGCGCGCCGCACGCATTACACAATTCGACAGCGCTCCGGCAACAACTACCGCCCCCCTCCACCTCTGTGCTCAAGAACCCAAGTTTTCAACAATCTTCAGTTGTTTTTTATCGCAACCAGTCCCCATAGGTGCGAGCACGCACAGATAGAGACGCGGTGAGCGACAAGCGAGAAAATACAACTTGTGCTACTCGTCCCAACAACCAACGCCAAAACTGAGAGCGCTGATGGAGCAGCTAAAAAGCTATCGATTTAACCCCTATGTATGTTCAGCGATTTTTACTAGTTTCGGAGATATTAATCATTACATTTTGATTTTTTGTAATTTTCCCTTATATTAATGTCACGAAAAATCATTAATTTCATGTTTTATTTCATACGTTTTTCAGTGGTATCTTACATAATTGTGTATTGTGTGTATTGAATGTTGTTCATATTATTAGTGGGTAGAACACAGAGGTGATGATGGTGATTACCATTTAGATTTCACCATAAAGTCAAAAGTCACTTTGACAAATGTCCTGAATTTAGGACGTTGTGCCTTACGAGGTTAAATCTGAAATCTCCAATCACTTGCTAAACGACATTTCACAAACATCATTTTGCAAAAAGCTGTTTTTTCGAAACTAAACTTATTATTATTAAGAAAGGGTTTTATTTCAGAATCATCTTGTATAACCCTATTGGTAAAGTTAGGTTATAAAAATCCTAAAACATTTACAGGGTCGGAAAAAAAATCATTGTGCAAAGTTACATGTTAGTGAAATTGTTTAGTTTGTGAAACGTTTTTTAGATAATTATGGTATATCTGAAAGTGTAACAAACGGACATAACAACAACCACACGCAAAATTTCCAGGATTCTTTCTTCAGTGGGTCACTCAATACCGTCCCCGAGCTCGGACCTTGGCCCACAGCCGAACAGCTCATGGCTTCCGCTCATCGTTTACGAGTATTGCCGCCATATTGCTAACTATAAATCATAAGCTATGCGTTATATCATGCGGTTACCATTCGTTTATTCTTTAATGTCCATTCCCAATATTGAAACCGCGGGTAGATTGGGTTAGTCTGGTTTTTTTTTTACGTTTTGTTAGTGACTGTCTTTTTAGGGTCGCTGAAGGGAGCCCAACGGGACCCTATGAATGCGTCCATACGTCCTAACTTTAGTGAGCCGTCTTTTGAACTGTAATAGATGGAGGGTTGTTCTTTTTTCTGGATTTGTGTTTATTACGGCGGATTTACTAGTTAAATAATAATAAAAGTTTAAAAAAACAAAAAAACCGCCTTCAAAAAGCAAAAAATAACTTCATTTAAAATGGTAGGTAATAGGTCAGTCCAACTGAAGTCTGCTTTTGGTTAAAATATTGTTGGACGCCGACTTCAGTTGGACTGACCTATTACCTACCATTTTAAATGAAGTTATTTTTTGCTTTTTGAAGGCGGTTTTTTTGTTTTTTTAAACTTTTATTTTAAATTTATACTTTTTAGTGATCATAATTATACTGTTATGTTATGTAGTCCCACTTTAATTAATAAGAATTAATAAGAAACTATAGAACATTGAAATTCAATCTCGCCGCAAGCAACGCCGTGGGAAAGTCATAGTCAAATACTTAAACATAGATATGCTTCGTCATAGTCGCTCAACTATCTTAATCGAAATATCTTGTCGCCACCCTTGAAATATATACCGTTTAGGAGTTCCGGTGGCCATCTGTGCTTTTCATCATCAGTTCCACTTTACCAAATAGTGTTTTCCAAGAGCAAATACACGAGTTACAATGAAAAATACCGAAATCGCTAAAGGTGTGCCTATAAATTTTGAAGAGTTCCGTCGATTCCTCATAGACTCCATCATCAAATCTTCATTATGATAAAAATGGGACCAAATAGAAAGCACCAGCTTTCAAACAAAAAAAGAATCTTCAAAATCGGTTCACCCAGTCGAAAGACCTGAGGTAACAAACATAAAAAAAAAAAAAAAAAGAACATACAGTTGAATTGAGAACCTCCTCCTTTTTTGAAGTCGGTTAAAAAGGGTTTCCCATACACGAAACGTTTTTTTTTCAAAGTAAGTACCTATTTTTCTTTTTGTTGTATCGTAAAAACGGTAAATCATGCAAAGGTAAAATTTGGTACGATTATATTACAAATCTTAAGGAAAAACAACAAATGCAAACAACAAACAAAAATGGTCAAGTGTGAGTTGGGCTAGCGCTGATTCGATTCGACATCGAATTCAAATCGGAATATAATAATATCTACTGTGCGGTACAGAACCCTCGGTGCGCGATTCCGACTCGCACTTGACTGTTTTTTTTTACCACGGGCCACGTGGGCTAGGACGGGTTATGTCTGTCGGGCTATGAATAAAACCCCTGGGGCGTTCCGCTAACCGCTTTAAGAGGAGGCTACGGGACCGCTATAGCGCCAAAGCGTAGCCCCCCAATAGTTTGTTCTGTGGGCTCGTCTTCAGGCAGGGGCCTTTACTAGCCCTCTCGCCTACTCCAGTTAAAGCACCCTGGAAGTCCTCTAATCTATCTGCGATTTATATAAATAAATAAATACCATTAAAAAATAGTTCACGCAGTTTCTGTAAACTTTGTTTTGTACCTACTAATGTCTACCACATTTTACTTTTCTTATTTCCCTCAATCACCCAAAGGTAGCTGGAAAGATCCCTTAAAGGGATATAAGCTCGCCTTTGTAAATTACAATTCTATGTATTTGAATTTATGTGTTTTGTACAATAAAGTGTTTACATAAAAAACATACATAGGTACTTACATACATATTATACTCGTATAAGGAGTCGTACACGACCATGACGGCAGCTTTATTCTGTGCTAATTGAAATGGGAGATGTAGAAACAACCAAACGAACCAATTTACTATTATTGCTCGATAATCACGTGCTTTTAAAGATCAAGTGAGGTCTTAGTAATGATTTATACACTTTATCTTTACTTACACATTAAGTTTAAGATTAAATAGTCATTAAAATAACTATTAATTATACGATATTTTAAATAAGTTAGTAAGATACCTATTTCAAAAAAAAATATGATAAGATCACAGAAATGTGAACTGAAAGAAGATGTAGTGACTAAGGTTGCAAAGGGCAAGCTTCAATGGTTCGGTCATTTGGAAAGGATGGATGAAAGAAGATTGACGAAAGAGATATACAGAGCGAAAGGATCGAAACTAGCCGTACTTTTTCGAATCAAATAGAAGAAATACTGGAAAAGGGCCGAATCTTAAGTACCCGAAACCGACGTGTCTGCATGACTCGATGTTTGAATGTAGAAGAAGCGAAAGAGATTTGTCAGGATCATAGCAGGTGGAAAGAAGTGGTCTCTGATTACCCCTCTGGGAAACAGGCGTGTTTTAATATATGCATGTATATATGTATGTATGTATTTTAAATAAAAACACGCTTGATGAATATTTGAGGTTATGTGTCAAACAATACTAATTTGTTTAAATCTTTGGCAATTTTAATTGGCACAGACTATTTATACCTAATTTGGCTTTGAGCTGTAAGGCCTGTAAGTTGTTCCAGTAATGCTATTGCTTACTTTACTTCTTAGGTTTAACTAAACTTAATATGATCGTGATGGTACAAAATAGAACGAGTCTTATGAAAAAAAAAGGTAAGTTGAAGTGTTTATTTTTTCAACCCCAGAAAATTGACTGTTATAATTATAAATATTAAACAAATACTTTCTTAAAGTTAATTAAAAGAAAGAAAAGCATGACGATAACTTTAGCTAAGAGATATATATATCACGCCTAAGATATTTTCCATCATTAATAATTGAAGGATTTATATTGACAACTAGCTTTTGCGCGCGACTCCGTCCGCGTAGAAGTCGTTTATCGGTATTCCTTCGGGAACTCTCCAATTTTCTGGGATAAAAAGTAGAAACATACAAAAATACAAACCATTCCTCTTTATAATATTAGTGTAGATAAGTACCTAAGATATTAGATTATAAGTAAGATTATTGATGTCTGTCTTTGTGACTGTTAGATGTCTGTTTGGCGTAGTAGTTGACTGGTAGAGAATGCCTTAAGGCGTTAAGTCCGCCGTTTTTACTTACTTTTTGTACTGTGCAATAAAGTTGAAATAAATAAATAATTTATTGGTATGACTACGGTATTAGTTCTATAAATATGTAGTAGAACCAAATAACTTAGTGCAGTTCGAAAGAAGCCTGTTATGGTAAAAAACAGTTATGTAAGGTCAATGAGGGCATTTCCGTCATACTTTTTGATAAGTTCACTTTGGCTGATCATAACTAAGAGGGCATTTATTTACCTATATAAATGTACTCATATTAAATGGCTAGTTCTGCTGGTTATTTAAATAAGTTTCTTTTTTTAAAACATGTCAGTTGACGGATTTTCCCGACGCTTTGGGGCTATTCCGTCAACCAAGGATTTTTCTTGTATCGTGACGTATTACGAACATATACGTCAAGTGAACAAATACCGCTGAACTCTTAATCGAAACTAAACTCTAGCGAACTCAATTAAAGGTTTATTTTAGATTGTATTGCCAAATTCATTTTTTTGGGGCAATTCCGGCCTATTTTTGTGATCAGGAGTGGTAAACCTTTTAAAACAAATTACCAAACCCTAGGGAAAATCCGTCAACTGATATCATGTTTTTAAAATAATGGGCTACCTACTGTTTTTGTGCTCACCAGTTGGCGCCACTGTTGAGTAAGCTATGAAGTACAGAGTCAAAGTCATTGTTATTATGGGCGCGACAATATTTTCAATTTCAAATCATATTTAATAAGTAAATTGGACATTTCATAGCGTAAGTATTGAACGACTAATTTAGCCCTATATGCTCAACAATCGAAGAGCGGGACCACCATCATACTGCTATTTTGCCTTTAACGACCAAAATTAATCATTTAACTTTGGAACAGTGCTTAACATTCTCAAATAAAAATACAGAGTAAAAATCAACAATGTTTATATCGAAATCTTATAAAGATATAAGTAGACCAATTAACAGACGCTAAGACTTACCACTCGTCATTCCACTTCGAACTGCCCCTACCGCTGCTTGTAAGTCATCATAGTTATTTATTAAAAGTAAGTCAAATCAAAAAGGTTGGCAATATATGAAATAGGGAAATTCCGGCACATGACGGTTTTGCCCGTTTCACAATTGACGGATTTGTCTGCTCGATCATTTCGTTAATACCAATATTTAACCACCCATATTTCCTCACAAACAGATTATATTTGAAAATTAATAGAACTACCATCAAACATGCATATCGAACTATATAATAAACATACTTACTAAGCCGTAAACTTACATTTTCTCATCGCACCGTCACGAAACACAGCAGCACACTACACTCGTGTTCGAGTGCGCAGCGCAAGAAAACTTTGAAAGCGAGGTTTTTCCGTTCATTGCCTAGATAGGGCCATCTGTTTTTGACTGCGGGTATAAAATTTTCTCTCTGTTTTACCTATCGAGTCAGTAAGCGTGTATTGTTGTTTGAATAGCCGCAAATGTCGTTTGACGGAAATGCCCCGCTGACGGATTTGGCCACCCTGACCTTACTCGTATTTGTGATTCTAAAAATACCATGGCAGCAAACAGTTCCAAGAAATCGAAGAAAAATTGGTGTAATTCGTTATTTGGGTAGTTCCAAGGCGAGAATCTGGGTTACGCCTATTACAACAATCACCAGACCTGACCCTTAACGGTCACTGCTTATTTTTCAAAGTACACAGGACTTTTCGAACGTTTATTCGGACAAACTGTAAATTTTAGAGCAGGCATTATCATGTTTGCTGATGACCAGACATAGGAATCCAGGGGGCAAAATTTTATGACAAGTTCCTATATCGATGAACTCAATTATCGATGCTTTTTCCATATACTAGTGATCGCCCCCAGCATTGTATGTATTTTTTTTGTAAGTATTGTTCTAAAGACGAGTATGAAATTGACATTGCATATTAAAAAAAATTGTTATGACCTCCACACAAATTGAAATGTCATTTAGCCACCTGAAATGGATTTATCAGCCCAGACGGAGACGTTTAACGTCCGAAAATTTTGATCAAATTGTAATCGTTTATTTTAACATTAGTAGATGGGACAGTAACGAAGAAAAATAATAATAATGATGAGTAAAATTTCAAAAATCAGTTTAAAAAAAAAGAAGACAGTAATGTTATTATTTTGTTTATATTTTACAATTTTAATAAAATTATATTTTTACAATCAAAACTTGGAGTGATCACTAGTATATAGAATAAGCATCGATAAGTGAGTTTATCGATATAGGAAGTCCCTACCTGTCATAAATTTTTTCCCCCTGGATTCCTATGTCTGCTGATGACACTTCTCTACTATTCAAGGTAAATAGGTAAGATACTGATCTCATTGAACTAAACAATACCTTGCCCATGATATCTGACTGGAACTACTTTATAACTTGGGGTTGCGTGCGTCACTGAGGGAATTCTTCAAGGAAATAGATATTCTAACACTGCCGTCGCTATTATGTATTTGAAATAATAATCTTTGTTAGGAAGAATTTACACAATTTTCCAACGAACATTGATAAGCCAAAAGCAACCAGGAGCACAGGAAAGCTCAAAACCACAACTTCAAAATCATTCTTAGGGAATTTAATAAAATTCTACAAAAAAAAACTGAGCTTACTGAGTCTAAATTTAAATCTGTCATTAAACAAAAAATATTTTCCCGAGCATATTATAATATAAAGTAAACGATTATATCATGGATGGGAGGGATGTTTGGCAGTGTGTCGTGCATTCTACATGAGTAATCTACGCTTAAAAAAGGTGCAAAAATACTGTGATATTATAAACTTATGTATGAAGTATTTTTTTTTGAAAAAAATATTTTCTTACACCAGTTCTTCTCGGGACAAAGGTTTTATTTTGGTAATGCTTTTTGACATTCATAGGTGCATTATAAATTATGCCTAAATTGAAGAATAAAGAACTTCGACTTTGACTTTGACTTAGAGACAATAATCTTAAAAAGGGACCCTATTACTAAGACTCCGCTGTCCGTATGTCCGTCTGTCCGTCTGTCTGTCACCAGGCTGTATCCCATGAACCGTGATAGCGCTTCAGTTGAAATTTTCACAGAAGATGTATTTCTGTTGCCGCTATAACAACAAATACTAAAAACAGAATAAAATTAATATTTATGGGGGGCCCATACAACAAACGTGATTTTTTTTGACGTATTTTTGCTAATTTTTTATAGATAATGGTACGGAACACTTCGTGCGAGAGTCCGACTCGCACTTGGCCGGTTTTTCAAAGTTGTGTTTGAAAAATGGACACTTAGGTAGGCAACTTTTAATCGTCATGAATAGACTTTTGGGTGCTTCCGATAGAACTGGTGTTCGAGTAGTTTTCTTTTGTGCCGTAGAATACAGAACAGAATGCACGCCAAAAGTGCTACAAGTGCTACTTGGCTAGCCATTTGTATGGATTCGACATTGTGATAGAAAGTTTTTCTGTTCGTGTCGTTAAAGACGATCGAAAATAAAGACGTTGGCTAGCATTTAGCTATTCGTTTAGATAAATCACGTAATCAATTTGTGATTCCATAGTTCAAATACACTTCAAGACGATAGAAAAGAGGAAATGTTAGCTGCGTTTGCATCTTGGCTAGGACGTCTGATGGTTCCTAGAGTGGCGACCGCGTACGGGAAAGCGCAGTAGTGGTAGGTAGGCTTTTACAATGTACCATACTAAACCTTGTGTCTATTTATGACCCTAGTTCGATTCCAAGACCTCCCAGCTTGAACGTGCGTACCCAAACAACTTACTGCTTATAACACACAAATTACTACATTCGTGAGAAAATAGAAGCCGCAAAAAACAAGGACAACTTAGCACAGTCCAAAATAATGAGACGTTACGGGCAGTCGGGCAAGGACGAGGCCTGCCCTTGAGTCCGGTGTTATCACGCCATCTGCCGGCGAGCGACGGCGTCAACTTGTGAAAAATCGCAGGGAGGTGAAATTATAACACAATCTTTTTCAGCTTAATGTTATGTTCAAACAGTGTAATGTAAATTTAGGTCAGCTTTGGCACTTGTAATATGATGGAAAGTTGTCATTATTGTGCATGGGCATTTATATAGGCAGGTACAGTCAGCAGCAAAAAAAGGTAGACAGCCGAAGAGCTCAAAATTATCTACGCACGATTCGATTGTCAAGTTAGAGCGTGAGTAGATAATTTTGAGCTCTTTGACTGTCCCGACTTTGAGAAGTGGTTTCTGTTACTGACTGTACAGTCAACAGCATAAATAAGTGATCATTTATTATGTACCTTGTCGCTTTCAATCGTTTCACATTTTTGTATAACATTTCAAAGACGACGTTAAAGTGACAAGGTATATAAATGATCACTTATTTATGCTGTTGACTGTACATGCGACTACAAAATTTGCTGGTGTGTTTTTCGCACGTAGGAATAAGTAGAATATTAGAGAGGTGCATTTTTATCTATAGGGAAAACTGAAAGGGGAAGAGGGAATATAATATATAATTCAATAAATTATAAAAGTGAAATTTTACTATTAAAAAGTTCCTCGACAGAAAGGGTGCTAATAACAATTTCAACAAAAAGCTACTACATACAAAATCGGAAAATAATTGATAAATGTAACTAAATAAATAAAACTAACTTGACAATAAACCTCTACATGCCAAGGAGGCTGGCAGCATTATCTCTATGAACCGCAAATCTTTGGTCAAAGCAGTTGCCAAACACCTGGTTACCCATTTAAGGTCCTTAAAAAGTGCCCACACTGCTGACCCGCTATTCCCAAGTGTTTCAAAAGGCACATAAATTTATCTATCTATCTTTTTCTACAGTGTATAAATGGTATACGGGCGTTCCTTTTAACTGTGGTTTGTATATAGCCCCTAATGAGCACATTTAGGCAGCTTTTGTTAAAATTAAATAAAATAAAATTAACCATACAAAATAATTTAAAACGCAATGTATAACAAAAAATGCAATTAATTAAATCGCAATTAATGATGTTCCAAAGTTATGACAGATGGACTTAGATGTACCTACATTGCGGGACGATAGTATGTTCAAAAATTAATAACGTTATCGTAATCAAAATAATTCTTTCTGTTTATGATTAGTCTTAATCTACGTTCATTTTTATAAACGCCCGTATACCATTTACACACTGTATATCTATATATATATAAAAGGCAAACCTGACTGACTTATATATCAACGCACAGCTGAAACTACTGTTCCCTAGAAACTTGAAATTTGGTACAGGGGTTCCTTTCATGGTGTAAGTGAGCGCTAAGAAAGGATTTTCCGAAAATCGACCCCTAAATGGGAGAAATGGAGGGAGTAGCGGGAAACTAATTCTACGCGTACGAAGTCGCGGGTGTCCTCTAGTGTATAATAAAAGGCAAACCTAACTGACTTATATATCAACGCACAGCCGAAACTACTGTACCTAGAAACTTGAAATTTGGTACAGGTGTTCCTTTCATGATTTAAGTGAGCACTAAGAATGGATTTTCCGAAAATCGAGCGGGAAACTAATTCTACGCGTACGAAGTCGCGGGCGTCCTCTAGTAGATAAATATAGCCCTTGCCAAGCCACAGTATAAACAATCCAGTAGAACATATTTGGACGATATGTACCTACTCGAGCGTGCGTAGACGTGCGCTGACGGGACTACTTAAACTCGCCGCTTGGACATCACTCCTGCGTTCGCTCATCTTTACTTTTGAAAGAATCACTACCCTGGTATGTGATTCTCATACGTATCACTTTTCAACGCTACGCAGCTGATATCAACCGTCGAGTTTAAGTACGCCAGAGCGTACAAAACTCATTTTAACGAGTGTATTCTCAAAAGGGAATATGCATGTTTTTTTTACAGCTTCAATAAACGCTGATTCATGTAGCAAACAAGTGAGATTTTTGCAGCGATTTGTTGCTGGGTTAGAATCTTTTTCGTTGCACTGAAACTCTCCACTCTGTCACGATCGTAATGGGAAAGTTTCCTACATTGGAAATATTCTTGGCAATTGGGAAAGGCCATATTTTTGTCCGATTCTCCAACAAGGAGAATAATGTTTTCGAGGATGTGTGTATGTTAGACGGTGCCTCTTGTTTTATAGACGCTCATTTCACAGATCGTATCACTTCGCAGAATTTTCATTTCGTAGAAAACTATTTTCTGCTTAACCCGTGTTGATTTCAGGTTATCTTAAATATGATAAAAGGCAAAACTGACTGACTTATATATCAACGCACAGCCGAAACTACTGTACCTAGAAACTTGAAATTTGGTACAGGGGTGCCTTTCATGATGTAAGTGAGCACTAAGAAAGGATTTTCCGAAAATCTACCCCCAACGGGAAGAAATGGGGGGAGAAGCGGGAAACTAATTCTACGCGTACGAAGTCGCGGGCGTCCTCTAGTCTTAAATATGATTCACGTAGGTTAGGTTAGGTTAGACTTGTAACCATCACAAGATAAATTGAAATCAACACGGGTTCAGCAAAAAAATGTTCTCTATGAAATTAAAATTCTGCGAAGTGATACATTCTATAAAACAAGTATGTTAGATTGTCTATTTCTTTATAAACTTCTTTATTTAAAAAAAATTGGTGACAATCTCACACAAACTGAGTTCTAGGCTTGTACCTATGGGTCTAGACAAAGATAAACTTACTTATATAGAGAAATACATACTTAAATACATAGAAAACATACATAACTCAGGAACAAATACGCTCGCTCACCACACTAACATCTGCCCTTAGCGGACTCGTATACTTATACATGTTATACAATGTAGTTCATCAACTGAGTCAGCGCGACAACCGCGCGTCAGTCGCGCGTCAATCGCGCGTCAAACGCGACATGTAATTACGGGGTGACTGCGCTTCCGTGCCAGCGAGAATGACTTGGGAATTCTGTAGTGTTATTATGTAAAGGTGTTTTCACACCGCATTTGATCCGAAATTCGATCCATATCCGAAGTGGTTTCCCATTTTTTCGAGGGGGATTACAATACCATTTTACTAGAATTATAATATGGTAATTTGGAAACCATTTTAGGGAATAAACGTTGATCGATTTTAATAATGGACATGTCCGCACTGGAGATCAAATGGGTGTGTAATGGATTGCATAAAAACGATTGTACTAATTTTCATTTTACATAACACGAATTGCATAATTTCAATCTCTATAATAAACCAACGATATAATAATTATGATGCATAAAACGAAATGCATAATTTCTTAAACTATAAAGTTCAAAAATTAAAAAATAAACATTTCTAACGGCTTTCATTACTATTAATGTGGTCAAAGTTGTAACATACCTAACCTAGTTAGAAGAAATTGACTTAAAATGCATAATAACAAGAAAATTATAGTTATAATAAATGAGTTTATTCGATCGTATGCCTGATAAAATTATACAATTGGTTTTTATGCTAAACGTTCATTATGCTTTTCGTGGTTAGTTAAATGAAATTATAAAAAATGTTTTTAGACTGATTGAAGCGCACCCCATAGTAAAATTACCTAAAAAAAAAAGTTTCTAGATATTTTTATGTGATGCAATTATTCATAAATTAACGACAAGCAAATAAACTTTTTAAAAAATACCGGAAAATATACTGATTACAGGCGGTTTTTATTTTCGGCGAAAAAAGAACAGTATTTTTCTGGATATCCCTATTGAACGTAGTCACGAGGTCACACGGTCGTTTTAATCTCTCCAGTAACATATACCTACTGATAACAAATTATTCATATTGAAAGGATTAAATCGGTCAAAAAAAGATTTCTTCGGCGGCTTAGCTCTAAGTTTGGACTGAGAACGACTCTCTCAATATACGAGAGGCGGCTTTAAACTTAATTTTAATTTTAAACTTAATTCTTGCATTAATGAATTAATAATAATAAAATAGACTCTTCTCATTTGCTGACCCGGTTTTTATTAAAGGCTGCCAGGTCGAGTCTTATACCTGAAATGTTTTCTATACCACTTGTTAGAAATAATGTATTTTATAATGATCCCCTGGCCTGGTACGTATCGCTAGATTGTATAACCAACTGTTAAAAGAAAATAATAATATTCTGAGAAAATTGATCCTTTTTATGTGTATAATTAATATAATCAATTATAACTACCTACTTACAAAGTAATTCACCTACTCCATGGTTTTTAATATTAGTTTTGAGTGTTTATTGTATTAACTTTTTATTTTTATCTCGTTCTAAATATGGTGTACGTAATATTATTATTAACAAAGTATAATAATGTTATAGTAGAACGCTGTGCACGGTTCGGTTGTCATCGAGTAGCAAGATTATGACTATGTAGTGTTAAGTGATCTATTGTTATTTTACCGCTTGTGATTTGTTACTGTGCCTAAAATAATTATATAAATAATTAATTGCGGGAAGGAAGTGAGTGAGCTGGGACGACATGGCCTTTCATGCTTTAGAAGTGCCGGCCGTTTGTACCGCCATGGCACAATTAATGATCTGATCCGTCGTTCGCTTGCCACTGCCTCTGTACCAGCTGTCCTGGAACCAGCAGGTTTACATAGAGACGATGGCAAGCGACCAGACGGAGCTACATTGGTGCCGTGGAAACTGGGTAGGGCACTGGTGTGGGACGCGACGTGTGTTGACACATTCGCTCTGTCCCACGTCCAGTCAACCCGTAATCGGGCCGGTGCAGCAGCTGATCAGGCCCAAACCATCAAGCACCGCAAATATTCATCATTATTAAATAATTATGAATTTATGGCGCTTGCAGTGGAGACCATGGGACCTTGGTCAGCTGATATGAAAAGCTTTATTAAGGCCCTGTCATCCCGGCTCATAGACACCTGCGGAGATCCTAGAGCTGGTGCTTACCTCTCCCAAAGGATTGGGCGAGCTATCCAGAGAGGTAACGCAGCCAGTGTCATAGGGACCATGCCGCGAGCGGACCTGCTAGAGGGGGTATTCTTTTTATAGTGGTGATTATTATTTACGTCTTTAATATTTGAGTAGCTTAGTTTTTATTTTAATTTAAATAAGTTTAGTTTCAACTTTTAATTGTATTATATTAAATATGTATCTTCTTTTTAATAGGCTATTAAATACACTGACGTACTTATAAACTAAATATCAAGTGGCCACAGCTGTATACTGGGTGGTCCAAATAGTGACGTCTAGGTGTCCCAGTGTTTGCTTTTCACTGTGTATGGAAAAAACAACATTAGGAGATTACTTAATAAAAAATACTGAAAAATCAACGGGCAAATAGGTTTAAAAACTTCGCTGATTCGTCATGATTCTAATTATGTTAGATACCACTGAAAAACGTATGAAATAAAACATGAAATTAATGATTTTTCGAGACATGCACATATGGGAAAATTACAAAAATTCCGATTAAAATGATCAATATCTCGGAAACTAGCAAAAATCGCGTAACATACATGGGGTATTTTCGGATACAACTTGGAATGAGGATTCTATAAAAAAAAATTTGGACGTCACTATTTGGACCACCCAGTATCCACATTCATGGTAAATTAATATTTTATGGTATAAGCAAACCCGTGAGCTACACGAGTGATAGTGACCCATATCCGTTGTCGGCAACAATGAAACGGCCACGTAAGGGTAGCGTCATTAATCACGAAGTAATACGCCAAATTAATAGTTTTCACGCCTTATCTGCTATCGTACTCGGGTTTTAGGGGTGAATAACAAAATGGATAGAATTTGCGGATCATTTTCGATGCTAGCTCCTAAAGTAAGGCCAACACGAGACGAAATAAAGAATGTAAAGCTTTCAAGAGTTCAAAACATTATTATTTATTCCTGAGCAATTTGCCCTTCGGCCGTTTGATGTTACCTCACGAACCTAACCTACCTAGTAACACAAACAAAGTGGTCATTTTGCAACCCGGACTTTTTGAGACGTAGTCGCAAAGCGATCTGACTGCGATCTAGGCACAAAGCGATGTAGTCAGATCGAGATGTAGTCGCAAAGTGATCTGGTCGTATTTGCTACTTAATAGTCCTAACGAGATGTGAACCTAACGCTTCTACAGCGCTGAGATGCCCGTCACAAGATACGTCAGGGGCCGTAGCCAAGATGCAAACGCTACTAACGTTTTTCTTTTCTATCACTCAAAATGTATGGGATGACAGTTGAACACGTGGTTTATCGCTACGCACGAGAATGTCATCCCATATTTGACTGATAGAAAAGAAAAACGTTAGTAGCGTTTGCAGCTTTGCTAGGGCCTCAGAAATGGCAGATATCTATGACTACATTTACTGACGTATCTTGAGATGGGCTTGGAAGCCAAGATCAGAGAAGCTCTTGCAATCGCAATCGTTTTTATTTTGAAAATCGAAGGCTTGTCTGCATACAAAAAGAAAACAATTGTTCCGCTTTGAAGTCGATTGCGATTGCGAGTGCGTTGAGCTATTAGGCCAGCAGTTTAAGTATTATTACGACCCTCAGACACTTGAAAAGTTAGGTTATTCTTTATTCTACTATCGATAATCATCTACGCATTGTGTGGTCATTGTAAAACCTCGTGAATCACCTTTAAATATGCGTGTACAGGGAAAGGTCGATTGACTAACTTGGTAGCAGTTTGCTGACTTTTGTAGCACCTCTAATTCGCTGACGACTGACGCATACTTCAGTACATTACCCTGTAGACTTTTAATAGAAAAAGCATTATGAAACTTTTGCAGGTATAGGAACTGAGGCGTCGATTAGAAAAACTTATTGCCTGTGAGTTACAAGATCTATTACAGAATCATTGAATTCGATCGTATTTTGATGTTGTCTTGTTTTCTCAATTAGCAATGGGTACTGAAACTGGCTGAGAAAGTCAGATGAATATGCCTCCGATCAGATACAATATCGTACAATATTTCACTCCATCTCTAGGTATTATTATTTGAACTTTTGGCATTTTTGTAAATCAACGCTCATACACACATCAAAAAATGCGATACATTGCAATATATGAAAATGGAGATCAGGGGGAGTATTTTGCTCAACACTGAACAGTAAGACTTCATATAGGCTAGGAAAAAAGTATAAACAAGGACTAGGTAGTTTGAATATCTTCACTGAAAAAACAAATGGGTTGATTTAGCACCAACCCTTGAGTTTGGTTGAGGTACCTAATACCTAACCTTAGTAAAAAACCACACATTGAAAAGGTTTCTTCAACCTTTTTAGTGGTTAACTCAACTAAACTCACGAGTAGGTCCTATTTTATTAAACCATAAAATTTAGTAAAATCAACCCATTTGTTTTTTCAGTGTTATTATTTTGTAACGGCTACTAGGTAAAACAATATCTCTTTTAATGCGTCATGGTTATTGTTTATAACTCGGCCACCACTGTCAAGTAAATAATGGCTATCGTAACGTTGACAATAATGATAACAGATCAAAGGCAATATGGTTTCATACAGTAGAATAGATGCCCAGAGGGACGCTAAGTTAGCGATTTTCGAAAATCGACGTACTTAATGTATAGGATTGACGTAAGCTGAAGACAGATCGCTCTACCACTTATCGTCGGTGATACTGTACGGCAATACCGCGTAACTAACAATATCGATAAGTTGCAAAATGTACCTTACTGATTGACTAGCTAAGGTTCATTTTGAACCTTATTTAATTTGTTATCACACTGTTTTGTCGCTAGCGACTTCTACTACAGAATGCCGCATAAGACCCTGTTATTTCAAAATTAGTTTCAAACGCGATCTCTTTAAAGCTATTTTTCTAATAACTTTTTCTGAGTTTTCGGACGCTAGTCAAGGTTGCCGGCTTGTGTGGTGATAAGCTCGGGAAGGTAACCGCAAGGCCAGGGTTTAATAGTGTTATTTCTTATTTCCCATATTTATTAGCGCTAATTTCCGTCTGAGTAGGTTAGCCCTAACCTAACGCTAGCTGGGCCTTGGCTAAATTTTCTAGCCTTATTCTTATAAGCAAAATTATAGTTAACTAAAGAATAACATCTCAAAAGTGAGGATTCAAATAAAATGCTGCAGGAGAAGAAGAAATAATACCAGAAAAATTATAGTAGTAGGATATATTTTCCACAGCGGGATCCAACGTATCATAAATCGTAGATTATGTCTGAACGTACAAAATTAATATAATTTCCAGGTAAAAATATTTTCAAAAGTAAATAATTGTAAAAGCAATTAAGCACTACAATGGTACAACTTAATATGTGGACTAATTTAAGCTGAAAGAGAATGATGATTATTAATTAATTAAGCTATTAATTTATCGGCTGTTATGACAGTATTGGTACGGTACGACCAATGCAATGCAATGATGGTAGTAATAGAGACCATTTTATACATCAAAGTTCTTTTAAGTATTTTAAATTATATCTAGAATTATGATATCTTGATGCATATTTTTATTGTTTACACTAATAAAATCTTAATCTAAAAATATTGTACAAAAATATCAATACGAACCTTTAAGATAAATCCACAGCGTTAAACACACACACAAACACACAAAGTTTTTGGACGCTCACAAATACAAACGAGTCAAATTTATTTTCACATTTTCGCTAATTTAATTATTTTTACGCAATAGAGTCGTCATTTCAACTTGATTTTGAACACGTAAAAAATATCACTGAACAAATCCACCATGATTGTTTTTTTGGCGCGAAAACTGGGCGTCCTGTCCGCCATTTTTGAAAATTACACGGCCAGCTAACTAGTCATACTACTATACGTTACACACGCGGTGAATTTAGGAAACCGTTTCTTTGCGTAAAGCAGCCTGTTCGCAAACGCTACAAATCACCTGCGCCATTATAATTAGAAAAATAAAGTGTAAAAAAACATTGCACTCAAAAACTGTTCGAGTCACTGTTTAAAAATGTACAAAAGTGTATTTTCACGCGAATTTTTTGCGAAATTTAATAAGATGTTTATTTGTGTTTTGTGTTCAGTTTCTAAGGCTACGAGTGCCTTGCAAGGCGTCTTACTACTGACCATTGTATGGGGAAACTAGAGGGGGAGGTTGTGGGGGTTGTTAATCACGTGGGGTGGAATAACTTTGCTTTTTAATTACGGGTGCGTTCTCGATAGGGGTTTCGGTACTTTTGGTTTTTGGGGTCAGGGTGGTGGGATACTGTTTTGGCTTTGTGGGTCACTATTTTCGGTTGTTATTGCTGTTTTTGTGATTAGATTAGGACGTGACACGGTTTTTTGTGAAGCCGGGTGTTTTGCCAGTGTTTTTATAATTGAGAAACCTTCCGGGTTTGAAAGTGATGACGCCTTGTTAAAAGTTGTTGACGCGTATAGTTGCTAATTAAACAACTGGTATTAAAAATAGCGCTTTTAAAAAATATGTAAAATTTGATGTATAAATGATTCATTTGTTACACAATATTTTTCGACAACTGGGTTTTCTAATCTAAGTTTAAACTCGGTGGGGTTACTAGAGGAGATTTTTTTTCAATGACAGAGAAGGCAAGCATTCATATGCACCTAATGGGTAGGATCTGAAACCCATAAATATTACAATCGTAAGACTGCAATCCCAAGATGCGTTACAAAACCCTGAGGACCAAGATGGAAATTACTAGCGTAGAGACAATGCTAGTAACTAATTTCACCGGTGGTTGTGTTATCCCCACACCGGAACACAACAATGCGAACATTGCTGCTTGGCGGTAGGGTAAAGGACAAGATGGTGGTAGCGAGATCCTGTGGCCACCTTCCAACTCCATCATCAGATTACCTCTAAGTCAGAACACATGTTGCATTATAATTATTTATATTAATTACATAATGTATCTTAGTAAATGCAATAACTATGAATTAACTTCCCTTCTTTGGTGTTTCTTCAGAACTATGATAAAATATATTCTTCTATAAAAGAGTATTGACTGAAAGCAGCAACTTGGCTGAGCCTCTGGCATTACTAAAGTTTATAAGGCGACGGTGACCGATACTGAACCTCTTTTTGCATTTGCAAGCCACCATTTTATGCAGGGTCTGAGGAGCGGGCTATGCGCACATTGCCCATTTTTGACTTGCTGTATCTCCGCAACCAAATGAACATAGTGTGCTCTACGCTCAAATTGTAGGAAATTTATTTATCTTTAACAAAATATGTAACAAAGATACTTGCAAAACGCTTTCTTAGGGTAGTTTTATCGAAGAAACTGAAACAAGTGCCAAAATTTCGCAGTTTTTCGAGCACTATGCGGGTAGCACAGGGTTTTCAGGGTTGCAAACTTGGGTGTTAACTACTCTCAAGAGATCTAACAACATATAGGTAAAAAAATCGTAGTTACATGCGCATTTGCGATGTTTGATGTCGCTATAGACTGACCTAATTATTGCCCTACTACGGAAAAAAGGCACAAGTGCAATTTCATAGAAATATGCTTCTATAATAAACTCTCAAAGGTAATTAGATGTACTTTAGGTACCTTTTTTCCGTAGGAGGGCAGATTAGGGATTCCGAAGGACATCCCGTGCACACGTATGAGTAGCTACGCAGAGTCAATAGCGGCCTGCACACGTAAAGTTCGGACCGCGGGAAACGCCACGCGCCGTTCCAATCTTCGTTCCGAACCGTACATTTTTTACTATTTTACTATTACAGTTGCATTTACACGTACGTTCGGAACGAAGATTGGAACGGCGCGTGGTGTTTCCCGCGGTCCGAACTTTACGTGTGCAGGCCGCTAATGCGTTTTAGCTAGAACTCTTATATTTCGGTAACTGTGATTGAAGGTCGTGAGTATAAAAAGTGATCGGTTTAGTTTCGCTTAAAACCATATCCGGATAGAACGCAGTTTCTTAGAAAAACAAAAACCTCAGAATGTAATAGGTAACTTATGTGGTTACAGAATTATCAACAAGTTTTTAGAATTGTTGGTAATACGGTATTTGACTAATGTCTAAAATAAAATATTAACTCTATCACCAAGCATTCAAAAATACACTAAAAAAACCAAGATTTCGCTTATTTTTGGAATATAGTATATTTTTAATTTAAAAAAAACTAAACAAAAGGAAGCTGTTTGATCAGTAAAAATCGTGACGTCACAAGGCAGTTTTTCATACAAACTTCATACTAGCAATCGTTTTTGACGTTTCAGTAAGTTCCTGATTTGATATAAAGTCAACTACCATATTCTGTAGCTCTGCCTAGGTAAGGTACCCCACTCTGGGAATGAAGGCGTGAATCGTATGTGTGTAATAAATAAATGTATAAAATAAGTAAATCTATATTATAATACTTACTGCCGCACTCAGAGACGTCAATTAAATTTAACGCTTGTTTAGTGACGTCTTATTCTATTGTAATAGCAAAGAAAGTGACAGCAGCTACTTTAATCAAGCATTAAATTTAATTGACGTCTCAAAGTGCGACATTTAGTATTATATTAAGAGAGTGCCAATTGTTTTTTCTTTGTATCCGTCCGACAGTTAATCTCCAAAACCATGGAACCTATTCGAAATTTTTTATTGACAAAGGGCCCTGCCAATGTGCACTACGCTAACTAGCGTTTCTATTCGTTTCGTGTTTAAACCAATCGCGTCACTGGTAGATCACGTGACTTTTCGTACCTCGTCATCTACCAGTGACCGTTTGCCGAAACAACTATCGGGACAATGCTTCGATCAACAATCTACTAGATTCAACGTTACAGCTCTGAAAATGGCCAGAGAAATACGAGCACAAAATAAGTTTGTGCTCATATTTCTGACAGTACGCGTCAACCACAGCCAACGTGAGGACGTGATAAAATGCCACAATGTGCGTTTAAAAATTGCGGAAGCACCACCGTAACACTAAGGTTTCGGAAGGAATATCTTTCTTTAGGTAAGTACAAGTCAGTATTTCATTTAAAGTACGTAAAAATTAGCAGTTTACATTTAAAAATCAATAATTTATTGTTTGGTCAACCATCTTGCCAATAATCGGTGGTTCTGGAACAAGAAATTCATGGAGTAGTTCTCATTTTAGAATACAAAAATATTTTTTATGTTTTGTAGATTTCCTAGTGATCCTTTTTGCTGTGTGGCATGGATATCTATTTTCGCGAAAGAAAGAGAAGAAGATCTTAATAGGCCTTTCAAAAATTCGATTATAATGTTCGATTCATTTTGACAAATTTGACAAACTGGAAATAGCCACACAGCGATTCCCAAATTGCAGGTACAGTTACATAACACGTTTAAAATAATATAAGATTAAGTGTAGTGAGATGAAGCAGAGGAGTTACCACTTCAGTCCAGCTATATTATTAAGCCGTATAATATTTATAATATTGCCGTTAATTGCAGATTCACGTCAAAAAAAGAAAGTGCAAGCAGCGGTATTAACAGAATCGACGACGTCAAATCTGGTAAAACGTTTACCTATGTTGTCTTTTTGTAAATCGTGACCAAGACCAGAGGCCTTAGCACACTAGGCTTTATGTCGGCGATAAAGGCGAGTGTGCTAAGGTCTCAGGCAATATGAAATGTACAGGTACTCATATTTTGTAAATTAAGTACAAAATACTTCTATAATAACAAGCTCTGATTATGATGTATGGTCATTATTATTTTATTAAAGATAGTATTTACATCTTTGCAGGTTGCATCTATAACAAATATAGAAGTTCCATAGCAAAATGTGACATGAGTCAGGCTGATTCCACTTGTTGCAGTTCTCCTGCTGCTTTAGTATCGGGCCTAATACCCTTATATGACAGTCCTAGAACAGGATATTTTAAAAAAATGTATACGTAAATTTGTTTGTGGTACTTATATCTCTATCAAATAAAAAAAATGTCTGTCTTATATAATTGCGACTCCATTATTACCCTGTTCCTAAAATAGAATGACATGTTTTTGAAACGAAGAAAGTTCTTTTGTTTATCGAACGCATGCTCGTCTTGTGACGAAACGTGGTAAGTATTTTAAACAATTATTATTATTTGAATCTTTGTTGCTTAGACTTAAGGTATAGTTCAAGTTAATTTACAAGGTTCCACATATATAGCTATAAGTATAAGCAACACGGCCACTTTTTCGCTTTGATTTTGTATGGGACCTTGAATCTAGTAGTAATTGTTGATCGAAGGGACAATGATAGTCGAGTCAACATCCCACATGGCGGTCACCTCGTGAGCTAAGTCAAGGTACTTGCTGAGCTGTCCTTCTCGGCCTTCACGAGGTTTTCGTCATGCGGGATGGTGACGTCGACGAGCACTGCCCGGCGTTGAGATCGGTGTGTCAACACGATATCAGGCTTATTGGCGACAATAGTCCTGTCCGTGATGACAGATCGATCCCAATAGAGCGTAGCACGACCATTTTCGAGAACTGGCGCCGGTGTGTACTTATAGTATGGCACTTCAGACTCAGCAAGACCATATTGAAGAGCAAGTTGCTGATGGATGATCCTGGCTACGAGGTTATGCCTGTGCAAATACTCGCCGTTGGCCAAATGCGAACAACCGGAAATTATGTCTGAGGGACTCGCCGGGGCAACGGCACGCTCGACAAATGTCGACCGTGCCATCCCTCAGAATGTATTTCCTGTAATTTTTCGTCATTATGACCTCGTCAGCAATTGCACAGACAAAACCTTTGGTTTCCCCAAAGAGGTCACCAAACCGTAGCCAGTTCACGGACGCTGAAAAGTCTACGTCGGGCCTTGTTAGGGCCCGGTAGAAGCGTCCGTGTAGCTCCTTGCTCTTCCATACGTTCTTGCGGTCTTCAGTGCTCAACACCGTTGGTCTGCGCCAGTTCTCGTTTGCCAAGGAGAGAGGCGTGAGGCTCCTGTCTACTGCACTGCATCCCACCCTAATGAGGGTCGAGCAATGGGTCGTTCTATGTTTATTTTGAAGTTTATAAGTACTTATACTTATAAATAAACTATTTATAAGTAAGTACTAATATATTTTGGGGTATTGTTCATACGGGACAAACACAGAACAGCCTTTTTTGGAAGTCGGTTAATAAAAACTTCGATTTCACCAACTAAACTGCATGGCGGTCGCATTTAGGAGTGGCAACGAACGAACGTCCCTAATGCTGCACTTTTTAGAATATTTACTTACACCATGCGATCTTTAAATTAGAAGATTTTCTAAGAGTAGTAGGTAAATAAATAAAATAAATTAGGTGCACTTGCCGTTCCCGGGCAAATCTAAACGAAGCGAAGCGGTTTGCTGCCATCATTTCAGAAATCGAAATCTCAGTAACGCTCACTCACTAGCTTAAGCCTTGAGTTTCGGCACTTTTCCCATTTTTCCCATTGATAGTTTATGGAACATATTTTCGGTGATTATTCCTCCGTGGTATGTCCGATTTTAATTTCATTATTTCTAAACCATGTATGGCTAGATGTCGTATTACAGGCTAAATTTGATCCTGATATCTCTAATAGTTTGGGAGGAGTATGCGGACAAACGAAAATCCGAATCGGGGAAGAATGAAGTGCGATGGATTAGACCAAGATGGAGTGCGACTTTTTAGAAAATGTTACTACCTAGGTAGATGCTGCCCAATTTAACTCTCGATTGAGTATATTATCGTTTTCCCATCGTACCGTATAAAGCTGTGCACTCAAGTGATTGCCTGCGGAACCGCCGCGCCTGCTGTATTAATCACCGCTCCCATTACAACCTGTATATTGTACCTACAGTGTATACCTACCGCACTACGACACGAACCAAATATTGTACACTGATTTTATAAAATTTAAAACCTTTGTCGTTTCATTTTGTTGTTTAAACTGCGAAGAGACCTCGGCTTGTTGTTCTCCTGGTCATTATGCTATTGACCTTACATTTTTAATGATTTTAATTGTGTTTATTAAATATATTTTTTACTTTATTACCTTGAAATGTAACTTACTTGTATCGTTGTATTTAATGATTGAAAAAATGACCTTATCTACATCTTCACTAATATTATAAACGGGAAAGATTTGATTGTTTGTTTGTTTGCATTGAATATAGGCTCCGAAACTACGGGACCGATTTGCAAAAAATCTTTCACCATTAAAATCATAGGTCTATTATCCCTGATGAACATAGGCTATATCTTATTTTTATGCAACCGCTAGTACCTCATAAGTTTCTTCATGTGTTTCTTGCGGCGCTTCATCTCCGCAATGTTGGTCTTGTCCGAAGCGCTAGTAGATTCACTCTATATTACCGACGTGTAAAAGAGCCCTCATGTGGCCAATTTACCATAATTGTGGCTTCAAGTTTGACGTCGGCTGTATGGAACTATCTTCTTTATCTTTTTTATAGTGTGTGACATCTATAAGAATATAAAATTTTAAGTAAACGATAACTTAAAGCGCTGTGAACCGTTTTATCGAAAAAATATAAGAATTACCTTTTCTATGGAGAGTTAAGTTCTTTTTTAAATTTTCTCGAGCTGCAATGTAATGCAGAGGCAGAGCTAGTTTGATTGTTTTGGCGGTCTTGTCAAAAGTGTGAACGAAATGTACGTACCTAATTATAATTTTTTACCTAATTGTTAGCTTTGTTACCGATACATTGCGTGCCGAAATAATTTATATGAAAACCTGTTTTTTTTACTAGGTACAAATGGTGGGCTGCCCACGTACAGATCCACTCTTTCATTTACATTTATACACTTACATACTCGTAAATATATACCTCACATTATTTACATTTATTCATATAATAATATGTAATATTTAGGGCCGCCATAGACGGACTGCTTAGAGCAGTCAGGACCGACCGCTCCGTGGTCGCTATTGGTCAATCTGCAGTTTAACTGCAGATTGACCAATAGCGACCACGGAGCTGACGGTCCCGACTCCTCTAACCAGTCCGTCTATCGCGGCCCTTAATTATAAACGTTCACTCCTTCTGTTAAGAACAATAAATATTTGTTATAAAGTGGTGGTTTGGAATATTATTCCCATAACCGGTGACACCTACAGTACCACCATAGTGGTGGACACATTAGAATACTATTTAATTACTTATTGCATAGTTTCATGTTCTCTACCTACCTGCCATTTTTTTTTAATTCTGGAGATTTCACTCATAGTGGCAAAAAAAAAGAGAAATGCTCAAATATATTGCCGTTATCCACCAAAGGGTTGAATACAAAGACAGGTGACATTATTGTACTCTAATAAAATTAAAGTTTTTAGGACTTAGTATTGACAGACATTGTGACTGGAATGAGCAGATTAAAGCAGTATGTAGCAAAATTAATAAATTTGTATTTGCTCTAAAGAAAATAAGACTTGTAATATCACACAAAACTGCTTTGCTTGTTTATTATGGGTACGTGTGTTCCAACCTTAGATATTGTATTATTATGTGGGGCAACGCGAAAGATATCCATAGAGTATTCGTATCACAAAAACGTTGTATAAGGGCTATATGGGGTCTAAGACCTACAGACTCATGCAAACCAATTTTTCGGAAAAATAAGATTCTTACTCTTACATGCCTATACATTTTGGAGGCGTGTACTTTTGTTAGAAAGCACATGGGACTATTCATAATTAAAGACAATAACAATAAGAGAACTATTACGCAAAAGCCATTAAAGTTACCTGTGGCCAATCTGAGCATGGTTAAAATGAATTCGTATTACATGTTAAGTAAAATCTATAATGCTGTACCTAAGACTATAACAAATTTAACTGGAAACATGTTTTATGGCAAACTTAGACAATGGTTACAAGAGGAATGTTACTACTCAATGAATGAATTTTTCGGTAAAAATAAATAATTGACTTTGTTATTATATACATTTGACATTATGTTCGCTCTTTTTAATTTAGTTATAAGGACTAAAAATTTGTATGCCACTAAAGGCTGAGCGGCGGTACTGTATGACATACCTAAATAATAAGACCATGATGTAACCCGTTCAATGCAAATAAATTATTTCATTTCATTTCATTTCATTTCAAAGTAATTCTGTGAAGGTGAAATTAAAAAAGAAAAACCTGCTGTATTTGTAGTTACAGTGCAAAAGGTCGAATTTTCGTTTCCAACTATTTAATTTGCCTGAAAGCTTAGAAATTATTTTTTTCTTAGGATTTAATTAATTTTATCAGAACATAATAATACTTAAACCTGTATTGTGACTAAGTTAATTAAGAGGGTAAAGAAATAAAATAAAGATAAATGTATGCATCCATATATTCCAATACAATTAATTCAATATTATCATATTCACAAATAAAAATTTAATTACATTAAAATAGACGAAATACAGAAGTATCAGAAATGCTTGGGAAAACTAATCTTTAATAATCATAAAATAAAGTTGTTTTGATATGATGCATCACAATACGATAGTTAATTAATTATTATTTCTGTTTTTTTTTTTAACTTGCATAAACATCTAAGAATTTATTGATCTTATTTGCGTGTACAAATTAATACAATTGGGTTAAATTAATACAATTGTGAACTTACGTTATTTTTAATAAAACGGTTGCAAAATACTTAACTATTTTTTTCTTTCATGTTAAATTCAAACGGAAGGAAGGGACTAAATATGTGATATAGCAGCCGATTATAAATTTACAACATGACTTAGACGTATTATGGCCGAACCCTATATTCAAACTGCGGATAGATAGGCTTACTTCGGATTAAAAATTGACATATTTTGTATGGGCAAATGTAAAAGCCTTATCCGTCCGCGGTTTGAATACAGGGTTCGGCCGTTAGAAATTATCGAACAATGATGACACTAATATATCCCACCGCTGTACTTTTATTTTCTGTTATAATATAATGTTGTTTTGTATGTATCCCAAAGCATTCCCAAAAACTCCAGTACAAACTTATAAAATTATAATTATAATCCAATTTCACTTGTTTACTAACAACTAACTAATTTGAACAAATTACAGGCGAACGGAAGAATGTACAATGAATAAAACAAAATTATAAACTTGTTAAAAATGAAACACGTATAAAATGTCAATGAAATTTAGGTCATTATGAAAACGTAATGTTTTATTAAATTATTCCCCGAGGATAAGAAATGCATCTTTATGATTTTTATAGTAAATTAAAGTCCCTTAAGACATTACTTATTGTGATGTGCATCAAAAATAAGTGTGAGGAATAAACAAATAGCTATTTATAAAGTACCACAACAAATACTGCATTCTCATTGGTTGATAATATTTTTGTGTAGCAACAGTACCCAATGAGAATTGCTTACGTGAAATTTCTAGCCAATAAGTAACTAAAACGATAAGACTATCCAATTTATAAACCATATTCTAAAAAGATCTTAAATCACATAAATAATAATACATCATTTCATTGGGAAATATTTTGACTTTATCATTAAAAATTAAAACGAAAAATGACCGAAAATAGCCGTAAGTTCAACAGAAAACAGAGCTTATTTTTTTAAATTACAACGCACTAAAATAAACCACTCAGAGTATTAAAAATACTTAAATTTTGAACATAATTTCATTAAACTAAACCCAACATTAAATGCTATTATTATTAACTTCCAACATTATTATAGAGCTATATTGTAATCACTAAATGTAGAAAAGCACACATTTCTAATACTATAGTGTATTTATACTACCTGGATATTTCTATACAACTAAATAAAGAAATATATACGGGGTGTCGATTTGAATACCCGAAATAATCGACAATACTCATTCCAAATGACAAATAAAAATTGTAATCCTACTTTTTCACCCTTAAGATTGTCTTTTTTTTTAAATTTATGAAAACACAGAAAAAATTGTCGGCGTTTTTTTTTGCGATTTTTATTTGTACTGTAAATCTCTAAAATATTGTAGGTGTTCAAATCGCTACCCAGTAAATACTAAACCCCATCTATTTTTTATTGGCAGCTCGGCATAAGAGTTTGACGCGGTGACAAACATTACACAGCGGCCATATTGGTCAAAATTTTATAACATTGCCAACTTTTCCAAATTTTTACCCTTACTTACTTTTTACCCAACTGCACTTTTAAAAAGCACCATACATTTGAATAATAAAACAAAAAAAATCTTTTCTTTTATTTGTTTGATTTATTAGGACATATTCTCGCATAACGTGATAAAATATGCTTCTATAATACTCAGCGAAAGTCATATTATACTCGAGCTGAATAAATACTCAACAAATCGTTCCTTTACTTTCTCAACCTCTTATCTGATCGAATATTTTTAAAGGAAAGAAGTCTTTAATAACCTTGGAACATGATTATTTTTTCTATCTTACTATTCGATCAGATAAAAGGTTTAGAAAGTAAAGGGTCGAAATGAACTTATTTACAGTATAGAGTTTTAAAGGCCACACTCAGTCAATTAATAACGACTAAGTTGTTCCTTAGCGCGACGTTTTCCAAAAAAAAGCGCACGTAGTTAAGGACTTCAATTAACAATCGGTAAGTTTTTCCATTACGTCACAATAATGAACTATATTTGTCATTTAAAAAAATAGTGGCATCTCAGACAACACTCCTGTAGCAAATACAACAATTTTACTAACGAGTGAGGATTGCAACTGCTTCGGTAACTGAATGTTAGATACGGCCTACTGGCGTATGTGGGCAGTACATAAATATTTAATTAATTATTGTGACGTAATGGAAAAAGTTACCATTTGTTAATTGAAGTCCTTAACTACGTCCACGCCCAGTGACAATTTTTCATACTCAAATTTAAAAATGGAACGATTTAATTGCCTCTAAAATCCTTCTGAGTACGCGGTTAGTCTCTTTAAGCAGCGCAAGAAAGGGAACATTATTACATAAGTTACAGTTATATAATAACTTTTAATAGTTACTTTAAGTCTGTGACAAAAGAGGACAGAATATACGTGCAAAATTACAAATCATTTTTTAACATGTAATTACTTTAGTTAAAAAAATATGCTATTTTGTATAAAACTCTCCTCCATAGCATATAAGTATGTCGTTTTTAAACCAACTGGTACCGAAAAGCCATGTAAATTTTAAGCTTAATATTATGCATTCAGATAGATGCTTTTAATTTATACAGTATGATCAGATTATCACATTGATCACTCAAAATACTACTACTGACGTAGGGAGATCTAAAACTATGTATAAGGAATCGGCAAATTAGAACTTCATAAACAACATAGTTTAACACTGCCAAAATACCATATAGCGATATTTTTTTCTCGTCAAAGATGTTACGTCACGGTTCAAATTTTCTATTTAAAAATAACCTTATGCTCATAAATGTACAATAGGTAAAGGATGTTTAAAAATGGTAGCCCGGCATTTTCCATATTATATATATATATATATATATATATATTGGTCATAATGTTTACGTAATAATTGGGAGTCATGTTTTTATATCGTTGGAACCGTTTTTCGTATTTGTAAAATATCTAACTTGTAGATAAGAATGGGTTAGCTTTACAAAAATCCTGAAAAAGTGAATAATAAGAAATTAGTATTAGTATTAAGAAAATACGTTATTACTTGCGATAATTACGACCTAAAACATTATGACTAAAAATTATTATGGCAGACGATATAGATTATAAAATATTGCTATTGCAATTTTTCTTTGTGACATTTGAATTTGACAGGACGTGACAAACATACAGCTTGGCTAAAAAGAGAAATCCAATACAGCAGAGTAATTGGGTAAAAAAATTGTCACGTTGCCAATTTCAACGGAAAAGCGATTTTTTTTCCAAACTATGTTTTGCCATTCAACTTCAACAAAAAGGTTTATTTGGACGTTCATGAACCAGGGTTTTTTTTATGGTGAATTTGGTATTTCTGAAACTTGATGTTTGGTATGAGTATTCTAGGGAGGCAAGTATCAACTAGTTAGGTTTATTCATATATTGAGAGGGTGGTACAGGCTGAAAAACAGTGCTGGGTAGACCCCAGTCACAGTAATTATGCTGAGTTCTACGCATTTTGCCATAAAATTGTTTACTATTGTTAATGTTTTTTTTAAATTTATCCTTTGTTTATTTAAAGGAATAATATTTTAAACGGGATCCCCTTTAACTTTTTCAACGCTTTTTCATATAAAAAGTTGTCACTCACACGACAGCTCAACACCAGAGCTAAAATGTCACCTTTACCTCATATAGACAATCAGGTCTATTTTCCACTGTCGACCATGGCTGATATATCAGTCGTTGGCGTCGAAAAGGTTAATCGTCGATACTCATTTCATAGAATGTTTTACTTCGTCGAATTTTTATTTCATCGAGAGCTCATTTCTTATGAAACTTTATTGTTTATAGGTTATCTTAAGCATGGGTTACGTAGGTTAGGTTAGGCTAGACATGTGCCAACCAAAAAATTATAACTCCTTCACGTGTACCCAGTCGATGAAATGAAAATTGCGCGAAGTAAAACAAGGATGAACCATGTTAAGCACTGTTTTATGAGTAGTAATAAATCCTTGATTCTAAAGTATAGTTTTCACTGAAGCATTTAATTATATTACAACTACTGCATATCTTTCAAAACGTGTTTCAATATGGCACCTTCAGAGTTCCTGGTTTGGTTGACGCCGGTGTCCATGCTAGAGTTGTGTCTCAGGTCTGACTCGATGGAGATCTGGGAGGAGGTCTCTATGTTGTCTATGTTTTGGAAGAGAAGGTTGTTGGAGCCTGTAGATGGGGTGCGTTGGTGGCCGGTTAACTCTGAAGGGATTGGTGATGGACCTGAAATAAAGTATATTGTAAGATGACTGAGAAAAAATTACGTGACGAATCATTTTAACTTTTAAATGATCTCTCTACGTTTCAGTGGTTGTTTTTTTTTAAACTATACTTAACTACAGTAAGAAATTAAGGTTAGAAAAGAAAAATATTATGTAGATTTTCAAGTGATTTTTTTTTTTTTTTTAATTTGCTCGCGTCTTGTTCTCGTCTCGTGCATAGTCGTTCGTAATGCATAAGTGGGAATGAGATAAACTAATTAATGTCACTTGGTACTGAATCCATGCGACAGTTCTAGAAGGGTGAGCATTTAATTGATGCGTCCCTTAAGACGGACAAAATCCTTTTAAGGGTTAAGGCTGACCCGAGGTTTATAGGTAGTGGTCGTTCTTTTTGATGCAAATGGCATGAGGACCATAGTGGAGTGAAAGTTAGCGCTTCCCCTATGGAATCCCTAATAATCATTTGTCCTAATGCATCGTTTGCCGGAATTTTCGTTTATCCTAAAGCCTTTTCCGCTTAAATTTTAAAACTTTTTAGTATTGTTATAATAAGTAAAACCCTAACCTAACCGAACCGCAGATATTGGAAAACTTAAAAAGTTGCCTGACACATCTGAAAACCAGTTTAGGGCAAATGAAAATTGGGACAAACGATATGTTAGGACAAACGTTGTTAGGGATTCCGAGGGACACCGAAAATTAGTAGTCTAGGACCATTTTTGAAAAAGTAGAATGTATATGTAAGCAGAAAATCATGTAACAGGAGGGGTGACAACGTTATCAGAGGTTTTTGACCCTGCATAATACGGATCTGTCTGTCGCCATTCCGAAATTTGAACCGGAAGTACGGTATACCGGATAAGGTGCAGCCGATACAAAACTTTTCGTCGTACATTTAGTAAAACGTTGTTACGGTATCCCAAAAAAGGTCTAATTTTATTGGTTTTTTGATATATTGTAAAGGAGCACATAGTCAGGATAAAAGTCCCTCCAGCTCTATATCGTTCTCCGCCATCTTGGAAAAACTGACACTTTTTTCGGTTTTATGCCTTATCGTTGTTAAAGTTTATTCTAGTGCTAATCATGGTTCTGCAATATTGTAGAATGCAAAATTTGCTAATTTTTTTGGGTTAACAGATTTTTTCCAGGACCCCTAGGACCCACGAAGATATGGAATCGTTTATGGGGAGCTAGCGTTAAAAATTGCTACTTTTTTCTAGTTTTTCTTCCATATTGTTTTAGTGCATTTTAGCGCAAACTCTTGTTGGACAATATTATAGATTACAAAATTTGCTACAACTTTTGGATTAAAATATTTCTTCCACGACTTTTAGGAACGAAGATATGGAATCATATATGGAGAGCTACAGTCGAAAATTTCTACCTTTTCCAGTTTTCCTCCCATATTTACGTTTCAATGCATTTTAGCGCAAACTGTAGTTTGGCAATATTGTAGCTCACAAAATTAGACGTTTCCATATCTTCGTCCCTAGATATTAAATGCATCATTTTAGTCCGCCTATACATGCCTAATAAGAGTCATCTTAGAGAGCGTGAGAAGTGAAGAAATATTTTACATACAGGAAATGACGAGACCACTTAAAGAGTTGTAAAAATTGAACTTTTTGTTTTATCAAATTCTGTTGTATCCAGGAATAATATATAGAAGATAGATTTTACCAATAACGGAGCTTTTCCTGGAGCTGGGCGTGGTACTCCTCGTTAACCCCATCATGCTCGGTAGCTGCGCGCGGGGGCGACTCTCGTCCTGGAAAATAATATAGTAAGTAAGTAAGTAAGTAAAACATTTATTCACAACAATAACACACAGACAAGAAAAAATAACAAAAAATAAAAAAAGGAAAAGAGATGACATGTAGTGCTAGTGTTGCGAAACGGTCCCAACTCAGCATGTCGTCCCATACCATTACTTTTTAGAATTCCGTGCCCGAAGGGCGCCCAACGGGACCCTGTTAATATGCCTCCGTCCGTCTGGGTTAAGGTTAAGGTTAAGGTTAAGGGTAAGATAGCGGGTTTTTTTTTTTCAATGTATGTGTTATGACGGCGGATTTCCCTATAGTTCATTGCGTAGTTTCAAAGTACGAAGAAATATCTCTGGAAATGAACTGTGTACAGTGCTACAATTTTTCAATAGCGTTCGGCAATCTTCGTTTTTCTACGACACACAAGTGACAAATATACCGTCAGTTGCGAGTGCAACCGTGATAGCAATTGCCAGCCGAAAGCTAATAAGAAGATGGGTATAAAAAAAATAGTGAAATTTGGTACCTGTAAAAATTTCACGAACTCTGCTGCAAGACTGTCAGTTGGTTGCGCTTTAGACAGTCCAAGCTTGGCGCACTCCGGCTGGTTGAAGTCGAGAACAGTCGACAGGACTCGAAGAACTTGAGTTCTGAGAAAGAACAAGGGTACAATGAAGTTTCGATACCTGCCAAGGCTTTCTTATGCTGTTTATAACATTCACGAAAATTATGGGACACCTGTACTATTGAAATAAATAAATATTAGCGGACAAAATTAAATCTCACACAAACTGATCTAGTCCCAAATTAGGGTCTCCCCACACCTATCGACGCGGAATCGGCGTTAGCTGATCAAAAAACTCTTTATGTCTACGCAATAAGAGCGAAACAAACGTCAATCGGCTCGGCCGACGCGAAACGACGTCTATCGACCGGAAATTCTTCGTTCTGTTCGCATCCGTACGACGCTGTCAGGAGCCAACCGCACACTTTCGCATTCTAACATCGCCGAGTACCGCCGATCGGCGCCGGCGAGTTCCGACCACTGCCGAGTAGCCACGATGAGAACCGATTAGAGCTGGCGACAGTCGTTCAGCGTCGATAGGTGTGGGGAGATCCTTACTTTTACGAGGGATCTGACGCCTCGACGACCGTAGGTTTAGAGCTGCTGCGATAGCAAATCGCAGGCGATCGGGCGTCTCTGCGGCCGTATCGGGAATGAGACTGCTGAACGTAACATACGTTCAGCAGTCTCATTCCGGATACAACCGCTGAGATGACCGATCGACTAAATGCGAATAGTGTGGTGTAAAACACTCGGCGAAAGCCGATCTCGCGTCGATAGCTGTGGGAGACCCTTAAGCTCTAGGGCCTAGGCTTGTTGCTGTAAAATCGAACTTCGTTCATTATTTTTGAAGTTATTCTCTGATTTAAGAAGTTATACTTGTTAACAATTGTGTGAGTAGAAGACGGGTAGCTAACACAGACTAAAAAAAAACAACAACAAGTCTTAACAACAATGTATGCAATATTATGGCAAAAGGATTAGAAGTCAGAAACAAAACCAAAAGCAACAAAAACTTACTACGAGGCATAAATTCAGTGATCTTATGTTTAATAGAAAAAGGGCGGTAATTAACACTTATTTAGTAAAAAATAACTTGTCCTATTACCAACAGAACCACTTCATAGGTAGGTACTTACTTGTTGGTGCTGTTTCCAGCCGTGAGCACATAGTTGAGCACCAGATTCTTGATCAGATTCTTGTCCACCTTGTCTTGCTGGTTCGAGATCGCGTTGTAATACCTCTCCTCCGCCGCGCCGACCGACGTCTGCAGCGTTTTTACTGTCGTCGTGAAATATACAGTTAATATTTTATGTTCATATTGAAATATATAAAAAACAAGATAACATAACGCCTTATGACCATGAAAACTTTAAGGTGTAACTTGGCAAAATAGTTTGGAAAATAAGACAGATGTTTAGTGTCAAATTGGCAACACGATCCAATTTAACCGAGAATTGCTACTTCATGTTGTGGTAGCCATTTGAGAATATTGTAGTTGCTTATGTCGCCGCTTAAACATTTATTGCCAAATAGTAAATAAGGTGGAAATATTTAATTTGGTATTAGAAGTGGTCTCTGCCTACCCCTCTGGGAAACAGGCGTAATTTAATGTATGTATGTATGTAAATATATGATATGTGACAATAGCCAAGAGGAAGTGAAGAGAGCATAATGACGAGCAAATCATAATTCGTAATGACTACCAAAAAAATACTTCTTAATAAAACAGTAGAAAAATAAGGATTCCATGAACATTTATAAAACTCAAACACAATCATTAGTAATCACTATCATTTACAAAAACTAAATTCATCAAAAATTCAACAGCAATTCTATATTCTACTCTTACCAAGCTCTTCTTTGGTGGCACGACGTCACGCTCGCACGGTCTCAAAGTATTATTCAGCCACTGGGAGAGAGACGGACCGACACTCAAACACTACCATGCTTCTGTATATATTTGCAACACGTTTGATACACTAACAGACATAATAGTAGAAGATTTTCTACTAACAGAAGAATATGAAACATAATGCATGTACATCGGTGCAAGAGATTTTTTGAAAAAAACCTGCAAGACTAACTAGCTTTATCAGTCATAATAAACCGAATATTCAAGGATCAAAACACTAGAAGTCACTCTAAGATTGAATCAAAAATTCCCCTTTGGATGCCATTATCGACCACCGTATTATGTCTTTAAATCCAATACAATCCCTTGTGTGTCCAAAAGAACATAAACATTCATGTAATCATAATAAGACCTGACGGATTATTGTCCAATACACTCGCAATCGCAACCGGCTTCAAAGTGGAGCAATTGTTTTCATTTTGAATGCAGACAAGCTTTCGATTCTCAAAATGAAAACGATCGTGATTTCGAGTGCGTTAGACAATAAGCCCTCTGTACTGTGGAGCTCTTTTCGTTGGAAATCCTGATGCGCCATGCCTCATATCATCCACATAGTGTTTCAAAAGTAGTCAATATAAATAAAGACTAAATGAAGCGTAGAGTATCGATCGTCCCCCATTTTTCTAATTCCACCAGTACCTGAAGTAATACTCAGGGACAATGCAGCATCTTCTACGGCGTTCTTCTACGCTAAACACAGCAAGGGAAAAGCTGGCGTTGGAAACTTCATTGGGGAACAGGATTTCAAGCAGTTTATATGGGATATTGGGAGGTCTGCCAATATTACTTCCAGTTTGTGGTTGCGAGTTATATGGCTACATCGATGCGTGTAGCACGGGCTCAATAAGATGATCCGTGGGGACGTCCAGGGGCCCATTTCACGAAGCTACTAGTTACAAATTACAAGCGGAGCTTCGTGAAACGGGCCACAGCATTGGACATATTTGGCTGTCGTAATTGATGTTGATATAAATAAAATTATGTTCTTTAATTAAATAAAGCTTATTGAATCTTACAAAACTGCAAAGTTTATGATATTTATTACCTTATTTTGAAAATTATTAAAATCAACTTTATATAGATTTTTCTCACCAGGGGCCCGTTTCACGAAGCTACAAATTACAAATTACAAGTGGAAGTCTCTTTCTAACTCCTTTTGCTAGAAAGAGACTTCCGCTTGTAATTTGTAACTTGTAACTTCGTGAAACGGGCCACAGAAGGCACTTTAAAGGCAAGTATAGTTGTTACTGTTATTAGGTGCTGATAATTTCTATATTGGTTTCCAACGCCAGAGAACACAAAACAAACACACATAACATCAATGTGTGCAAAGCAAAAAAAAACATGTGCATTAAACTCGGATGCAACAACACTAAACCTTTGCACGTTCGTACAAAAGTTTCAAATAAAAAACCAACCTTCGAATTATAAACAATTCAAAATTCGAAGCTCGATTTGGCAACAAAAAAATGTGAAAAAGCATACAAAATGGAAAATAAAAACGAAAAGACGTCACGACGTAAAAGCCAAAACCCTCGATCAAATCCCATATGGTAATCTGAGTAGAACGCGCCTCGTTCGCCAATCGACGTGTCAGTTTTGACAGCTGTCAAAGTGACGGAAGTCAAAGTGGCAGATGTCATGGTGACAGCCGACCGAAACGTAGGCGCGTCGTGAAACATCTCACAGTTACCAAATGAGATTAGGCCGAAGTAGGCGGAAGCTTGCTGCCTATGGTGGTACTACCCTGTTTTTAAAATACTAACGATGAATATCTATGGTGTCATCTATGGAGTTTAAAACTTATGAGTTCCTGATCATTCTAAATTGACTAGACCTAACATGATTGGTTAAAACTTAGGCATTGTATGAAACTACTTACAATTTTTAACAAGCTTTGGTGTATGGCAGTGGATGTAGAAACATTACTAAACTAAAATGATATATAATAGGAATGCTTTCAGCTTTTCTATTAAAAATATCCGTTGTCTAATTAAAAAAATATATATCTGATCAGATTTTTTTTCAAATCTTTTATTAAAATTGCTTTGCTTAATTTACCGCACTAACTAATACTGCTCAAAGATGTGCTTAAAACTCAACATGCTCTATCGGTTTTAAAAAACAGACAAAATTGGTCGACAAAATCGACACAGATTTTTAATATTTTTAGACACACTGCAAGCGAACTCAGGACTACACATTTAAAACATCGTTCACATAAGCATACAAAGAACTTACGTGAGTCAAACGATTTGCTACTGCAGTGGCACGGTAACTGACGTCATATCACCTGATACTCTGGGCAAATGGATCCCAGAATTACCAGCTGATATTTAGTCGGAAACCGTCTACTATCTGATGATATATTAAGATGTCGTCTATGTAAATGGTGTATCTATTATCTATTAAAGTCCGATTGGGAGCGTTACTGATGAATACAACGATAGTGATGTTACGAAGAAAGAGGAAAATGCCATCGGTCGGTTTTTAATAGTGGTGACTTGTGTTCTTGGAGACGTCTGTGCAATTGCAGTATTGAACTTGTTTACTAACAATCTTGGTCTTTGGATAAGTAAAATTATTTATCAAATTCTTGAAATTATCAGACACGATATAATTTTCAGATTAGTTTTGTTACGTATTTTTTCCATGACAGACAGTAATGCTCCCAAACACAAACTAGTCATAATTCAATAACATTCTAAAAACAAATGCAACTCTCTAAATACACTACAGATTCAGTACGATTATATCTACAAAATCGAACAAATCCTGAAATCAAATGAGTGATCAATAACAATAACAAATTCAAGAGCATCATCATACTTATCATATTGTCCAAAGATCATACCTTGTTCCTTCAAATCATTGATTTGTGCAGTCTTAGTCTCGAGTTGGTCACCAAGTCTCGCGGCGGCTTGGAGACCAGCTATAGACTCATGCAATTTGTCGTTAAGCCTGTTGATCTCTCCTCGCAACTCTGCATTTACTTGTTTTATGTCTTCCATTTTGTTTCTTAATTTCTCGGTGGCAGTCTGAATGTCACGTTCTTTGTCTGAAAGATGAATACTTTCGAATGTATTTGCTGATCATACCGCAGTTTTATTTAAAAAATAATGTGAGTTATTAAATGACTTGTTTTTCATTAAAAAATAGTTATTTATCCATACTGTTAATGCATCTTTTTCTTAAAGTAGGTTCTTCCCACCGAGTATTTCGGACTTGTAAAACTATAACTATTCTATTTTATTTAGCAATTAGACAAAATAAAAACAAAAATCCTTTTCTATTTCTATTACTTTAATTTTCTTCCCTTTTACTCTAGTCACCACATATGTCGACTTAGTAATGACCCTGCCTACGTAGCAAGCGGTCCCGGGTTCGATTCACGGTATGGGCAAATATTTGTGTATTTGTACTTGAGTCTTGGATGTTTTCTATGTATGTATTTCTCTATATACTCCTAAGCAAGTTTACCGTTTTGTCTTTTTCAGATCTCATTCAAGTATCTATCGGCTTACCTAGTTGGAACTGCTCCAACACTACTTGGAGGTTGATCAGCGCCGCTTCACTGCGATTCTTTGCGTCTTCCGCCTCGCTGAGCTTAGCTTGAACCTCCTCTCGTTGTCGTTCCAGCAGTTTGATTTGATTCTTATAAGTTTCTACTTCTTGGTTCGCACGGATGCTGGAATTGAAAAAGACTTTTATAAGAAATCTGAATGCAATCATCAAAACTATCTTTGTTGTTGGTGGTTCTTTGAAAGGGACATAATGACATCCATGATACTCGTAGCTTTATTTGTGGCTGAGTTTTATGTCCGTGGAAGACGTAAGAGGCGACTAAGGGAATAAAGGCTTGTACTAAACCTTAAATTCATACCGTATGAAACACTATAATTTATTTACAATGAACAGGTAATTTATGGATCTTTTACCTTTCTTTGGGAAATTTACGATCTTTAAAAGGTTTTTTGTCCGCAATGTCAGACTTAGGTTAATTAGCTGCGAAACATAATAAGCTGCATCAAAGTTGGTTCAGTAAACTAGACGTTACAAACTGATTTAATCTATAAAAGAAAAAAATGACTAGCGATCAACGAAACAGCTGGACCTAGGGACTTGAAGTTTGGAGGGAATGTTCTTAAATGTGTTAAATGGTGCACTGACAAGGGATTTTTGGAAAAGCATCCCCTAAGGATTTGAAATAAGGAGAGTAGCGAATGCTAATTCTACGCAGGCGAAGTTGCGGATTTTTTTGCCTGTGTGTGAATAATAACAATAAACTGCTACCTTAGACAGATGAATTGATTGATGACTTTGTATATTCAGTGGCTGAACTAACCTGTTGCTAGTGTAAACAGTGCTGTTTTGCTTCGCCCTCTCCTCTACAAGTGCCAGACGAGCTTGGCACTCCGTTAGCTTCTGTTCCGACGTCATCAGCTCCTGTGTGTAATTCTCTTCCAACTCCACTAGGTGGTCACGAAGACGCTCCAACTCCCGCGACGCGTTCTCGTGTTGTTCTAGCAACTGTTAGAACAGAGCCAAATATTTAGTTTTTCATTTTAGAGGGCAATGTCGAAAGATAAAGAGGTAGAGAAAGTCCTAGGCTTAGTTACTTCAGCCAATTGAAACAGAATACCAATATTATCATACTAGGTAAAAAAAACTGGCAGAGAATAGAAAAAAGTGGCAATTACTGCACCAACAAGAGCTCTAAGTAAAATGTGATAAAGTTTTTAATACGGAGAAGCTGGCCATGACTGAAGACTATCATTTACCAAGTAAGCTATAGGTAAAAAGGTCATAAAGTAAGCTAGCGGGAAATTAACAAATAACACGATTTTAATATATTAAATCAATACAAAAAAAAACATAAAAAAAACTAATAATAACATATACACCAGACAGACAGAGTTCAAATTAAATTAACTATGGAATTGTTTTTTTAATAATAAAAATCTCGGAAATTATGCGATATTGGACTACCATGTTATACCACATTATATACTCCAAATAGGCTCTAGAATCGATGGTTAAAATCCTGCGGGTACGTCCCGGGCACGGTGTATATATATATTATGTCCATTGGGACAGCTAAAACGTTCCATATATTTTCTCATTATCTTTTAAAACTTTTAAAAATTTAATCCTTATGCATAACATACCTGTGATTTTTCTGCTGTCATAATCTTTATTGCCTCCATCTGAAGCTCTAGATTCTTCTCTAGGCCCTCGCATTTTTCAGCCAATATTCTTAGACCTTCACTAGCGTTTAGTAATTCGGCTTTTTGTGTTTCAAAGACCGTATTATTCTGATTGAGTGTCACAATAATCTCGTCTTTTTCACGTAGCGTTGTTCTTAGGTTTTCACAATGCTTACAGCTTTTATTGCTTTGCGTTTGATTGTTCTCTTCAATTACCTTTTTATTAAGTTCGGTACTTTGCTCCAACAGAACATGATTAAGTCTTTGAATCTCATTGTGATACTGTAAACTTTCATTATGTTTCAAATTTACTAGATTTATCAATTCTGTTTTTTCTCGTGTATTTGTCTCAATTATTGTTTGATATTCTAAGTATGATTTCTCAAATTGATCGCATTTTGTTTTAATTTCACTGAGTTCTTGCTCCTTAGCAGTTATTTTATTTTGAAGATCTCTGACTTGATTTTCTACGGATTCTTTTTCTTTTAGTAATATGGCATAGTCATCAGCGTTAGTGGAATTGTGTACATTTTTTAGTTTATCAGTGATTTCTACAATGCTTTGACGAAGTTCTTTGATTTCTTTGTCTTTTTCCTCTGCTAATGCCTTGTATTGGATGTATTTTGTTTCCAGTTCTTCGGTAGTATTCTTCAATGCTAAAATTGTTTCGCTCTTATTTTCATTTTGAACGATAAGTTCTTCTAGTTGAGCATTTAAAGCTCCATTTTCAAGAAGAATTCTTTCGTAACTCATATTTGAATGAGTGTCATCCAACTGCTGATTTAATTCTGTAATAGTTTTATTTAGATTCTCAATTTCGTTATTTTTTTCACTGACGTTATTTATTAACTCAGATATATTCATAGTTAGATCAGTTACTTTTAGAGCATTTTCAGCGATTGTGGAATTAAGAGCATTTATCAAGTTGTCTCTTTCACCAAGATCTACAACAAGTTTTTCAAAATCTCCTTCTAAATGCGCAAGTTTGTTGTCTGTAGCTGATAATTCTGCCTCTAATTGCATTTTTTTTACGACTACGTTTTGGTGTTCATCTTTTATTTTGGAAAGTTCTTCGTTAAGCATTTCTTGTTGTACAAGCTTCGCTTTTAATTCTTCGGTAGCTTCCTTGTATGCTTTCGTATTTTGCGCTTCTAAATTGTTTTGTTTTTTTAGATCGGCAATTTCACTTAACAATTTATGCTCATGTTGCTTTAAAGCATCAATTTCTGCAGTTAGTTTATCCACTTGTTCATTTAACGTGGATTTTTCAGTAGTTAAGCGGGCTATTTTGTCTAAAATTTCGTCTTTATTTGTTTGTGCTTTCTCTAGCTCACTAAATGTTATTGAGTCTTGGTTTTCGGTATTTTCTACAACTGACACTTGTGTGTCCTTATCTAAAACTTGAAGTTTGTGAGGCAATTTTGAATGTAACTGATTTTTGTCTACATTTTGCTGTAATAAATTAAGTTCAACTTCTCTTAATTTTTGTTTAAGGTTATCTGTTTCTTGTAAAAGCAACACTTTATCGTTTTCTATAATATGAACATCTATAGAAAGCTGTTCGTTTTTTGCATTAGTGACGCTAAGACGTTTCTTTAGTTCATCAATTTCATCAATGTATTTTTTCAGTTTGTCTTCGTTTAATTGGTAAGCAGACTTTTCTAAATCTTCACAATCTTTTGTTTTCGTTTTAAACATATCTAGTTCACCGAGCATCACCGCATATTTTTCTTTTAGGTTTATGAGACTACTTTGAAGTAAAGTTTTTTCATTTTGTACAGCCTTAAGTTCTTTATCTATTCTTTTTACTTCAGATTCAAAAGTTTTATTCATTCTGTTGGAGTCTGCTAGTTCCGTTTCCAATTTCGCTAAGTTATCTTCGTGCGTTTCTATTATGGGTTCTAATTTAGACGTATTTTTTAAGGCCGTAATTTCCGATATCAAAAAGTCATTGTTCTTTTTCATTTCTTCTAATTCTCTCTCATAATGCTGTATATCATTAGTCAAGAAATCATTCTCGGAAGTCAGGTCTTCTATTTGAGTTTGCAAATGACTGATACTGAGGTTTTTTTCCGACACTTTATACTGTAACGAGTCAATATCTTTTTTGAATGAATTAAGAGTTTTCAAAGCACTTTCAAGTTTAAAAACTACTATGTTATCAGTAGTCGATGGGACATCTCCGAGATAATCTACTGGTAGTTCAAAGTTGACGTATTTATTATACAACTGCATTATTTTTTCAGCTCTGATTACCTTGTTATCTGCTTGGCCAGCACTATTTTCTTTTTGGGAAAGTTTATGTCTGACTTCATGTAGGTCTCTCTTTAAAGTTTCTATGACACTTTTCGCATTATCGTCAATGTTAACTTCATCGAGATGCACAAGACTAGAATTCCTGCTTTCTTTGAGATCATTTAATTCCTTAAGCAGCCCGTCGTATGTGTCTTTAGGCACTGTATCAGATAATTCAGAGCGTTTATTAAAAATATCAACGTCATGTTCCAATTTAGTAACCTCTTCTTGTAATTTAAAAACTTCTTCGTGTAACTCTTGATTTTCTTCCTGAAATTTTTCTGCGTTCTCCCTCAAAAGACTATGAACTTTTTCTAAATTCATATATTTCTGATGCAACGTTTCATAATCCGTTTTAGTGGTTCTTATAAGTTCAATTTCTCTATTCTTTTCTGATACCCTGTTCAACAGGTCTTTGACCTCGTTTGAGTATTCCTCATTAGCATTCTTCAAATCTTCATGTTCTTGTCTTAATACTTCGAAATTTTTCTGCAACTCTTTTTTTAAACTCAGCAACCTTTCCATGGCTAGTTGATGTTGAGAGTCTAATTCCTCTAAATTTGTCGTTAAGTTCTTATTTTCTTCTCTTAACCTATTTATTTCTTCTTCTTTCATGTCAAGCATGTCGCGATTTTTTAAGGCGGAAAGTTCTTCTTCAAGTTCGTTGATTTGGATTTTGTACTGATTTTCGACTTTGGCTTCGAGATTCTCCGTTTGGGGGACAGGGTCCCAGTACCAGGAAGGCTCTTCTTCTTTAACTCCATTTTTCCCATTAAGTCTCTGTAAAGAAAGAAACATAAAATTAAAACACGCTGTATTTTTTCAAACTTTATATTGACCTTACAATGGTTTTAACGATTTAAGTTTTCCGACAGGAATATTAACCATATAGTTTTGCCAAGGAGAACATTTTGTTTGTAAAAATTACTTTTGTTATTTAAATGCTTTACTTATGGCAAACGTATGCTTGCATTAATGCATTTTTCATTTTGAAATTTATCACTTTTTCTTAAATATGTAAAAAAATGATTTTTGGGCTTGAATCTCAGAAAGCGACCATGTGCGTGTTTGTTTGTGTCACTATCACGGCTCGACCTCAAGCAATTGACATGAAATTTGGTACAGAGGTAGTTTTAAATCCGAGAGCAGAAATATCCAACATTTGGGTCAAAAATATTTAACACGTCTTTATTTCTAAAGGCATAAGCGTGTCAGATATTTGAGAGGAATGTCGTATTATAACATTAATAATACAGCTTGTGACTATAATTCTCTGCTGGTAAACGTTAGTAAGTAGCAGCAGGTACAGTCAAGGAAATTGATTCCTAGACCACTTTGGACTATGTGAAAGTGACGTAATCAATGAAAACGTAAGAGACTTCTTATGATTTTATTTACAGTGTCACTTTGACATAGTCCAAAGTGGTCTACGAATCAATTTCCTTGACCGTACGTAAGGGATTCCAGCGGAATTGTAGCATTACGATGAGTAGGGACCATGCTGTGACTGTTTTTCCTGTGCATATCTATCTGTCCTTTGTTGTTGTTTGACACGAACGCTTTTCTTTCTTTCTTTTAAACATTTGAGACTTCTAAACCGTGTCAAAAATGCTTATTTTACGGTACTAAGTACTCGTATAATATACGTCAAGAGAATATGGTGTTACACCACAACTGAACTCAAAAGAAAAAGGCATTATAAAAGAATAAAGCTCATATACCGCGTGTCTTTTTGCTTCGGACGGAAGTACGTATACGGGTTTGTAGAAGCGGTCAGGCCGCGATAACGGCTGATAACAGCGATAAGGTATCTTAATCCTGTGCTAGGCAAACACTGGCCTAACCAGGAATGCTTGGCTACAAGAGGATTGGCCAGAAACTGTATAACTAGTTATTACACAGATAAAAACCCCCGATATAATGGCAAACCTTACTTTGAAAGCTGATAAATCTTAAACGGCTTGACCGATTTACATCAAACTTAGCCAAGTATCACCGCAGTTAAACTAGCTATCTATTTACAAAAACTGCATCAGAATCGGCCCATTCGTCTGGCAGCTACGATGCCACAGATGTTATAATAATCGGAAGTTAAAAATATGTAAAATTAAAATACTTTAAGTTTCAAGGCTTTGACGAAATAGAACAGGCTCATTTGTTTTTTTGGAAATTCCTGTTGAATTACTTAAAAAAACTAATTTCGCGACAGTTTTTAGTTCTGGGGGGTTATCATGACATACGCAGTTCAGTTTAGGTTGAGAGAAAGGGATAGAGCTGTATGACTGCTATAGCTCTGTCCCTTTCAACCTAAACTGAATTGCTTTAGTACGTCATAGTCAGAAACAGCTTATTTATTACATAAAAAAGGAAATGCTTTTTAAAATGATGAATGAATGAATCTTCTAATATTTCGATGTTTAATTTTCCGAGTAGTGCCAATAAATGTAAGATTTTAGTCATTTGTACTGAGTATATAAATGGTTATTTGGACAACGGAATTGGATAGTTTGACTTGTAATAACTTATATTGATAGCCTAGCGCAAATCTATTAAAACACAGCCCCATCCCTTCTCCCCATATTGTAGCCCAATTTACAATTTTATTCGATTAAGATCCTTAAGTTAAGCCATTTAGAAAAAAATCAGCACGCTAGAAATATCCCTGAAAATTCGACATTTAAAATTCGCTTTAGCCAATATCTTGGTATTTTAAAAATTCACGATGTTCCGTAGAATTAATATGCAAGGTTTGCGTTCGCCGTTTAAACAAATGGTGCGTGACGCTCCACTGATAAGCGTACTATATGTGTTTACTGCCTGGTATATTACGCTGTATATTTACGTTATGCGCTAACGAAATATCCGTTTGTATATAGGTGAAAAAGGTTTATATGAGTATTTCTGTGACACACGTACTACTCGGTTAAATATTGCTTTGGACATGTTACAGCAATATGGTTGTATTCGGTAGAATAGACTGACTTTTTGGAATATATCTTTTTAGAAAGATAAAAATAATAAGTATTGGCCCTATAAGTTTAATTATAAGTACGTATTAATATTTTGATGCAAGTCGCGTATAAATCGTTAAGTCTAATTTTTTTTATTATAGGTAGGTAATAATTTTTGATACAAGTGTCGCCACGTCGGTGACCGCTATGTAGCTGGGGTATTTTATATTATTTCATTCACTCACCGGCCCCCTCTCTTTTTGTGTCGGGGGTTAAAAAAAGAGCTATCAACACATTGACAGTACCGAAACACGTAAACAATAAGGTTTTACCGAGTAGATTCTCAGGCCACCCCCTATTTCACCATCTTGACAACGACATGTGACAGACAGGTGACAATTTGGTATACATTGCAAAGTTAACACGCTGATACATTACTGGGTTTCATGTAAGCTGCGCAATGTACGCTGAAATGTCACCTGTCACCTGTCATTGTCAGGATGGTAAAATAGGGGGGTAACCCGTGTACTCGTTTGCCTTATCATTGCCATATAGAAAAATGCAAAGAGTGATGGGCAATTTTGTATGGACCCTGTCCCCACCCTCCAACAGTAACGGGATGCATGTCTATATGTTCATTAGGACCCCAAAAAATATCTATTTTAGTAGAAAAATCGATGGGACTTTTTAATGAAAAAAAAAAACCTTTCAAGAGCCAAGCAAGGCAAATCATCCATATATGTGTTCATTTTCAAACAAATTCCATACGATACGATTATGATTTTCCAAGAATCGTCGCCATAGTAAAAATACATCATGTGGCCAAGATCTATAAACTAGCACATGTATCATCAATTTTTGCCCATCGTCCTTTCTTAAGCACAATACCCGTCCAACCAAGTCGTCCTACGTCCCCAATAGAGGTGAGACGTACTAGGCAAATCGCGTACTGAGTCTTCCGAGTACGCGTCCACAAAAAGACTAGGTCCAAAGACTAGTTCCACGAGTATTTAGAAGTACGCGGCTTATGAGTAAAATTTTTGATTCAGTCTTTCTGCGTTGCGAGTGTTGCGAGTCTTAAGTATTAAGAGGTTTTTCTCGGTACGCGGACGCTGACGTCCGGCCCAGGTATTAGTGTAGTGACTGAGAGTTTGAAAGTCCATATATAAAAATATATTTCATATAATAACTCGAAAACTTATAAAAGTAAAACTCAGTATTGAATTGGCAGAAGTTTCAGTATAATCCAATATTATATTTTGTGTCAATATTATGGCGGTTACAAAAAATGGTCCACACACACGCATTGAATTGGGTTAAAATAATCCGTACACAATTCTTGAATTGAAAAAAGTTAGTTTTTTTATATAATCTTCCTTCGCCCGATGAAACAAGTCTTTACCTACTCCAAATACACCGCGCTGTTTTCGCGCCCTGATCCCGATACGTGTAAAGACTCGGTACGCGTTGGCGCACTCTGATGGGATCGCGTATTTGGACGTCCAAGCAAAAACCTATTCCAGCATATACGTCTCACCTCTAGTCCCCAAACGCATGTTCAACCTCTCTCAAAAACGAACGCCGCTCAGTTAAAGTTAACCCGAGCCTTGACCGGATTCCCGTCGGATACGAAGTTACGTAAACCGCTAAACGCTTCGTCAAACAATGTGACAAACCGAGCTTACTGACGGTTTGCGTGCCGCGGAATTACCATACGTACGATATAAACTAAGAAGCGATTTTAGTTTTTAACGCCCGACGCAAAAAAGGGAGTTGTAAGTTTGAACGCTGTGTGTTTGGCACCGTAGCTCTTAAACGGGCGAACCGATTTGGATACGGATTTTTTTATTCGAAAGCAGGTTTTCTAGCGGTGGTTCTTAGCTAGCTTTCGTGAAAATCGGTTGGGCCGATAAAGAGATATCAGCTGAAAAAGAGGGTCACCACCATAACGGGGGTTTTTACCTATTCTAATAATTACAAAACTTTAGTTACAAATTCATCTATTCCCTTACTTGTTGGAACTGGCTTTCCCAAGACGCATGCACAGCTGACCATAGGAATTGTACCCCGAATGACACTATCATCAGCATCATTTTAGAGCCCGAGTTTCAACTTTACAAGCATTTTTTGGCACGTCACGTCTAAAAAATTAGTTTGGACCATTATAGGGGACAATTCATTTTTTTTTTATACAGACCAAAGATGGAAGTAAATAAAATAAAATCAGGAAACAGGCACATAAATTTGACCTAGGCTCAAACTAAGTTCTAGGCTTGTACAGTCAAGGACTTTAATTGTTATGTCAGTGTGGAACCCTGTCGCATAACGTTTATCATTAATTTTGGCGTAATTTCTTTCATGTGGTTTGACGCTGTCATTATGACAGGGTTCCATAGTGGCATAACAATTAAAGTCCTCTGTACTATGGGTACCTAGTCGGGTGATAAGTTCTGTTACTGAGATTTATTACAATTTAAAAAATAAATTATAGGACTTTTGCATAAACCTGTATATTAATCAAAACTTTGATTTATATAGAATATAAAAAAAAAGTATTCTAAACTATTGCAATTATTTGATGTACGAGCTTGAAGTATTCCGGACGAGAAAATTATAGTTCACGCACGACGATGATACTGATAACGGCAACAACTTTAGTAAGAGTTCTTGTAGAGAGTTCAAATTTGCGTGACATATTGATCAGACTTGTAGCTTTGAATTCTGATACACATAGTAAAGGATCCGAATAGGAGACGTCCTTTACCGTGCTGTTTATTCGATCGTTTATTGGTAAACAAAGACTAACTTTTAAGCTTTTTCAAAAAGTGAAATTTACAGAAAAGTCATGCGTAATTTCATCGATGCCGGCTGTAAATGTTAAAAGATCATATCGGAAATTGCGGCGATTAACTAGAATGATTATTTGTTCTTCAAAATGTAAATTAATTAAGCTTTTAATTTTTATACATATTGAAATTAAAAAATAAACATAAGTCAGAAGGATATAAAGTTGTCTAGCACTTATGAACGCGTAGCTAAATACTTCCGATAGGAGAAAAACAATAGCGTGAACATAACTGTCCCCCACAATGGTACCATACCGAATACAAATCCCAATAATGCAACAAAACTTTACAGTACACTGCACTTATTCGGTTATTACCACGCTCTGATTACGTATTATGAACAAAACTATACGCTTTGGTACACATAAATTAAACACTCATCATACGTGTCACTGAGTAAATTTTACTTCGATTTTTTTTTAAATAAATCAACGAGTCGCGACGCGGTGTAAGCGAGCAGCTACAAAGTAGTGTAAGGCGGTGGCTAAATTAGGAACTAAGTGGTCACATAGTAAATGTATGTCTTTTGTTTGATACTAGCGCCACTAGTGGAAGTTTTAGGTACGATTGTTAGGGAATAGGGTTGTACCGGTGCCGAGTCGTATAGGTCGAGCGATTGACTCGGGTCAACTTGAGTTGACTCATGGCATAAAAACGTTTACGCACCACATTAGATACAGTGTGGGATATTGTTGCCGAATCTGAAATGGTCATACTTGTGAAAGCAGTTGCGTACGTCGTTAATAAAAAATTTGGAAGGCCGTTTAAAAAGCAATTTTTGACGACGTGTTTAACTTAGTTGGTAGTGACCCTGCCTATTTAAGTATGTATTCCTCTGTTTAAGTATGTTTGTCGTTGTCTAGTACCCATAGTACAAGCCTAGAGCTTAGATACGGACTAGGTGTTGCGTGACATTGTCCCTTGATATTTATTTATTTTGCCTTGTCTATTACACAGTGAACGACCTTTTTATACCACATTTTAAGCAAATAAAGATTATTCGTTTTGATTTAATATAAGTCAATCACTGAAGACTGTAATGTAACGCTTACACAAAAAGGTGCTATTAAAATCGATGACTAGTTATTTTAGAGAATCAACGCCCTAGGCGTCTAGCATAACTCGCCTGCGATCAGGGCGTCTATTCCAGGCGGTAAAAACAATATCACCTTTTACCTGTTATGGTATTTTTTTTAACTCGGCCGCCATTACTGTCAAGTAAATAAGAGCTATCCAAACGTTGACAATACGATAAAAGGTCAAACACGATATGGTTTTTACCGCTTAGAATAGGCCCAGTTTGTCACTTGGTCATCTCTGTCTATCTAGTCCGTAACGATAGACGCACAGGGTAGTGATTCTTTCAAAAGCAAAGGTGAGCGAACGCAGGAGTGAATGTCCAAGCGGCGAGTTAAGTAGTCTCGTCAAAGCGAACAAAACACATCTCAGCGCGTGTATTCAATATTGCAGCATGGCTTCTCGAACGTATAAGGCTGCCTAAGTGAGAATGCACGCGCTAAAATGTGTTTTGCTCGCTCTGACGGGACTACTTAAACTCGCCGCTTGGACATTCACTCCTGCATTCGCTCACCTTTGCTATTGAGAGAATCACTACCCAGCAAGGCACAAGCCGGTGGACAAGTTGACTCGATGACATCGTACCTCGAGCCAATCACCTCAAGTTTATCGACACGAGTGTCGCATCCCTAAAACGTTAACAATGGCAGACCGAAAGGCAGGTTGTCGCGAGGTTTTCAAAACATAGCCACCTGCGGGTAGAAACCTTACGCCATGTTGTGACTACACCGACCGTTATTAAAACTAAAGTATAATTATTTTGATTGGGACTTAATATTTTGTGTAAGTAGTCTTAATCACGCGGCTTTACCTGTGAGTTTTGAAGACTAACGTGGAATAGCTAAAGTGTGCTTAAAATAGGCTTTGTCCTTATCTGTCATTATGGCATTTGAATTTGACAGAAAGTGACATAGAATACTTTAACTAAAATACCTTTGTTGTGTGTTTATGAATAAAAACTATAAAACTAGCGACCCGCCCTCGCTTCGGTTTATGTCAGTTTGTTGTATTTCCCGTTCATAAACCAGAATTCATTATACATAAAGAAAAAAATATAACTGATAGTGTAAACCACATGAAAATCCGTTTAGTCGTTTTTGAGATCATCGCGAACATGCAGACAGACGCGCAAAAAGGGACTTTGTTTTATAATATAAATAAATAAATAAATAAATAAATATCAGGGGACAATGTCACACCAATTGACCTGGTCCCAAACTAAGCTCTAGGCTTGTACTATGGGTACTAGACAACGATAAACATACTTATGTAGATAAATATATACTTAAAGACATAGAAAACCTCCATGACTCAGAAACAAATATTCGCGCTCATCACACAAATATCTGCCCTTACCGGGATTTGAACCAAGGACCGCTAGCTTCGTAGGCAACCAACTAGGCCAGCGCGTCGTCAAAATATGTTGTCATAGTATTACTATAAGCTAAATATTACTGTAAGGTTTAATTCAGTTTATTTATATGATAAAATAAAACGGTCTATCTATACGACTAAGATGCGTCTGTCATTTCCCAAGCAGCTACATTGTTACGATGCCGCAGTTGGTTTAGCTGGGTATTGATTCTCTTAAACGCAAAGGTGAGCGAATGCAGGAGTGAAGTCCAAGCGGCGGGTTTAAGTAATCCCGTCAGAGCGAGCAAAACACATTTCAGCGCGTGTATTCAATTTGCATGGGTTCTCGAACGTATAAGGCTGCCTAATTGAGTATGCACGCGCTAATGTGTTTTGTTCGCTCTGACGGGACTACTTAAACTCGCCGCTTGGACTTCACTCCTGCATTCGCTCACCTTTGCTTATGAGAGAATCACTACCCTGGTGGTGACCCTGCGCACGAAGCTAGTGGGCCCGGGTTCAATTCTCGATAAGAGCAAATATTTGCGTACCTCTTCGCGGTTCTTTTCGTATCTCGGAGTAATTACAAGTAATCTACAATCATAAATACCATCATCCATTACAAATCACTTTACACCGCTTTGGTCAAGGCTAATCAGGATTATAGCAATATTAGCCATTATAGTAATATGAGTAATTAGTACACTAACACCCGTATTCACAAACAATACTTAAGGGATCCTTCACTGAGTCAACGCACTGCGTTCAATACAGCTTTGTGATTGGTCCTTTTTGACCGACCTTTTGTTTATGAGACGATTTGAACCACCCTGTGCGTTCGTGAGCACTGTGAGACCTCATAGTGACGTTTGTGAATACGGGTGTAATTCTGAATATTTTGTGATCAGATATTTCAATTTTTTTCTTGAAATGGGTCCCAAATTAAAGCTCGTGACCGTACCGTACGAGTTGTAGGTACGATGGTGGAATCCAGTGGCTGTTTCTAGAATAAAAGTTTTCATTGCTAGTCTAATCTACGCTTTAGATTCTTTAGAACGTGGTCAGATATTTTTAAGGACCCTGTGTACAATATATTTGTCGGGGTACGTACACTATCTCAACAATCGAGAATCAATTTCACATGACATCGTCCTTCGACGCAGGCGCACGCCGGAACGGCTTGCGTGCGCTGCGCATGCCCATGTCGAGACGACATCCCAAACGAGAAACAACCGTAAGACAAAGCAGATACAGTTCAAATTCATACAACAATAGTGTAACTCGATTGTAGTTTGATTTTTAACCTTATAGTTGGATGTAAAAGACTCGTTGTCATATGGCAGTTTTTTAACTAAGAATTGGTGATTGGAATAAGAGTCTTATGTCAAAGGAGTTAAGGTTTATGGTAACTGTGTAATAAAGGTCATTGTTAAACGTTTTCCCATTGAAAAATAGTAACTTATTAAACGACAAATGACATCTTTGAAGGCTTTTTCAACGTCGACGTAAGCGACGGCTAAATGCAAACCAATTTTGAATCTAACTCGATAGTTATAAGGTTTATGTCCTAGTGTAGGGGTTAGGTGGTTAGGCTTTTATTAGTCGGTGCAAGACATCTACTGACAGTGCATTAGGCCAATGTCAGTTAAGTGACGGGAGGATAGAAACTATGTAAATGAATGAAGAAATATATCCAATACTAGAGGACGCCCGCGACTTCGTACGCATAGAATTAGTTTCCCGCTATTCCCCCCATTTCTTCCCGTTGGGGGTCGATTTTCGGAAAATCCTTTCTTAGTGCTCACTTACATCATGAAAGGAACCCCTGACCCAAATTTCAAGTTTCTAGGTACAGTAGTTTCGGCTGTGCGTTGATATATAAATTAGTCAGTTTTGCATTTTATATATTAAGATATGTTTGTGATGTGATGCTAGAAATATGAATTTCCGGAATAGTTGGCCTTTTGAAGCGCTTAGATACCTAGTACCTAGTTTCCCTAAACTACAGAAGGCCCTCTCTTGGAAGGCCTAATTCTCTTATAAAGTAAAAATATATTACAGGGTGTCCCAATACTTAGCAAAAAACCGGTCAAGTGCGAGTCGGACTCGCGCACCGAGGGCTCCGTATTGAAGATAATATGCTTGGTAACCGCAAAAGAAAATACTCATTTTGTTATGAGCTTTATTTTCTATGCAATAAGGTTCATTTCTCAACAGATTTTCTTAGTATTTTTGTTATTTCTCAAAAACTGTAAATAATGAACACTTCATTTTATTTTTCCCATAAAATATAAGTAATTATCTATAGTGTCCGACCGAAGTTTCGGTTTCGGTTTCGGTTTCGGCCAATTTCGGCCAAAAAAGTGATTTCGGCCGCAGTTTCGGTTTCGGCCAGAATCCGGCCGAAACCTTCGGCCGGGCCGAAATTGCTTCGCGGCCTCTCGCGGCTCTCGCATCGGGAGCGCTCGGCTTAATTCGGGCGCGCTCGGCCGGGTAGGTATAGGTAATGCATTGGCGGCCGTCCCAGCCGGGACCACCGACAGTATTCATATTCATCCCGTTTGTGACGTTTGTTTGTGAACCACGTGGCGCGCGAGAAAATATGGTGAGTGTTGTTTATTTATTAAATTATTATTTATTTTTTAGAATCTGTTACTGCATTTTATGCTGTGATTAATGATTTAATGAACGATACGTTTGATATTAGGATTGTGAATTTAGTTTAGACGTGATAAGATTAGGTTGTTTGTTTTGAATAATATAATACCTATGCCGCGAATAATTAAATTCATAAGTCTTAAAAAATTTCGGTTTCGGCCGAAATCAGAAAAAAACCGAATATTCGGTTTCGGTTTCGGTTTCGGCTAAAAATCGTGTTTCGGTCGGACACTATATCTATACGTCAGGCAGGATATTTTTTTTTTTTTTCAAATTGATTAAATTTGTGTTTGCTGAGAAAACCTGCTGTGACATACAGACATACAGACAGACGGACAACGGGTCTCTCAGATCTTACTAAATTGTCAGCTCTTCTCATGCCTTAGAAAGGGTCGAAATGTTTCCAACAAGCCGTAAACACCTAACAAGCCAAATCGTGCAAATAACCAGATATATAGACAATGGTGTCCAGGTCTCCATCAATCCCATGACCTTCGCGTTGTATGCACGCAACCATTAACAGTCCCTGACCAACTTCTGTCTGCGCAGTGACATAGTTAGTCCACTGTAGGAAGACTAACCAATAGTATAACACGATGATTTCAAATCCTACTAAAATTATAAATGCAAAAATTTGTGTGCACTGAAAAAAAAAATTGGTTGCTTCTAACAAGATTGTGATCTTTGTGCATATGCGTCTTGAATCCATACGAGCCTGACAAGACGTTAGACGCATCAACGCATGTCAGTTGAATCGCTAAAGAACTTGCTGTTTTTACTATAAGTTTTGTTTGATATAACTAATATCATGAATAGTGTATTCATTTTATGTCAACTAAGAGAAAACCTCTCTTGGTTAGCTCACATTTTTTTGAGTGTGTTTGTTACTCCTTCACGCTGCAACGGCTAAACGGATTTGGATGAAATTTGACATCGAAATACTTTATAACCTGGAATAACGCTATGCTACTTTTCATCGTAGAATATTTGAAAATTCCCGAGAGAATAACTGTAATCGAAATCTACGAAGTCACGGGCAGAAGCTATTGGAAAATAAACCTAAAACTAAAGCCCACGAAACTAATTAATGTTTTATCAAACAAAGTAATGGTAAAGTTATTAATAAATTATGCATCTTTAAGTTTTTTTTATGACATCGGGAAGGCAAACGAGCACACAGGCCACCTGATGGTAAGTGGAAACTGTGACCCATAGACATTCGCATTCACAAGACTGCAATCCTAAGAATGCAAATGCGGTGCCAACCCTGAGGACTAACATGGAATGCCTCTATGCTAGTCATTACACCGGCTGTCTTATCCCCAAACCGGAACACAACAATGCGAACACTGCTGTTTGGCGGTAGGTAAATAAGATGGTGGTAGCGATCCGGACGGACCCTGCACAAGGTTCTACCACCCCTGGATCTATGCATAAAACTATAAATCCTATACTTAATGTAATAAATTAAATCCTATAATTTAATACCAAACAAGATATACCTATTTGTAAGGAAATAAATATTTACGTTTAACGTAAATTTATGACTTGAAGTTTGAAAGCTGAAATTTTGAATTAGGTCAATATTGTTCTGAAGATGCAATATGTATCAATTGTTATGTTAAATCCGCCATACTGTCATAATACCAAAGGTGCTAACTGGAATGTATTTGTCGAAGGATTCTATACTCTATTGGTAACCACATTAAATTGAAAATACTTATTCTATTACCAAGCCAACGACACATAGTTTGACAAAATATGATGGACATTCTAGGAGCTATGAGGGCATAGATGAACAAACAAACAATCTAACATGCAAAGACTGATAAATTAATAACCTTCATTTTCTGCTTCGCCATAGTCCGGTAAAAATAGAACTATGGTTAAAAACTTAAAAAGCTGTTCTGTTGGTAACTGATTGATTCTCTGACTGAAAGAGTCTAAAATAGCTGACAGCTGAAGCAAAAGTTGGACTTTAATACAGGGTGTTTGGTAGACAGGTGTAAGTAGTGCCTTTCAATGATGAAATAGGATGTGCGGCCTTTTTTGACCGTATTTACTATGGTCCCTTATATTTTTTTAAACAAAGACCATTTTATTATAAATCTACATAGTTAAAAGACCATAACAAAAAATAATGTTTATTTCGTAATATCTTAAGTCTTAAGGATCACTTGAACCCCAAGAACTTTTTAACTGAATCCTAGACATTTCGATAATCAAATCGAAAAAAAAACCTGAGAAGTGAAGAGAAAATATCTGATATTTTTGCATTTGTTGCTGTAAATTAGGCTCTACTTTACTACTCGAAAATTAAAATACATCAAACAAGCAATCACCCTGTATATAGAAAAGTGTACCTAATAACGTTTCTGAGCTTAACACTACACATTGAGCAAACACCCTGTAAACAGGTTAAAACATTGCACAAGTGACCGCAAAGTATTCGACAGCCTATTTATGAGTTATTCTTCGCTCAAGGTGCTGACACCAAAACTGCCAAGCTAACCAAATACATAGCATCTTCAAACTTAAACACAAGCGGAACTTAATCTTATTATATTAAGAACAAAGTTGAATATGCAAAAATATTAGTATAGAAGTTATGTCGTTTTGGACGGCCGCGGTGCGTATTCTTCGGTAAGGTACCATGAATGCTAAAATTATCAGAATTCTAGAAGTTTCTACAGGTTTTATTAAGTTCTGCAGCATTAGACAGAGTGGATGCCAATCGATTAACCTATTAGGTCGGAAGGTTCGACTCCCGAATAGGGCAAACATTTGAGTTATGAGCGAGCGTATTTCTTCCTGATTCTTGCATGTTTTACTCGAGTGTGGCGAAGCCCAAAAGTAGGGTTATGTGTATGATCTATCTATATATCAACATGGTGGAGTTTATGCACCAATATCAAATACTTAATGCATTCGGGGGTTTTTTATGCATTTCTGTAATATACCTGTGTATGTTTGTCGTTGTCTAGTACCCATAGTACAAGCCTAGAGCTTAGAGCTTAGTTCTTAGATGATTTATACGATTAAAAAAATGAAAAAATAATGAGCACGTTTTGTTTTAACAGCTAAAACTCATATCTAAAAAAAAATACCAAAGAAAGTGTATCAACTATGAGAAGTATAGGTATAACTTTGGAGGGTTTTTTTTTAATATTAGTTTTAGCCGGTATAACAAAACACGTACCTACTCATTGTTTTTTTCATTTTCTTATAATCAAGAAATAGTATAGAAGTTAGAGGGATTAGTCACTTTTCAGTACTTTGGAGGTCAATTTCTCCCAACAAGTTGAGATTGGGCAGCTAAAAAAAATATCTGAGCCGGACAGTTGGGTACCTTTCCTTGTTAGTAAACATGTCTAAATTCCTGTTTTTGATAAATTTTCAATTCCGTTTTTTGATTTTAACTCAAAACTTTGATTTGTGGCTTGGCAGACTAGCATAGGACGCATGAATGATATAAAAATACAGGCTGATGTTTTTTGCCACGTTTGTCTGGTTCGATTTTTAATTAAAACACATTTTTTACATGTACATTTTTTAAATTCTGTAAATGCTTGAGAGTCGCTGGACAAGACGAGTCCTTGAATGGAGGCCCAGAGCCGATACTAGAGGGCGCGGCAGACCACCGCAGCGCTGGATGGACGACATTCGACGGCACGGAGGTCGGCCATGATGAGAGGGGCACAAGATCGCCAAGAGTGGAAGTAGAGGGAAGAGGCCTACGTCCAAAATTGGATCGCCAAAAGGCCACCATGATGATGATGATGATGATGATGATGATAAAATGCTCTTAATTTTTAAATAGCCTTAATTAATTCAACAGTGATCGGGGAAAACGGTGCAAAACTTTAACCAAACTTGTAAAGCTGACCATAAAGGAGAACTTGCAACCAAGAAAAATAAGAATATTATTGGCAGATTAGTGTTCAATTTAACTCTATATCAGAGTCTCGGATTTGGTATAAGGATATTAATAGTTTCATGGCTGTAATGTAAGTTTTGTTAAAGTTTTACATCGTTTTCCCCGATCACTGTTAATCAAAATTAGCTATCTTAAGTAAGTAAGTAAGTGTCTTAGGCCCGTATTAATAAACTGATCTCAACTGTAATGCTCGTCTCGAGATGCGTCAAAAATGACAGTGTTCTATGGTTTGGCGTTTACTTTGACGTATCTTGTGACGGGCCTCACAGTCAAGATGAGTCTATTAATGAGTCTTATCCATGTGGCATTCAGACAATCGATTCTAGGTACATAAAAATAACAAATAAAGGTTTGACAGATTATGAGCAAAACGTCACGATCCAAGTTTAATGTGCAACTTTTATATTGTTCATTCAAAGCACTGTCCGTGACCCCCGAGTGCAACTGCGTTTGGAACGCACTGCAGCGTCGCGTCGCAAGTCTTATATTATCCTTGACACACAGATGTCGCTATAAAAACGTTGCTATGTGGCTACATGAGATTTTAATGTAGAAGCGGGATATTTGCATAGATTATGAATATATTAGGAAATATGGCTAGTTACCGACTTGTTAAGTGACATATTTCAAGATTTAGATGAATTTAACGCTGTCACTGCCGCCGACGCACATTAGTATTTTCTGACATTTACCCAGTGCCTTGAACGCGTATGTGCGTTTTTTTTTATTTTTTTTATTATTAATTGTATTATTTTAGAACAACTTTTATGCAGTGTTTTGTTATAATTCTTGTTGTTTTCGCCTTCTAACTATATCTCATACGGGTCCAGCTGAAATCAGCGCTGCGTCTCCGTGCCACATGCCACAGCATCACGCGTGACCACGCTGAGCAGGCACACCATATCGGCTATTTTATTTATCTCAATTAGTTATAAACTTATAAAGAGGTTACCTTTTTTGTTTTCTCAAATGTATAATTTTTGTTTTTTATTTTATTTAAAAGACGAATAAATGATTCTATTCTATTCTATCCGGTCCGCAAAATTTCCCAAATATACTGTGTTCTATAGTACCTACAAGCGGTTATAGAACCGTCTGTAGCTCTACATACAGACTTCTAGCAGTTTATATGGCCTCCTGTAACCAGATATCCCTCGTGGACAGTTTTGACCTCAACTACTTAGGTTACTTGTAACGACAAATGACGGCTGGTTTGCCGGTAAACCACCGAAATTAGAAGGTTAGAACATAACTAGGTAAATAAAATAAACAATAAAAAAAATATTTATTCAAAGTTAAATGTTATAGATGGAACAGATTATATTTTGGTCCCACACTAGGCTATGCCTGTCACGTGGTCCTCTCTACGCATATTGACCAACAAAAGACACGCAAATTGCCCAATACACATAATGCCAACACGAGCGATGAGTCGCAAAGTGACTTATGTTAAATAATACGCAAAATGAACAAACACTATTTGCCCTATATGTATAATATGTATATACTAGAGGACGCCCGCGACTTCGTACGCGTAGAATTAGTTTCCCGCTTCTCCCCCCATTTCTTCCCGTTGGGGGTCGATTTTCAGAAAATCCTTTCTTAGTGCTCACTTACATCATGAAAGGAACCCCTGTACCAAATTTCAGATATCTTGGCTCAAAAACCTGAGAAAGTGGTTCTTAATGAGCACGAGGTCTTTATTCAGAGGACCCTGCCAAGATGCACTACTCTAACTAGCGTTTCTATTCGTTTCGTTTTTAAACCAATCGCGTCACTGGTAGATCACGTGACGTTTCGTATCACGTCATCTATCAGTGACGCGATTGGTTTAAAAACGAAACGAATAGAAACGCTAGTTAGCGTAGTGCATCTTGGCAGGGCCCTCAGAGCGGCAGTAGACAAGGTGAAGATAGCCATTATGATTGCCGACCTCCGCTAGGAGATGGCACTCACAGAAGAAGAACGCTCTAATCGTCTGTTACGTGGTTAACATCGTTTGGTGAAATTGGTACTTAAAGTTATACATCGTGTGGAATAGCCGTGAGACACCCGGTATAACTTAGTTTTAGAGCTCTCATTAGATGGCTCGTTGATGTCTTTCAAACATTAGGTCAATTAGGTGGGTGATTCTTCGAGCGTTTCAACCGCCTCATTTTTCGGGACACATTTTTGTAGAAGTGGCTGCGGATTCCGATTTCGTTTCTGGTTAGGTATCTAAGTTTACCGGACATCTAACAAATATCCGAAAACGGCATCAAAATATACGCCCAATTCTTTAAAAATATGTCCACGGAAATGAGGCGGTTGAAACGCTCAAAGAATCAAACACACCTATCCAGTGTTTATTGTAATGGATTCTTATGACGTTTTCTGCATATGTACAGCTCATCTCCTACGAAACTTGCGGTCCTACCAAAGTTCGATCCCGGGTAAGGAAAAAAAATAATATATGATCAAAAAGAGGCTCGGATGATTTATAAGTAGGTACCTATTAAGTATTTGTTATCTAGGCAAGTATAAGTACCTATATCGTCAGGTAAATTTTAGTTTTTGACTACCTAAGTCAAATTGTATCAAAATAATAACTTGCTTTTTATGAATTTAAAAAACTCAAACTCATGAAAATTCAATTATTCAGATGTAATATCAAACTTTCTCACATTTGATTTGACATGGCATTTAAAAACACTATTAACTAAGGAATAATAAAGGCGTTTTATTGCCCAAGGGCGTTAAATTAACGCAACCTGGCACATTTGACATGGAACCTTTCGCATACACTATCGAACGTTCAACTTAAGCTGTGTAAACATACCGCGTTGCTAGGCAACACTACAATGGCCGACAGCGCCAGAGCGAGAGCTCCATAACAAAAACCAACGCGAACGATAGAGACGGCCGAACGCTTTCAGCGATAAAGCCTGGCTGACTGAAATGAAAATATAGTTTTTGTGCGAGTGTAAGGGAGACGGAAAAGGTTGGTTGTACGATAAACTCCTGCGCATAGTTCACGGGTTTGATGGGTGCTTTTATTATATAGGATTATTACTTCCATGTGCATTGTTTTAATTGTGTTGGCACTGCCGGGATCGTTGTGGCGTTTGGTATTTAATCTAGGAAGTGGCTTAGGTGGAGTTCAAACGGAAGTGACGTTAGAGGTCATTTGAGTCCTAGGGCCGCATTTACAAACTGACAAGCGTGCCCTCGCTTCGCTTCGGTTTAAGGACTGAAAAAAAAAAGGTCGCTTCTAACAAGATTTGACTTTATAAATACGAGCCTAACAAGACGTTAGACACAAACTAAGACATTAGTTAAATCAATCACTTAAGAACTTGCTGTTGTTACTATCAGCTTTGGTGGATATAACTATTGTATGTATTTGGCTTTAAATTTTTTTAGCTGTGTGCGTGGTCTGTAACACCCGTAAATAAACTAGAATTTATCTATATCTATCTATATATATAAAAGGCAAAACTGACTGACTGACATATCAACGCACAGCCGAAACTACTGTACCTAGAAACTTGAAATTTGGTACAGGGGTTCCTTTCATGATGTAAGTGAGCACTAAGAAAGGATTTTCCGAAAGACGACCCCCAACGGGAAGAAATGGGGGGGAGTAGCGGGAAACTAATTCTACGCGTACGAAGTCGCGGGCGTCCTCTAGTCATACATAAAAGCCGTGAAAAAATATCTAACTGATGGTGAAAACCTCATGAAAATTCGTTCAGTAATTTTTGTGATCATCGCGAACAGACAGACGCGGCGTAGGATTTGTTTGATAATATGTAGTGGTCTTCACTGGATTGCAAGTCTCAAGATGCATCACAAATTACGGTTTTCTATGACGTATGGTTATCTTCAGACTAGCATCTCAGGCTAGATTATTTATTATGATGGCCATATCATTGGACGTATAAGTTATAGTATAGAGGTATTGTGCGATAGAAAAACTAACAAAACAAAATCACATACATATCCAACAAGGTTCCCCTATGGAATCCCTAATCCTCATTTGTCCTGGTGCATCATTTGTCCGCATTTTCGTTTAACCTAAAGCCATTTGCGCTTAAATTTTAAAACTTTTTAGCCTTATTATAATACCACCCTAACCTAACCGAACCGCAGATATAATTGGAAAACTTAAAAAGTTGCCTGACTCAGCTGAAAACCAGTTTAGGGCAAATGAAAATTCGGACAAACGATGTGTTAGGACAAACGTTGTTAGGGATTCCGAGGGACATCCATATAACAAAGGTCAGGAGAAGAAATACCAAATACGATAAACAAGTGGTGGTTCAAAATGGAAATGATTTCCTATGGTTTTTTTTAAATTGGACAAATTTAGTAAATTTTGTCCCAATTGACTTTTTTTTTGTTGAAAATTCTGATAAAAGACATGCTTATAGAGGTTTGTCTCAACCGCACACTGTTTATTTATTATTATTTACTGAGAAATAAATAATTGAATATTATAACTATTATCATTTATCAGTGTTCGCAACGCGCTTTGGACTATTGGTCGGAATGACGTCGTTTTGTTTGTAGCCGTGTTTTGCTAGCACCAACTGTGACGTTAAAAGACCATGTCGCGTAAGCTCTTTAGCGATTAGCACATTTGTTTTTTTTAGTAAAAAATGAACGTTTAATTTAAAAAAGAGATTTGAGACAATAACGTCTATAAGTTTTTTTTTACAGAACGCCTTTTAAAAAGTCCCTTTTGTGAATTGCTACAATACTTACTAAGTATGTTTCGCTAAATAATGTCGTTTCCTAAGACACAGGATTTTACCTAGTTCGGAAAATTAGACCAATATCACAGCGACAAAATTAAATGTACAAACGATAACTTAATGTAACTACACTGATTCTGTACTATTTGACAATAAACTAACAATAACTTTACTTTTTTTTACTTGTGTCATACCTACAGCTTATGTAGTTGGTTAAATTTGATTCTTTGACGAAGCCTGTGGCGGATTATATTTTGTCAGTAGGTACCTATCTTATAAGATTATTTGGAACGAATAAATTAATTTTACAATAAAGAGGATATTGAAATATCGTAAATATTCTGCATATAATCTATCACTTTTTACGGCTTATACCGATAATTAAAGCCTTAAGTTACAAAACTAACCTAACCTAACCTAACCTAACCTTACCTAACCTTTGCACTAAACTATTTTAAGATGACAAGAAAACAACCCACTGAATGCTATAAGGGCCCCAAAAATATTACAATCGCAATCATTAATCAATAATACACTTCAACAAACAATAATACAGCAAGAAACAAAATAAAATAAACAATCATTAACCAGAGACACGTAACATGGGTAAGAGACGTTCGGAAACCGACAAAAAAAAACAAAATACAATCGCCCGCCGGGGCCACCCACAACACTAATTCTCACTTTTTGAACGCACCGCCGCCACCAGTTATTCGAAATACAAACATTGGCATTTTTGCGAAGCGAATGTGGCGCAATGTTCTAAATTAAACAAAAGCAAAATTAAAAAATTTGAAGTCCTACTACGTTTTAAACGTCATTGGAAATGGATAAAATAATTTTAAATTTTAACTCCCGACTTAATGGATTTATGTAACGAGAGATAATAAACGTAAAAAGCTTTTAAAAGAAGAATTTCGATCAAAAAAAAAACAGTAAATAGGCCACAATGAGGGCTCTTTTACACGTCGCGGTAACCGAGTTACAGGTAAAGTCGACCTAGATCCTTTAAGGAGGCATAGTAGAGCTCATTTGGAGCAAATCAGGTCATGTAGTACCCTGTCCGAAAGTTATTCGTTTCTGAGATTTTCATAATTTTAGTAGTAATCACATAAAGTTTGTTTCTCCATACTAGGTGTCCCCGTGTTTGTTTTTCACTTAGTATGGAGAAACAAACTTTATGTGATTACTTAAAAACTTGATTATAAAAAAACTGGCAAATGCGTTTAAAAACTTCACTGATTTGTAATGATTCTAGTTATGTAAAATACCACTAAAAATTTTCTGAAATAAAACATGAAATAAAGGATTTTTCGTGACAAGGACGTAAGGAAAAATCACCAAAATTCAGATTAAAATTATGAAAATCTCAGAAACGAATAACTTTCGGACAGGGTACTACATGACATGACCTAAGTTGCTCCAAATGAGCTCTACTATGCCTCCTTAAAGGATCTAGGTCGACTTTACCTGTAACCCTGTATATCAACGCACAGCCGAAACTACTGTACCTAGAAACTTGAAATTTGGTACAGGGGTTCCTTTCATGATGTAAGTGAGCACTAGAAAGGATTTTCCGAAAATCAACCCCTAACGGGAAGAAATGGAGTAGCGGGAAACTAATTCTACGCGTACGAAGTCGCGGCCGTCCTCTAGTAGGTACCTACTATATTTCATTAAAATCTACCTACAGATATATATCGTACCATCTTTCCAGGAAACTAATTAATTGGGAACCGATTTCAAATTGGATACTGAATGGATTAATTGGGCGATAAATCGATTTCACGTTTAGCAAGGAATCGATAATGATAAATAATGCTTCAACAATAGTTCAGCTTCAGCGGACCTACTAGTTGTTTAACTTTCATTCGTTTCGCGTGACCCAGATGTACTTATAAAGAGAGAGAGAGATGTGAGAGGCCTGGCTGAACATGTTCGGCATTTAACTGTAGTGTCCGGTCAAATATACAAGTCCACCCTGTTCGGCTCTTCATAGGCTCACTAGGCGCTCGAGCGACTACGGTATAGGAGGCAAACGAGCAGACGGATCGCCTGATGGTAAGCGATCACCCGTAGACACCTGCAGCACCAGAGGAGTCACAGGTGCGTTGGGCTGCCGGCTTTTCAAATGAGAGTAGCATTAAATTTAACGCGCTGGCCTAGTTGGTAGTGACCATCCTGGGTTCAAATCCCGGTAAGGGCAGATTATTTGTGTGATGAGCGCGAATATTTATTTCTGAGTCTTGGATGTTTTCTATGTATTTAAGTATATATTTATCTATATAAGTATGTTTATCGTTGTCTAGCACCCATAGTACAAGCCTAGAGCTTAGTTTGGGACTAGGTCAATTGGTGTGACATTGTCCCCTGATATTTATTTATTTATTTTTAATTGACGTCTCTGAGTGCGGAAGTTAGTTTGGGACTAGTTTAATTTGTATAAGATGCCCGCTGTTTTTTTTTATATATCCTTATCCCACCTTATCCTTACTAATGTTATAAACGTAGTGTTTGTTTGTTGCTCCGTCTTCACGGACTAACGAACCGATCGACGTAAAATTTGGTACTAAGAGAGTTTATAGCAATGAAAATATGTCAGTTCTTAATTAAAATATGTCAGTTCTTAAATAAATAGCGGCAGCGACTTTTGCACAAGGACTCCTTGTCAAGGACATTAAGAGGGTTGAGGTTGAGAGTGACAGGCTACACTCAAAAAAAAATGGGAGCCAACAAGAACAGATTTTCTCTTAGTTGACAAAAAATGAATACAATAGTTAAGATATGAGTTATATGAACCAAAGCTGATAGTAACAACAGCAATTTTTTTAGAGATTTAACTAACAGCTTATTTGATGCACCTAACGTCATGCCCGGTTTCAATATTCAAGAAACCAATGGTTTTACTTACGTCTCGTTAAAATTTGACATTTGCTACGTACAAAATGTGTCAAATTTTAACGAGACGTAAGTAAAACCATTCGTTTCTTGAATATTGAAACCGGGCATTAGTATGTATCTAACGTCTTGTCAGGCTCGTATGGAATCAAGACGCTTATGCACAACAATCACAATCATGTTAGAAGCGACCAATTATTTTTTTCAGTGTACATTTTATTTCCAGACATTTCACATCTCCGCGAAAGGAGCGGCAAGCGGCGACTTGTACGCGATCACTAGTTGGTTATATTTTGTTTAAGCTAGTACGAGTAGGTTTAAGTAGTTGGAATATTTTGATGGATCAGTGTTTGAAGAAACCGTTCCGTCCCAACCTCTCAACGGATCGTACCTGTAAAATGGCGGGCCCACGCTAAACATCACGCAAACATTGACAGTGATACGCGAATTACTCGACCTACCACAAGCAAAACCTGAGTCCAACAAGCGTATGTGACAAAAAACGAGTTATAATATCTAAAATCTCGATAGAACAAGCCTTGCTTACATACTGACATTTAAGGGCGTGCATCCTCAATTACATAGCTCTAGGCTGCGGCTCCACTGAGGCGGAGACGAGCGGAGCTGAGTGGAGTGATTACAATGTAGTAATGCAGTTACGTCTCCTCTCCGCTCCGCTCGTCTCCGCTTGACTGTTTCCACTGAAGCGGAGCGGAGATGAGATGTGGATTTCAACTAATATGATTGGTTGATTCCTACACGTCTCTTCTCCGCTCCGTTCATCTCCGCTTGACTGTTTCCATTGAAACGGAGTGGAGACGAGATGTGGATTTCAACTATTATGATTGGTCAATCCCTACACGTCTCCTCTCCGCTCCGCTCGTCTCCGCCGTACCCGTCGAGTGGCGTACGAGTAGCTCGCTCGATCGACCGTTCGACAGATAACCATTCTTATGAGAATAACACATTTGATGCCTTGGTCCTTGTGCAGGGTTCACCCGGATCGGTACCACCATCTTACCCTTTATACCCAATCCTGACTCCCACACGAGTCGACGCGAGGCAGAGATACACTGCCGTCTTTAAATACGAGACGGACTGTAAAACTTTTATAATAACATCAATGTATCTCGGCCTCGTGTCGACTCGCGTGAGAGTCTGGATCGGGCATTATATCTATGGACCACAGAGTCCACTTGACATTAGGTGACCTATGTTCTCTTTTGACATTTTTCATACCATAAAAACAACGTTTACGAGGTGTATGAGAGAGGTCTAATGAAATAGTTGACTAACGACGCTTTAATACATGTCCGTTATAAATAGACCTCTATTACCGCTATTACCGCTGTAATAAATTGACTATTACTAGTTCCAAACAAAGAAAGCAGAAAAGGACATAGTATAAGATATACATTTGATTCATACTCGTAATCCAAATTTAAGTAAGGCGATATAGAATTCAAAACGCTAGAAGAGCAAGTGGATATTGAAATGCGATGGCGTCTTGTAAACGCAGAGATGACGTAAGGTAAGGAAAAGGAAAATCAACTGTTTGCTGATTCGACACGACTAGCGGTTCCTTGTGTGGCCAGTCGTTGTTCAGCGTGAAAGGAAGACCATTGTTAGGACCAGTGTAAGTAACTAACATAAGAACTGGTAAATCATCGCTCACCATGATGGTCTTGAGACTGAAAGTGTTAACAATAAAATGATGTAAGACGATGAGTCTATGGGATTAAAAGCTACTTAACCTCACTCAAAAGAATGTGAGCTAACCAAGACAGGTTTTCTCTTAGTTGACATAAATTGAATACACTATTCATGATATTAGTTATATCAAACAAAACTTATAGTAAAAACAGCAAGTTCTTTAGCGATTCAACTAAGATCTTAGTTGATGCGTCTAACGTCTTGTTAGGCTCGTATAGATTCAAGACACCTTTGCACAACAATCACAATCTTGTTAGAAGCAACCAATTTCTTTTTCAGTGCTCATTTTTTCAAAAATGCCCTAAATATAAAGATATAAGATGAAACGTGTATAATTTCAGCAATACAATTGGTCAAGCACTTTATGAGTGGTGATCAAATTCGAAAAGTCATATTTGTAAGCAATTGTATGGAATAAAACGTCCCTAATGTGGCGACCACAGTATACATGCACATACATACCTTCACGCCTGTAATCCCGGAGTGGGGTAGGGAGAGCTACAGAATTATCTACAAGTTTAAAAACTTGTTGATAATTCAGTAACCATATTTTGCACAAATAGGCTAAGATGTTTACCAGCGTATTAGTGACAGGTTGCATGCAAACCACACCACACCACCACACTAGAGAGTATGTAACAAAGGAAATGAACAAAACTGATAAAGGTACCGAAGCCTTGACAAAGATAAAAATAGCACGGTCACAAGAAAGTTTTAAACAACGTCATGACATCGTACGTTTGTAGTTATTCTTAACATTTAAATGACAACAAAAGAAACTACTGAATCCGTTATAATTTTAAATTATTTGAATTCTAATAAGGAACCCCTGACTTAAATACATAATTGTGCCTAACAAAGGAATAGAAACTCTTTATTGTACAGATCAAAATTCATAACACAAAATTTACAATTCAGCACAAACTTGTCAAGAAAGCGCGAATTTCAGAATCGATTCACAATGGAGGCGTTGCATCATCCACCCATTCAGTCCATCCTTGCAACAGAGAGACGTTCGAAGATTTAAATATTTGAATTACAATGTGCCCGTATGTATTTACTTGGTAATGCGTTTTAGTTGTTGAGGTTAACTGGGGTTAGGTTACGAAACGGCATCGTCTCTAGATGTGTTATCTATGGTTTAGAAAGTGGCCATGTACAACGGTTGCGCGACAAATTGTTTATAGGTTCGAAATTCAAAATTCAAAAGACTGATGGATTGCTATCAAACACGACATATGCGACCTATTTCCTACTCGTTTGTATTTAGAATAAAAATAAGTTTGAAATAATACGTCAAATGATATAGAAACAAATATAATTTCACCGGAAGCTCTTTTCAGATCAAGTGGCTGTTTTCCAGTTGATTCTCTTAACTAAATCGCTTTACAACTCAACGGACGTATTATTAACCGGTGAGTTTAGATTGTCCCGTCAGAGCGTACAAACAACATTTTAGAGCGTGCATTCTCAATTAGGTAACTTAAAACTCGCTCGTTTGAATTAGCTCGGCCGATTAACCGTTCGACAAAAAAGCGGTTTTTAGGAGAACAATACTTCAGGCCCAAAATAAGGATAGGTTAGAAACTATCTCATAATTTTAATTCCTGCGGTGGAACCCGGCGATAGTATAGAAATTTTACGAGGAGTTAATTTATGGCATAAATGTTGACATCTTTAAGGGTAAATAATTTTTAATGTATCAATTCACTGCCTTTAGTATTTTAAAAGGCTATTTCAAACCTAAAGATGGTGTTCCAGTATTCCAATCGAAACAAAAGCCTCAAAGAATCTTGGAATAACATTCCAAAAATAAACTGACGATGTGAAGAGTCTAATATTCAAAAAGACGGTAACAAACACTGCGCTGTTTACAAGCTTAGATCACACGGATAAGCTGGCAACACACAATGTCACAGAACAAATAGATAAGTCAGATATAGACGCCAGTCTGTAACAATGATATGACGACAATGGCTATGAATATAGCTTCAGGAAAACTCAAGTACTAAGAAATACAACGAACACTATTTCCAATAGGTAATAGGAGAGCGTTTTCGCAAGGCGTCCGATTCCAATCCGAGAATTTAAATTGACGTTGGGAGGTGACGGTCCGAAATTACAGATCTAAGGCAGAATTACTTATACATTAAGTACTACGGCCACCCTATAAAGCTAGAATAGAGAGAGAGAATATTTATCAAAACAATTTTTTTTGGAATGCGGAGCGGAAGCACTAACCTTTTTTTTAACTAATTACGGAGTAAGTCGTAATATCGATGTCAGTAAATAAGGGTCAAATATTAAAGACGTGCGACCAATTGAAGTAAGAGAATCGGGAGATTCGGGAGTGCACTTCTCGCGTAAATAAAAAAACCTTCTGAAAGAACGTTGACGTTTACCTTATAAAGTAAATATTTCTGTAATTCCTTTTTTACTATGGCAACAAAGGTAACTAAACACTGGCCGCTCTGAAAAAAAGTAAAACCCTTTGACACTTGACAGGTGTTTAGGCGCGAAGCCCGCATTCTCTTTTCAAAAATTATCATCAATGGCGTCATTCGAGTCACGTTCGGCCAGTTACACATAACCAACTTACTTATGCCGTTGGCTTCATACTATATCCACGTTAGCTGTTGATGCTAGCGTATCTTCTAACTGTTTCGTTAAACTTGTAAAACTAAACACTAGTCCGTTTTAACGAGATCCTAAAGAGTTTACATAAGCGTTGAGTTTCGTTAGTTTTCTTCACTACTGTTCGGTGGAAATAGGTCATGTTATACTGGCGTGTGGCACGAGCTTACTCTGAGACGTGAATGGAATGCCGCATATGCCTTATTTTTGAACTAGATTAAAACGCGACACGTATGCGGGATACCGTATACGCAATGCTGGTATTATTAAGATGGTAGACTGATATAGAAGGCATTGTAGGTTGTCGTCTCCATGTTAACTGCTGCTACCGAAGTATTTACTGTTAAATCAGCAATAATGTTTGTTTGAGGCGCAGTTTAGTGGCCCTGTCTACGTGTCTACTAAGTATTTATTTATCCTAATAATTTTGTTTCTCCCTGTCTAGTAAAAAGCACAGTCCCGTATTATTAATATTAATTGAATAATATTCAGAGGCACGAACGAAACGTTAGTTTCTGTAATGGTCAATGGTTGCTAAATTGATAACTTTAAGCAAAGACTACTTATTTAAATACGCAGTAACTAAAACACAAAAATCAAAATACTTGTCGGATGCGTTTCTAGTTGTAGTGGTGTGACCAACACAACTGTATGATCTTTAACCTAAAAAAGGAAATATCTAACGTTTACAAGCTTGTTCGAAACTCAAAAGGAATTCAGGCAACGCCGGTTTGTTGGAACAGCTTTGTTGACTCTTTGGCTCAGGATGGGCCCGAGGGTTTCGGAGGGCAACGACCTCCTGTCCTACCCGGCCAAGTTATACACTGATGCTTGCGAATGAGGTTTAGGAGTTGTTTGTTGCAAGACACAAATTTACAATTCTAGGATCTAAGTAATGGTCTGCATATTTATCTATTCCGGTTTTTATTATCTGACATAACTATTGTTTGTTAATAAGCGTTTTACATAGTAATTATCGTCAGTCACGACTTATTTTTTAAGAAACTACTTCTTTAGGGTTCTTATAAATCAAACATAACATAACTTAGCCTTATTTAAACAAGGACTTTATGAAAAAACATCTCGCTGGAAATCAAAGAGGGAGCCTTATGTTCAGCAGTGGACGACTACGGGCTGAAATGATGATGATGATGAAGATATACTGATGCATGCGAATGAGGCTTTGGAGTAGGTTTATTACAATGCATAAGTGGACCAGATCAAATGATGATGCGTATCTTTTTTATTCGTTTAAGACGGCTAAAGTAAGCGTTGTTATTATGATATTATTAATTCATTCATGTCGCATCATATGACATTTATAATAAATTGTTTGATCGTTAGGTTGTCATTTTCTTGGATGTATGTGAAAAATATTTTCTTTCTTATTTTTTCAAGTTATTAAGCATTTTTTTACGCCTAATCATCTAAGCGAAAAACTTCCGACATAGACGCTTTAATCTGCTACCAACCAGTAGTGTTCGCATTATAGGATACCGCTCCATTTAAGTCCTCAGGATTGGCAACGATTTGCAGTCTTGAGATTGTAATCATAGGCTTCAGAGTCCACTTAGGTGGCCTGAGTGCTCGTTTGCCTTCTCCGAGCCATAGATAATAAAAAGACGACCGTTTATAACTCCCAGCCAGCACAAACAGACGTGTTGTATATACATGTGGCTCGACGTCACATGTTTGCACTACGACGGGTGTGTACGTATTTACACACGTATGAATTTGAACGTGAATTCGAGCAATACCAGCTATAAAAAAACGGATAAAAGTTAAACAATGTTGAGGACAGTAAGAATATGATTATAGTTATCCCTAGAAGAAGATGATAAATGGGATCTGAGATGCACAGCAATTTTTATTCTCGAGACTACAATCTCAAGACTTCAGTGCCAAGACTTCAATCCTAAGAATGCTAATGCATTGTGAACCCTGCCTGAGCATTAAACTGGAATGCCTCTATGCTAGTAATTTAAACAATTGTCTTCAATGTTTTTTTGAAAATAATAGGTCAGTGATGGACGTTCTTTTTAACAAAATAGCGTTTAGGTAAATCAAAAGTGCCTACTCTGATCCTCTACCGTGTAATTCGTACGCAACCCAGCCCATACAAAACTCACCCCGAGTCATGCAAAGCCAATATACCTACTTAAAACGCGTAAAGTACGGGGTCCCGGCCCGGCGCAAACGCCGTTACTGAGGTTAACAACATTTGACACACTGGCAAGAGACGGAGGACCGCATTACAATAACCATTGAATATGAAAAATCCCAAAAATGGGTGGTCAAAGAATAATTATGTGAACGGACGGTTTTTAAAGTATAATTCACAGTGGCCACTTTGAATTTGTAATTTGCCTTTGTCTTTTTGTTTATCATATGACCCCAAAGTCACTCGTAGCGGATGTTTTTTGACCTGCAAAACAAATCGTATAAAGGGCAATTGGAAAACTATACACGTTAAATAGTTACTAATATTACTAATACGAAAGTTTGTTTGGATTTTTGTTCTGTCTTGACGGTTTAAGGCCTGAACTGATCGATGTTAAACTTGGTACGCATATTGTTTATAGCCCGGGAATTAATAACTAACAAATTCAGAAGGAATATCGATAAGTTTCTGCGCAGATGAAATTGTAGACAAAAGCAAGTAACAATACAACTGCCGGTCAAAGACTCATGAAGTCATGATAGTCCCTCCTCGGGATCATCTTCTTCATCTAATTTTAATTAATGTCTTTCACTCCTGTTAATGTGTATTTCGCCAATGTACAGTTATTTATAGACACTCCCATGAACTTATTAGAGAAATAAGTCCATGGATATCATACGCGAGGACAATTGTTCGGTTAAAGTGATTTTCTCTAATGGACTTAACAGAAGCACATGACTTTAGCTCCACGCGCTTCTGTCAAATGGGGATCACATTCTCATGTGACTTATTTTACTTGGCAGCTATAGCATATTTTATTAGATTATTGTTAAAAGTGGCCCTAACCAAGTGGCATTCTACAAAAGCTGTGAAATTTGCCATAATACTCAATCACGGGAACCCTATCCAAATTCTTCTTTCTTCAGTTGCCTATTGAAGTGTTACTATGGCTATGTCTACCCTTTTTTCCTCAATAATCTACCACTATTTTTCTACAAGAAATAACACGTCATATACCTAAGAATTACGTAAACCTATGACACATAATTATGTTCGCCGAAATGGGCTAGTATTATACACGAAACTATGAGTGCTAATGATATAAGTATTAGTAACCATCTAACTAAAAGAATAGTTCAACTCTGACTTGGCATAAAGAGAGTTCAATTTTTTGCGGTTGTAACAAATTTTCAAGCAATTCTATTTGTACCTATCTTTTAGATGTTTATCTGATGGATATTAGGAACAATGTCAAGGGTTCCTTAGTCAAATATTAAATGGAGCCCTCATGATGAGACGTTGATGTCTGTCTATAGGTTTTACATGCAAAAAGCACTTGAAACCAATACGGTATGGTACGCATAAAAATTCAAAATACGATTCAAAATATCCCTTTATGTACCTACCACCATTTCTGTAACCCAAAAGCTCTCAAAAGAAAGTGTTCGAAGGAATAATGAGTGAGGACCATATTCAATCTACAAACTCAGTGTTTCCATCTTCATGACTGTCCCTTTATAACGTCCTTTCATTGTTAGCATTTACAAGTCAATAAACTTGAAATTTGACATGAAGGTGCCAAATTTTTGCCTTATTTGTATTATTGATTGTTAATTTATGGATCAGCCTCGCAATATGGCTACCGGAGCAGAGGTAGACCAAAATGTTAATGGCGGAACAGGAAGCATGCATGTAATAGGGCTGAATGGCGGATAAGACACAAGCCCTTCGCCCAGCAGTGGGACACCCAAAGGGCTAATCAAGTTTCGCTAGTGACCAAATTTATCATTTTTTCTTGTGACAGTTTAGATTTGAACAGAGAACAAACTTTTAGCAATTATTAATTCGATCCTTAGTGACGATTTTTCATACACAACTTTTAAATAAATGTCTCTGAACTTTAGTAATCTATATATATAAAAGGCAAAACTGACTGACTGACATATCAACGCACAGCCGAAACTACTATACCTAGAAACTTGAAATTTGGTACAGGGGTTCCTTTCATGATGTATGTGAGCACTAAGAAAGGATTTTCCGAAAATCGACCCCCAACGGGAAGAAATGGGGGGGAGTAGCGGGAAACTAGTTCTACGCGTACAGTCACAAGATTTAATTTGGTACCCACCTTAGGTCCAAAGTCAATCTGACATTCTACAACAATAAGGTTGAGTTTCCTGAAAGTTACAATGACTTGACATCTCTAATGACATTGACAACTTTAAGCATATTTTTCTTGAAATGGGTCCCAAATTAACGCTCGTGACCGTACGAAGTCGCGGGCGTCCTCTAGTAATACATAAAATATAGAAAAATATTTAAAATGTCGAAGAGAAAGGGTAAATGAAACAGACCGATCACTTTTTATAAGAGAGAGGGAGACAGAAGCGACAGGATCTTCATAAGCATGCAAATACAGCCTATTTGTACAGGACCAAGGTGCGACACGCATTAAAATCCAAACCATACAAGATAACATTAAATACCCTTTCAAATCCAACCTTGACATGCAGCAACAAAGTCTATAATGGAATGCAATTTCATTATACATTATTTGCTTTTGAGGTGTACAGGCTTTTGATAAGTATTAAAAACATGCAATGGTCAGTTTTTCAAAACGCGCATAAATTATTTATTATTTTTATGGCATCGGGAAGGCAAACCAAAGGCCACCTATGGTAAGAAGGCAGAGGCCTATAGACATTGAACATTCAAGACGGCCAACCCTGAGGACTAAGATGGAAGGCCTCTAGGCGGAAGATTCTAGGCGGTAATAGTACATTATTGCCTAGGCAGGTAAGTAGGCAATTGCGGGCCGAGTATTGGTTTAAACGGACGAGCTTGCGAGTCCGTTTGAAAATACGAAGCCCGCAATTGCTGTTCCTGCCAAGGCAAATATAGTGCTTTTCTCAAAAATCCCAAGAAAATATTGTGTTGGAGTAAAATCTTCATCAATTGAACTCATTTTTTGAATTGCATACAAACTTCACGTGAAAAAACCAGCACACTTTACCGCCTTTTTGTTAATGACACGGAGAAACGCAAGCTTTGTTTTTAAAAAAACACAAGCTATTCCAGACACAGGTAAAAAAGTTATGTTTCGAATAAAATATGGATGTATAAGACTTGTGCCCTCATTTTATTATAACCCTTTTCACTTTTTAAAAAGTTACAGGCTAGATGGTAATGGAATTTGTATGAAAATTGGGCTTGTGTAGCGAGCACGCAATGTTTTTTTTTTAATTTGAGAACTGTCACTAAGCTATGTACTTCGCGCGTTATGTAGATAGTAATGTCAACATTTCCGGACATTTTTGAGAAAAATAACTTTGAAACACTAATCTTGCATAAAGCACGCCGCCAAAGCGAGCACTTTCGCTACCAGCATCAGCGATTTGTATGTAATTCGAGCACCCCGTGGAGTCACCGGTACAGAAGACACGAGTACCGGCTTCTTTGACCAAACTGCTGATCGGCAAGCTTTGGGTAACCTGATCGATTCCCACGGTGACCTAAAGACATTCTTGTTTCGCTATTGTTATGTTTGTTATATCATTGATGTATTGAAAACACGAAAGGTTTAGACTGGCTTTGAACTACCATTTCAGGTTAAAGAGCAATATGAATGGCTGATTTACATTGGTCCAGTAAAAGCATGCCAGTAGAAGTACATTGAAGAGTTGGTTGTCACGTTTGAGGCGAGAGCTATTGTAACGATGCAATGTACATCTACTGGCATGCTTTTGATGGCCCAATGTAAATCAGCTATAAGTAATACACAGATCTTAAGACAACCGCGTCTGAGTAAACGTCGACTCTTAGGGCCGTATTAATAAACTTATCTCGACTGTGATGCTTGCCTCAAGATGCGTCAATAATGACAGTGTTCTATGGGTTGACGTTTACTTTGATATATCTTGTGACCGACATCTCGGCCAAGAGGAGTTTATTAATACGGGCCATAGGGCTGTATTAAGAGATCTTGAGGCTGAATATTTCCATACAAAATGCGATAACGTTTCTCTCCCCTTAAACCTAGTCCGATTTTTATGATTTTTGAATAGTGATGTAGATATTACGAAAAACTAGGTAAATTAAAGAAAAACTAACGGCAACGCACAAACCTAGTTTTTCATAATAACTACAAAATATTCATCAGAACTGAGGCTTGATTTAGGGGGTGAGAAACTTTTTTTTTGCGCCCCCCCCCCCACTTACATATTAAGCCGTTTGTCCAAAAAAAATAACAAGAGTAACGTAACGCTTAATAAACATGATCGGATATAACCACTAAACTGACGTATAATTTCAAGTGGACGATTTTCCTTTTGAACCTAATTACAGTAAATCTGAAAATGGTCCGACATGCTCTTGCCCTGTATTTTTAGTTGGGATAGTTCAATGGATGCCCAGTTAAGAATTATCAGCTCAGTCCAGGGTTTTTATCAATCTAGAGTTCTAAAGCCAAGCCTACTATTTATTTTAAAGAAATTCCACGAATCATTAGATAAATTGAGTCACTATCACATAGATTAGTGAGAAAACTAGTTATCAGCCGTATTAATATCATTTTAATTTCTGACTAAATTGGGTCATTAGATGTTTCGAGACTGGAGACCTACAAAAAAAGGGCATAAGTGTTCTGAGGATCAAATCAAAAAGGGTTTAAGTCCAGTATACTCCGTTTATATAAATCCCCTTTTTTATTACGAGTTAAGTCGACTTATACCCTTTTTCACTAGGACCCTATTATATTGCGTGGACCAACTTTTCAACTTGCACAACTTTAGTCCACGGACTAAGGTACAGTCACCAGTATTGATATATTATCGTAAAAATATCTGAGACGTCTTTATTACTAGAGGTATAAGACCGTGTCAGATATTTTTGCGCCCGATGTAAAAATAAACAAATAAATATCAAGGGACAATGTCACACCAATTGACCTAGTCCCTAACTAAGCTTTAGGCTTGTACTATGGGTACTAGACAACGATATAAATACTTATATAGATAAATATACACTTAAACATATAGAAAACATCCATGACTCAGGAGCAAATATTCGCGCTCATCACACAAATATCTGGCCTTACAGGGATTTGAACCCAGGACCGCTAGCTTCGTAGGCAGGGTCACTACCAACTAGGCCATCGCGTCGTCATGTTGGATACTTAATATAGTTAATATATTATTGCCAGTGACTGTACTATCATCAGCCCAATCGAACCCTGACCTGACCCACCATAGAACGGTGTCACAGTGACATTATAAAACAATTTGCTTGACACTTGTTACGACTTGATCATAAGGTCACTGTGACACGGTTCTACGGTGGGTCTTCCATTGGGTGTGAGCGTGAATATTTGTTCAGTCTTGGATAATTTCTATGTATTTAAGAATGTATTTCTCTATTATTAATAAATATTATATATTATATTAAATAATATAAGTATTTATATCGTTGGCTAGTAGGTACCCATAATACAAGCCTATAGAGCTTAGGTTGGGGCTAGGTCAATTTGTGTGAGATTGTCCGCTGATATTTGTGTGTCAGAAATATTTCAATTTTTACTAACTTTTATTCTTGCTAATTTGCAATAACTTTTGGCCTACTCTACATTTATTACCTTTAATTGCTAAGCCACCAATGCCACCATAGATCCCTGTCATAATGAATTCCATGTTTTAGAGTATTAGGTATGCTTTAACCTTCATGATAATTTAGATCCAGTTCAAACAAGGGCGTTAAAACGACAAGGTACCATACACATATTTATGACTGTACCTACATGTTTTTTACTTCAACTATCTACCCCTCCACTCAATCGTGACTGCAGATAACACAGTGTTGGTACATAAAAAAACGTTATGACTCCAAACAAGGTGACCTAGCATGTTCTTTATAATATAACTTTCAAGAGTTATTCAAGCTGGCTACGTTTAAATTTGCTTCGAAATTCAAACCATTTTTAAAAATCGAATGTTGTAACAACCGTTGTAAAAATAGTTTTTGGGCTTATGAGTTTCTAACTATAGGAATTTAGGCATACCTACTTATCTTATTAAATAAACGCCTACAATTTTAAAGTTACGTGAAGCTTAAAAAAACTTTTAAATTTTCAAACAAAGGGAAGCCGTTTCAGAAACACTAAGCATTGCAGATTTTAGCTGTTTCTTGGTACATTAAAAACCTTTAGTAAATGGGGTCTTTCTACTTCCTTAGTTTTCTCAGTGTGGCACAAGTGGCACAACAACCTTTTTCCAGAGCCATGTAAAGCGACGTACAAAGAAAATTATCGCTCAAGCAACACCTTAGTGTACAGATAAAATACTGGCCGATAAGAAAATAACGGTCTCCGTTTCCCGCCTTTTTTAATGTCACGTTATCTATGGTTCGTTTTCTATTTGCTTTTTCTAATTGCCTGAGTTATTCGTGAGGCATGAGCGTTAGGCACTTAATGCCCTAATTACTTTAAAACTATAAGTTTGAATCGTAAACAGGCGTATGGTAATGAATGGATCGGTGACTTTGGCGTATTTGAATATTAATGAAGAGTTTTTGCGAGTGAAAAAGAATAGGTACCTATACAAGAAAGTATAATGGTTGCTACGAAAGAATTAAGGAGGTGAGGTAAGCATTTGAACGCAAGTAGGAATAATTATAGTAGAATCCATCATTTAGTTCCATGGAGAATGGAAGGAATACATAAGGACTTTCTACAAAAAAACCCTCAATAAAACCGTTTGAAAACGTCTATAAATCATGAATTTATAACCAACTCGGGGTGTATCACAGACGTAAATTTAAAAAGTTCGAGACTGCAAAAGGGAGATAGTAATACAATGATCATAGTAATACAGCGGACATGAACTCTGTCCCTATCTATTAGGATCTCGGTTTCAGGCCCTACAATCGAACCTTAGTCCAGATTGACTACTTTTTAAAATTCTTACAAGGCGTTTTTTCTCAACATTGGTTTGCTGTTGGGAGGTGCTGGTATACACAGACATGCGGCACATTACACGTGGCAAGCTATCAGCATAACCTCGAAATATATGCTGTTGACACATCAGGTGTGTCACCGGCGCCAAACGTATGAATGACGTGGTATAATTTCTAGCATTGAATTATAGATATCCAACTCAACTAAAATCACGTGACATAACAAGCACTGGCTCACTATAATGATGCAACTGACATTGAACACAAACCGACAAACACACTTCAATTGTAAACAGCGAGATGCAGCAAAATTACACGTTGAGGCTCACGCGAGTAATTCCATTGTCCGAATGAGGCGGCAGTTTTAGAAAAAAAAAGATACAACTTTAATTGTCTCTGCGCGGTAAAAAATGGCGCGCGAATCGTGGATACTAGTGAATTGTGTTATTTCATAATGTAAGATTGTGTTACTAATTAAAATTGATTATTGAGGTATTTTTGAGAGGTTAGTTTAATCAGATAATCTTGCTTGAAGCGATTTAACAAGACTCAATCCAAAATCATGTTCGAATGTATGCTACTGATTTTACTGCTAAATAATAATTACAAAGACGAACAATTACGACCAAAACAATGCTAAAAAGATGTATTCGGTCACGAAAAAGGATCTATAATGCAAACCAGTTAAGTATACCTACATTTTATATTTCCATCAATATAAAAAGTCAAACTAATTGTAAAAAAAATGTCAATTACTCTTAGTGAACTACAGCAATTTGATCTCCAAATTCAAAAAGTTTCTACAAATCCATGAGTGAATAATATATGTATAGTAACTCAGTCACACGGTGACATATTACTATTGCTACGTCATACCGAATTTTAACACATACCAGCTAAATAGACATAGACAACATAGAAACCACTGACATACTAACATCGACAGGTGAACATTACAAGGTCGTAATAACTATTCTACGTTCACGCAAATGCAACCTTGTTACATGCAATGCAAGTTATAAAATCAAACTATTACCATGGGATTATAAGCTTGAAATGCAGCGGTGAGAAGGTCAAAGATTAATTACAAAGAAGCGACACAACTCCTTAGGTTTAAGTATAGTATAATCACCATCAACATCAATATGTCCACTGCTGCACAAGCCTTTCGCAATCATGTTTTATTATGGCAAGGGCTAGGCACACAGGCCACATTCTCAAAACTACAATATCAAGACTGCAATCCTAAGACTCCAAATGCGTTGTCAACCCTGAGGACTAAGATGGAATGCCTCTATGCTAGTAGTTTCACCGGTTGTCTTATTCCCACACCGGAACACAATGCGAACACTGCTTGGCGGTATGTTACAGGATAATACGGTGATAGCGATTTGGACGGACCCTGCACAAGATCTAATCTAGCATTTTCCCGTGACTAATAATTATTCCAATCTTTTACTAAGGAGAATATAGTAGCGGCCTGCACACGTAAAGTTCGGACCGCGGGAAACGCCACGCGCCGTTCCAATCTTCGTTCCGAACCGTACGTGTAAATGCAACTATAATAGTAAAATAGTAAAAAATGTACGGTTCGGGACGAAGATTGGAACGGCGCGTGGCGTTTCCCGCGGTCCGAAATTTACGTGTAAAGGCCGCTAACAATTGCACTGATCAGCTGCTGTAAACATGTATCTTTTTACTTTCATGAGTATTTCATGTATGATTCGTTCCATTGAGCCTTTTGAGATTCTGCGCCAATCGAAATCAAGGATTTTGTTTTCACATTTTAATACGAAATCTTAATGATGTTTTCTTGAATCGACGTACACATATTGCAGTTGAACCAAGACACGTTTAAGCACTTGCAGGAAAAATATCTAGAATAAGCTTTTTAGTTTAGCTGTGTCAAAATGTATTGAAATTTCAGTCCTAAATCCATATTACTAAAACTAGATTTAGCATTTTTCTGCTATTAACCTAAGTAAACACATACTTTCTGTTCTGGCGCCTCAACCCACACGTACATACATCATCTATGACATATTGCTAGATGTAAGATTTGTTTGACAAAAACGTAGTGGCATCATAAAAACTTGTACTGCCTATTATACTTTATTTCACCTTTGTTACAAAGAAAACAAGTTATGGTCGTGAGTTAGAATCATTGCCATATATTTAAAGAACTACGATAGTTTGTAATAGAGTTATAGATGCTTAACATATCTATGTATCGAATTAAGTGGCCGAAACCTACTCCTAGGGAGAGATCTGTAAACTAGCGACCCGGCCTAGCTTCGCTTCGTAATACCCGTACATAATCCAGAATTGATTATAGATAAAAACCCTTCCTCTTGAATCACTCTATCTATTGATGAAAACCGCATTAATGTCCTTTGCGTAGTTTGAAAAATCCAAATGTACTCGTACAGTCGCGAACTTTAATTTGGTACCCACCTTAGGTCCAAAGTCAATCTGACATTCTACAACAATAAGGTTGAGTTTCCTATAAGTTACAAATAACTTGACATCTCTAATGACATTGACGACTTCAAGCATATTTTTCATGAAATGGGTCACCAATTAACGTTCGTGATAGTACATACAGAGGGACAGATAACGGGAAGCGACTTTGTTTTATACTATGTAAAGGTAGAACTATAAAAATATAAGTTGTCTAGTGCCTATAGTATTACAATTCAATTTTTGGAATATTATGGCCCCATCGATCGGTGCGATGATTCCGCCAATGTCGAGGTTGGATAACGCACTGCCAGTTGACCCTAGGTCTTGTACGGTAGAGTTATCCTGTTCGGTAGAATACCAGCCACAACCAATTTAATGCCTATAGTACAAAGAATCTAGACACAATAACTGTCATTACTTTATCATAACCTATTCCTCGTTCTCACACCATACGTATATTTGTCGTTTGCGTTTCGTAGAAACCAGAAAAAGGCAGAGTCAGTGTTACTGTGGATTATTTCTGGAGTTAACGGAAACGCGGCGATAATTTCTAAATACTAGTTAGGTTAGCTTAGTTTTATAACAATTCAGGAAAGTTAAGCGGTTTCAGAGAAAACTTATCCGCGGACAAATTAAAATTTCGGACAAAAGAAACAGCGGATAAAAGTTTTTCGAACTTAAGATAGGTAACCACAAATATTAACATTTCCTCCAGTCTACCTCATTTATACAATCTGTGGCGTGCTTGACTCCTAATGATCGCAAATAAATATGTTGTTTAAATAATTATCGACACCGATACACCTGATTGGCCTGCGTAATTACAAACCTTGACTCACTTGGATTTCACGCCACGATGTGAAAAGAATTAGACGAAAATTGTAAAGGTTTAATGGCCATTTTGGAAAACAATGTTAAGAGAATGTTGCGCAAGATCATCTTTATTCTAAGGGGCTGTTTCACAATCAACAAGTAAATTTATCTGCTATTTAAAGTTGGCTCTCTCCTTGTCTATTTTCAAGCGTAAGAAAGAGAAAGGGCTAAATTTATCTTTCAAATATGCTTTACTTGTCGATTGTGAAACAGGCGGTAAGACTATTAGACAAGGGTAGTAGGACCTAAAAGAGATAGACCGTGTGAAGTGAAATAAGATATGGGTGTAGCCTCACGCGCGTAATTTTGCGAGTTGTGAGTCGCGTCATTTCGGTCGCGTTATTTCTGCAACATTCTGTTTCAGCCTAGCTGAAATGAAGATGATGATGATGATGATGATGATGATGATGATGATGATGAAATGTTTCTCGATATTTTAAAGGTGCTGCAATGTCTGGAATCTAGCAGATAATAAAATGCTTCAACCCAAAACACGTTATTTTGAAAGATTGACGTGCTGTAAAAACGTGTATTTGCAATTAAGACTTGTCAATGACAAATGTCGAAAAAACTTAAGGCCAAAAAAATGTTTTTACAGAAGAATATATAATTATGCATAGAAATTACACCTTTTTTCGACCGTCGTCATCTGCGGCAGGCAAAGTATTATTCATATGATCAGGTTAAGAACGTATTCCACTGAGTAGCCTGGCATATATAATAATATGAAATGCTTAAAGTTTATCTTCCTCCACCCAGTCAAAACGCGAGAAAAACTATTCGTGGTAGCCGTACAGGGCGTTGAATAAATTCTGTGAACCTCCAGCTCATTTCAATGTCGAAGGTCTAAATCAGCTGTCTAGTTTGCCAAAATATGAATAAGGTAATAAATATGATAACTTGTGTGTGAAATAAGAAAGAAGAGAGTGAACTCTGAGATGACGGCTAATAGGAGTAATGCCCACTTTCAACTGCAAGCGGAGCGGGCTCGGTACGTACTCTGTTTGGCTTACAACGGTGACTTTAAAGAGGTTAGCTCGCGTTGGAAACCTTTGAAGTCACCGTTGTAAGCCAAACCGAGTCCGTCCGGAGCCCGCTCCGCTCGCAGTGGAAAGCGGGCATAAGAAATAGGGATGTGTGGAAGAAAAGGACATGCTGCGCCGACCCCAAATGATTGGGATAAGGAGATGATGATGAAATATGATGTTATAACTTCGTCTTTGATTAAACTTCCTGTTACTAAAGGGATAAGGTAGACCAAAGATGTCAGATGTCAAATAAATGAAAATATCCAACAGGCAAAGAATAACATAACTTAACTTGAATTTAAGTAACACCTGTATAATATATTATGGAATGTGATAAATAATTGAGAATTGAGTAAATATGACCCACTGTTGGGCACATAGGCTAGGCAGTGAAAGACTGTGGGCAGTCCCTACGCAGGTCCAGTGCGGGATATGGACAATTTGAAAAAAATGATGTCTATGGTATATACGTCCGTATGGTATGTAAAGGACCCCTCGGTAAGTAAGTTAGTGATACATAATATAACAGATTCGTAGCTAACGTACAATATGAAAATATAACAAAACCTTACAGCTTAAACTATAGTAAAAACTTGAAAGACGACTAGACTTTGTGGACAGGAAAAAAATGACGTTATAATGATCATACTAGTTTTCTGGACTATTTAAAGTATAATAATGTGTCACAATGCTAATATACCATTAAATGGGCGTTATCTCAAGCATTACTAACACCTGAAATAAAACATGTGTGTATATAATTTTAAATGAATCACCACAGTTGTGAAGTACATATCATTATTTACAGATAGCTCATTGACGTTAACAGACAGGTTAAAAAAATGATGTCATTGAAAAACTGTCAGAGGTATTAAACTAAAAGTAAAAAACTTACCTAGTCGGATATCCTACTAATAATATAACAATGCGCGTCACTTTTTATTTATTTAAAGTTCGAACGCGGGAGCGACCGAGTGGAAAGACGTCCGCAGGCTATGACGTCCGCGCTCTGACTGACTGTCTAGGCGGCGCCTGCGCCACCGAGTAACGCCTCCACGCACACAATGGGACAGCGCGCGTGTATGTGTGTGAAGCCTTCATGAAAATGCAATGTATGAGGGGCCGAGTTCAGCGGTTCAAACGTAGCGATTAGCTATGCACCGAACACTGCTTATTTGGTTTTTAGTTTTTGTAAAGACTTGGAATTTTTATGTATCTTGTCAATCAAGATGCATTTGACAAATAGTTTTTGTACCGGTGGATGTATAACTTATTTTTGTACGTTTCTATATGTATAGTTTACTTTGTATTTGTATAAAGGTCTTTGAATTATTCAAAAGTAGAGAAGGTAGCTACTTAAGCACATTTAGAATAGAATAGATCTGGGTCGATCTAGAACACGTGTTATACTTACAAGCAACGCCACGTGTAAAAAAGTTAAATAATAATTTAATCGAGTAATTTATGAAAATGACAAAGAAGCAAGTAGGTATTTGGCTATCAAATATATTATTTACTTAGTTGTCGTACCTATAATGTTATTTTCTGTTACGCATTTTAAATAAATCCTAGATAAATAAATACTTGATGTATGTATGCTTAAATTTTTATGACAATTTAGCCAGTCCTTGGCTTACTTTCGTAGTTAAAGCTGCCGTTAAAATACTCATCGTGACAGAAGATAATCAAACGTGAAGAATAAAATATTAAAATAAAATAACCTACTACATTGTAAATATTAACATAAAAATGGTATGAACCGTAACGTAATATCGAGATACCTCTTGCGAAGCTATTTTTAGGTTTATTCCTAGTGAGGAAAAGACAAGGCGATATGGATAATTTGGATTACATTATAAAAAGTTTATTTTGGTTCTACAGAATTTAGCTACACGTTCTTACAGACTGAAAATATACTTAGTAACTTTAGAAAGCGTTTCAGTTTACTACGCCCAACAATCCAACAGTATTTCTAGGCATCTGACGAATAAGCTATTGATCATTTTACTTGATAAAATCAATGAACAAATATAAAGAAAAAAGTACTTTTATATAGGAGTGCCGCAAGGCTTAATGTTAGGTCCCATACATTACAACCTAGTTTTAAATATACAGAACGCAATAGTGTATATAGAGCTATTGTAACTTTTCATACTAAAACGTGTTCTACTATTAAAATTAGTATGAAAAGTTACAAAAGCCCCTCAGATGCAATAGCCCCGCCTCACCTTACTTAAGCTGTTTGCAGCGTTAAGAGTCGGAATAGCGATAAGCCCATTTGACCTGAATTACTGGAATCCAAGCAAACGCTGGTTTATGACGTCACAAGAATACGATGGACGTCATTAAAAGATTTTTAAATAGATCATGAAGATAAAGCTTATGCTACAAATCAAGGCGATGATATATCTTTTATGGGAAAAGAAGGCAGACGAGCCAGCGGGTCAACCGATGGTAAATGATCATATATGGCGTTAACTTTAAAAAAGATAGGTACATAAATACTTTAAAACACTGGTTCAGGTTTCAATTAGAATATTATATCTATATCTATAGAATCACACCCCTGGATCGTAGCACGTGGAAGGAAGTGGTGTCTGCCTATCCCTACGGGAAAGAGATGTGATTGTATCCAAGTATGTGATGCCACGAAAACACGTCATTTTATTTGTTTATTTGTTCTTCTTTCAAGTCAATATAACCTGAGCCACGTGGCTTGAATAGGTTAACGTACTTTTGCTAAATATTAATAAAATATTTAAAATAATAAACATTCTTAGATTTAAATATATTTGACGAATAAATAACGCGACCGTTAAAGTAGGTACATCATGATATATTTATTCAGGTGTTAAAACTATGACTGGATATTAATTACTCGGAATATCACCTTGGCTATAAAGACCTGCCCGAACATGCTTCGATTTGTCACGACGCGACGAACATAGCAACACTCTATTCCACTTTGTCTTAACCATATCGCTATCATATTGTCAAAGTTTTGGTAATTCTCTTAACTAGGGTAAAGAATGCGGCCGTATCGTCAATACATTTTAAACTATTCATTTTTAACCCCCGACGCAAAAAAGAGGGGTGTTTATGTTTAAACGACTTCAAAAAAAGGAGGCGTTTCTCAATTCGACCGTATATATATATTTTATTTTATTATGTGTGTTCGCGGATAACTTCATCGTTTATGAACCGAATTTGATGATTCTTTTTTGGTTGAAAGGTGATATTCCAAGGGTGTTATCATGATAAGGAAACCAGGATCTGATGAGGGGATCAGTGAGGAATTGAGGGAACTCCTCAAATATTGTAGGCAAACATATAGCGATTTTAGTATTTTTAGTGACAACCCCAGCATTTGCATTGCATTCAGAAAGTAACATTTTCTGAAGCGGAACTGATGATGAAGACCACAGATGGCCACCGGAACTCCTCAACGCGTATTTACATATATTTGACGCGATGGCTGTATATATATTAATGCCCTTGACTGTATAATCAATCATTAATTCTCATATTTCTGGCTCCTCAACTGTACAGATATTTTTGTCGCTTTGGAAACGTTAAGTTATTTTGCCCTTGACTGTACCTACTTTTAATCAATTCTGGATTATGATCGGGTGTTACAGAAAAATCACATAAACTGAAGCGAAGCGAGGGCGGCTCGCTAGTCAGCTATAAATAAAAGGAATCGCACTTAAGTAGGTATATAGAGTTAAATAAAAATATTTTTATTTCAAGAAATGTTCATTCAAGGACTTTAGTTGTTATGCCACTATGGAACCCTGTCATAATGACAGCGTCAAACCACATGAAAGAAATTACGCCAAAATTAATGCGAAATTAATTTATGCGACAGGGTTCCATAGTGGCATAACAATGAAAGTACTTGACTGTACCGAGTAGGTAAAGTTATGGTTTCAAGATTAACCACGAAACCCTAAAATTAATTATCAAATCGGAACTCGAGCGAGTTGTACAAAAACTTTAATCGCCCATTTGTATGAGGAAACGGCAAAGGTCAGGAATATATTCCGATAACTTGGTTCCCATATCCTCTAATTATGTACATTTCAAATTTGCTTTAGCGCGGGTCGAACTGCGTAAAAATAGTTTTTTATGGTACCTATACCTACACCCGGACGTGGAACGAATTTCCCAAATTAAAAAAAAAAACCAATGAGCTTAAATTTTTGGGACCACTTTTTGTTGCCGACTGTGCTTTCTTTTTAATAATCTCATTTTATTAGTAATAAAAAACATAAAATTAGGTTGACGCACCAACCTACTAGAAATATAGATAAAGATATCTGCGAAAAAAACACGTATTTACACCACTACAAAAAAAGAAAAAACTGCAAAAACTTAGTTTGGAAAGACGTTGCCCTACCCGTCGCCTTGACTGGGGTGATTTTTACACCCGTATTCACAAACGTCACTATGAGGTCTCACAGTGCTCACGAACGCACAGGGTGGTTCAAATTGTCTCATAAACAAAAGGTCGGTCAAAAGGGACCAATCACAAAGCTGTATTGAACGCAGTGCGTTTACTCAAGAACCGTTAGTTAAGAACTTAAGAACCACATCTAGATAAGTTTGATGACAATCGATAAAAAAAACAATAGCTATCAGTTCTGAAACTACTTTCAGAGCCATTACATCAGAGCCCCTAGACAAGATACATTACGGCAACTAGCGTTTCTATTCGTTTCGTTTTTAAACCAATCGCGTCACTGCTAGATCACGTGACTTTTCGTACCACGTCATCTACCAGTGACGGGATTGGTTTAAAAACGAGTCGAATAGAAACGCTAGTGCTTTAGGACTAGGACTAGGTAGCAAATACGACCAGAGGGCTTTGTCTAACGCACTCGCAATCATGATCGTGTTCATTTTGAAAATCGAAGGCTTGTCTGCATACAAAATGAAAACAATTGCTCCACTTTGAAGCCGGTTGCGATTGCGAGTGCGTTAGACAATAAGCCCTCTGATCGCTTTGCGACTAGGTACATCTCGATCTGACTACACCGCTTTGTGCCTAGATCGCTATACGACCAGATCGCTTTGCGACTAAATCTTAAAAAGTCCGAGTTGCAAAATGACCACGTCGTTTGCGTTACTAGATAGGTTAGGTTCGTAAGCTACATTCAAATACCCGAAGGGCAATTAGCCCAGGAATAGGAGCCCCGCCATGCGGAGCTCCGTCGACATTGCTAAGACAAACAAATTGCTTATTTAGCGACTCTGACTTTTTGAGATTTAGTCTCAAAGCGATCTGGTTGTGTAGCGATCTAGGCGCAAAGCGTTTCGAGATGTAGTCGCAAAGCGATTTGGTTGTATTTGCTACCTAGTCATATCGAGAGGTGGACTTAAAGCTTCTATCCCGTTGAGAGTCGCCAGTGTGTAAAAACAAAAACCATACTCACCCGCAATGAGTGTCCGTCGCTCAGGTCGTTACAAAGCTTAAACAACTACTATCAGCCTCTTATATAGCCTCCTTATCTACCCTATTATGACTCCCGATCAATACTTTTATCATATATTTGTTTTCCTCCCCGCTTTGTTTGCCAGCTTTGTCCTATTAAAGCTGTTACAGAGTTTTGGGGAGTAAGAGTTACTGGATACGGTCTGTCTGTCTGTCTGTCGTTTGACAACCAGAAGAGTCAGTTCGGAGCAACAAGCAGATAGTTTTCATCAGAAACATATTTAAAACAATTAAGATATGTGTTACACTTATAATTTAATTTAATATGAACTTTCCACGCTGTATATGATAATGACTTTGCAAAAAAACTACAGCCGGCCGCAAAAGCATGTGGCAAAAATGAATTTTTTGAGAGAAAATTATTCTGCTGAAACTTTATTAGATAGGGTTATGAACACAACAATATATGCTTAGATTTCCTTCTCCTCAATGTCTATAGTACCATAGACAAGAAATTTACACATCTATAGACAACAAGGGCGGCATAAATCAATTTAAAATCAGTGTTAAAGGTTCATATTAGAATGTAAAAGCTTGAGTTTATTTTAATGCTAATTTTAAGGTAGCAGGCCAAACGCATTCAAATCGGTAGCTTCGGTGCCCGGTCACAGGAAACTAAATATTTATGTCATAATTAGCATATTCTTAGATATGTATCAAACGGTCTATGAAATAGATCTTCAATCAATGTTCTGCTAACATATTGTTATTGCAAAAGTTTAGCTTAACATTCACGTTTGTAAGAGGGTGTATCAATCTGTTTCTCAAACTCGATTATTTCGCGTAGCAATTTTTCCATTTTACCCAATGGCATTTTTTTCCATTCATAATTTTTCGTGGTAGCATATTTTTCATTCTGGATTTTTCACAGTTACATATTTTCCCATTGTAACGCCGAAAAGGCCGAAATAGGTAGGTAGGTTTAGGTTATGTTAGTTTTGCAGCAGGCCCCCAAGGGCCAAACCACCCAGAAGTAGGTGCTCCGCATTAGCGGAGCACCGTCGACTCTGTGGAAATTATATAGCTATTCCGATAAATACAGATTGGGAAATTATGATACTGGAATTATTTCTGCTGAAAAAATATCTTCGGCAAAATAAGCTTCTGAACAAATAAAAGACTGGTAAATTTTGCGTTTGGAAAGATAGTTACAAGAAAAAAAATTTTTTGGGAAAAATATCTCCATTTTTTTACAGAATATGTGTAATGACTAATGGCGGATTTATTAACAAATCTAAAAGTAAAAATATAAGTGGAGTCCCGATCAATAAAACTTTTTTTTGAACAATATTTGGTTTTACATACACGCGTTATATTTGGTGTGTTTATAAAGCCTAAAGAAAAACCACAAATAATAAAAACCAGCCAAGTGTGAGTGGGCAGTATCCGAAACCCTTGGTGAGCGGGAGCAACTCACACTTGACTGAGTTTTTTTTATGCAAATTACCTCAGACTGCAGCGAAGCCTGCAGTTCTTCGGTTAGCCTCTTCAATGATGCAATCTGAAAAAGACAATAATCAAATTAAAATGATATTTTAAAACTTAATTTCTTTCACATTACTTGACGTTGACTTGACGCTACTTCAGTAAGAAAAGGTTGTATTGTGGCTCAACGAATAAAGTCCATGATAGTACAAACTACACTACACCACATGCAGGTTTTCTTATGTGCCAGCAACAAACACTTACGATGCGAATATTCCATTCCGAGTTCTGACCTATTGGCTGCGCGCATTTAAATCGATTCCAAATTTAAATTTTAAAACGATAGCGCGCCATTGGACTGTGCTTTTTTTTCAAACCATTGACAAATAGTTTCCGTCCAGTGTTTTTTTTATAGCTATTGCAGGGGTACCATGGGACTTACATGTATTTAAAAGGACCAATTTCATATTGCTATATTTTGATTGTCTTTTAAATGGAAAAAAAAAACTATTTAATGTACATTTCGTCATTAACTGTTGATTACAATGAATGTTATTTAAACAATTAAATTCATATGGTTTTCAGTTCTACGTCATCTTTTTCGCGCGACAATAAAAATAATATTGTGCCGATAATACTCGTGAGTACATTCTGAGAAAAGCAAATACCTCTGCGTCTGCGCAATTACGAATGTGCACAATTTTAACGATTTCTTTAATTACGATTTGGTTGGTTCATTGGTTGACTAGGTACTATTAAATAGTTTAAATACGTTACGGGATCAAAACCGCCATTTCTAACTTTCTTGTAAAGTGCAAAGAAGTTAATAAATAAGGGCCGGTGCAAACCAACTGCGCAGTTCGCTTAGATAGACTGCACGCCAACATAAACAGGGTAGTGAAGTCCAAGCGGCGAGTTTAAGTAGTCCCGTCAGAGCGAGCAAAACACATTTTAGCGCGTGCTTTCTCAATTAGGCAGCCTTATACGTTCGAGAAGCCATGCTGCCAAATTGAATACACGCGCTGAAATGTGTTTTGCTCGCTCTGACGGGACTACTTAAACTCGCCGCTTGGACTTCACTCCTGCATTCGCTCACCTTTGCTTTTGAGAGAATCACTACCCTGCAAGCCGACTGCGCAGTTGGTTTGCAGTTTTGATGCAGTTACATCAACTGCATCAGAACTACCCTCGAACTGCTATTTTGCAGCTGGGTTGCAGTTCAAATGCAGTCCGTCTGTACCGGTCCTAAATGGTTATTTGTGATACGTTTGTACGAGAAATGAAACTCACGTCACTAGGCTAAACGAAAAGCAAAACTCATGCAAATCTGTCATTTGATTTCAGAAAGGTAATTCAATTTCAAATCAACTTGCTCGTTTATTAATTACATTGATCTTTTACAAGGTTTTATTTAACTTCACTTGTATGCCCTGGGACCCAATTCTCGTGAATTCGAGATGATTTTTCATGCGAGATATGTCAAAAAAATGTATACAGTTGACAGTGCATATCGCATGAAAAATCATCTCGAAGTCACGAGAATAAGGGTCCTGGAATTTTGCAAGTTGATTTTGAACCAGTTCGATCAATGGAATGGGCTGAAATTTGGAATACAAGTGTAAACCTGATGACAATATTGACGATGCAATATTATGGTAGCATCGAGCTGATCTGATGATGGAGTCGGAAGGTGGCGACGGGATCTTTGCTGTACTTGAAGCTGGGTCCACATTTGTATCATTTCGTCGTATCGTATCTCCGTCGCGTTGCACCGACGCGTATCAAGATCGCTAGTGTGGACGCACAAACAGCGCGATCATGCGGCGCGCCGTATCTGATCGCTCGGGATCGATGTTGATACGCGTTTATTATATACCCCGCACACTCTCGATCGGATACGCGTATCAAGATCGGTAAGTATGGACGTGTTTTGATACTGTATCACGATACGAAGTTATGATTTGATACGCGATACGCCGTGATCGCTCTCGAGGCGAGGGGATACGGATAGCGTCCACACTTAATGATACGGCGTTATGATACGATACGCTGCTACGCTACGGTTAGTATGGACGCATTTTTTCACATGACGATGGTAGTGATACGGTGTGCCCAAAGTGAGCGTCCATACTTAGGATACGCGAGCTCGATACGATACGCGTCGTGATCGTGATCGGCAAAATGATACAAATGTGGACCCAGCTTAATATGTGTACCTTCAGTCGGTTAGTTTCGTCTTGATAAGTAGTTACAGTCGGCAACAATAACTTGTCCCCAAAATGAAATTTTTGACAGAAACTTAAGTACTTTGTTTTAAATACTGTACCACAGTAGTGCGAAGTTTCTTTTCCATTTATGGACGGATGCGCTTCCCATTCAAATATATCAATATAATACCTAACAAACACATATTATTACAAAAAAAAAAACCGGCCAAGTGCGAGTTGATTTTTTTTTTTATATTGGTATATATCAGAGTATGGTTTGCAAAACTTTTTTTTTAATTTCCTCATTTGTCTCTCGAAAATAACACTTATTTTAAAAAAAAAATACTTTGTGTTTGGGTCATAAATTTACATATGTGTACCAAATTTCAACTCAAGCGGTCCAGTAGGTTCGGAGCAAATTGGCTGTGACAGACGGACGGACAGACAGACGCACGAGTGTGAGTGTCCTATAAGGGTTCGGTTTTTTTTCAATTTTTTTTAACGGAACCCTAAAAATATGCTGCGCAGAAAAACAGTAGATAAAATGTTTGAATTCTATTTGCCACCTGATTTAAATAGAATATAGGACAAGATTAGAATCGCAGATCGGCATCGGCCATTGACAAATATTACCTTTTTTATAAGCAGCCATAGAGATGTAAAAAAAAGGTTGGATAGGTCGACGATGTCAAATGGCACAGCGAACTTTGTGAACGATTGTCAATAAAAACTTTTTTCTTTACACTTTATTATTTTACTAGCTGAGCAATTGCTGCACGCGACTCAGTCCGCGCAAAAAAAAAATAGTTTATGTTGATGATAATGAAATCCATTCATCCCTCAGCAGGGACATAGGGCTCGTAGAAGGGAATTCCATTTCGCTCGATCCTGAGCAACTACCTGAGTTTATGTTACTTTAGTTAATATAGCATTCTACTGGTGAAAGAGCTTCCAAACTCTGGTCTGGTCTGGTCTGTTAGTTATTGAGATTATTAATTACAAAGTGAGTGGAAGGGTCGGAAGGGGCCGCCCTAGGCGTACTTTTTCGAATCAAATCGGAGAAATATTGGAAAAGGGCCGAATTTTAAGTACCCGAACGAAACCGACGTGCGTGCATGACTCGTTGTATGAATGTAGAAGAAGCGAAAGAGATTTGTCAAGATCGTAGCAGGTGGAAAGAAGTGGTCTCTGCCTACTGCTTACCTACTTTTGTTGCCGACTGAACTTTTTTTTGCAAAATCTTTATCTGCTTATTAAGACCGAACTAATGAGTCCCAACACGGTGGGTCTACGTCAAGTATAGCGGAGATCCTGTCGCCACCTTCCGACTCCATCATCAGATCTGGGGCTCTACTTTGAAATCAGAACTTCGGATCGCCCCGTCACTTTCTTGCGAATCGGTGACGCGTCGAGAGCAAAAGGGATAGCAATAGACGAAGTTCGAATTACGGATTTCAAAGTAGTGCCTCAGCTCTTAGATACCCTAATATTGCATTGTCCTCGAGTTTACACATGTGGTCCAAATTTCAGTTCATTCCGTTGACGGGAAGTGGGTCAAATTTAACTTGCAAGATTTGACCCTAACATACATAATATATGTACATACATTGCAAGTTAAATAAAAGCTTGTAATAAAATAAAGTTAGAACTCAAAGGCAGTCCCCATACAAGAAACGTGTTTCAACTGTTACTGAACCCTTCGTGTTCGAGTACGATTCGCACTTGGCCGGTATTTTCCACCTATCTGACCTTTTATCTATGCTCTATACCGATTTAAATAACCATAGTGCGCAGCTATCTGTTTATAACCTTACAAATCATTTGTTATACGAATGCATTTTTAAAACAGTTTCACTTCCTTTAAGTCCATTGATGAATTCAGTAGACTTATTGAATTGCAAAATAAACCTGAAAATACGTCAGCAGTGCGGCGTTCAGCGCACGGAATAGAAAAAACAGAGGAAGTGGCATGAGCTTCGCTTAGTATCAGACCTGTGGTCGCCAATACTCAAACTATCATAAAAACAACACGCCGCCATGGAAAATGTTTTTGGTGCGGCTATCGTTTTTACACTCCAAAATAGCAGAATAAGGCATGCTTCTAGATTTATTTCCTATTTTAGAAATATCGAAATAAGCGATCGATCGATCGCGGCAAATGTATGGTAGGTTGCGCGGAACTCCGCATAACCATACCACACGTTACATACCCACTTGACACTTGTACTGTTTTTCTGTTCTGTGGTTCAGCGCTAGTAGGTATTTCGGTCAAAAACGGCTGAACAAATTTGGATGAAAGGACGATGGACAAAAATGTCCACCCACCAACAGAAATGAGACATGTCTCAGTTTATACATTTTAGCAACATGATGTATTTTAATATTTTTACTATGACGACGATCGCCCAATGTATGGGGTTTTCTCAGAAAATCATAATCGTAAGTATCGTATGGAGTTTGTTTAAAATAAACACATTCTAGCCTTGGTTTTTTTGTGAGAATCTCAACAATATATTTTTATAATATTAAGATAAATAGTTTTGAACTACTGGGCCTAAAATTTAGTTTTTTTTTTACTTATAAATTTTAAAGTCTGATATTTAAAGTAAAATAGGAAATTTCTCAAAACGAACGGAACCTTCTTCACAGCACGCACTAGTCTGTTTTTTAGGGTTCCGTACCCAAAGGGTAAAAACGGGACCCTATTACTAAGACTCCGCTGTCCGTCTGTCTGTCTGTCACCAGGCTGTTACTCATGAACCGTGATAGCTAGACACTTGAAATGTTCACAGAAAATGTATTTCTGTTGCCGCTATAACAACAAATACTAAAAACAGAATAAAATAAATATTTAAGGGCTCCCATACAACAAACGTGATTTTTTTGCCGTTCTTTGCTAACATTGTATAGATAATGGTACGGAACTCTTCATGCGCGAGACCGACTCGCACTTGGCCGGTTTTTTATAAATTCTAAAGTCTATGGTATTTAACGTAAAATAAGATATTTCTCAAAACGAACGGAACCTTCTCCACAGCACGAACTAGTCCGTTTTTTTTAAATCTTTTGTTCTGTTTAGTTGCCTTTACCACTACTTTTAGAGACTGCAACCCTCAAGTGGTTATATCAGGTACAGTTATTACCGTAGGGTAGATACGATATCTATGTTTGTCTTTGGTATCTGATACGATACGGCATACGATAATACGGCAGGGTTCGTATCGCAACGGTATAAGGTTGGTGTTAGCATCGTCCACACGTGGTTTTTTGTTAAATATAGTGACAGACCGCTTTTCCGTGAGTTGAACTTTTATGTTTGGGTGTATGCGGGTGCTTTGGAATAAACAAAATGGCCGACCGGCGATGGTACAGCTAATGTTTTAAATACTTAAATAAACTAGAATAGGAAAAAGAAAGTTTTAAAAGGACGACACGAAAATAATACAATAAGTTAAAGAGAAGCATTTATACGGAAAGACGGCGAATACGTTTTTTCAAGGCCGATTTTTGTTTAACACCAGGGGCCCGTTTCTTAAAGCGTATTAGTCTAATAATATTAGTGTTTTGTCTCGTAAATAACACAAAAAAATGAGACAAAACACTAATATTATTAGACTAATACTTTACGAGAAACGGGCCCCAGAACTGGTGCCAAATAATGGAGTGAATTAACTATTTTATTGTGTGGTGTTTGTATGTGTTTTCATAGGTTTTCTAGACATCTGTGATCTGAATTGTTGTGTTTTAGCAAAAGCCACAGTGCTCGAAAATATGAAACATTACCAGACCAATCGATCGATCGTCGATCTACGGCATCGATCGATGGTAGAATTGATTAGTCGACGTCGTTCGATAGTTCCTACCAGACCAATCGATCGATCGTCGATCGATAGCAGAATGGATTAGTCAACGTCGATCGATAGTTCCTTCATCAATTAAAACTATCAGACCAGTCGATCAACTTCGACCGGCAATCGATCGATTGGTTAGTCGAACGATATCCGTCGATCGATAGTTCCTACCAGACCATTCGATCGACTTCGATCGACGTCAATCGATGCCGTCGATCGGCGATCGATCGATTGGTCTGGTAAAAGCCTAACCTTTCACCGATAATAACTTCTGATAATAAACCGCCTTAATAAGGAAGGCACTCAATGATATATAGAAGCTTCGTCTGCTAAAGCTGATATGTGATTTGGTCAGGTTGTCTGCATTGCTATCTGAGAGGGTATACGCGAGCAGCTTGTCTAGGTATTGACGTACGCTGTACTGCCCTCATTAGTAAGGCCGTATGTCTCATAGAGTAGTGAATGAATTAGTGACCTTATTTCTTAAGACAGGGGGTTCTATTTGCTTTGACTATCCAATTGCGCATGCGTCCTTTTTATTTAGGAGGGTATAAGCATAATAAGACTAGCTTAAGAAGTCGTCGTGATGTTATCCGAGGCCCTAGCCAAGATGCATTACGCTAACTAGTGTTTCTATTCGTTTCGTTTTTAAACAAATCACGTCACAGGTAGATCACGTGACTCTTTGTATCACGTCATGTACCAGGACGCGATTGGTTTAAAAACGAAACGAATAGAAACGCTAAGTTAGCAATTTATCGAAAATATGTACGATTGATGTATTGTTAGCTGATGGCAGGTCGCGTCAACAACTTTATGTCAACTCCATACATTTCAAGTAAATATAAAACAGAAACATAGTAGAGTTTGCATTACACCTTGTCTAGGCCTACAACTTACGTCAATCTTATAGGTACATTCTGTCTCTTTTCGAAAATCGCTAAAGAGTTCCCAAAGCGGTCATTTGTGAATGACAATGTTCACGTGATTGATACCCATGGAAGCAAAAAATGATCGTTTACTTTTGGTAATTCAAGAGATTGTCAACCATACTGCGGTATTGAAATGACAGCAAATGAAGAATTTGATCGACTGCAAATGACGCGCCGTGCATTTGACGGTCAATGATAACAACAAATGACAAATGTTTTCAATGCGGCTGAACGAAAAACTGAAGCATGCAGGAATGATACGCCTTCAATTGCCTGTCATTTGAAACGATCAATCACGTAAACACCTCTTTAACTAAGCATTATGCATGGTGTACTGCCGTTTGGCCAAATTCTTTTTCGTCAAATGTATCATTTCGTCAAATGTTTCATTTGGTCAAATGCTATTTTTTCCGAAACTGTAAATATTTCGGGATTTATTTCAGAACCATCGTGTAGAACCCATTGAAATTGTTATTGCAACTTATTGAATTTGTTAGTTACACGGTATTAATTATAAATCTCCCAACCTACATAGTACATAACTATTTAAAAGATAAATATAATGGCGATCCTTTCTTCACAGGCATTATTTTTTCCCAGAAGCAACGCAATGAACTGTAATAATAATAATAGAAACTGACAGTTCATCCCAACAGTTTGTAACAAAACAAAACTAACTGCGGCACTCAGAGACGTCAATTAAATTTAATGCTTGTTTAGTGACGTGTTGTCTTATTCTATTGCCGTAGCAAAGAAAGTGACAGCAGCAACTTTAAACAAGCATTAAATTAAATTGACGTCTCTGAGTGCGGCAGTAAGAGTTACAATTTTACAAGGATCACAGGAATTTATTTTATTCTGCTACAGGAACAATGAGCTGTATATTTATGTAAAGCAAAGTGATGCCGCACACTAATAAAAAATATTGTTTTGTGAGAAGAACAGGGGCTATGACGCAAACTGATAGAGACATAGGTTGCTTTGCTTGTCTGGAACTGCAGTGTGTAGGGTCACTTGTGAATTCAAAACAACAATATAGTGACATAGTAGGTCTAGCGAAGGTCACATAGATGTATTTTAAAACAACTGGCCACAAATTGCCAAGGACTAATAAAGTTTGAGAGCCTTTGCTCAGCAGTGAGACACTATTTACAGACTCTCAATTAATAATTGGCCCACAATATAAAAAGTATGCAATTATTTTAGGTGCACATATTTAATTATAAAGTAATTAATCTTTTACATGTCATTATGCAACAAATGCATTAAGGCATTTAACAGCGAGAAAATATTATGTAGTTAAACCATATTTTTAATGCACAATCTTGATAGTAAACAACAATGCAAATCCAAATATTTACCTAAGTAATTAAATTCTAGCACTATTCAATGAAATATAGTCCTATCTATAATGATAAAGATAAGAAATTCCTGGCATGACAACCATATAATCATTGAGGTAAAAATGCTTTGAATAAATATTGTTTACAATAACAACACTCTTAAATCGCCTATTCAGACACTTTCCAAGTATTTCTGCGCAATTTGTAATTGGGAAAATGATATGGGTACACTTTAAAACGCATAAACAGCGCGACCTTCAAACCGACTATGAGATTTTTCTTGAAAACCACGGAACAAATACTGAAACCTAACCTAAGAATCAACTGTCAAAAGACTCGTATATTATGTATGGTTATACAGGTAAAACATACCTCGAGCTCCTGATTACGGCATTTCTCTTCAAGCGCCTTTACAGGAGACTCTGCTCCTACAATATCACCACCAGAATCCTGCTCAGGACCTTCAGATAACACCTCAGAAGCAAAGTTCGTAATCTGCCCTTTTAAACTGTTCAAACTTTGATTTAAATTAAGCCACGACATCTTAAACGTCCCGCATTAAAGCCACATATCACTCTGGAGGATTTTAAGTATAATTCTGAAGGGATAATCCGAGTAAACAATAGTAAAATTGCATTATTTTGCAATGGTGACAGGACTATGTCTAGTTGGCAAAACAAGTCGTTCTTTGAAGTTTGACGTTTCTCAATGCAACATTCTCGTTCTCGCTGATGTCAGCATGACGTAAGAACCGCTATATGAACGTTTTAATCGGTATCTCGAACATGTTGACACTAGCCAACGCCGCGCCGGCGCACCACTACTGCCGCCATTTTCTTCGCTTGACAGCAAGAAGTCTGAATTTTGTTATCATCATTTCTATTATTCTCACATTTTCAAATGCATTATGAAATAGTCAACCCGAGATAAATACATATTTTAGATATCGTAATTCATATTTAGTTTATCTAAGTGTAGTGAATTGGTACATCTGTGAAGTTTATACACTTAACCTTACCCTGTTTGCAATGGATTTCGACGAGCCAAATAAACTGTTAAATGCAGATTTTAATGACGCTAACATCTTTTCAAGTCCAACAATGGTTGCTAGTAATAATCCTGACGATATTTTACCGGGATATAAGGAGGAATTGACCACGAAAAAGGCTTTGGAACTCTTAATTGAAGGGACGCTGAAATCGAAAGTGTGCCGCTATTGCCTAAATATTGCTCCTTCCTTGTCCGAACTGGATCAAGTACTTCAAGTAGCAGGATCGGGGTCACTATACAAAGTGACTATACGAGAAATGGTTGCAAGTTTTCATCCATTTAAGGTTAGTTAGTTTTATACATCAAGTGACCTACTTTAAGGTTGAGCATTGCAATTCTACGGATCATTGCCGCGTAATACGATTTCACAGTTATGTGGCATCATTGTTCACTGCCCTGAAATATGTAATTTCTCTCATATTTCAAATTAAATTCCAATCAGATCTGATATAGGAAAGCTCAAATCATTAAAAAACATATTTTTTTTAATTTCAGGCTTCAAAAGATAAAAATTTACCAAGTAAAATCTGCGACAAATGCCTTGACCACACAATAAGTGCTTACCTATTCACCCAGCAGTGTGAACGATCTGAACGAGCTTTACGGAACTGTTTTGATGACATGTATGAGAAACTAGAAAAACTGGATCCTCTAGATAGAACTAATAAAAGGGGACGTCAAAAAAGAAACCCAAACTATAATGTGATTTACACTGATAACAGAAGAGTTGTTGATTACGCACAGCCGGTCATAAGCATTGTAAATGTCCAGTCCGTATCTTTGAGTGAAGAACCAGCAATGTCTGAGTTAGAATGCCCTAAATGTTGGCAATTGTTCTCTAAAATAGAAGATTTGATTATCCATGAGAAAACACATCCTAATAGTATGTGGTTCAACTGTCGGTTGTGTGGCAAATCATTTGTCAAACGTATACAGCTTAAAAGACACTTGAAGCAATCGCACAGCAGACCGAATAATAAGACTATGGAAGCTGACATTGATGTCAAATTTCTATGTAGGACATGTGATTTCACGAGTACAGATCACAGTTCTCATTTGCAGCATATGGAGAAGCATAAATTCCAAACGGTTTTGGAACATTTGGTTGAGAGGGATATGGATAAATTGTGTGCGGTTTGCTTGGGCAAGGAACCGAATCTGGTTGATTTGGACAAGATGGTGTGTCTACATGGTGGATACCCAGGCGCCACGGGTGATAAAACTCTGTATAGTATTTTGGGAACTACAATACCAGAGGTAAGTCATTTTAATTTAAGGTTTTATGTAGTTTTGTTAGTGCTATCACTCCATGACAAAATATCAGTCTAAGTCAGTCTTCTTTTTTTTTATTAATGGTGGTTCACCACAGTAATCTGCAATGATTTCACCAATGTCAATTGAGTGGGAGTAAATAAGTAAACGCTGGACAACTTTAAATCGGCCATCTTCCCTCTCCAAAGGTTACAAGACCTGTCTAAAAGTTATTCGACTAACAGTTATGGGCTTTTAAACGCTTTCTAAACGAGATATAGTAGAGATATATAGTAATTCATATAAATTATCCTTGAAAAGTCTACTTCTATTGATAGCACTTGCAGAACTAGTTAGCTTGTTCTTTTAATGTTCTTGCTAAAATATTTTTTTATACTAAATTGTGTTTGTAGTTGATTTATTTGTAAGGTGCAAGTACAGCACGCATGTGAGTTTATGTCCATTGGGGACTGAGGCAAAGCGCGGTAGTAGCTCCCCCCCTGCTTTCACTTGGTGCTGTCCTTGATGTGTTTACGTGACTACTGCATTCCTCAGGATGGTATTTGAACTCGCGCGCGTACTGTAAGGGGTCTACATTTTCGCATTTGGGTAAAGGATAAGGTTACAGTCAGGTCAAGATGTTAGATGTGAAGCCGTGTGAAAAGAAATTTAATCTAGTTTCAGCAATTGCTGATTAGTACTCTCACAATACTTTTCTTTCATTTAAAGTACTCCTCCTGAATAGAAGTTACCTCATAGGGGAGATAATTTGTTAATCCTCCTTGTTTTAAATTTTTACTTGTAGTTATTTTAAAATCACCATGTATAAGATAAGATATAAGATAAGGTTTTTATTTGTAAAAAGAAAACTTACAATAAGGTACATAATAATAACTATGAAGTATAACTATGAAGAAAGAATCATTACTCAATACTCAATACTCAATTATTATTACTCAAAAGTATACATAGGTTATTAATAGTATATTTGTAAATATTTATTTGATCTCTGGCGTAACCTAAAGTTTTTATGCCGGCACTTCACTTGGTTGTTATTTGTCAAATATTATCGTTGCATCTCTTTCAATCAGTATGTCAAACGAAAGAGATGTAAGATCAATATTTGACAAACATGGCCAAGTGAAGTGCTACCATTACAATAAATATCTAAATATTATAGTAAATTAACAATATTGTTCCAAATATTTTAAAAAGCTCCCTGTGACCGCCGGCAGCGGGGCAGTGCTCAAGCTACCAGTTGTTAGGGCTTCAGAGAGAGGAACCTCTTCACAATATGTGCTATGTTGAGGAGTACTGCTTAATATCAGCACAATATTTAAAATTGCAAGTTGAGAACTAATTTCTAGTTGTGAAATTTACTTACACAAACAAGTCATAGCTTTATGGATTCTTGGGGCGGAGTGACCAGAAGACCTATCGACCGCCCGTATGCTCTGGCTGGCGGTCCCCACTCATCTTCCACGAATGCCTTAAATTTGGTTGAGCACTAAAAATCCAGTTATTGTTTCCTTTCACTTAAGTTACTCGAACTGATTACTTGCTTTAAATTTAGTTAAGTATGTATATCTAGCTACTATTTCTTTAATTTTCCCTCATTATTTAGCCATCAACATCAATTCTCTTAATTTTCTAGAGAAATTCATACAAATATCAAGAACTTCATGTTCCACATCATGCAAAAGTACTGAAGTTTGTTAAATTGACTAAAGATAAAAAAATTGACAATGATAAGACTACTAACATATCAGAAGAAAATGAGAGTAAAGTCAATGTCAATCAAATTGTCATCTCAAACCCATTAATAATTTCAAATGAAAAATTTGATTCTGATGAGATGTATTTGTTCTTTTTTTCTGATCCAAGCCATTACAACGAAAAACAAATTAATTCAATACAACCAAACCATATTATTGAAGTAATTGAACACAAAGAAAGTAAAGAACAGGAATCTAAAACAGGTAATGTAGATACTTTTGTAATACCTGAAAATGCTGATGATAAGGATATTTATAAAATGGATAAAGGACGAGAGGGAATAAAATTAGAAAGTAAAATGATTGAAAATACTGAAAATATTAATGATAAACATCAATATCCAGTCATAGATTCAGTAAACACTGATAATGCAAAGGGAATAATTAATGATGAAGAACTATGCAAAACTTGCTGGATATTTAAAAAACCAACCTGTGTATCTTGCTTGGAAAAACTTACTAATGACAATGATATATTTGAAAAAACTGACATTACAACTGAAAAAGAAATTATGAAAGAGTGTAAATATTGTTGGGCATTCAAAAAAACAAAAAGATGTGAGATTTGCAAGAAAAATAACAATGCTGAAGTAAATGTAAATGTGATATTTGTAAAAGATGACATTACAACAGAACAAATAATAACAAAAGAATGTAAATATTGTTGGGCATTCAAAAAAACAAAAAGATGTGAGATTTGCAAAAAAGAGAACATTGTTAATACTGCAGCTTTCATAATTGAGCAAGATGTTATAAATAAAGAAGTTTTTGATATACCAACAGATTTCCAAAGAAAGAGAAAATTCATGGATGGAAAAATTCAATCTGAGAATAATAAGTGGGATTGCAGTGTTTGTCTAATAAGCAATATAGCAAAAAGACAAACTTGCCTCTGTTGTGAATCTAACAAAGAATTTCAAAACGATGTAATCAAAGTTAATTTTGATGGTACAAATCCTTTTAAGATTCCCATAACCGATAACCATATTGATCAAGAAATAGATACTAAAATGGATGTTTCACCAAAAAATATAATCGATATACATAATAAAACTATTGAAGATACTTCAGCGTCACAACAAATGGAAAAATGTTTACCTACATCACTAGAAACATTCACTTCTTCTAGCTTAAAAGCTGCTGAAGATAGAATGGAAATAGTTGATGAAGATGCAAGTCCAATAGTTATTCCATTATACCCTAATCCCTTTTCATTTAATATTCCAGTTCAAGATAATGTCAGGTTGCAGAGTTCTGGTTTGCTTTTTAACATTGGATCAAAACCTCCAAGGCAACAAGGTTCTAGAAGATTTGCAAAACCTATAAGAAAAATGGCCTATCATAAATGAGATATTGTGCACATTATATAAGCTAGTTTGTTTAATTGTACAGCTATTTTGCTTAAAGTTATGTTCAATGTGATAAAAATACTGATTGTTTCATACCTTCAAAAGGAGAACAGATCAGAATATATAGTAATTTCAAGAACTGTTGCTTTGCAGCTTAGCTTATTTAGTTTTCTACCAGATGTAGCTCTGTCCTTTCCTGTAGCTTCAAAGGACGCCGTGGGTATTCTCCCGCTAGCAGATGATGTTTTTCAGAGGATTGTGAGGCGAGCAGGACTTAAATCACGTAGCTGTTTAAAGTTTTACATAAAAATTAATCAATATAACATCTTAATTAGATTTGAATAGTGTTGCACTTATAACTAAACTTCTTTGACATCTTTGATTTTCACGATTATTCATGTTGTAGTTGTTATGAAAGACTAGGTCTGTATGTTTCCGTTTTCTTTTTTAATTGTTTATATAAAATATTTTCTTGGAAAGGAAACTTACTAAGACCTAGTTTTTCATAATAATAATAATAAAGCCTTTTATTTCCTTAACAATATTACAATAGTGAAATCTTAAATTATATTTTAATTTACACTAATAAATTAAAACAATTTTTTTAATACTTTAGTTGTAACTATATTTCATAGAAATAAAGCAATTAATTGGAATAAATTATAAAACATTTTTACATTTCTATTTGCATGCAACGTGCCATTAGTATGTCGTATTTACTTAAAGTAAAAGATGCAACTTGATTAAATGAATGATAATTACTACTTGCATTTAAAAAAAATGATTGATTTATACATTTTAAAAAGTTTGTAGATTTAGTAACAGTAATTAGTATAATTAATATAAATACTTTTAAGGCATGCAAAATAATCATTTATTTATTTTATTTCAATTTAATTGATTAATCAAAAATTGATATTTTTTTCCGTTCACTAATAATTATTAAGGACCTCTCAACAAGTGAAGGCCTCCTCCATTTGCCTCCATATAACTATCCTTTTTCATAATATCTATAACATGTTCATAAATCAAAAAAGTTTTAGGGGAGAGAAACATTACTGCATTTAGTATGAAAATTTTAAGCTTAACAATCCTCTTGGCCTTCGGGCAACAAATAGGGTCAGATAAAAACAATTTAGCAGAGATAAGAGTTAGCCGAAAATATTAAATTAGTAGACATTTCAATTTGCTTCTTAAAGTCGTTCAAAAATACACAATTAATAAATAACTTACTTTAAAGTTACATATGCAATACTCAATTTTATTTTCGTATTTGAAGACATTCACTTGTTCTTATCCTACACTTACATACAGATATTTTTTTTGCATTCTCTTGGGATAATAAAAAGGTATATTCTTTATATCATTTTCAATATGGAATAAGTTTTTTTTTTTAAGTTTATGAATTAAAGGAAATGTTTATTATATGAAGTGCAATTTACATTATGATACATACATACATACATACATTAAATCACGCCTGTTTCCCAGAGGGGTAGGCAGAGACCACTTCTTTATTATGATACATTTAGCTGATCATTTATTTTAATTGTTATTTCCATGTCAAACAATCTTTAATTGTGTACCTACTTTCCTACCACCCATGCAAAGAGGGGTTTTATAAGTTTGAAGCCTATGTCCCTCTGTCTAAGTTTTTTTTAATTGATAGTTAGTTTAACTGGGGTGGGTCCTAGCTCAAGTTTAATAAAAATCGGTTTTAATCATTATATTAACTAACTAAAGGGCCGAATCTTAAGTACCCGAAACCGACGTGCACGCATGTCTTGGTGTATGAAGGTGGAAGAAGCGAAAGAGATTTTTCAGGATCGTAGCAGGTGGGAAGTAGTGGTTAACGAGCTTTTGCGAATGAAATATATTCAACCTTGGTAATAAGAATATGCAAAAAGTCATACTCTTTCTTTATCATGGTTATAACCTCATTGTTTGTTTTTAGTTTAAACCCACTTCTTTTTGTTGCAGATGAATTCTCCCCACAACTACACAGGGACAAAAATATGCGAAAAGTGCCTAAACAATGCTGTTACCGCGTACGTGTTTATAAACCACTCGATCTACACAAGGGAGAGGCTCAACACTTGTGTTACCTCCATGCTAGATAGTCTAAATAAAGTAGACGAACCAGAGGGTAACATAATTGTAGAAATAAACAAAGAATCTATTCTACCTATTAAAGAAGAGAATTACTTTGATGAGAACCTTCTCCTAGAAGAATATGAAATAGATGAAGATAAACTTAAAGTAGATGTACTTGAGGATGAATTTAGAAAACCAGACAGTGAAGAAAGTGAGTCAGAGGCATCAGAGCCCGGACTTAAAAACTATATTAACACATTCCTTATGGAGGATACTGTTAGCAAAAATTTTGACCAAAATAGTGAAGATTTAGATATCTTTGATGATGAAGAGTTTAAGGTTACAAGGGAATTTATTCCAGAAATAGATAATCCAGCTAAGAGAGTCACTAAAACGTATACTAACAGACGTTTGGTTAATGGATATCAAGCCAAAGAAGAATCAGATAATGAAGGTTACCATTCACTAGATGATGTTAGTGAGTTTCTAACATTTAAAAAGAAAAAGAAGCCTAGTAAAAAATATTACAAATATAAATTCAGATGTCCTATATGTAGCAAAAGCTTTGTCACTGATTTCCATTTGAAAAGACATGTGGTTAAACACGTTAATAAAAAAGTAGACTGCTATATTTGCAAAGAAACTTTCAATTCGAGGTTCCGCCTATATGAACATATTAAAATGTCTCATATACTGGACAAAACTGTGTGCTTCCCGTGCGAAGTCTGCGGCAGAATGTTCCAAAGTGAGAAAAAATTGTATATTCATGTGAAATCTCACTTGTCTATACAATGTCATTTGTGCGACAAAATCTTTGTCACTCAGAGACACTACGACGGTCACATGCAGCGGCATGCCGTCAAATTAATCCAAACTAAACATAGTCACAGTCAAATTTGCAGTTTCTGTGAAAAAGATTATTCTGATGACAACAAACTCTCCATACATGTGAATAAAGTGCATTTGCAAATAAAGCCTTACTCATGCGACATGTGTGAACGACAATTCTATACGGAAGGTAACTTAGGTAAGCATAAGAAGATACATAATCTGAAGTCGAAGGAAAGCTGTGAGTTGTGTAAAAAGAGGTTCAAAACTAGGAAAAGTATGGTGATTCATCTAAGGAAGCACACAGGAGAGACCCCTCACCGGTGTCCATTGTGTGGCAAAGCGTTTTATTCGGAACTAAAAGCCAAAAAACACATGAGGAACTACCATGGAGGTACATTGTACTGTAAATTGTGCAAGAGCGTATTTTCGTGCAAGTATGATTTGAAATCACATGTCATCATGGTGCATAATCACAACGCGGTGTTATAGCATTCGTTTAAAACAAGTTTAATTTAAGATAGACTAGCAATAAAATAAGTATAATATTGGACAGGAAGTAATATAGTGAATTTAAAAGTTCTAAGCCTGATATAAAATCTTTATACTTATCTAAATAATAAACAAAGTCCTTAAGAGTACTTCACCTCTCAACTTTTATACATACATACACTGCGCCTGCGTCGCTATTCTAACGCACTCGCAATCGCAACCGGCTTCAAAGTGGAACAATTTTTTTAATTTTTACATTGCATTCGGAATTTTGAACAATTCAGAATTATGTAGCGCCAGTACCCATCTTTTAACTGTATACGACGACAATAGGGGTGTGTCGTAGGTAAAGAAATAATAATTCTAATTAGTCCGTCAGTAAGATTATCAAAAAATATTAAACACATATTTTTTGCTTTATCAAATCAATCAGAATTGACAAATATAACGCGCATCAAAGTTCGGGAGTGGGGGCTCGTGACGTCACAACTTTTTGATAATGTAAATGACGTACTAATTAGAATTGCTCTAATTTCAGAACTGATATCTTGAAAAAATGGCTTTGGTGTCGTTTTGCATATACCTAGTTAATGAGGAAATATTTCTGAATTTTATCATTGGGAAATCAATTACCTTATATAAAATTGTTAGAGCATTCGGCCTTTCCTTTATCCGGTGTTCGCCAAGTGCCGCATCTGGGATATGGAGGCAAGTCAGGGAAACGCCAATACGCGTTGTCGGCAGTAATAGGACAGGCTTAGAATTTTTAATTCCACTCTTGTATATATAAAGCTGGGTTTTGAAGGATCTGTTAGGTCGTGTTCGCTCTAGGCTAAATAGTTTGCGGCTTAACTTTGTGGGTCTACGTTAATTACAGCTGGTATTGCCACCATCCGACTCATCACATTGACTTTTAAGAGAGTTGTAAAACCACCCTTAAATGCCGGACAGTTACCAGCAATAATATATTATCCAACATCGGGCGCAAAAATATCTGTCACGTCTTTATTACTAGAGTTATTAGAGCGTGTCAGATTTGCGCCCGATTTCCGATAATATATTATTGCTGGTGAAAAACACAAATTTAGCTCCGTTCGAAAACGTTCCTCACCCCCTAATTCAAGTCAGATTTCCACGATTTTTGAAGTTGTTATAAAAACTAGGTTTGTACGTTTGTGTTTATTTTTTTCGAAATATATTTTCTTGGAAGAGGCCTAGTTTTTCACAATGTCTACAACATATTCAAAAATCGTAAAAATCGGCGGTTTAAGGGGAAAGAAACGGTATCGCATTTTGTACGATTTTTTTTATGTTTCACGTTCCTCCACGATTACCCAAATTTCAGCCCATTCTTATGACTTTCATTGGTTTTTTTTCTGGTAGACTGGTTCGAATTTGACCTGCAAGATTTGAACTATGCGTTCTATCAAAAACTAAAAAAGAAAAGTAAGAAGAAATATCTAGATAATTTTGGACGCTTACTGATGTGACTCAAAGAAAGCCACAAACTGAGTCTAGAAAACATGCCCTTCTCTCCGTTTGTTAAAACAAACTTTCCAAACCTGGTTCACAAACACTTCTAGTTTTGATACATTTATCTTGTATTGGTCTAACCACAAAATAATTATATTTACTCTTAAACAATAATAAAATTAAATAGATTATTTATCATACTTAGGTTAGTGTCTATTTGTTTAGAAATAAAAGCGTTGGGTAATAATAAATGTTTTTTTTTTATGATTCCCTTAGTTATACCATTGTTATTACCATGGTTACGGTCATTCCGGATATCAGTCTTGGTTTCTAGTGAACACTTGACATCCTAATTTGTATATTAAATCGGTTAGGGCGCATAACGTCCCACTCGCAGAATGTCCCTTCGTCCCTTTCGCGAAATGTCCCTTTCCTAAATGTCCCTTACGCAAAATGACCCTTCTGCAAAAGGTCCCGTTCGCAAAACGTCCCTTCACATAAATAAAGTCCCATTCGCAAAATGTCCCTTTCGCAAAATGACCCGTTCGCAAAACGTCCCTTTCGCAAAATGACCCGTTCGCAAAACGTTCCTTTCCATGAGAAGACTCTACTTAAACAAGCTTTTTCCAGGCGGGACATTTTGCGAATGGGTCATTTCGCAGACGGGACGTTTTGCGATAGGGGCGTTATGCAATAGGGACGTTTTGCGAAAGGGGTGGGACCTTATAAGAAAGGGACGTTTTGCGAATGGGGTATTTTACATAAGGGACCATTTGCAGAGAAGACGTTTTGCGAATGGGACGTAATTATGCTGGAGGGACGTTTTGCGAGTGGGACGTTATGCGCCCTAACCATTAAATCGTTAAAAATGTTTTTATAACAAAATAAGTTTTGAGACTGATAATGTGTCAAAGATTTCATTTTTATCAAATCACTAAAAAAGATGATTAATATTCATCGACTTGTTATTCATCAACAATGGCGTTTCATTTAGCATTCTATGTTTTATGATAAATGTTTAGAACTCAACTACTTGTTTAAGTAACTATTAAAATTTTCATGAAATTTGTAATCATTTAACAGTTAAATTCACGAACTGTTAACGCTAATCGAAATAATGAAAAGGATTTCGCTGACAGCAATTTGTTAGCAGAAAAACCGGAAAAGTGCGAGTCGGACTCGCCCACCGAGGGTTCCGCACATCTCTCAATTCAAAATTTGTACCGCCGTTCCTTGCATAAAGACCCTGTTTTTTTGTGATTTAACTAAAAATGTACAGATTTCAGATTTTTTCCTATACTTGTAGTAAAAGACGGTGTTACTTGCCAAATTTCATAGTTCTAGGTCAATGGGAAATACCCTATACATTTTGATTCCCACGAGAGTGTCGAAATACACGTTTTTGGCGACATAAAGGGCCGTATCTTTTTTTTACGTGAATGTTGAAGTTTGATTTTTTCACAGCTTCAAGGGACTGTAGACCGGAGTATGTGGTTTGAATTTCAACTTGATACCTTCACGCGTTCCCGAGTTAAAGGGTCTTGACAAAGTGATCTTATAAGGGTTCCGTTTTTTCCTTTTGAGGTACGGAACCCTAAAAATCGTGGAAAGTACAAGAAAAGTTAGCCACTGTTTGTTTTTGTCACTTTTTAAGCTTTTAGAAAAACTTATGTACCTACCTATGCAACGGTTCATAATTAGCTCTTAAGGTGCGAGTGCCGAGGTTAGAGCGCGAACATGCGAGCGCTGCTCTAATGACAGGCACGAGTACCTTAAGAGCTTATTATGAACCGCGTAAGCGGAGCTCCGTCGACTGGTAAATTTGATGGTGGGTTTGGCATACGTGCGTTGCCGGTTTTTTTGCTGGACAAAATGAAATATTTTGCTTACCTACAGATTGCTTACCAAAATTTTATTAATTGTGGGTCGCTCAATGCAGCTCAAAAATTTAATTTGCTGACCAAAATAATTTAGAGCAGTTCACTATAACATTAATTGCAGACAGGGGCACGTTTTATAAAGCTACAAGTTACAATTTTACAGGTCTAAACTGGCAACACTGCTCAAATGGCTGGTCGTCATTGGTCGAGGTTGTGTCAAATGGAAACTTGTAACCTGTAAATTGTAATTTGTAGTTTTATAAAACAGGCCCCAGATTTATAAATGTTTGCTAACCATAAGTTGCTTACCAACTAGCTATTTTGGCTGACCAAATACATATTTCTGTTTATTTATTGTCATTTACTTTTGCCCTATATTCCTAGGTCTGGTAAGGTACCAATGAAGCATTTACTTAAAGTTTAGGTAAAAATTGTAATACGTGTTCATTATGAGCTGTCACAGGAATAATCTTAGATGAAACAGAGTATAGTAGGTTGTTAAAAATATTTTTCATCACACTTGCTCGGAAAGGGTGTTATAACACGCAGACGTCTATGGCAGTTATAGCCGATTTAGCTAACGCGGGAGTTATGGATTTTTATAACTACCTAGGGAGTTATGAGTTCAGTTTTAAAATATAGAATCCACTCGTACATCATTTCAGACTAAGGAGGTGTAAATTCAGCCAAGGTTTATTTCCTATATACAAAACTTGGCTGCAAACCAATTTTACTGTATAATTAAACTTATACGGTACATTTATCTGCATTATATTTATATTTTACCATTGTTTCAGAGACTGCAATTATTTTATTAAATTTCATTTTGAAAATCGGTACTATCTGAGGCCCGTTTCACGAAGCTACAAGTTACAAATTACAAGCGGAAGTCTCTTTCTAATTCGTACTGCTAGAAAGAGGGTTCCGCTTGTAATTTGTAACTTGTAGCTTCGTGAAACGGGCCACTGGCAGTATGGCCTGTCAAGTTTAAAACTAAAACAGTTCTAAGCATTATCTATTCTGTTGAAGACTATAGTGAAAATAGTTAACAAACTCTTTTAGCGAGTCGAATTAATTTGTTTGATTGTTGTTTTTTTCTCTCTATTTTTTTTAATTTCCTCGCAAATGTGATGAAAAACATTGTGTGTATCACGGGCAGTACGGGGATTGCCAACTCGAGTCATTAAAAGCCCTCCGCCTTCGGCGTCGGGCTTCTAATAGCCTCTCGTTAGCAATCCCCGTCTTACCGCCCTTGATGCACAATGTACTATTTCACTTCTCATGCTCGTAAAGTCCTTCTTTATGCTGGGTATAGGCTGCATAAAATCGCATTTTATGCACTAGTGCATAAAGTAAAATCTTCGTCGAAGACCAAGGCAATCGGTCCAACAGCCACACGAACAACTTTAACTTCATAGAATAACCTCTTTACTTTATTTCGTTTTGTTAGGTATTCTAAGACCAAGGCAGGGATACCAACAGCCAAAGTATACAATAAAACTTCATGAAATAACTTATAATTTAAATTTTCTTGTATATACTTAAGGGTAAGGCCGTAGATTTTGCCACTTTTTGAAAAACAAAAATGTCCCAAATTTTAAATACATATAAAAAACAAAGTACTTGATACATTGTAAATTAAGTATTTTCACTGATTTATGTATTTCTTTAAATCTTACAATGTATTCTTAATGTTAATGTAAGTCGAACAGTTACAAATATACAATGAGTTTAATTCATCCAGTGCCCTAAATTTCAACAAAAACACGCTGTCTTTTTGATTCATTTGAACACAACACTATAAAACTTATATATTTTTTGTATTGGAGGTCTAATTAATTAAGAACTACGTGAAATATTTGAACGTTAAGCAGCTGCTTTGTGGTGGCAATGTTTTAAATACGCGTTTTTAGTTGTTTTAATCACAATTAAACAAACTGTCTTTACATTTTCACTTATATGTTACTATTTTCTATGTTACCATAATTTCGCCTAGCTAAGTATTTAAAACAGTATGGTAATATTTTGTAATGACACTGGCAATACCAAGTACCCGCGACACAAAGAAATAGTAAAAAAAGACGGTTTTTTTGCGGTCTAGACTCAGTCAAAGATGGACGGGTGTGTTTCGGCAGTGGATATTTTTGTGAATTTTGGCGTTTTCAAAGGTAAATAACAGTTTTTATTTCACAATGGTGATGTAGTACTATTCGTAAGTGACTTATAAGAGCGTTATAATATGTCTTTGTTTAAAATTCGCTAAGTTTTCATATTATTGTCGATTTATAACCTTGAAAATCCCACTTCTACGTTACTTTTACGTAACTTCTATGTTACTGGTAACGTTGATTGTATGTTATGTAACATAGAAGTGTTGTAAAGGTTTGTGCATATTGAAAATTTTATACTTTTCTGTTTGCATGCCAAAACTTGCCTACTTAAACTTTTTTTTTTCTACAGTGGAGAAAATATCCGACCAGATTCCTTTTTAACCGACTTAAAAAAGGAAGTTCTTTGTTTGACCCGTATGTATGTATGTTTGCATCTTTGCGATAACATAAACTACTGCACCGATTTGCAAAATTCTTTCGGAAATATAATCCTCGTACTTTTTAGGTGATTCTTAAATAATACACTATGACTTTACAGATGCCGTTGACTGCAGCTGAAAAGCCTTCCTTACTTTATTTTGATAAGAAGCAAAGTTATGGTTGTTTGTTTATTATAAAAAAATATTGTTAATTACCTACTTTGAACTTAGTTGTTGATAGTTATCTCAATAATATAATAATAATAATATTATTCTATGTTTTATTAAACGGACCGAAATTTGAACTTTTTTTTATCCAAACAAGTACATCTTATGACTTTCACGTCAAAGAGTGCGTTATGATATCGCCCTTACAGATATTATGTGTCGTGAAGCGTCACACGATACGCCTGGCAACCCTACAGTGACGTCACGAATTGGATGCGGGGAATCCTAGCTGTCAGTACTTAAGTGAGTTCATTTTTATATACAGATTCCAAAGTTGAGTTTCGTGCGAAGTATGAGTGTACAATATTATTAACCAGATAAATGAAGTGCTGAGTTGTGCCTGCACCTCGCTTGCTACATTAAAGCTAAGTATTACTAAGTATTACTTACTAAGTATTTCTAAGTATTTCATCAGTTCAATGTCTAGATGCCTTTTACAGAGAATTTATCAATCTAAGGTGCTGAGTTTATGTTCACATGTTCATAACACTACATTTACACTATACACTATATTATTCTGAATGTCTGACATATATTACTATTATTGTGTATTGCCTTGAGCTCTCGGCCGTTTCTTAATCATTATCATTCTCTCATGTTTCTGATTGTGTCCTGGCCGGACTCTGGTGTGAGTTGACGGGGGACTTGAATGAGGAGGTAACTTGGACTCCGTTTTGTCTTGGCCCGATTCCAGTGGGAATGTACGGGGGACTTGAATAAGGAGGTAACTTGGACTCCGTTTTGTCTTGGCCCGATTCCTGTGGGAATGTACGGGGGACTTGAATGAGGAGGTAACTTGGACTCCGTTTTGTCTTGGCCCGATTCCAGTGGGAATGTACGGGGGACTTTAATGTGGAGGTAACTATAACTCCGTTTGTCTTGGCCCGACTCCAGTGGGAGTTGACGGGAGACTATTTGACACTCTTTTGTGTCCTGGCCGGACTCTGGTGTGAGTTGACGGGGGACGAGTGTGTATGTGTAATGATCTGGTTTAATCAAAGATAGTTAGAGCCTAACTCCCGTAAAAGGAGACGCCTACTATGCCTGAATGGGTTTATTTATTTATCCTGTATAATGCACATAAATCTGATATAATTCTCTCTTATTTCATATATTTAAATAGTCTACATATTTCAGCACTTAAGAGCCACCCCGTGTATGATGGAGGTGTGGCTCTCTTGGTGACACCATGTCAGTGGTGTCATACTTCACTAAACTTACAGATGGCGAAGCAGTAACTCTCCCAAGTAGCAACTATACAATAAGCAGCTGGGTCTCGCGAGACACATCTCGTATACTTGTGAGTCTTTGAACTGAATTTATTTTTTCTCTACATAACATACCCCAATGAAAAGTATTTGTCGCCGTGTGAATGCTCTTAGTAGTTGATATGACGTGTGTATAGGGCTTACGCGGCGACAAAATGGTGGAGGTGCTGGGATTCTGAAAATCCAGAATTTTAATGGAACCATATTGTTTACATCAAGACAGCGACATCTGTTGGCGAGTAGCGGAACCATAATGCCGGGAAAGAAATAAATGTTTATTTGAACAGGATAACTTATAAAACCTAACGTCATCAGCATCTCAAGCGACGTTATAAATCTGAAATATGTATTTATAAATGACATGTGAAACAAAGATTGTATCTATCGTCTTTCGAAAACTATTTCACCTAAGAATACTGTGACCGGAAATGGCTTCGTTGGATTTGAGACCATATTTTTGGACTTCAAGAAAACTATAGTTTTATTCGTATCACAACATATTTATTTCTATAATCAATTAGGCTATACAGTTGAGAAACAGAGTAAATATTAAAACGAGAAATGTATCACGGTAATTTCATTCATTCAGCAATTTCATGAGCAAGTCCCAATTTATTTACTTTCTGTTTACGCGCGATTTTTATAATGAAATATGCAAGCCTATAGCTTTGTTATACAAAACAATGAAGCTTGATTCATCCTCTTTAAAATAACATAGGCGTTATTACTCCAGTATAAACACTTGAAATATACGAGCGATAAATGCCGTCCCTAGAGGGTCAAATTACCGCGGTAGACGCGGGGGGCGCAGCACTGGGGCCCGCTGGGTGCGTACCGGTATTGAATTAATATATCGCAATTCTTATACATGTTCCAGTAGTTGTTTGTTTCATTCGACTAGCAACACCAAGTTCGGTGGGAAATAAAGTTTGGAATTATTTCGCAGCGGCATAAGTGGAGTGAGCACTGAGGGAAAACTTTTGTAGTTTTGTTGTTATGTTGTGAGGTGTGCTTCGTTGGGGTGATTGTGATTAAGTGATTCAATAACATCAGGTAAGAATCATTCGGTGACTTCACATACATAATGTTGTTATATTCCCTACAAACGATCTAAAAGGCCTATGATCAGCTATTGGCGGCATGCTGTTACAAATGAGGCATCACTATTTCTTGTTATTTGGATGAAATAGTGAAGGCTGTTTACAGATATTAACGAAATAATAATAGGCACGGCCGATTCTGGAGACGGGTGCCAATATTTATTGTTGGTGTATATTAAAAGTAACGTAAAGAAAATGACCGCACGTTATTGTTTGAAATATTTAGCTAGCACAGTGATTGTTGTCTACTTGTTGTAATTCTTCTTTGTTTGTTGTATTAGTTCCTGAATGCGTTCACATACTTAGTTTAAGCATAATAGGACTTTGCTGTGACTACGTAGGAGATACCTAAGTATGTATCACTTTGATCGTGGCGCTTAGAGTCCTGCGCCGTTCCACGTGGTATTTTATTTATAACATTGTTGAAGGAGGCGTTCCATGTCGATATAATACGATGCAGGAAAATGATTTTGATTGATTATTTTACCCGAGAAGTAATACTTATTCGTGTCATAGGGTGACCATCTAACGCTAACATTCAAGAGATTGGTCAGGCCGGGTCGCCGAGTCGCTACGGTTAAGTGGCGCCGTTTCAGCTATTTGAAGAGGCTGACCTACCGAAAGTTTCCTGACTACTATCAAGGTATGGTGTAGTGTCCATTATTATATTACAGTTTCTTGAGACTTTACTGCCATTTGATTAGGTTTGAAGGGCTGTTTATATTTACTATCCATCATTTGTGTGTATAAAATAAGTTGTGTCATAAACAATATACCTAATTACATTAAATTCCAATTGGAAACTTGTTAAGAATCTAGCAGATGACTTAAGCATCTTGTTTATTTATTTCTCATTAATTGGACATTCAGTATTAATTTCAATGTTTCATACTTTGAATAATATACAATGTGAGTTTATTAAGTGTTAGAATATCTGAAGTATATCGACATAAACACAGTCAACAGAGTTAAAACAGTAAATTAAACTTTATATAAGCTTTAAAGTTTACAGTATGCAATCAACAATTTTAAATGAAGTTTGATATTAACAACTATTCTATTACTCCTAACTATTTATAAAATATGTACCTACTGAGCTAAATAAATTAACCAAGTGCTTAACCTTTATTCTTATTAGATTCAAATTCTTATAAATTCATATGAGTTATGCTTATTACTTTTAAATTTCATTTCATGAGGATGATAGTTTGGTAATAATGAATATATATGTTTGGTAATAGTTTGGCACTTACACTCATAGGTGATAAATTAAATCATTATGATATGAGTTTGCTTTCTGAAACGAGTATTTTTATAACTAAAGATCTTATTTGATTAAATTCTCACTTAAATAGAAATTCAATTTATTAATTATTTCTTATAAATATAATTGTGTGTTGCGGTATGTACATCCGTTATGTACCTAAGGAATTTCTGTACTGTTAGTAGCTATGGTTGATTTCAGCTTGTCAAAATGGAAGAGACTCTCATCAATAGACTTCAACAAATGATAGATAATATTAAAACCTTAAGTGATTCGGCTCTTGTACTTAATTCGATGTCCATCTTCGATGACCGTGACTTGAAAACAGCGGAAGTCACATGTCAAAAGTTGGAAATCTTTATTAATAGATTCAATACTGAATTAAATAATTACTTTAGGCTCAGCAATAATCCATCTGCGGATGATGTATCTCGTTTTACTTCTATACAATTAGAAGCAGAAGAGGCTCAAATTGAATTATCAATGAAATTGAAACTTCAAAAACCTGGACCGAGCGATACAGCTGTGATTTCAAGTAAACTTCCCAAGCTCAACTTGCCGGTCTTCGATGGAGATATACTGCGTTGGCAGGAATTTTGGGATCAATACAAGTCAAACATCCACGACAGAAACTTGCCAGATGTGGAAAAGCTGCTGTACTTGAAATCTTCGCTACAGGGTTTAGCAAAAAAGACTATTGAAGGGTTGGAAAGTACTAGCAAAAACTATCAAATCGCTATAACTACATTGAGAGAGCGATATGGCAAGGACAGTCAAATTATTGATGCACATTATTCTGCACTCTCCAAGATCCAGCCTGCGGACAAAGCTAATAGTAGTTGTCGAAGAGTGCTGAATGAAGTGGAACGTCATCTTCGAGTACTGAGTTCTCTGGGAGAAAATGTAGGTCATAGTCACCTGCGATTTCTTATATTGGAAAAGTTTCCTGAAGAACTGGTATATGAACTGAAGACGAAACTAACATCTTCTTCTATCGAAGAAATACGCAGGGAACTAGAAAAAATTATATGCGCTAGAGAAGAAGCGAGTCGTTTAGTGCAAGAAAGAAATCAACCTAAAAGAAATGACTTTACAATAGAAACACTTCACACTTCAAACTGGAATAACAGGATGGTACCACAACATGTTCAAAAAGTGCGCAGAACACCTTATGGACCACCACATAACCATGAAAGGGATAGATTTAATAAAGGTTTTAGGAATTTAAATGCACCAAGGAAATTTAATTACAAGACAACGGATAAGAATTTTAGACCTGATCAGAGACAAGGAGGACTACAGGGCAAGAGAAAACTGGACAACTTGAAGGAAGACACAAATCAACGCAAATGGAAACTGTCAAAATTGGCTTGTATCTTCTGTGGTGAAGCCCACTATAACGACCAGTGTAAAAAATACAAAGGCATAAAGGAGAGAAAGGATAAATTAAGAGATCATTGTTACAGTTGCCTGAGACAGGGACACCAGCTGAAGAAATGTACCAGTACTAAGTCATGTTCATATTGTGCTGGACCACACAATAGAGCACTTTGCCATAAAAAATTCCCCTTGACAACTAATGCGTCGTTCAACATGCATGTGAATACCAACAGTCAAACTATATTACAGACTGCAATTGTAGAGGCTAAGAAAGAGGCTGACGATTCTAGGCACGTACGCTGTCGCGTCCTTTTAGACTCTGGAAGCCAAAGAAGCTACATAACAGAGAAGATGGCAAAGAACCTTAAACTGGACACTGAGGAAAGGAGTAGTCTTTCTGTATATGCCTTTGGAGCCGATACTCCTCGAGAATATGATAGCAGTCTTGTCAAAATTCATCTCAAGTCAACATGCACGAACGACATAGAAAGAACGATTGATGCATACGTTGTGCCAGTCATTTCTCATCACGTACCGTATCCTCACGAAGAGGTTAGAAAGTTAGACCAGGATATACATCTAGCTGATGATGGCTCTTTAGGAAGCGAAATTGACATACTTATAGGAAACGACTATTACTTTTCAATCATATCTACAGACAAAATAAAGATTAAGGATAACCTTTATCTGGTAGATTCTGAACTCGGATGGATCCTATCAGGACAATGGACATTTAAATCTGAAGAGCCAGAATTAAGCGTTACAACTTACTTTCAAGCAAATTCATCAGTATCTAAATTAAACGAGCCTGATTTACCTCTGGACAAGTATAACTTGAAAATGCTATGGGAACTAGAATCAATAGGTATAACAGATTCTCCTAAACTTAATAGAGAAGAAGAAGCTCTAAGAAACTTCAATGAAACAACGCAATTTTTAGATGGAAGATATTCCATACGTTGGCCATGGAAAGAGTACCCGCCAAACCTACCATCAAACTTCGGAGTAGCCTTTGGTCGTCTTCTAAATCTTGTGAAACGTTCAGACTCAAAGTTATTGCAATCTTACGAAGAAACATTGAAATATCAAATGGATAACGGAATAATTGAATTAATACCTGACATTGAACGTACCACAGATAGACCAGTACATTATCTTCCACACCACGGTGTGTTATATCCAGGTAAACCCATGAGAATCGTATATGACGCTTCAGCTAAAATGAAAGATAGTAAAAGTCTAAATGAATGTCTCTACTGCGGACCATCTCTAGTTGAAGATCTGACTAGTCTACTTATTCGGTTCAGGAGTCACCAAATAGGATTATCTGCTGACGTTGAAAAGGCATTCCTTCAAATAGCAATCCAGAGTGAAGATAGAGATGTCACACGCTTCCTTTGGATTAAGGATATCACCAAACCCGTTACGCAAGATAACTTACTGCACATGCGTTTCTGTAGAGTTCCTTTTGGGATAATATCATCTCCATTTCTCCTGAACGCGACTATCAAACATCATCTTTCTAAAAACAGCAAGAAGCTGAAAAATATCATTGACGACATTTATGTAGACAATTTAGTCACTGGTACAGATACCATTAAAGAAGCTCTTAATTTACATAAAGAGTCCAGACAAGCTTTCCAGGAAATATCTATGAATTTAAGAAGCTGGAGCTCTAATTCTAAAGAATTTATGAAACAAATTTCAGACACTTGTGAACATGATGTTGTTAAAACCCTAGGTCTGGACTGGAATCTAAATGACGATACTATAAAATTAAGACATAAAGATTTAAAGGAAGCTAAAACTAAACGTGAAGTTTTGAGGAACATTGCTCAAGTGTACGACCCCTGCGGATTTGCTGCACCATCACTGTTACCAGCAAAACTATTTTTACAAGATCTATGGAAGGAGAAAAACATCAAATGGGATACTGTATTATCTCAAGAACTCTCTCTTAAGTGGGAGGAAATTAATAGCAATTTAGATGATATAAAAGAAATCTCTTTAACTAGATGTTTTACAAAATATTTGCCTGATGAAGACAACCAATTACACTGTTTTGTTGTGTCGCCGCGTAAGCCCTATACACACGTCATATCAACTACTAAGAGCATTCACACGGCGACAAATACTTTTCATTGGGGTATGTTATGTAGAGAAAAAATAAATTCAGTTCAAAGACTCACAAGTATACGAGATGTGTCTCGCGAGACCCAGCTGCTTATTGTATAGTTGCTACTTGGGAGAGTTACTGCTTCGCCATCTGTAAGTTTAGTGAAGTATGACACCACTGACATGGTGTCACCAAGAGAGCCACACCTCCATCATACACGGGGTGGCTCTTAAGTGCTGAAATATGTAGACTATTTAAATATATGAAATAAGAGAGAATTATATCAGATTTATGTGCATTATACAGGATAAATAAATAAACCCATTCAGGCATAGTAGGCGTCTCCTTTTACGGGAGTTAGGCTCTAACTATCTTTGATTAAACCAGATCATTACACATACACACTCGTCCCCCGTCAACTCACACCAGAGTCCGGCCAGGACACAAAAGAGTGTCAAATAGTCTCCCGTCAACTCCCACTGGAGTCGGGCCAAGACAAACGGAGTTATAGTTACCTCCACATTAAAGTCCCCCGTACATTCCCACTGGAATCGGGCCAAGACAAAACGGAGTCCAAGTTACCTCCTCATTCAAGTCCCCCGTACATTCCCACAGGAATCGGGCCAAGACAAAACGGAGTCCAAGTTACCTCCTTATTCAAGTCCCCCGTACATTCCCACTGGAATCGGGCCAAGACAAAACGGAGTCCAAGTTACCTCCTCATTCAAGTCCCCCGTCAACTCACACCAGAGTCCGGCCAGGACACAATCAGAAACATGAGAGAATGATAATGATTAAGAAACGGCCGAGAGCTCAAGGCAATACACAATAATAGTAATATATGTCAGACATTCAGAATAATATAGTGTATAGTGTAAATGTAGTGTTATGAACATGTGAACATAAACTCAGCACCTTAGATTGATAAATTCTCTGTAAAAGGCATCTAGACATTGAACTGATGAAATACTTAGAAATACTTAGTAAGTAATACTTAGTAATACTTAGCTTTAATGTAGCAAGCGAGGTGCAGGCACAACTCAGCACTTCATTTATCTGGTTAATAATATTGTACACTCATACTTCGCACGAAACTCAACTTTGGAATCTGTATATAAAAATGAACTCACTTAAGTACTGACAGCTAGGATTCCCCGCATCCAATTCGTGACGTCACTGTAGGGTTGCCAGGCGTATCGTGTGACGCTTCACGACACTCCCGAGGGCGAAAGAAATTAGAACAGGTTGACGAGGCTCTGCGTCCATTCCCTGATTTTCTCCAGGGCTCTGGTCGCTGCAGCGCGTTGAGGTTTTATTTGTGCCTCGTTGGATTTTTTACCGTTAAGTGATTCATTTGGCTCGGTAACCGTATCGACTACGTCCTGATCTTCTAGTGTCTCACTCAGGTCAATCACCTTTTGACCAGCTGTGATTATTTTAGATGCATTGTCATCGTTGAGTTGTGGCATATCTACATAGCCACTTTTGTTTGTTTCATCATCGTTATCAATGTTATCATTGATTGAAGTGTCACTGTCAATATTTTGATCCATAGTTACTACGGGTATGTCATGGTTGGCATTAGACTCAGCATTCGTCTCAGACTCTAGTTCCTCGACCTCTAAAGGATATAGTTGTGCTATAGATCTCGTGAATTCAGTGTTTCCTACTTTGACTCTCGCTGTACGACAGGCTCCGTCCTCGCCTTTTGAAAGATGTATAATTTTACCAACCTTCCAGTTTTCACGGTTTCCCGTATCTCCTTTTATTTGAACTATTTGACCAATTTCAGGCGTCAACTTAGATGTTACTCTAGGCTCCTTGGGAGAATGTCGGTACCGCTCACGTAAGCTGGGGAGATAACGATTGAAGAACATAGATTTGAATTCTTCTAGAATGGTCACACCTCTCTTCCAACTCTGTACAAGGTCCACTTTTGTTAAAGTCCCTTGTGTCATTAAAGTTTCAGGATCAGCGTCTAAAGTAATACATTTCTTCATCGCTAGAAAGTCAGAAGGTTTCAGGATGTAATCCTGCTCAGCATCAACGCAGGTAAGTGGCCGCGAGTTGAGAACGGCCTCCACTTCCTTCACAACCGTAAGAAGTTGACACTCAGATAGCAAATTCTTTTGCAAGGTCCTTTTCAAACAGTTCTTTACAATCCCTATGAGTCTCTCGTAAAAACCTCCAAACCAAGGGGCCAACTGAGGTATAAATCTCCACTTTATTCCTTTGTCTAGACAGTAAGGTTGCGTCAGGACTTCAGATGTAAGTTTGAAGTTTGTAGCGTTATCAGAAGTTATTAAAGATGGTATACCTCTTGTAGAAATGAATCTCCTTAACGCAAGCAGGGCTTCATTTGCAGTTAAGTCTTGTACAACTTCTAAATGGACTGCCCTTACAGCCAGACAAGTGAAAAGACAGATCCAACGTTTCCTTGATCCTGTTTCAGTTTTAACTAATACTGGTCCCAAATAATCGACTCCTGTAAAGGTAAAGGGATGGGAGTAGTTGATCCTTTCTGGTGGTAAAGCAGGTGTAGCTGGTAATTTAAAAGGTCCTCCTCCATGTTTGATACACCTAGAACATCTACGGAGTACTTTCAAGACTTGACTTTTACCTTGTGGAATCCAATACAACTCTCGTATAATGCTCAATGTATGGTTGACACCTACATGGTAGTTTTCTTCATGTACCTCCTTGATCATTTTATATGTGAATTCACACTCTTTAGGTAAAAGTATCGGATATCTCATGTCATATGACCAATTTGCATTCATAAACCTGCCTTTACAGCGTAACAAACCGTCAACGTCCATGAATAAGGCTAAATTTCTAGTAAGACTGATAACCTTCCCATTTATTTCATCTGGAAAATATTGCTTCTGTAAAGATTTTATTTCTTGTATCTTAGAGGGATTTTCATGGCTTCGGGTTTGAATGTTTCGTGATCCATTTTCTTTTGTCTGATCTTTAAGATCTTGTTTTCCTTTATCCTTATCTTTTGTGTTGTTAACTTTGGTAAGTATGTTTTCTGTGTTCGACAGACCCTCCCCGGAGAACAAGGAAATTTCCTTCAATCTGCTTGAAGGCCAAGTGTTGGGTTTCTGTAAAAGAAAATCAGGTCCATGTAACCAATAATATTTTTCAGATCTTGTTTTACCCGTGCGTGTACCTATGTCTGCCGGGTTCAATTCAGTTGGGACATATCGTATTATCAGGTTTTTATTTGCTTTAATTTCATTTACTCTTCTAGCAATGAAAGGTGGTAGAAGTTTTTCGGAATTAATCCAATCAATTACTATTTGGCTATCTGACCACAAGAACTGTTTTGTAATTTTTAGTCGTAGCGATTTTTCAACATATTGAATTAGACGATTACCAATGACTGATCCTAATAATTCTAATCGTGGGATTTTTAAATCTTCTCTATCTTTAATTGGTACAAGTCTCGATTTTCCCATAACGAAAGCTTTTCCTTTACTGTTTTTTATATAAACAACAGCTGCATACGCTTTAGTAGTGTGTTACTTTCGCGTTACTTTTACGTTACCGTAACATAGAAGTGTCTATGTTACTCTATGTTACAAAGTGGCAAAATCTACGGCCTTACCCTTAATCGTTTTTTATTTCCTTGCAATCGAAGTGAAAAGCAGAGTGTAAAACTCGAGCATAAAACCCATTTTACCCTCGACGTGACCATCCACCCTCGCCGCGCCGTACCGGCTCGGGTATATGCACGTCTCGGGTAAAATGGTACGTTTTATGCACTTGTTGTACAATCTACTATTTCGTAGTTCGTAGTCGAAAACCGAACTGGGATGCACGTTGCGTTGCTATAAAAATAATATATATTTTTATTAGCTCCATTGAAACTCATCATACAATTCGGACAAAACAATCCATGGCGTTTTCTTTAAAAAAATACAGCTACGAATTGACAGCTCAGCTCAGTGACGTTTGGAATAATCGATACGCTATCAGTCTCGAAAATAAACAATTTAATTAAAACTCATGAATTAAAACAAACATGGATCGAATACGAACTTTTAATAAAAAATGGCATCAGAACGTAATGAATTTGTTGCTAGGCAAAAACGTTTGCGGGTCATGTTTGCGGCTGGACAAGGATCTAGTTCAGTGGGATGTCGAATTTGTTTTGCAACGCGATGAAATCGTTACGGAGTTTTCTCTGAAGAACATCATGCATTTTACTTTTGGTTCTAAAGTAAGTTTTGCTTTATTCCTACTAGCATTTTTCCCTAGAACAAACATTGAAACATGGATCAATTCTATTCTACATTGTTGATTGATACGCCACTTAGTCAAAGGCTTAAAGATATATCTCTAGCTAGAGTTATTTATGTATGATTGTGAAATGATTAAAGGTCTATATCTACCGTCTCATTAAACTGCAGTTTATAAGTTTTTATTTTTTTATCTACAACTGCATAAAATATATCTATTACCTGTTTGTTAAAGAATAAAAATTAAGATCTGTTGTTTTCTAATGAGACTATTTCACTTTTCAGATAATGGATTTAGTTTCAACAGCAAAATTCTGCCAACAATGCATAGATGAGATCCTCAAAGCATACTTCTTTATGCAAGGAATACAAGACAATTATAATAATATACAAAAAATGTTGACAGAGATATCACAACAGATGAAATGGACTGAACAATTGGATGAAAGTGGTTCTTTACATGAGAATAAAGTTAAAATTAGTATTGATGAAGCTATGAACTTGACATGCAATAACTCAGAAGAAACTCCAAACCAAGGAACTGCCATAGAAGGGAATAAGAACAAAAACATAATAATCTTAGATAATGAATCACTCAAAATGAAATTAGTCAAAGATCCAGAGATGCATAAGTATTTATTTAGGCAAGTTAATGTTAAAGAACCTAAATTACCTGCTGGAATTACTGTAAGAAAGGTTAAAAAAGGTGTAGATATGACTAATTTTGCACCACATGAGTTGTTAGAATTAAACTGGGCAAATGAACCTGATTATGACACTGTAATACCAAACACACAGCTTTCAAAACAACTTCATAGCAATGAGGCTTTGATAATGAACTTAATGGAAAAAGCTAAATCTGTTGGAAACCACAGCAATTTTAAATCATACCTAAATTATCACGAAATGTCTAATAATGTCTCGGAGTCCTTAAACTTACATGATTCATTGTCAGTGAAGTTAGTACAAAGTCTACATTCAAATGAAGATTCAATGGATAGCAATGATCTTATACCGCAAGATTTACTTGAACTAAAATGGCCTGATGAAGGCGAGTGTACTACAATGAACTGTATGAAAATACCAGTTAAAAAACTAAACTTCAATGAGGCTCTAACGGTTAAGTATATTCCTAAACATATTGTATGTAAAACGCAAGAAATTGAAGATGAAATAGCACCTCATGAACTACTTGAACTAAATTGGAATGAAGAACCAGAAAATGTTGATGTAAAAAATATTTTGTCCGAAGGAACACAAGAGACACATAATATAGATCTTGCTAAGTGGTTACAGGATCAAGGAATGAGTATTATAAAAAAGAAAAAATTTAATCATGAAAATAAAAATGTACATTATATCAATGTGCAAGAAACAGCATACCAAAATGATAATGATACACAAATTGAGACAATTTCAACCAAAAACAGTGAAGGTGAGTACAAAAAAAATAATGAAGATGTTACACTTGTAAAAAACTTAAAGGATACCCAAAGTAGCTCTTCCATATTGGACAATATTCTTGATTGCCAAGTTAATGTAAAAGAAGAAGTAAGTGATTCAAAAGAAATAAATAATGCAGATATTCTCAGGTGTGCTCTTTGTTATTTAACTTTTGATGAATTTGAGTCTTATAAAAGTCATTACAAGACACATAGTGTAACAGAGTATGCTAAATGTTACAAGTGTCCAGAGAAATACCCAATCATTGAGTTACTGTCAGAACACTTGCTGTTAATACATTCCGAAAATATGGCTTATTGCAATGTATGTTTTGCTATGTTGGATCAAAACTACCTAGCCAAGCATATGAGCATGTATCATGAAGCAAATGCTAAAATAATTAATATTCCTGTTGAAAAGACTGAAAAACCTGATGTGAATAAAGATGAATATTGCAAAAAATGCAAACAACCTTACACAGTAGGCTCCTGTCACCCTCATATCTGTGTAAATATAAATTCACGTTGCAATGAATGCAGAAACGCGTGCATACACGAGAAATACTTAGGACACTACCGCAAGCAACTGAAAAAGAACAAAGAAACTTTCAAATGTATAGACTGCAAGTTTGAATTCAAAACTAAATTTGAAATTATTAAGCATGCCAACAAAGTGCATTTAAAACATAAACCGCATAGATGCAAAGTGTGTAATGTTAGTTTTTTACTTAAAACTTCACTAGGAAAGCACAATACTTTACATCATGCGCGGTGCAACAATTGTAGAAGAGTTTTCGAAGACCATGTAGCCATGAGTAAACACCGCTGTAGATATGCCTCAACGGATGTTAGATGTGAAATGTGTGGACAAAGACTAGATAAAACACGGTACCAACAGCATAAGCTCAATGCATTATCAGCAACTGACAAATGTATTCTTTGCCAAAAGATTATACCTATCAAATGTAACATGGCCCGACATATGCTAGACATACACAAGTTATGTCTAAAGATAGAGCCTGATGCAACTATATTTGAGTGTATAATATGTGAGAGAGATTTCAAGGGTGATGCAGACTTTTCACAGCATAGTTGGGTGCATGCAGGTGTTCATGAATGCCATGTCTGTGCTAAAAGATTCACGTCTAAAGCCCTATATGAAACCCATTTCCAAATGCACTTGGCAACACAGTGCGATTTCGCTAAGTCCTTCATATGCAGCGTATGTGGAGAACAGTTGATAGATAAATATGCCTGGGCCCATCATATGTTAAGTCACAACGATTATGAAAAGTGTCAGATATGCTCCAAATACATACAGAAAGAAAAACTTACTGAACATGTCGAGAGCCATGAGGTTTTGGAGAAAAAGTTTAAGTGCCCACATTGTCCATTGATTTGTAATAGTCACAACCAATTTGAGCTTCATGTGAACCGTTTTCACTTGCAAACCCGTCCGTACCAGTGCGATATTTGTAAGAAATGTTTCTATAGCAAGTATATGATGCGAGAGCATATTCATTTCCATGCAAAGCTTGAACAGTGTAGCTTTTGTGATCGGAAATTCGCTAGAAAGGGTAATTTGGATATCCATATGAAGGTGCATTGTAAAGCTACGAATAAGACACCATAATAAGAGGACAAAATAAGGAAGACTTCATAATTACACCTAGTTAAATAAAGGATGATTGACTTTTCGATGAATTCCTTTGAGAGGGGTCATGTTTTAGAAATAATTTGACTAAGGGCTGATTTTTCAATCCCCAGATAAAACTATCAGTCAGTTAAATGTATTACTATCCTTTTCTGAAGTCATATGAAAGAAAAGGACAGAGCTAAAATTTACCTTCCGGATAGCTTTATCTGGGGATTGAAAAATCAGCCCTAAAAAGTAGTAGTGTAAGATAAATACGAACTGGGTTTTTACGCCTATTATTGTGTACTTCGTTTTATTTTTACTACGGTCAAATTCCATCACGTCAAATTCCAACACGTCAATAACGTAGATAATGAAGTCGGTTAAAAAAGAAAAAGGAGGTAGGGATAAGTTCGCCTTTGTAGTTGTTTTTTTGTTATACTTATTGCCTGTGTTTTGTATTTCTTTTTTATTCTTGTACAATAAAGTCAATACATACATACATTATAGGTAGGTACAAAAAAAAATGTGTCAATATTCTAATTATTGTTATAAATTACCAGGGATCGGATATTCGGATAGATAGTTACCTGCATTTTCGAGGCGACGTTGTTGTTCAGTTGTATGGAGGCGGACTCAATCATAATAATTCATGAATAAAATTCCCGGGATTTCTAAATAAATAAATTACGCCATCATAAATTCATACAAGTATTTAAATTAATAATTTGAAGTTATTTTCCATGTATGGATTTACCAAATGTAATTTAATTAACCTGTAGCTAATTGACCTAACGAATTTATAGGAGCAAAACGGAACGTTTAATCCTACATCTAAAATTATTAATATTAAAGTTTTGTAGAATCCCGGTATACCGGAACTTATGTTATTAAAAAAATATTTTTAAGAAGCCGATGCCATGTTCGCCTATCTTTTTCCGGGATTTTGCCAACTTTATGTATATATCTATCCGAATTTCCGATCCCTGTAAATTACTTATTACCAGCTACAACTGTATTCAAATTTTAGTTTTGGCTACGTTTAAGGCAAAAACGTGCCAAATACCTGTAATTTATTATGTGCGAAAAAACGAAGTATAGTCAGGGTAATAAAAGGTTCGTCATTTTTGGACCTTAATAGCGTTGAAATAGAGTCGAAAACTGACGAACCTTTTCTTACCTTGACTATACCTACCTACTTACCTACCTGCAAGTTTTTTTTTGAAACTTGTAGATCCAATGCTAATAATATAAGATTCCATTTTGTAAGTTTGTATATTTACTTATTAAACAGAATAAAACTGTATTTAAAAAAACTGAGATTAGTTAAGAGAGAAGTTTTAAATCAATAAGAATTGATTTATAATTACTTGATAAGTTGTGCAATGTAAGAATAAAGTTTGTATGATCAATAAATGTTTAATCTGTTACCGTGTGAGTTCTAATTGTGTAACAATCCTTTCGTTTCTCTCGCTATATACAGGGTGGAAAAACGAACGTCACATGGACGGCAACTACCTTAAATATTGGAAATAAATTCCTTTTTATTGATTAAATACTCGTATCAATTGTTATTTAAATGTGCGTGTTATTAACATATATGGTCACTATCAATGACCCTTTCGATGTGTGTAATAAATAAAACACGACTTTATAATATTGTTTTGTCATATTCGACCAGTTCGATTCCCAGTTGAGAGGATTTTTCAAAAATCCAACTATGCAGTTTTTTGTTTTCAAGTATATAAGTCTGCTTTGCGTAGAATTTGCTATTTCCAATATTTAATGTAGTTGCCGTCCATGTGACGTTCGTTTTTTCCACCCTGTAGGTTAGCGCTTTTGTCGAGTAAAAATTCAAATTCAAATTCAAATGGTTTATTGCATGTCACATTACAAGTAGGTATTTATAGATGGAATTACAAAGATTCATGTGACGCCCTGCAAGGGTATAGCAACACAAGACAGTAGGGCTTTGTTAACACGTTACATCACTATCACTACATAGTATAAAACAAAGTCGCTTACCGCTGTCTGTCTGTCTGTCCCTATGTATGCTTAGATCTTTAAAACTACGCAACGGATTTTGATGCGGTTTTTTTAAATAGATAGTGATTCAAGAGGAAGGTTTTTATGTATAATAAATACTGGTTTATTGTACGAGTGTTACAGAAAACTCAAATAAACCGAAGCGAAGCGAGGGCGGGTCGCTAGTAGTATATAAAACAAAAGTAGCTTCCCGGTGCTGTCTGTCCCTATGTATGCTTAGATCTTTAAAACTACGCAACAGATTTTGATGCTGTTTTTTTTTAATAGATAGAGTGATTCAAGAGGAACGTTTTTATGTATAATAAATGCTGGTTTATTGTACGGGTGTTACAGAAAACTCAAATAAACCGAAGCGAAGCGAGGGCGGGTCGCTAGTTACAATTATACTTAACTTAATATTGCACACAGAATTAAAAACTAATACTATCTAATACAACTAATTGTTTGAATAAAAATAAAATAATAAATACAATAAGAGGCAAGTATAGAAATTATTCATTGCCAAATTTATCATTGAAAAATTCACTTATACTATAAAAACATTTATTACTTACTTAAATTAGTTACGGAAAGTAGTATTAGTGGGGTGTTTTTTAGTCGGTTGGTTGGCGCGTTCCACAGAATAGAAAAAACAGTAGAAGTGTCATGTGGGCGTGTAACGTGTGGCATAGTTATGCGGAGTTCCGCATAAGCATAACCTACCATACTTTTGCCGCGATCGCTTATTTCGATATTTCTAAAATAGGAAATAAATCCAGAAGCATACCTTATTGTGCTATTTTGGAGTGTAAAAACGATAGTTGCACCAGAAACATTTTCCATGGTGGCGTGTTGTTTTTATGATAGTTTGAGTATTGGCGATAACAGGTCTGATACTAAGCGAAGCTCATGCCACTTCCACTGTTTTTTTCTATTCCGTGGCGCGTTCATTAGAGGCTTGACTGTGCGGAACAAGCGGATTCGACGTCACTGGGCTAGGAGCATGGGGTAGGGGGTGTCCGGTGGCGACTGTAAAGACAATCGTTGCAGAGAAGAAGCGTTACAAGAAACTCCAGCACAAGGTCAAATAATAAAATACAATAATACTTAAAAGCAAGTTACATTACAAAGTAACTATGGTATTACTTTATTTATCTTTCACATTATTCATTCAACAATTTCTTCAATGATAATATTGCTAGCAATGTCATCATCATCCAACCTTGGCCGCCGGCCATCTTCAAACAAATGATAATACTCTCTGCCCAATCCCTCTACTTCTTTATGGTTAAACTTCCTGTCTTTATGAGGCCAATGGTACTTCTTGAAATGCTGTCTCATTTCCACCGCTATGTAAAACATCCTGTTACAGAACGGGCAAGCTATAGATTTCTCTGAATGGCGTTTAATTTTATGCGTTTTTAAGGCACTAGCTGAAATGAAACTTTCCGCGCAAACTTCGCAATAGTAAGGACGCTCTCCCGTATGCAGTCTCGTATGCATCCGTAGACAGATTTTATTTAAAAATTTCTTTTGACATATCTCGCAGTGGAAGCTCTTAGTCGTGTCATGAGTTTCCAAATGCCTACTCAGCTGAAGTTTGCCGCAGAAATCTTTTTCGCAAACCGAGCAAATATAGGGTTTTACTTTAAAGTGGTGTCGGTTGGCGTGGGCTTCTAAAATACTAGGATCTGATGCTACATATTCGCACAGATTACATTTGTATTTGCGTTTCATTTTCTCCCTCATGACTGGATCATCTTTATACCCATGGTATTTAATATGTTTTTGAAGGCCAGCGGGTTTGATAAGTTTCTTACACTCTGGGCAAGGTATTGGTTCCATATGGCTTTGCTTATGATATCTTAAATAAACGTTTGACGAGCATGACCTTCCACATATATCACAACGATATGATGGCGCTTCACCGGATTCCACTGCATGCCTTAACATGTGTTGTGACAAACATACAGACTTTAATTCCATGTTACAAACAGGGCATTGGACGCGCTCATAGTAAGACTTAACATGTTTCCTCCTATGGACATGCAGTTGTTTTAAAGAATCAAATTCTACATTACAAGTTCTGCAAGGAAATTTAGCATTTGGACCGTGTGTTTTTATATGGCGTCTCAAATCGCCTCTCGTATCAAAGTTTTTCTCACAAATAACGCAATCCGTAAATGATCTTCTATTTCTATTCTGCAAGCCACTATGCACCTTAACAGTATGCTCTTTTAATTTGCTATCAGTTAAAAATGTTTTATTGCACAAGTTACATGGATAAACCTCATGTTTATGCCTCCTCTTCACATGGTTATCAAGAAATTTGGAGCTTCCGAAAGATGCCGGGCATTTGTTGCATTGAAAATCCCTTTTAATTGTAGCACAAGTGCTCTTGTGGGTTTCAAAAGTAATGCTCTTGTGATTTTCAAAAGTATTACCCTTAAATTCTTGGTCACAGTATTCACATATACGACTTTCAGTGTGGAACTGATAAATGTGACCTTTAAGACCAATTTTGGAGTAAAAGCGCTGTCCACAGATATCGCAAGCGAAGGGTACATGATCTAAATGTTCTCTGTTAGCATGTCCAACTAAAAGGTCCTTTTTGTGACAGTAATAGTCGCAATCGATACATTTTATCTTAGATGCCCTTGCCCTTATTTGGTCTCTGTAAGACATTAAATACTTGTGGTGAATGCAAGGTATTTCTGAACATTCAGAGCAACGGAATTTGCATCTATGCTCATTGAGTTCATCTCCATCAAAACGCTTTAAGCACATCACACACCGCGATTTGTTTTGATCAGTGTCTTCCTCAGGATGACTTATTTTTAAATGCGCGTTGATATCACCGTTTGTGTAAAAAGCTTGATAACAAATAGGGCAAGTTTGTTTGTCATTTTCATGATTAATTCTGAAGTGGTCATTCAATTCACCATCAGAAACCAACTGGTGGCAAATCTTACATTTCACCATAGCATGTGTCTTGTAGTGAGTTGTCAGGCTCTGTTCACTGCTAAGGACCTTATTACATATCTGACACTCAATTTGAGGTTTTTCATGATAATCCCTCTCATGCTGTTTCCATTCTTTAAAAGTTTGGACTATGATGTTGCATTCTACACAACGGTAACCAGCGTGCTTTTTGTAAGTTTTACCACGTATTTTTTTCTTTTTAACTGACACTGAATTCGCAACATTACTTGTTGTTGTATTAACTTCTTTTTGCACATCTAGAGTATAGTAATCGTCATTATTTTCTAATATTATGACAACTTCGGAGTTTTCATAATTTTCAGTTTCTGTTAACTGCTCAATAGCATTAACTGCTTTGAAATTTAGTTCATTTATAAAGTTATTGATAATTTTGGATGACTCTCTGGTGTTGTATATAAAGATGTATGATTCCAATACCTTGTCAATACACAAGTTGCAAACATATCCACTGGCTAGGACCTCTTGACCCTGGAAATAAACAGTTCAAACATATTAATGTTGGATAATAATGTTTTTTTCTACAAAAAGGTTTTGTTGCCTACATTACCATCTGCTTATCCAGATAAGGGGTGTTGCGGATACGGGCATCCGTATCGACTGCCGCAGAACTACTGCATTAATTTCAGAATTTGCATCCGCAAAAATAGATGGGCTTATACGGATCTGTGTGTGGGTGGAGCAGGGTATCTCAAATTCAATAGCCAAAGCAAATGCAATCTTCTCCCATTAGTAATGAAATGAGGTTCTTTTTGCTACAGGAGAATTGCCTGAGAAACCGCCATTTGTCTCAGGCTTTCTAGTCCCTAATAAATAAAGTTGATTTTGTTTTCCAACCCCACCAATGGTGTTTAATACGTATATATTATATGTATTAGACACCCCAATTTTTCAATATCTATTAAAAAACATATTCTAGCAACAAGTGTCTGTCAAAAATTTCATTATTGTGACAAGCTTTTGTTATCAAGACCAAGCTTCTGTAGTTTGCTGAGAAAAACTGCTGCATATAACATAGATAGACAAATATTGAAGTCTCACCATAAGAGTTTTTTTTTAACCAACTCTAAAAATTATACATGTAAATATGTTTACTACAAAGCAAACATTAAATTCACATTATCTTAAAATGTGAATTAAGTAGGTGACTTAGATTACTCTTTCCATATTAAATAAAAAAATACAGACCTGATTGTTGAAAACATAACCGAGCAAGTCTTTTAAAGCCTTTGCATCAGCCATTCGACATGTCATAACTTCAAACTCCGCCTCTACACTGCACAAATCATCACTGACTTTGAGGCAGATACCACAGAACTGAGGCAGATATAACACTTGTTTAAGGTTCTCTCTAATGAAGTCGAACTCATCATATTCCTCTGTGGTTGTGGTTATCTCTATTTCTTCACTTTCTGGTTCCGTTGGTACTTCCATTGTAGGAAGACAGTGCTCTGAAATTAATTAAAGAGACATTGCAAATGCTGTATTTATCCATGCACACATTGTTCACAGATGACTATACAGACAGCGCAGCATCTAATTGTTTTTAACTACAAGTTTATTGAACTTTAATATAGGCAATAGCATTATAAACATTTGAGTAAGGTATGCAATACTTCATGTCACATCATTATTTGTTAAAAATTTAACAAAATCTTGTACTAAGTGTACCTAATATTACTTTTTTCCCAGGACTCCATCCACATGAAGTCGTTTATCATTAGGTATACCTTCAGGAACTGTCTGATTTCCCGGTACATCTCATAAACTATCACTGTACCTAATTTCTCTTCAAACGATTGAGGTGTTGAAACGTAAAAATGGAACAGACGAACATACTATCTATTTTTTATTAATTAAATTAACCCTCACCTAAATACCATACCATTACTTATAGTAGGAATTTTATAAAATGTCTGATTCCACTTGAGAGCTAATCTTAAACAATGGTATCGGACGGCAAATGATGAGTGCAAAATGAAACGAAATAAATAACAAAACAATTAATTTGAATAGCGACTTTGCTGCCTAAGGTTGAAGATTCAAATTGAGATTCGCTACAATACTTTTTGAAATTGAGAATGGTACCCAGGTAGTCTGTTGTGTTAGCAACAGTGAGACAACACAATATAGTTTATTGTTCCGTCATTACAATTTGTACCTATCTTTTAGCTTATGCGGCAAAGTCGCTATACAAATGGATTATTCTGTTAATTATTTTCCTTTAACTTTGCACAGATCATTGGCGGTTGGATTTTACAATAGAAACAATACCATTGTTTTAAAAGATTAACTCTAAAGTGGATTCCGACATTTTATACAATTAATTCCTACTATATAATACACTGAATACTCATTAAAAGTCAATATTTACAAGGGTTAAGTTAATTTGAATACTTTAAACAAAGTTTAAAATGATTAGACAAAAACAATTTCATGTAGACGCGATGCGAACAAAGTGGCAGTTTAATAAAAAGTGTTTTTGCTACAGGATTTTTATCGAAAATGTGATTGTTTCCAACATGTAAGCTTATTTATAATACTTACGATGCGAGGATTGAATATATTTATAAAGCTGGAAACTATAAGAAACTTGAAACTATTTCCTACAAAAAGAGGTCATTTAGCGTAAAATGGCAGCAAGCTATATCACTCACGCACGTCATTCAAAGACAGATAAGATAAGATTGTAAAACTTGAAGACAGCTGAAAAAGCGCTTAGCCAACATAACGCGCAAGGCTTGGTTTAAACGCAAATATCTATAATGTCTATACATATAATAAGTGTAAGTTTATTTAGGGACAAAAAATATTCAAGGTAATACAATATTAATAATGAAATACAAAACTAAAATTAAAATTATAAACTTAACTATATTCTAAAATTAAAAACCTATATCTAAAAAAGGGCCCTGCGGCATCGTCCCGAAGATGCTGGCAGCATTTCCTCGCTGGATAGTTAAGCTTATGCGTTGAGCGAGGAAACTGCCTGCCAGTGACGTCAATGAGCCTCTTCGAAATTTCATTGAAAAGGCTTTGAGCGCTAGGACCCCACGGACCAAGGGTCTCGACGCCGAATGGAACAAACATATATTCTGGGCCGAGACCACTATATTTGCCTACCTTTATACTTTCGGCCGCTTCAGCTGCCGCACCAGCCCTATTAGAGGTCCGGTGGAGATGTGATGGGGCTAGCGTGTCTACGCAGGTTGCATCCCACACTAACACCCGTCCCATATTCCACGGGACCAAGGACATTCCGTCAGGTCTCTTGCCATCGTTTCTACAAATGCCGGTCGGCTCTAAAAGGGCCGGCACATTTATTGAGGCAAGAGACCGACGGATGATGTCATTTAAAGCGGCGTGTCTGGAAAAGCGACCAGCACTTCTCTGGCAAGACAGTCCGTGATGTCCTAGCCGATCGACGGCACTTCCGCAGGGGCACTGATGTGGAGCGCAGACCGGGACCCCGAGGCGAAGGCAAACTGAAAGTCGGAGTGTGTTAGGGTCTAGGAAAGTACCAGTGCTTGGCGAGGGATGAGCTTGAAGCCAGTATCCAGCCTCCCTTGTACCGACTGCTAAAATTCTAGCACGATCCGCTGCGCAGCACTGGCTAGATAAGAAGGGAATCAACAGTCAATTTACATGCTATGTCATCCCAGCACCTCTGCGATTTTGGGTTAACAGGAAAATTTTGACCGGGGCAAGCAGTTAACCACCCATTCTTTGCGTCCTCCAAGCCTGAAATCTCATAGTTTAAAGGGAATTCCCTAAGGATTTTACCTATGAGACTAGAAGAGCTATGGACCGACGAAAGAAAAGCTGGTAAAGCAATACTAGAAATTTTGCGGATCCCTAAACCACCGTACCGAATTGGAAGGGATCCTTGGGTCCAGGACTGATCGCTTAGCTGAATATTAAGAACAGATTGCAAGTTACTTTTGATCAAAGTATCAATTTTTGACAAAATATCTTGATGTTTCCAAAACGGACAGCAGCGAAGCACATAAGTAAATTTGGGGACAAAAAGACAATTTAATAACCAAAAGAGCAAAATGTGGACTAATGTCAAGAAGCCGATGAGAATGATTTTGAAATTTTGAAATAGAATTAAGAATATAATCTGAAAAACTTTCTTCAAAAATAGGAGATCCTAGGAGGCAAAGTGTTTTCTTATCTACAATTTTTATATTCGGGGCAAATTTGTTGAATTTTTCTATCATAACATTGTCAGCGTTGGAAGGATTTTGGATGAATAGTTCACACTTATTAAAATTTAACTCTAAACCAATGGATTCAAATAATTACTTACATAATAATATAATTAATATAATTACTTCATTATACTTACCTAAGCTACAGAAATAGAAATATAAAATATGTAATAAAAAAAAACAAAAGTGGTGGTATGTTAACATCTATCGCTATTTTCATCGGGCAATAAAAAGTACAAGGTAAAGTATTATATTAGGAAATGTTGTTATGTTGGCTAAGCAAACTAAATGAATTAACAATATTAATTGATTGCCTTGTGCTAGTAGCCTTAACTAGCCTAATCTGTTTGAGTTTGACTTGACTGACATTGACATTACACTTGACAGTTTACGTTTTTTTTTAATGATAGTTTATTTGTTTTGTTTGTTGAAACTTTTTGTTGTTTTACTTTACTTTAGATAAACTTTTATAATTATCAAATAAAGTGAATTGCATTTGTCGCATTAAAAAAAATATGACTTCTGAATTACTAAATTTGATAATCAAGCCATTTACTGTTGTTTGAGCCAAAATCAAATGAGGTTTAGATATTTAAAAACAAGGTACATACGTCCCTCTTACAAAACTCACTCGTACGCTATAACCAGCGCAAAGCGAACTCTACCCGCTGGATGCAAGAATATACGAGCCCAAGGAAGGACGACAGTCAGTTGACCGATTTTATCGCATATAGACCTCTAGTTCGTTGGTCTTTTGTTCCGTCATTTTTGGCGAATAACCGTGGTTTTTGTAAACCGATTGTACATTTAGAAGGTGCTGTGTAAGGTCAATATACAGGCGGTGTGAATAAGGTGGAACCTCTGGACCTAAGTGCACCAGAACATCCAGGACGGCAGTGTGTGAGAGCTCTCCACCCTTAACCCTCGTCTGAAGGAGCGGAGTAACACCCAGAAGGCCTAGATATCACAAAGCCAGTGAGTTTTTATACCCCTTTCTAAGTGTATGTTGTTGGTGAATCTTCTAAACCTCATTAGGAAAAGACTCAGATTTTTATTTCGTATTTTTTGGGATACGTGGGAAGAAAGGCTATGAAATAGACCACCCCTCGCCCATTCATATGGTCCTTCGAACAGGATTCTCTCCTTTTGATTTTACAAAATCTCAATTAAGTAGATAGGTAGGTATATGTAGTAGGTTCTCCAACCGATAGGTTTAGGTGTTCCTTACTGTGTTAAATCTTCCCTTCCCATGTCAGTGGGCACTAAAAGTGCAAAGCGATAGATTTGTTACGAATAGGGGTCCCTATTCGTACTTAATTAAAATAAAACTTCTAGAACCAACCATCTCGATTGGAATATTCTAATAAATTTATCGTTCCTTTCCTAAGATGTACTTAGCTGCAAACCGGTAGGTTATAGTTACTAATATATTGAAATAGGATTGGGTGATTAAGTGTAACATTAAAAAAATTTTTATATTAAATTAAAACGTCACAAACGTAAAATAGTGCAAGGTGATTTGCGTTAAACCATTTTTACCTGAGCCCGGCGCGTTAACCGCTCCGAGTGCCTCATTCCACAGCAATCTATTTTGACCTATATGCGTAACGCGTAAGACTCCGTTTACTTTGGTAGCCGTGACTTGGCTGCGCTTAGCGATAAGGAGTGCACGTCGTAAGACCGTGATCGTGTCGTGCTATTTGGAATACTTTGTATGTGGGTAAATAAATAAATTCACAAATAAGTTTAAGTTATTTACGGTCATAAGCGGCACATTAAGTTCGGACGATGTCTTTTAAGAATAAAGACAAATGTGAGGAAACAGAGGAAGTAACTCCTAAATTAAGATTATTAGAAGCCCGTCAAAGCACCTATTTTGCGAGACTCCAAAAGGTTTATAAGGCGTCATTAGACATCAAATCGCCCGAGTCGAAAGAATGCTTCCTTACGTTAGCTTCAAACGTGACTGTTCTCCGCGAAGAATTCTTAAAGGTCGCCGAGGAAATTTGTGTTGAGCGTATGTCACTTAATCCGTCGTATGAACCAAATTTAAAAACTTGGGACGCATTCGAAGACATGTTTGTCATTGTTAAGCGGGTTTTAGATAAAACTACGGATGCCAGTACATCAGTAGCCGCATTACGCGCACCTAAGTCTAACTTGAAACTTCCTCCAATTACCCTTTTAAAATTTGAAGGAAATCCCCAAGAATGGCCCTCATTTGTTGAATGTTATAATTACACCATTCATAATAACGGGTCGTTATCCGATTCAGAAAAGGTATATTACCTTTGCGGTCAGTTGTCCGGCAAAGCTTTGACTACAATAGCCGGCATCGCTCCTACCGGTGCAAACTATCAGTTGATTTATTCAACATTAGTAGATAAATATCAAGACGTGCGTTCATTAGCGACGGCTTATCTCGATCAAATTTTTAAACTAGAACCTCTCACGTCTCCGTCGGTTGATGGCTTGAATAACTTTTTAGACAAGTTTACGACGGCGGTTGCGGCTTTAGAGAAACTGAGCCTTTCGGACAAGAAAGATTTTATGTACTTGTACTTGGCCTTGAAAAAGATAGACCAGGATACGGCTCGTCTGTTTGAGAATTCGATTCGCGCTGACCCGATGCCTACGTATGGGGATTTAATAAAGTTTATTCGAGATCAAACCAAAATATTAGAGCGCACCAGTTCCCCGCCTATGTCTGGCCCTAGCACTAAACCAGCAAACAGTAATAAGTGGACTCAACCTCATCGTTCTAAAGCATTTGTGACTACCGGCAACAAGTCTAATAATTTTTGCTCACTGTGCAATACAAATGACCATGAAACTTTTAATCGCTGTTCCGTATTTATGCGCCTTTCCCCTCAGGAACGGTTTAATATCATAAAGAAAAAAAACGGTTGTGTTTTTTGCCTCAGTTTGAACCATAAAACCGCATCATGTACGTCCAATAAAGGATGTGATACGTGTCAATCAGCGACACATCACACTCTTCTACATTTTCCACCGCGTAGTGAGATTCAAAATAATGCATTACTGGCAAGTGTTTGCATGCCGCCCGCGTCGGGAATCGAACCCGCGCTCTATGATTCGAACTCCGCCAGCGAAGCTAATGCACTCGCGTATGCGCCCGCGCCGTCCTCTGCTATGGAAGGAGGCGGCGGCTCTGCGAGCGGGGTGACTCATCTCGCGCCGTTCTCCGTTTGCTCGCTGCAAACGAATATCGACCCTACGATTACGCCGACTACAGTTCTGCTTGCTACTGCGCGCGTCCGTGTAATCGATGTTCATGGTAATACACATTTAATTCGCGCGCTAATAGATAATGGTGCGCAAAATGAATTTATTACGTTAAACTGCTGTAAACGGTTGGGTTTAAAATTGGAATCGCTCCCTTGTCGAGTCACAGTAAATGGTTTCGGCGGGAACTCTAACATAATAAAAGGAGTAACAAAGATTACTATCGGCTCAAGGTTTGAGTCGGATGTTTCCTTTGACTTACAACCTTTAATAGTAGACAGCATTACGGATCAATTACCCACTTCGCCAATTGATACGTCCATTTTACACTATCTTGGCAGCGTGCCACTAGCTGACGACACATTCTCTCAGCCTGGAGAAGTGGAAATGTTATTTGGAGCTCAACTATTTCCAAGATTGATACAGGCAGGCCGTATTCATGGACCTCCGGGAACGCCTGCAGCGTTTCAAACGCCGCTTGGATTCATTTTAATGGGCGAAGCTCCAATGATGAAGGGTCCGTACCGATCACATACTCAAGTGTTATGCGCGACTGCCGGTTCAGACATAGATACACTTATGCGTCGTTTTTGGGACCTAGAAAATATCCCTTCCGTCACAAGCGCTTTACTCAAGCCTGAGGATAAGGAGTGCGAGGAAATTTATAAGGCCACTACTACCCGCGACAGTACCGGTCGCTACGAAGTAACGCTGCCTTTTAAACAGGATCCCAGCTGTCTGGGTAACTCGATTAAAGGTGCACAAAAGCGATTTTTATCGCTCGAAAGGAAGCTTCAGTCCTCTTCATCTTATCGTACCGAATACGACAACATATTGGACGATTATTTAAATAAAGGCTACATAACTCCAGTCGGGAAGCCTGAAAATGAGCAAAATGGATACATCATTCCACACCACGGTGTTGTCCGCACTGATAAGGTTTCCACTAAGGTCAGACTTGTTCTGGACGCTAGCTCGCGTACTGACAGGAATATTTCACTTAACGAATTGTTATATACAGGAGAAAACTTACAGTCTGACATTTTTGCCCTTTTGTTAAATTTCCGTCTATTTCCTATCGCCTTTAGCGCCGACGTTAAGCAAATGTACCTACAAATAAAGGTGCATCCACAATTTCATAAGTACCAACGCATTTTATATCGATACAATCCTTCAGATCCACTCGAAACGTATGAGTTTACTAGGGTCTGTTTCGGACTAGCTTCTAGTCCATATTTGGCACTACGCACGCTAAAACAGCTGGCTGAGGATGAAGGGCCTAATTTTCCAAAGGCTGCGGAAATAATAAAGGGCGGACATTTTTATATGGACGATATTGTTCATAGTTCCCCTAATGTTTTGGAGGCAGGTGAAACAGCGGAACAACTGTCAAAAATGTTCACTGCTGGCGGATTTGATCTCCTTAAATGGTCTAGTAACTCGACTGCATTACTTGCCACTTTTCCATCAGATCGTTTGCATCCGCACGCTGTGGATTTTGAAAATGGCAACAGTCAAAAGGTTCTCGGAATTAAGTGGGAACCGCGGGAAGATCAGTTCTGTTTCGAGTTGTCGCCTGCCAATGCAACATGTACCAAGCGAAACATGTTGTCCGTGATTGCACGCCTGTGGGACGTGCTAGGATTTGCTGCGCCCGTTATTTTACATGCCAAGCTACTAATCAAAACTCTTTGGCTTCTCAAAATTGATTGGGATGAGCAGCCTCCTCAACCAATTCTCGATCAATGGACCACGTTTCAAGACGAGCTTAGTTTGTTGACGCGGCTGAACATACCGCGTCATATTGGTGTGACTGATTCGTGCATCATCACAATACTGGCCTTTTCGGATGCAAGTGAGAAGGCGTACGGAGCAGTTATATATTTGCACGTTCGGACCTCTGCGGACAGTATTACAATGAGATTATTGTGTGCAAAATCAAAGGTAGCGCCTGTTCAAACTGTATCACTGGCTCGGCTTGAGCTTTGTGCAATACATTTGATGACCAAATTGATCCGTACAGTACGAGCAAATTATTCGAAACGCTGCACAATCAACCGTGTATTCGCGTTCAGTGATTCGACAGTGGCCCTTAGTTGGGTGAATTCGAGTCCACATGGTCTCAAAACTTTTGTGGCTAATCGCGTAGCAAAAATTCAGGAAATTCTTTCTCCTGACAATTTTTTCCATGTCTCGGGTAAAGAGAATCCGAGCGATTGCTTGTCACGAGGTCTCACTCCTTCGCAGCTCATTAATCACTCATTATGGCTTCGAGGACCTTCGTGGGCGAGACTTAGGCCTGACTGTTGGCCTATACAAGTTTTTAAACCTGACAAGACTATCGAGCTGCCTGATATTAAGGTAATCGCTTTACCAGCTACTACTTGTGAAGAGTCGCCTATACTTAAATTAGCTAAGCGCATTTCACGTTGGTCGAAGTTATTACGAGTCGTCACGTATATACTCCGATTCGTGGGGCGATTAAAACCCAAAGATGCCATAACCGCGGAGGATTTGGCAGAAGCAGAGTTATTTGTACTGCGTCAAGTTCAAGAAACTCACTTTGCTTCGCAACTGGCTCTAGTTCGAGAAGGGCGGTCCGCGCCATCTCCAATGAAAAAGCTCCGACCGTTTATCGACAATCATATCCTGCGCGTTGGTGGCCGGTTAGAGAATAGTGACCTTGAGTTTGACTACAAACATCCCATACTGTTGCCCAATAAGGAGCATGTAGTTAACATGCTTGTCGATCACGTACATAAAATTTCATGCCATGCCGGCCCTCAACACCTTATGTCTATATTACGACATAGGTATTGGATTTTATCTGCTCGGCGTTTAGTGCGAGCCCGCGTGTTTGCATGCATCCCTTGTTTCAAGACACGCCCAAAACCCATGAACTCGCCTTTGATGGCTAGTCTGTCTGAGTGTCGCTTATCGGTCTCTAAACCATTCGCACATACTGGCGTTGATTATTGTGGACCAATTCAAATTACTTTAACTCGAAAACGAGGATGTAAGAGTCAAAAGGCGTACTTAGTCGTACTGATTTGCTTGACTACGCGAGCGGCTCATATCGAAATTGCTCCTGACCTAACGACCGACGCATTCCTTAACGCCTTCAAACGGTTTTTATCTCGAAGAGGCCCGGTAGAACGACTCTATTCGGACAACGGGACCAATTTTGTTGGTGCTCGTCGCTACTTAAATGAACTACAAACATTCGTTCACGATTCGTCGTATACGGACGAGTTTAAAAAAGAAATGGCACAGGAACGCATTAATTGGACCATGATTGTCCCTAATGCCCCACATTTTGGCGGGAGTTGGGAATCTTTAGTAAAGTCTTTTAAAACGCATTTAGCTAGAGCCATAGGATCGCAGATATTGTGCTATGACGAGATGCTGACGTTACTTTGCCAGATAGAGGCAGTACTAAACTCAAGACCGTTAGGTATCCTGAGTGAAGACCCATCTGAGCCTTTACCCCTGACTCCAGCGCACTTTCTAAACACTCGCCCAATGAGATCCTTTCCTGCGTCTGAAATAACAGAAGAACGCCAGCATATTCTCTCACGCTATTTGCTTCTGGACAAATTAGTGCAGTCGTACTGGCAAAGATGGCGTGATGAATATCTTCATACGCTCCAAGAGCGCTCTAAGTGGAATACCGAGTCACAGCCGGCTGAGGTAGGCGCGATAGTCTTAATAATGCAGGATAATTCACCGCCTTTACATTGGCCACTCGGGGTGATCGAGGCGACGTTTCCCGGTAAAGATGGTCGCACTAGAGCAGCTCTTATCAGGACTAAAAGTGGTACATTTAAACGCCCAGTTATCCGGCTATGCCCACTTCCAATAGTTAAATAGAGTTTGTAGTATTTTAGATATAGGTTTAGTTTTAATTAGCTATATTTTTATAACCACACATTCTCTGTACCTCTATATAGATGTTAGAGCTATGGAGCTTTAGGATAGCTTTCCAGTTAAGTAGTTTGTAACGGCAATAACTGCAGCCAATCTGTGTTAGAGCCACTTAGATTTTATATTTTCTTTTATTTGAAAGGGATCCTTTCAAGGCCGGCGGCTATGTTTGAGCCAAAATCAAATGAGGTTTAGATATTTAAAAACAAGGTACATACGTCCCTCTTACAAAACTCACTCGTACGCTATAACCAGCGCAAAGCGAACTCTACCCGCTGGATGCAAGAATATACGAGCCCAAGGAAGGACGACAGTCAGTTGACCGATTTTATCGCATATAGACCTCTAGTTCGTTGGTCTTTTGTTCCGTCATTTTTGGCGAATAACCGTGGTTTTTGTAAACCGATTGTACATTTAGAAGGTGCTGTGTAAGGTCAATATACAGGCGGTGTGAATAAGGTGGAACCTCTGGACCTAAGTGCACCAGAACATCCAGGACGGCAGTGTGTGAGAGCTCTCCACCCTTAACCCTCGTCTGAAGGAGCGGAGTAACACCCAGAAGGCCTAGATATCACAAAGCCAGTGAGTTTTTATACCCCTTTCTAAGTGTATGTTGTTGGTGAATCTTCTAAACCTCATTAGGAAAAGACTCAGATTTTTATTTCGTATTTTTTGGGATACGTGGGAAGAAAGGCTATGAAATAGACCACCCCTCGCCCATTCAACTGTAAAGCACACTTGCTTTCTGTGTTTCAAACAAAATGAAGAATTACAACCGACTGATTCTGAATTGTTGATTTTTGTCCAAGATTTAGAACTTACTGTTACCGTATCAAGGATAATGGAATACTTATTTCCGTCTTTTGTAAGTAGTTTGGTCAATGTGCGTTGGCATTAAAATTCAAAGCTTAATGTGGTCATTGTTCAGAATACAGAGCTGCTCTGCCTGTAACTTGCAATACTAAACAAACTCAATACTTAATAATTTATTATGTTACATAGTTCAGGTGATTCTCATGAGTGCTGGTTTAGAGGAAGACATCTTACATCTTATTTTTGTATGTTTCAGGAAATATTTTCGAACCAAGTCTGTGATAATTGCTTAAATGTCATCATAAGCATGTATATACTGATACAAAAACATAGTATAAAGAAACTAAATTTAATTAAAATTGCTCAAAAACTTGACAACCAAGTTTTAGGTGTTGAAGAACTTAACGGTAAATGTTATTTAAGTTGTACTGATGATGAGTCAACAGCTGTTGTAAATGATTTAGAAGCCAATTTAATAAACAAAGAAGTAATTAATGAAAATCATCAAGAATGTGCTAAATGTGATATGAAATTTGAATCCAAAGATCATCTTAAAGAACACTACCAGATCAGCCATAAAAATACAGATAAAGCTATTATTTGCCACATTTGTGGTAAAACTTGTAAAACGCCTAGTGCCTTAAAGGGACATTTAAATTGTCATCAGGAAAAACAGTGTCCACATTGCTCAAAATTGCTAAAAACGCATTCTCACTACAAAATACATGTCAAAAATCATGCGACAGCTATCAAAAGAGATCGGAATAAAACAACATATAAATGTCATAACTGTAATTTTGTTAGTTTTAACAAAAGCAGCCTAGAAGCGCATATGAATAAAGCACATTTAGGCTTAAGACCGCACACCTGCCCAATATGTTTTAAAGGCTTCTTCAAAAAAAGTAATTTGACAGAACATGTCATTATTCATGAAAAGGTTAAAAATGAAACGTGTGAAATCTGCGGTGATAATTTTGTTTGTAAAAAGACTTTAACAGAACATTTACGGTTACATAGGAATGAGATGCCGTACGAATGTCTGATTTGTTTTAAAAAGTTTGTGACATCCGGACGCAGATCAGATCATGTTAAAAGGAAGCATATGGACAAGACACAATGTTGTATGTATTGTAACAAAATGTTTAGTTTGAAAAAGGAGTTGAACCGGCATGTTAAGAAATCACACTGGCGGAGTGATGTGTCTGAATATGTTGGAAATGTTGACAGTACTAATAATATCGAGATTTTGATCCCTAACAATTGACATGAATTGTTCAATATTTCTTTAATGCTGAACTTTTGAAGCTCGTGCGACTAAAGCCATGACGGCTACAGCCGTCACGAGTTCAAGATTAAAGGGTTGTTTTCAAAAATATTATACATAATTAAAGGCTTATAAAAAACAAAATCATGATGGCATCCTTTGTGCAACGAAAGTTAGTCATCAAAGAGATAAGATATTTGCATATAGGCCTACTCCACAGTGAAAAAAAAATCTTTATTTGGTTCCCATTTGAAAAGATATTTATTTATATTCAATCAACGTACTTACCTACTTTACTAATGTTTTTGTAACACTTAATTGATTATATTTTATGTTAGCTTGTGTGGGTTATTTTATGGGTTGTAAATATTTGCAATTAAAAACGAAACATATTTATAATCTTTTATTTTATATAAAAATAAGGTACAAAAGGTCTTAATTTCTAACAACTTAGCAAGGTCCTATTTATTTTTACATTACTAATAAATAAAACTAAGAAACGGCAGTTATCTTGAGTATTATAAATCAAAATTAAGGTCACATACACTTTTTTCTTTTGTTAATAATGTCATAACTACAATTATGTTGTTTAACAAGTTAAATGTAATTTCTAAATATCATGTCTTTCTTTTAAAACTTGCAAAGTATGTGGCCCAAAATTTTAAAATAAATAAAGGGCTTTTTTTATAAAACGATTTTTTCCTGCAATGGTAACTATCAATTAAATATTTATATATTTTATAAACTAGAAAAGGTAACTTCAAGTAATCAATGAGAACAAGTAATTTTTTGGCGCGAAACGGCACCACTGTTTTTTTTATTTACAGTGTTATTTTCCTATATGGTCAACTGTGTACCTACTAGGTACATTCTTTGAAAGAAAATTTTGAACCTGCGGGTAAAACATTTGTAGGGCTAGACAAGTTTGAATTTTTCACCGAGATAATTATATCTTTCTTAAGAAGAAAAAAAACTTAAGTATGGAATTTATGTTTACTATCGTGCTCAATTGCTATACTTACTTTCTTATTTAAAGATTAGAATAAGTGAAGTGACCGTTACTTTGGAAGTTTGGACACGTTTTCGCTTTTAAAGAAGTCTAAATTAGAAGGAAATCAAAAACAATTGTCTCTTCAATAAGTAATTGTTGAATAATAATATTTGCACAAATATATTTCAGTATTATCTACGTTTGAAGAGAAAACGTGTGATAATTTGATCGTTATTATTCTAATGCTATAAAAATAACTATAGGCCCGGCCTATGCATGTTTGATATAGTTACTATAGTTTGGCATAAAAGTGACGTGGTGACAGTGGAATTGCAATATTTTCATGGTAATAAAGCATCAATGTTGGGAAAAAATTGGATCATGTTGCTAATTTCAATCTGAACAGTGCCCTTTTTTGCCATTCTACCTATATACATACATATGGTTAGCGTTTGCAGATAGATCATTGTAGGATATCAGTCACCAATTGGCACGGCATTAACCGTTGTTTCGGGATGTTTTATTAATTATAGAACTCGACCAAGGCTTACACTCGATATTATAAAAAAAATGATGCTCGATCTATTTTTGTCTCTAAAGTAATGATTTCTACATACATTAACTGCAGCACTCGGACTTTAATTTAATTTAATGCCTGATTAAAGTTGCTGCTGTCACTTTCTTTGCTACAGCGATAGAATTAGGCCACACGTCACTAAACAAGCATTAAATTTAATTGACGTCTCTGAGTGCGGCAGTAATAGAGCAACGCAGAGGGACATCATCATCATAGAAACCGAATATCGACAACAGTTTGAACAATATCAAATACAGGTCATGATTGCTCTATTAAGGATTTTTTGATTAAAAGGTGCCTCATGTCTAAATAATTATAATTCAAGTTTAGTATTGGTATCCGCCTCCTTGGTTCTGGGGAAGGTATTGCTGCGAGGGACCGGGCGCGGGACCGGGCGCCGTCGGGCCGGAACCGTAGCCCCCGGTTGGCGGATCGGGGTATCGGGCCTCGCCTTCGTAGGTCACCTTAAATAAAAAAGGTTTAACGTCAGACAAACGTCAAAGTGAAACAGAGGCTCTACTTTGAAATCCGTAATTCGAACTTCGGATCGCCCTGTCACCCTCTTGCGCATTATTTACGGGTCGAGAGCAAAAGGGTTTGCAATAGACGATGTTCTAATTACGGATTTCAAAGTAGAGCACCAGGAATCTTAGGCTTCGGCCTTACTTGAAATTGGAATTTGAATAATCTACAAAGACTTGGCTTCGGCCTTACTTGAAATTGGAAAGGGAAAATCCACAAAGACTAGGGTTCGGCCTTACTTCAAATTAATGAAAACTATGACTGGGCTGTATGGATCAATATCCTTTGCCTTTCCCTCTGGGATAAAACATAAGAAAAAAAAACAGGAATCGCCACTTGTTAGGCAGCAGGGTTGACATGGATTAGCGGCCTTTACACGTAAAGTTCGGACCGCGGGAAACGCCACGCGCCGTTCCAATCTTCGTTCCTCCGTCTTGTCTTGGCTCAGAGGGCCCTGCCAAGATGCACTACGCTGCCGCTGATTAGCGTTTCTATTCGTTTCGTTTTTAAACCAATCGCGTCATTGATAGATGACGTGATACGAAAAGTCACGTGATCTACCAGGGACGCGATTGGTTAAAAACGAAACGAATAGAAACGCTAGGACCCTCTGGTCCACCATATCAACGAAATTTGTGAACGAAATGAGCCTAATGTGTCACAGTGCCAAAGTTGTCACTGAATGCAACGCCCTCTTAACCTATGCTCCCCTATGCGGGCCCTTGGGCACAGAAGAATTTGGGGCCCTTTTGGAAAGTAAAGAAAGCTAATTATACTATCATTTTTTAGGGTTCCGTACCAAAATGATAAAAAGGAACCCTTATGGTGAGACTTCGTTGTCCGTCTGTCTGTCTGTCTGTCTGTCTGTCTGTCTGTATGTCACAGCAGGTTTTCTCAGCAACTATAAATGCTATCAACTAGAAATTTATCATAGTTGTATAACTTGCTTGCCCGCATTTGTTTTTTAGTAAAAAAAAATGAAATTAATTTTATAAATAATTGAAAAGGGGTCTAGAATGGAGGGTTAAAAAATGAAAGTTGTACGATTATAGCAAATGGGGTGTCATATGAAAGGGCTTAATCTGCACATTTTAAAACTCTTTTTTTGTATAAAAAATGACCGTCCCCCCCCCCCCCCCCCCCTTGTTGTCTGAATGGACCCCGCTGGGCTAGATGGCCACTGGAGCTAAGGCAGACAAAAGGGGAGATGGAGGGAAGACTTGGTTACCTTTCGAAGCGAGCATTGCACTTAACAGGGAAAAATGGAGGAAAAGTGGGGAGGCCTTTGCTCAGCAGTGAGAAACTAAGGGCTAAAAAAAATTAGTCTCACCTCAGCGTTGAACCCGTTCTTCCAGTCCGCTGTGTACTTCACGATCTGCGTACGTCCGTCGGGCAGGGCGACCCGGTACTCCCCACGGGTGACGTCACCGTCAGATACGGCGTTGTGGCTGAAATCGTTTCCATCTTCGTTCACGGTGTACGCGAAGTCGAACGGCATGCCCGGCTCATGATGGTGATGGTCATCATGAGGTTGCTGAAATAGAGGGCAGCTTTAAATTCCTGTGTCCCCCAAGTAATGGTAAAGCCAACAATATCCTAGTGCTACTATAAGGATAAAGCCAGCGTAATTTTATGTTTTCGGTCGCGTTTTCTGCTACCTACATTCGATTTCATAACTTCTTTTTGGTTTACACAACTCACAAAATTATGGTCTAAGATCCGAATAGGAGACGACCTTTTCCGGGCTGTTTATTCGATAAATAGTAGATTGTTCAACAAGGGACTAAAGTAAATTTGTTTCGCGGTTGTTAGTTTTTTGTAAAGTGACACTTTAAATGCTTGCATATTTAGACAACAGATAAAAACTTGAAAACTACCTTGCAATCTTGAGAGTGCCATTGTAAGATAGTAGTCTTAAGGTAGCTACAACTTTTGGCAAGTAGACAACAATCGTTACAGCACCACCGGTGACAACACAGGTTTTTTTTATTATTTACTGAGAAAAACAATTGAATATCAGTGTTTGTTACGCTCACGTTGGACTAGTGGTCGGAATGACGTCATTTTGTTTGTAACCGCGCACAGCTTGTAACAGCACAAGCTGTGACGTAGAAAAGACCACGTGGTGTTTAAGCTCTTTAGCCATTAGCAGAAATTTCTTTATTTATTTTCTCAATATATAATGAAAAAAAATATATAATAAGTACCTATGCTTTTGAGACAAACCTCTATAAGCAAGTTTTTTTTTAGAACACCTTTTAAAAAGTTTCTGTTGTCTGACAGTGTACTGCATCGCGCTACCGAAGAAGTTTCCTCAGTCAGTTGCTTAAATATAACTTCCAACTTTAACCTAATGAACTTTGATGCCCATCATACTTATAGCCACATGAGTTCAAATCATGATTGGCGGATCACTTTGCCACATTCCTCAAAATACCAAACGTACAATAAATAATAAATACCTAAACGAGGTTTTTTGCCTAACGTCTGCAACAAGTTGTTAAAACCTCTTTAAGTACATAAAACTTCATGCGTCTGTGGTAATAAAAAACAAATAAAGAATAACTCTCGTTTCGTAAAACATCGGTGTTCGAATTTCAATTACCGCATTCACGGTTAACGATTCTGCATTTGGCAATATCAAATCATATAGTGCGAGAACAGTTTATGAAAGAAACATAAGTTGTTATGTTTCTTGTAACGAATGTCGAGTAAAAATACGATGTTTTCACGGTTTTTACGATGAAATAAAGTTAAAGTAATCTGTTTCGCGAGATCGTCAAATTTCACAATAGTTCGACTGGCTTTAAGAAATACTTGTTTAGGAATGCATTGTCTGCACATACTTAGTTTTATTTTAGTAAGTATATTATTAATAAGTACTTTTTATGTGGATAGAGATTACTTTTTCTACAGTAATGGGTTTTTTATTACCACCTTTTATTTATATAACTATAAGTTCTGCGTAGGTATAGTCGGATGAAGAATTTTTAGTTGTTTTGTCGTCTAGGTAAATATTTAACTGCAATTTATTGTGGTCGAAAACATTCCGATTATTTTTGCAAATTTAACTAGGTAGGTAGTTCAGGCACGTTTTTAATGTCTATTTTGTTTTTGTTTAGTACTACGAAGTTATATATTAAAGAAAGTGCTTTGAATAAGAATTTTTTTTTCTTTACTGACTTACTGACTAAGCTAAACTACTTATAAATGTATTTCGTTATAGACGTCAAATTTGGAATAGGCAAGGCAAGTAACTTCAGGGGTGTAAAAAGTGCACGGCAAACATCATTTTGACAAACTAGTGACGTCACCAACTAGTGAATTCACGTAGTTAAGGACGTCCCTAAACGTTGATGACGTCCATTGGCCAACTGGATCTATTTCGTAACCTCTATAAAGTGAGTATTTCTTTTACAGGTAACAATAATATTAATTAGTGGCCAAGAACACTACGATCCATTAAACTTGGGTGAGTATAAATAGGTTTTACTACATAAATCATATTTGTGTACTTGAACACAGTAAGAACATTAGTTTCTTATCGCTTTAAATCTATTTATATATATAAAAGGCAAAACTGACTGACTTATATATCAACGCACAGCCGAAACTACTGTACCTAGAAACTTGAAATTTGGTACAGGGGTTCCTTTCATGATCTAAGTGAGCACTAAGAAAGGACTTTCCGAAAATCGACCCCCAACGGGAAGAAGTAGGGGGAGTAGCGGGAATCTAATTCTACGCGTACGAATATAAAAGTCATATAATCCGTTTTTTATCTTAAATAGGTAATCAATAAAAGGGAAAACCTCACACAAATTGACATCCATATTTAAGGGAATTTACTTCGAAAATCGAAGTTCAATCTTACATTATCTCCATCTCTTTAATTTTCTCCATTTAGTATCGAATAATAATAAAAGGGAAAAGCGATGAAACATTGTTTCGAACTTTGTACTTCGTAGTACTATTCTGACACGAGTGACGAGTGAAAGAGATGGGGCATCTGAAGTTTAGAATTTAGGTATTTGTATGGTCGGGTAGGTTGGATTGGAGGGTAGGTTTTCTACAGAATCTACCTATACAATATATAAAATACTAGAGGACGCCCGCGAATTCGTACGCGTAGAATTAGTTTCCCGCTACTCCCCCCTTTTCTTCCCGTTGGGGGTCGATTTTCGGAAAATCCTTTCTTAGTGCTCACTTACATCATGAACGGAACCCCTGTACCTACCAAATTTCAAGTTTCTAGGTACTGTAATTTCGGCTGTGCGTTGATATATCAGTCAGTCAGGTTTGCCTTTTACATATATAGAATAGATAGATATGTATACACAGCCTTTATTTTCAGTAGTATAAGGGCGTGTAGATATTTGTGACGTTTTGGGAACGTATATTAATTAATGACTTTGACTGTACCGTAAAGCAATTCGACTTTAAACTTCGGATTTTTGTATAGTGATTAACTTATAGGCACAGTAAATTTTTAAATTCATAAAGCTTAGTTTTAAGTCACTGTTTGTTTACCATTGCAATATATTTATTATTTTGTTTTTAATTCAATTACTTTTCTTAGGTAAAAAGGTTAAAATCCATGAATTAGGTGAGTTTCAACATTATATTTGATGTAATACTTATTTTTAAAATATCTAAATTCTCGGGAACGGTGACGAGGCTCTAAAAAAATACGAATGTAACCTCGTCTTATCATGATTGAAGCATGCAAAATGGCCGTCCGTTTATCTGTGTACGTGCTTTGAGGGTTGCCATATAAACCGCCAAATTGCTCATTTTAAGGCCTTTTACCTATTGCAACTTTTTGCAGCGATACGAACGCGCATTTGACAGCCGCGCCACTCTATCGCGACTAAAGGTAGACCATTTGTAACTGTAACGATGCTGCATCGAGACTGAATTGCGATTGTATCGCTGCAGAAGAGAATTATGTTATTATTTTGTTTAATTTTTACAATTTTTATAAAATTACATTTTTACAAAAACTTGGAGTGATCACTAGTATATAGAACAAGTATCGATAATTGAGTTTCTCGATATAGGAACTCCCTACCTGTCATAAAATTTTGCCCCTGGATACCTATGTCTGTTCATATCTTTTCTTAAGTGGTCTCTGCCTACCCCTCTGGGAAACAGGCGTGATTTAATGTATGTATATCTTTTCCGCAATATGGCGCGAGGTTTTATGAACCTACTCGGTTTTCTATACATCTATGGTTGCGACTGTACAAATATAACAATGTTCTCTAATAAAAAAAAAATATTTAAAAATACAATTTAAAAAGTATATTTTTCACTCTAGAATATGGGACCGTACTATCAAGTAAGTATATTTTTCATTGAAGACATGAGATGCAAATAACATTTTGTCTCGTGTTGCACATACAAATTTTCACCACAGCAGCGAGAGGATTTTTCTATAGATAAAAAAATACAAGGCGGTAAAAATTTATCATATGTATATTTAACCCACCCAGCAATCCCACCCATATATATTGACCCGGTAAAAGTTACTTTCACCCGTATTCACAAACAATACTTAAGAGATCCTTCACTGAGTGAACGCACTGCGTTCAATACAGCTTTGTGATTGGTCCTTTTTGACCGACCTTTTGTTTATGAGACGATTTGAACCACCCTATGCAGAAAATGTATTTTTATTTTTCTTTGCTTATTATGTAACCTCGAAAATGCTATGTTTTATCAGCTCAGTTTGGAGGCGAGTGATGGGGCAATTTCGATAATTTGAATCGATAGAAATGTTGACTCACTCACTAACATATCAAAAGATTTGATTAATAAGTACTCAACAGAGCTCTGCTATATATTGATTTTTTACATTATTATGTAATTAAAGATTTTTTTAAATTTGTTTACGATTGTATGTTTCACAATAAATTATGATATTTTTTCCAAATAACATGAAGTCAAACTTCGTTCCCTGCTTGTAAAAATCCATTTTAAAAATGGAAATGATTTTTCGACCTCCACAGATGTAACTGGCAAAAACTGTAGTTTTTTGTAATACTCTCTGCAGTTTTTGTTTACAATACTGCTCTCAATTTGAACTTCCTTATTTTCCTATCAACTGATTAAATATTTTGTACAGAATTAAATCCTGGATTTTTATTTGATATGTTTGTTAAGCAATATCATTATTTTAGCAGTGGCGTATATAGCGTGGGGGGGGCTGGGGGGGGCCACGGCCCCGGGCGGCAGATAAAAGGGGGCGGCATACGGAAAATATTATATTATTATAATAACGGGGAATATACATTAAAAAATATCACGAAGAATTGAGAACCTCCTGGTTTTTTCGATGTCGGATAAAAATAGGGGGTGGCGAATTTCTGGTCGGCCCCTGGCGGCGAAAACCCACGCTACGCCACTCTGTATTTTAGTGTGCCCCAAACTGAGCGTTCGAAACGGGGTCTGGATATTATCAAAATATATTTGTACTAAAGTAACTCAGGTCAGAACTACTATCACTCATTTGTAACTACTTGTACCAGTACACGGGGTCTTCCGAGGTTAGGTCAAACTTGATTGACCATATAAAATTTATAATAACGTTATATAATTACAGGCATCGAGGGTGTTGGTAAGTTATATTCATTAAGTTTGTATAAGTTTATAGTATATTCAATAAACGATGACGCGCCAATAAAATTAACCTCAGAGCGAGTTAAAGTATATAATTCAAATGTTGCATTGAGGTTGATAATGGCGGCGTTTTCGTTTGTAATTTATTTTCTCACTATTTTCTACATGCTACCTGAAACTTTTGACTTCGAAAATATAATTAGGACAGCCTTCGACGAAGCTTAAGGCTCTAGTACGCCATGGGCCCCGTGGTCAGCTAATGGGAGGCTTTTTTTTAGAAATTGAATTCTACGTATAATGCTAGGCAATAAAGGGATATTCGCAATATTATCCAATTATTACCCAAAATCTTCTATTTAATGTGGTCCGTTGGTGATTCCTGTCTCAAAGTGCTTTTCCACCGGCAAAGTAAGGCGAGGCGAGGTGGCGCTATAGTAAGAGCGGTTGCGCACTACGCCGATCCGAATCCGATCCGAACCCGTGAAAATTCGGATCTAGACCGGATACATAATAAAATCGGATGACGGAAGCCGGATCTAATTCGTAAACTACCATAGAAATAGTTCTACGACTACTCCGGACCGTAATTTCACGGGTTCGGATCGGATTCGAATCGGACGGCGATAAACCACTCTAAAAGTAATAAAAAACCATTCCCATCAAAGATGCACGAGGAGGAAATTGTTTTTCTTAACCAAATTTAAATTATCTTCTCGCCGCTGGAAAAACACCTTCAAGCCGTGAGTGCACCGGGTCTACTGAAGAAGTTATTGAGATTTTTATTCTTCTTCTTCTTTATGGTGCCTCGTCATTTACTGAAGGTTAGCAGTCAGCTCCTTAAATCTGGTCTTGTCCAGAGCAAGTCTGAACAGTTGTTCTACTGTTTTATGCCGGTCCACTTCCTGATGTTACGGAGCCAAGACATCTTGCGCCTTCCAACTTAATAGATTATTTTTGGACTTAAGGTTAATTAAGGTTCCATCGTAATCACGAGAGTTCGGCACTATCCCTTTCACTCTACTGTTTCGAGAGAAAAGAATAATGCTAACGTGACTTTGAACTTCGATTTTAGGAGCAGATCTTGTCCTCAGGCAATAGCGACCAATGGAGTTTCGAAGAATCTCGTTCCCGCGAAGAGATGGGTGGTACACCTGGCGTCGCGGAGGTTAAAGAAATATTGGCTTCGAGGACGACTGACGCTCCAGATATAACAGGTTGAGCTTTGACTTGACCTTTAGCGGTGGTAGCACCTCAGGCAGGATCCGCGTGTATCGCCACCATCTTATGCTTTAACCTACCACCAAGCAGCTTCGCATTGCTGTGTTCGGGGATATAAACGGTGAAATTAGCATGGAGGCATTTCATCTTAGTCCTCAGAGATGGCAATGGCTTGCGGTCTTAGGATTGCAGTCTTGAGATTGTAGTGTTAAAAATGCAAATGTGTATGGGTCACAGATCCTACTTATCATCAGGTAGCCTGTGTGGCGTTTTCCATGTCATTAACTTCTCGCTGTTTATTCCCAACTTTGCGTGGAATTCACCGTTTTCTGAAGCGTTATTTAGATGGAAGGACGACTGTTGTCGCTTTGAAAATTCTCCCTTCAGGAAAAACAAATTGTTGACAAGTCGAAGTTCAAAGTTACGTGTACCTAACGTCGAGAATTCAAAGGGCCCTCGGGTTCGGAGGAAATCGGTAAGACGAGCAGAGCGCGTAAGAGCGAGCGAGAAAGTAGTAAGATTAACGCCCTTTGAAGTCTTGACAAAAAGCAAGCTCTTTCTTTTTCTCGATTGAATCGCAAATGACGAGAGAAAGAGATGGCCCCCACAATAAACAATTAATACTTAACCTTTTTTTAAGAACCGGGACACAAGGGTAAGTAAGTTGTTTTCTATCTTTCACGGCCAAATATATTTTAATCTGTTTTAATATTGATTCAATAGAATTAAGTCCTACACTTTCAACCGCTACTTTATTTTCGTGTGTACCTTCCTCACGGGTCAATCGATATATTTATATATTATATAAATATATCGCTTGACCCTTGAGGAAGGACATAGGTACACACGCAAATAAAGTAGCGGTTGAATCCGGTATTTTGTTTGTTTTGTAACAAACAAATTACAGTACCTAACCTAGTTTTTGTCCAGATCAATATGAGTACAAACGAGTACAAAGAGATGTATTCACTTTTAAACCTTAATACAATGCAATAACATGAAAAAACGTGGATACCTACATCTCTTTGAAGTCGTGGTACAAACTTAATAAATGTATGCCCACGCCACGGTGCATGGCGCGGGGTGCTAGTAGGTAATTAAATACATGCAACTTTCAATTTAGTCCAGCTAAATTACACCTAGGGGTCTAATATGGCTGGTTTATCTCGTGACAAAATGTGTAAAAAACATCCGTCACTTTCTGACACTTTTATAAGTTAGAGAGTGACGGATGCTTTATCCACATTTTGTCACGGGTTAAACGCAACCATACTAAGCCCACTGGGGTCCTATTCTACTTGGTAAATCCATTTTGCTTTTGACACGATCGTAGTTTTTAACTCGCCATTGCTGTCAAGTAAATAAGGGCTGTATCATGACGTTGGCATAATTGGGATACACCCATTTTTAACAATGTATGAAAATTTCAAAACCATTTCGAGGAATAGGCTTTTTGAATCAATCCCAGTAGTTAGAATAAAAAAATATGTTACAATGAATTAATTATATTAAAATTAAGAAATTACCTTCATTTGACCCCTAAATGCCCGTCCCAATTGCGCTATATCAAGGACTTTTGTGGTTTTACATAAAACACATAAAACCTCTCCAAATTTTCATTTTATAAGTACAATTAAGATATCTACCTGACACCTACGTTTGAAGACAGCTGTTGTCATGTCAAATTTATTTGTTTACAAATTGACTGTAATTTTTATGATGAAATTAAAATATTAATGAGACCATTTCTCTTTTGAGTTATGTGTGATAAATGTTAATAATTTGTGTGGTAAGGTTTTACAAGAGGTTCAAAAAGACGGCATCAACATTTATTGTAGAAACTCATGATTGGAAGTATGTAATCCGCCTTTTCAACAAATTTAATGTGATTGTGTTAAGTAAATTTAGTCTAGAAACAAGGTCATGTAGGAAGTGTTGTATTAACTGAGGTCTAGGTAATAAGCAATGGTTGAATGCTTTACTCTTAAATAATAAATAATATCATATTGCGATTATTTGTTTACATTATACATTTGAATGACGTTCGTCTATTATGACTTTGAAAACAGATCACAGATAATAAAAAATCGTCTTTCTAAGTCTTAGATGAAGTATACCCGTTCTTTATAAATATCTACGTCATCTTGTCGCTACAAGTAGGTAAGGTTACGATAATTTAATAAATTATTTTAAATATCAATAATACATTTAATCATGAAATGCTTCAAATTAGTTTCTTATAAAAGGCTATTCTTTCGAATAAAAATGTAAAATCAAGCAGTTATTTTTTTTGGTGTATCCCAATTATGACGGTTCTCTATCGTTTGCCCCAATTTCAATTGCCATAATTGTATCACTTGCCATAATATTCATTTGCCATAATGGATGTTTTGTAAAATATTAATTATTATGGCAATTGAAATTCGGGCAAACGAACGAAATGATCCGAATGATAACATGTCAAGAGCAATATGGTTTTAAAGAGTGGATAGAGCCCTGCATACTAACGCGCATGCACAGATAGCACCACGGGCGTAAAGTTAGAGTAATGTCTAAGTAAGGGAATTGTATCCCTCTTACTAATAAACGTTGAGTAACGGTGGTATAGCTATACCTACAATGTTTTGTCCTTATCTGTCAAATTCAAATGTCACAATGACAGATAAGGACAAAACATTGTATAGCTATACCACCGTTACTCAACGTTTATTAGTAAGGGGGTATGACAAGACGCGAATAACTGAGTGAGCTTGAAATATAGAAAGTAAAATATATGATGTAAGGGACGGTTTAATTTTACACCATTATTTTGAATAGTGGATTTTCTCCAGGAAAATACCGATTCTATTTTTCATTTTTCTCCGGTTTTATTTTTCACATTTCTGAGGTTATTTCCGATTTAAAAGAACATTAAATATGTTAAAAAGTTGATATACGCGCTTTACTAATAACAAGCAATGTATTTATCTGAAAAACGCTAAGCGTAGTGTATACATTGCGCGTCGAGAGTAAATTTTAAAAACTCTTCTGTGCTTCATATTAACTTTCCGTGAAATGTCCACTGTGTTTCAGTTCAGTTCATTGGTCCGAAATTTTAGCTTGAATTTTCGATATACCATCCTTTACAACCCATATATTTCTATCCCACTCAGTTCTGGGTAATGTAAATGGCTTCATGTAATTATTCACGTTGGTTTTATAACATAAACAGTATTTTCCAACTCCTTGCAATGAAAATACGTTGACCTGTAGACTAGTAGAAATTTTATCGAATTGTCATCCAGCGTATTTTGATCTCCAATTTCGAACAGTTCATCCTAGTACACAGGTCAATAATTTTACTAATGTAAAGAAGACAGTCACCGATCGTTATAAATTCAGATTTCTTGATAATGCCCGAAAGTTCGGATATGAATAGTTAAATCACTTTGGGGATGCATTTATATATGTATGTGCGCATGTACGAATGTAACAATTGCAAAGACTATGCTTTGAATTTGTAATAAATAGTTGTTGTGTTAACTACACCTCGACACCCGAAGATGCATCCTTAAAGTGATTTTGTTACATAACTGTTAACTAAAAGACGAATGAGCTTTTAAACCCAGAACAGGCACAGGGACTGAAATTAACAGTAACATTAAGAGAAGAACTCCCTAAACCTGACATCGAACCCAAGAATGAACCTGAAAATATACGCGACATTGATCCTGACGATATACCCCAATCCGATCCTGAAAATAACATTAATAATGATCCCGATGATCCCGATACAAATAACGAACCTATTCCTGAAAATGACACCGATCCTGATCTGGAAAATAAACCCGATACTGATCCCAAAAGTAAACCCTATACTGATCCCACAACTGGACCTGAAGATCCACCTGAAGTTAAATCCAAACTAAACCTCGCAGCGCTACCAGCCAAACTGAGTCTTCAAACGACTCGGTGTACAACCGGTCAACCAATTAAAAGTAAGTATTGTGTTAAATATTACATAGTAACCCGAGGGATTCTTGCGCGACCGTCTCGCGGTGACGGACGTGGGAGGGGACGAGGCATTCAGGCGTTAGCGGAGGCGGGCTGTGTAGCGGGGAGGGAAGCACGTACTCTCACCTCGCCTCCCCCATCGTCTATTACCCCGCAGGACAATCGCGCTGGAGCTTGTTGGAGTATAGTTTAGCTTGACGCATAATATATAAACTAGAGGAGTTAGAGTAAATATAAATGTTTTAAAAAACAAAATACCGCCTCCAAAATCGCAAAAATTACGTCTTTTATAATGATTGGTTACAGGGTTGGTCCAACTGAAGTCGGCTTTTGGTTGAAAATATTGTGAGTCGCCGACTTCAGTTGGAATAAAATTATTACCTTTACCTAGCTTATGTAGTCCCACTTGCCGCAAGCAACGCCGCGGGATAGTCATAGACATGTAAATGTTCTTCGTTGTAATCGCTCAACTATCTTAATCGAGATATCTTATCGCCACCCTTGAAATATGTAGGTATTACTGTTGAGGAGTTCCGGTGGCCATCTGTGGTCTTCATCATCAGTTCCACTTCACCAAATGATACTTTCTGAATGCAAATGCTGGATTTGTTACTAAAAATACTAAAATCGCTATATTTTTACCTACAATATTTGAGGAGTTCCCTCAATTCCATGTTAAAAAAAATAAAAAAAGCGGCATTTTTTTTATTATTATTTCAATTTTAATATTTCCTCACATTGCTTGAGAAATGCACTATACAATCTTCGGCCGGAACAGGGATTGCAGGACTCGTTTTATCCTTTATTATCTCAATCTCGTCCAGCAATCCCTTACTTCACGGCCTCTGCAGTAATGTACTATTATTTAAATACTTAATGCTAATAATTATACCTTCTAATTTTAAATTAATCCTTTTTAATTTCAGTACAGCCAGGCGACTTGCCCGGTAAGGCTTTAACTAATTTGGTAAAATAATTACAGATACGTTAAAAAAAACGTGTATGTGTGTAGCCTTCAAATCCAGTTTATTGTTTTTTTTACGCACATTTTAGGGAAAAAAGAGTACTAGATAATTCCGAAGAGTTATATGTAATTTCGAAATGATCAAAATCTCGAATTTCATTGTTTCGAAAGTATTTTTTTGATTGTGCTTGTACTTAAAACAAACCGTATCAATTAAGTAAATCATGGGTTTTAAATTAAAAAAGCTCCAGCATAACTAAAATTCCAACAATTATTCGGTTTATTTTTTAAATGGAATGTAAGAGCATAAGTTATAGAGTTACAAACTACAAAATAATAAGTTCTGAGTGGTTATACGTCATGTAATTATCGAAAATAATTAGTGACTTAAATACATTTCCCAATTTAGCTTCATCAGAAGAAATAAAAATCAAGAAGAAACCTGAACCGGAACCGGAACGGGAATCGGAACCGGAACCGGAACCGGAACCGCAACCGCAATCGGAACCGGAACCGGAACTGGAGACAAAGGAAGTCCCCGATGCAACTAAAGGCGTGGACAGCGATATAGGTGAGTTAGTTGTAATTGCAAAATCCGATCATAGATGGCGCGTCGAGCGAAAACCTAAATACCTACGTAACTTCCATTCTACTTCCATTGTTAGGATCCATTAAAGGGGTCAGGTGGACTTTTTTTACATTCAAATCCATTAATGGAGTAGAGTGGGCTTTATAGTACACATAAATCCATTTGGATTTGTTTACACTTTTTAATACTCTGGAATCCATCGATGGATACTGTTGCACTCTTAATTTTATTACACTTCGATCCATCAATGGATTTTATTGAACTTTAATACACTTGATTCCATCAATTGATGGATACTCGCGGACATTTAGTATCCATTGATGGATCCCGGTATATAAAAAGTTGAATAGAATCCATTAATGGATCTTTGTAGACATTGATGGATCCCAGCAGCGTCTTAAAAAGTGTAAATGAATCCAAATGGATTTAATTGTACATTCAAGCCCACTCGACTCCATTAATGGATTTGAATGAACAAAAAGTCCTCTTGACCCCATTAGTGGATCCTCTCAATGGATCCTAGTGGACGAAGGGTCTTACCGACTACGGCCGATCAATAACCGTTTTTTTTAATTAAAAGTTAGTTTAATCAAAACGGTTTTAGCTAGATTGGAAATCAGTAGACTTTATTGGACTCGGAAATTTTCCAGCTCATTGAAAATGTGTTTACCATTCAAAAATTAATGTTCTTGGAAATCGCCTAGAATTTTCTTGTGCTTACAATGGTAGACCGGAGGCCCGTTTCACAAAGCAATACTAAGTTATAAATTACAAGTGGAACTCTCTATCTAGCAAAAGGAGTTAGAGAGAGACTTCCACTTGTAATTGCGGCAGTACGGAATCCTCGGTGCGCGAGTCCGATTCACACTTGATCGATTTTAGATCTATTAAAGTTATTTATCAACAGTATTTTTATTATTTATGGTTTACTCTATGGATACCCTAATCGTTATTTGTCCTAATGCATTGTTTGTCCGAATTTTCGTTTATCCTAAAGCCATTCCGCTTAAATTTCCAAACTTTTTAGTGTTGTTATAATACAACCCTAACCTAACCGAACCGCAGATATAATAGGGTATTTGCCTGAATTCAATTTCAGATATTCATTTGGATAATATATCAACATACGTAGTATGATACAATAATTCAAAATCAAATTTGAAATTGGTAATAAAATAAAAAAGTTAGACTTTTAATTTTTTTTGCCTATTTCTTTCTCACAAAACGATGTTTTGCGTGTAATTCATGATGACATCATATTACTGTATTTTCCTCTCTGTCTAAAAGCAAGTTTTAAACATTTATATCTTTTGCATTTTTAAAGATATTAAAAAACTATTTACACTAGGCTATTTGGAAGGTAAAAAGCTTCAATTTAAATACTAATAAAAAATTAGGCAAATACCCTATTAAAAAACTTAAAAAGTTGCCTGACTCATCTGAAAACCAGTTTAGGGCAAATGAAAATTCGGTCAAACGATGTGTTAGGACAAATGTTGTTAGAGATTCCAAGGGACACCCGTTATTTATCCAGACACGCAGGAGAACGAAGTGCCGATGAATGAGGATGAGAGTAAAGGGGATGAGAATCAAGGGGATGAGTTTCTTCAAAAGAAAGCGCCGACTATTCGGACCACGCCCCGCTACGACGGGCCCGAGAAAACCCACTGGCCCGATCACTACTTGGATGACGTTTAATTTCAATTAATAAATATATTACACCACGTATTTTTACAAGCTTTTATTTCACTTCACTTGTATGTACAGTAAGGGTGCTACCAGACCAATCGATCGATCGTCGATCGACGGCATCGATCGATGGTAGAAAGGATTAGTCGACGTCGAACGATAGTTCCTATTCTACCAGACCAATCGATCGATCGTCGATCGATCGTCGATCGACGGCATCGATCGATGGTAGAATGGATTAGTCGACGTTGATCGATAGTTCCTCGTCGATCGATGCCGTCGATCGACGATCGATCGATTGGTCTGGTAACACCCTAAAACCCAACTGATATGGCTTACCGATGTACCTGCGTGGAAGAAGAATTTTCGAAGCGCGGGAACCAATCAGCGTGATCCACGCGTTGCGCGTCTGTATTCTGTGCTATTATTGGTTACTAAGTGACGCCATGTTGACGCGCGCCCGCGTGTTATTCAGTCAGCCATGAGTGAGATGGAAAAAATAGATGCACTTTAATTTGCACCTTATAACTATTACGTACAAGTCTGATCGTGGGTTTTAATCGTGCTTCCGGAAATCATCGAATCGTTGATCGTGTCTGCGCGAACGAAGATTCACGACACGCCATATAAATTGTGTTTTACTGTACTGGAATTTTGCAAGTCGATTTTGAAATGGAATGGGCAGAAATTTGATAAACCCGATGACAATATTGACAATGCAATATTATGGTAGCATCGAGCTGATCTGATGATGGAGTCGGAAGGAGGCGACGGGATCTTTGCTGTACTTAATAAGGTACCAGCCGAGTTGGAGCTCGTTAGTTTCGTCTTAATAAGCAGATGGTGTCTGAGCGGAAAAAAGTACCTATAGGCAACAAAAGCTTGTCCAAAAAATGAAAATTTTGATACAAAACTTTTTAAAATTCAATAATAACATCATGTTTGCTTGTATGTGTATAGCTACTATTGGCTTCTTATTAAGTCAAATGTACTTACGTCGTGAGATGGAGGGGGGTTGTTGGGGCCGGTGGGAGGGGGCACGTAGGTGTTGATGGGGGGAGGAGGCACGTAGCCAGGCCCGCGGGTAGGCGGCGGTGGCCGGACTGGGCTAGGTTGCTGAAATAAAACATTATTTTTAGATATATAAATATTAAATCGACGATCACAAGAAAAAAAAACCGAATAAAGATTAAACATCAACCAAAGAATAGCAACGCAGGAAACAAAATTAAACTATAGAGAAAAATAATTTAGGAAAAAATCTATTGTGTGTTTTTTTGGAAAACGCCCGTGGCATTATGTTGCAACGGGTGATTCCGTGACGTCGAAATTGACGACACTCAGCAGTTCAGCACTATGCTATGGCACGGCAATTTTTTTTAGGCTTCCGTGGGGTTTTGTTTCGATAATAGTTAAATATTTAAACAAATGAAGTACACCCGAATCTCGTATATTTAGGGGATCTGGCGAAAAACAAGGCAAAAAAAACGTGTAAAATAAATAATAAAAAAAAACCGGGGACAATCTCGCACAAATTGACCTAGTCCCGAACTAAGCTCTAGGCTTGTACTATGGGTACTAGACAACGATATAAATACATATATGTATAGAGAAATAAATACTTAAATACATAGAAAACACCCAAGACTCAGGAACAAATACTCGTGCTTGTTACACACATATTTGTCCGTACCGGGGATCGAACCCGGGACCGCTAAGGTCGGATTTTTATTCCCACAGAAAAAATGTAAACAAAGTTACGTCACTGTCAAAGTGACATTTCAGGGGATCTCAAAGTTTGGGCCAGCAAGAAATATAATATTAAGTTATCATTTCGCTCGTACCGTGATATAAAAATAAATTTGAGAAATAATTGAACTTAAAATCGCACAAATGAGTCACTGAAAAGCGATTACGACGGAATCACGAATTGTGAAGCGAAGCGAGTGAAGTGACGTCTCACATTAATCAAGCAATCCTCAACTTGTTGAACACAGGTGTATCGAGTCAATGATACCAGTGCAATAAATAAATTATGCATACAAAAACGGTTTTCTCGTTTTAAATCAATACAACAAAGAATTTATATCAAAATAAAGTATGCCATCAAAAAATTAAATTCTTCAATCTTGATTACAATATATAGATTTTTTATAGAAAGTCGATTTCTTATAAATGTGGAAAGTATAAATATTTTGAATACTGCAAATGTTTTTCGTTAACGGCAACATTTGTTTACATTTTTTCTGTGGGAATAAAAATCCGACCTTAGCTTCGTAGGGTCATCACATGGCCAACGCGTCATCAAAAGTGTATTTTCGCAAAATTAAAAGTGAATCTGACCTCGGTCAACAATTCCTTTAGGACAATAGAACTTGTAATAGATATAATATAATTACAGTTATAAAGATAAAAATAAAGCTATTAAAGTTAACCATTAACATTTTCACGGTCGGTAGATTCGCATGATACCTATTACCATAGTATAAGGCCGAGTTGAGTTTTAACTGGAGTTTAAGCGATGGTTAAACGGTTTATTTATTTAAAAAACGATGTTGAATACAATTTATAGGTATATTAAATACTAGAGGACGCCCGCGACTTCGTACGCGTGGAATTAGTTTCCCGCTAGTACCCCCCATTTCTTCCCGTTGGGGGTCGATATTCGGAAAATCCTTTCTTAGTGCTCACTTAAATCATGAAAGGAACCCATGTACCAAATTTCAAGTTTCTAGGTACAGTAGTTTCGGCTGTGCGTTGATATGTCAGTCAGTCAGTTTAGCCTTTTATATATATAGATTAGCCTTATGCAAAAAAGGAATTCGTATTTGTCGTTAATTCTTTTTTACCGCAATAATGTCACTGTTCAAATTGTGTTTTTCGTAATTTAGTGCCACTGTTGGATTTAACGTGCTATATTGGTCTTAGTTTTAAAATACTGTTATTAGCCTTTATAAAACTATACATTGGTGAGCGACATGTATAAATACATTGATAATAACAACGTTTGAAATTTTACCATTTTTAATACTTTTAGCGATTTCTAATTTTGTATATACTAAGTGGAGCTTAAAATATTCTTTCCCTATTTCCCTACTTGTTATTTTATCGTTATCATAAGATTATATAGAAAAAAGAGAAAAAACAGGTTTAAAAAAAAAAAAAACAAATTAACATTAACCTTAACTAAAAGGCATCAGTTCAGTTCAATTCTTTACTAACCACAAACTACCGCAAAGTCGGTCGTTAAAATACGCATACAAAACCACATTTCAAACCTAAGTTAGCATGTACCTCTCGGCCCAGTATTTCGGTGGTTCATGGCCAAGAGACATAACAGCATACATCTAAAGCCGTAGGTGTAGAGGTCACGCAGGTTACGTGGATTATTATTATTTTATTTGACCCAAAAATACAGGCGTTGACGCGTGAATACGTCAGTGAAATGTATTGATTTTTTATGTTTATTAATTTTGTATGAATAAATAGATTCGTAATTATAGTAAAAACCAAGAAATTATGGTTGCCTATGACGTTATTTAATAACTTTATTTATATTTTAAATAATAAAATGATAATGTTCCGCGATCCAATGTGAAAATATTTGCTATTAAATTAACCTAAAAATAATAAAACTAAAGTCAAAAATATGAATTATTTATTGGAATAATCACATTTAATTGGTCCTGGGATTGATAGGAATTAGGAGTGTGTAATGGTGTAATGTTTAGAATAAAAACAAATGGTACTGTAGTTTCGGCTGTGCGTTGATATATAAGTCAGTCGGTTCTGCCTTTTATATATATAGACGTACCGATAGTATATCAAATGGAATTATTGCACATGAATGTTATGTAAAAGATTGTTATGGTAAATGAGTGTTATATTGACGACGCGGAAGCCTAGTCGGTACGATCATTTATTCGATGTTTAGAAAAATATGATTAAGGTATAGTTACCTTGTTCCCATTATTATTGGTGGGGAAAGGCACGGCGGGGGGTTCGTAGTTGTACCCCTTGTTGGGAGGGAGGTACTCGTTCGCCGCTGTTGCCATGGCAACGACTGAGCAAGCAACAACGCAAGAGAGCAACATCTGAAACAACAACAAAAAAGTTAGGAAAATAAATTTAAAAAGGTTTTTTTCACTATTTTACTATTACAGTTGCATTTACACATACGGTTCGGAACGAAGATTGGAACGGCGCGTGGCGTTTCCCGCGGTCCGAACTTTACGTGTGCAGGCCGATAAAGTCGCTTCCCAGCCCCTGTCCCTCTTAATGTACGCTTAGATCGTTCAAACTACGCAACGGGTTTTAATGCGGTCATCAATAGACAGAGTGATTCAAAAAGAAGGTTTTTTTGTATAATAAAGGTTGGATTAGGTATGTACGAGTAAACCTGAGCGAAGCGAGGCCGGGTCGATAGTTATAGTAATTTCATCGAATGCGTTGTTTCATCGAATTTTCATTTCGTCGAAAGTTAATTTCTGCTGAAACGTTATTGTTTTTAAGTTATCTTAAGCGTGAGTTACGTAGGTAAGGTTAGGTTAGACCTGTGACCGCCAAAAAATTATAACTCCTGCACGTGGAAATGCCTATTCGATGAAACGAAAATTCGGTGAAGTCGGTGTTTTAAAGGTAAACCCTAGTTATGCCATAAAATGTCTCTCTGCTTGCCGCACGCAAATACCTAGCTAAAATTTTAACCAACCAACTAAACCCGTTTGCAAGTAAGTTTGTGTGTTGATCGTTGTCTCGTACCGTCGCACGCGCATGGAACGCGCATCTACATACAATGAAGGCAAGTACGGACAGCAGATCGTGCATACTTCCATCCATATCCATATTCATACAAATAACCATCCATGTTCATACTCTTTTATTTATACATATTTTAATGTTATGAAAGTATGTCTTTTTTAGGCTAAACCGCTGCTCTACCTATTTTAATGAAATTTGGTGGCGGATAGGAGTAGAACGTATTTTTATACCGTTCGAGGAAATTTAGACAGTTCCAGAGAGAAAAGCGACAAACGATTTCTACGTGGACGGCCTTTGGAAACAGCTACTTTAAAATATTGATATAAATTTACTATAACTCATCCGTCACCTTCTGACACGTAAATAAGTACGAGAGTGACGGATACTTTATCCACATTTGACACGCGATATACCTAGACGCAGCCATACTACCCACTGATCTCGATCGTCCGTCTCAATATGCATCAAAAATGTCAGTTCTGACGTTTACTTTGACGTATCTTGTGACGGGCATCTCAGCCAAGAACTGTTACTTATTCTGTGGAGATGAGTTTATAATACGGCCCTAAATAACCTAAAGCGCATCGACGGTGCAGACGCTACCGCGTCGCAACGCTGCACAATGCACCGATAGTGCAAGGACGCGCCGCTCGCTCGACCCACGATCAATGTCGGTCGATTCCACGAGAGCTCCAAACTTGCACTCGGGATGACGATGCACTTAGTGTGTGAACACTTATGCTTTGGGTTTGTACTTCTCTCTCTTTTTAGGGTTCTGTTGTCAAACTATAGTCCTATAGTTTCGCCATGTCCGTCCGTCCGTCCGCAGCTTAGCTGAGAGACTCTTACACCCGTATTCACAAACGTCACTATGAGGTCTCACAGTGCTTACAAGCGCAAAGGGTGGTTCAAATCGTCTCATAAACAAAAGGTCGGTTAAAAAGGACCAATCAAAAAGCTGTATTGAACGCAGTGCGTTTACTCAGTGAAGGATCCCTTAAGTATTGTTTGTGAATACAGGTGTTAGTTCTAGAAAGCTGTTATTTGGCATGAATATATCTTATTAGTCACGCTGACAAAGTGGTAAGTGAGTAAAATAAAATAATGTAAAAAACTCGTCTATCCCATGTTGTGGGGTCTCGTTGGATAGGTCTTTCAAAATATTACGGGTTTGTGTAAACAATTTTTCGATTACGGGATCCGTTTGTGAAATATTAAGATTTGAAGTGCTACATTTGAGTCCATATATTGGCTCATATAAAATTGGTCTTTAGATTTTTTATACAAATAACGATTTGTGTCTATACTTACTCATCATTTCTTCGAAAAATTTTGCTCATACTTATCGCAACTCATAATGATATTTTTTAAGAAACTGTTACTTTTTGAGGATTGTTATAAATCTAACCTAACTTAACCTAATTTTATCTACACGTAAGATATTTAAGAAATTCTGAAAAGTGTACGGTTCCATGAATATTGGCGTTATAAGTTCAACAAGTATTAACATTTTTTATGAAGAGTATGAGGAGTGATCATTATGATGTAAAATGTTATGAGAAAAATTTTCGAAGTTCCAATAATCGGAGTTGCAATTTTATATGAACTTTGGCGCACCCGCTAAATTTTGTAAGAGTCAAGTGTATGTACAGTCAACCAATTTGATTCCTAGGCCACTATTGACTTTGTCAATGTGACGTTGTAAACCAAATCATAAGAAGTCTGTAACGTTTGGTTGTCAACGTCACTTTAACATAGTCCAAAGTGGCCTAGAAATCAAATTGGTTGACTGTACCTACAGCCAAAACTACAAATACTAAAAATCTAAAAAAACATGTCAAATGAAAACACATTGCATTCTCAAGACTGCAATCTTAAGATCACAAATGCGATGCCAATCCCTGTGGATATATCAGTTTTTTCTGATAGATTAATTAATAAGTTTGTAGCGACTTTCTTAAACTCTATCTCTATGCGATACGGTCGTGAGATCAATTTACCGTTCACAATTATAATTAAGACGCTCTGTCTAGATTATCCAACCAGTTAAGATTTCTAGAAAGTTTCGGTTGAAAAATTGAAAGTTAATAGCTTTAAAAAAAGATAGAGTTTGGGTCCCATACAAAACAATATAACAGTACCTACCTGTACAGTCGGCCTTATAAAAAGGTGCACACTTTTGTACCTTGTCGCTTTAAAGCCTTTGACAGATTAGTGCAGCAGTTCAAACATGACGTTAAAGTGACAAAACACCAAAGTGTGCAGGTTCTTATAACGCCGACCGTACTAGGCCGATAAGAAGTCAATCCTGGCACATTGCACAACCATGAAGTTTCTGAGTATGGAGAACGTTGACAGCAGTCAAACAATGCTGTTATTACTATTCCTTCAGCAACACATAAGCTTTACATTGTTTTACTGTCTACATTATACATATTTAGAAACTTTACTGAAAAAAAAAGAGTATTCCCCGTGGCACAACTACCTAAATGGCACTACTGGTCAATATTAGTATAGTAAATAGGGGGTAGGTTTAGGTTATGTTAGATCTTCAGCCGGCCCGAAGGGCCAAGAACACCCAGAAGTACGAGCTCCGTCAACACTGATAAATAGCTTTTGATTCGAAAAAAATGTTACGGTGTAGTGCCACTGTGCCACGCAGTATAGTGCTTAGGGAAAAAAAGAAAAAAGACAGTAAGTATGTTTAACCGAAAACCATGAACATTCACTGCTTGGCACCATACTAAAATATGCTTTTAATATAATTGTAAAATGTTGTTTCTTTTTAATAAATAAATAAATAATAAATAATAACAATAATGAGCCCAACGATCGAAACGGTAATTGTTGCTGGTCTAAAAACATTCAAAGCTTGCGGCCAAGTTTTGTTTTTTACGGTCTTGTCAGCATTGTAAATACTTATTGTAAATTAATCAAATGTTCAATGAGTAAACTTGAATGTTTTGTCTTTTACTGTTGATATATTTTGATACTTTTTTTTGATTGATGCAATTATTTTTTTCAGTCTCTATTCTAGGCAGTATAAACCATATCATCTTAGACCTGTTACGGTATTGTTTTTAAATCGGCCGTCATTACTGTCAAGTAAATAAGAGCTATCAAAACGTTAGCAATGCGATAAAAGATCAAAGACCGCCCAGAATCTCGGCCCAGCGGGCCTAATATGGTCGTGTTTATTGCTGTGGATAAACTTGTATAAAACATCTGTCACTTTCTTCCTAGCATGTAAGTGCGAGAGTGACGGATGCTTTATCCACCGCGATAAAGGTGACTATAATCCGGGCCATTGACTTCTTATCTGCGTACAAGCTATGATCTATCCTTTCTCGTCTGCATGCGATAAATGTTATGATCCCAAAGTATCGTATAACCTTAAAGTAGAGCCGTCGTTCACGATCGGGGTATAGGTCATATCGCTTTACACTAAATCGTAACCTTAGCTCTTGAATACCGTGAAACTTGAGCACGGTCTTCAGTGCCGAGGACTTCATTAGGAGTCGGATTTTGTATAGGATTCAGAGGGCTTGGTAGTGAATGCGTTGTAGTACAAATACAAACTAGACACACCCTGTTGTTATAGTTTGCTTCTTATTTAAGGGCAGTGCTCTTAGGGCCTTTATTCTATTCGGTAAAACCATATTGACTTTGATATGTTATAGTATTGTCGACATTACGATAGCTATTTACTTGACAGTAGGGTTTTTAACGTTCCGTTCCCGAAGGGAGCCAAAAGAGACCCTATTAATATGCCTGCGCTGTCCGTCCGTCCGTCCTAACTTTAAAGAGCTGTATCTTTTGAACCGTAAGAGATAGCGGGCTTTTCAGAAGAATGTGTTATTACGGTGGATTTACTAACAAATAAATTGAGTAAAATAATAAATCAAGTCACATAGAAACGTTTTTTTCAACGCGTTTTTATTTTTGTTGTATTGTAAAAACGGTAAAACATCCTAGCATAAAACTTAGTATGGTATGGTACAAACTCTGAAGAAAAACCACAAATACTAAACAATGGTCAAGTGTGAGTTGGGCTCGCGCTTATTTCATGTGAAATCGAATTCACATCGGAATGCGACGGTACGGAACCCACGGTGCACAAGTCCAAGTCGCACTTCACCGGTTTTCTATATATACATTATGTATCTATATATTTAAGTTCACAGACGATATTCATCCATCAAAACGTATTAAGATTTAATCTAGGAATTGCAATTAAAAAGTGAGAGTTCAAAACGTAATGCTTAATTAAATTGTCTATGGTGATGTGGACAAAGACACGACTTTGTTTTTTATTTATGACCGGAAAGGTGAAGACATAAATTGTGTTTTTTAAGGTAGGTAGATGACTTCGATAGAGATTATATAGCGCTTGTAAAGATTTATTTTTTGCAATTTAGGAACAAACTCCTACATAAAACCAAAGTTGGCTTATTGATCGCATGATAATTTTGAAATATGGACAGAGTTTCTGTGGTATTGTTGTTTTTTTTAGGGTTCCGTACGTCAAAAGGAAAAAACGGAACCCTTATAGGATCACTTTGTCGTCCGTCTGTCCGTCTGTCTGTCTGTCAAGACCCTTTATCTCAGGAACGCCTGGAGGTATCGAGATGAAATTTAACCATATACTCAAATCTACAGTCCCTAGAATCTGTAAAAAAATCATACTTCTGAGTTAACGTAAAAATAAGATACGGCCGTTTATGCCGCAAAAAACGTATATTTCAACTCTCTCAAGGGAATCAAATTGTATATAGGGTAATTTCTGTTGACCTAGAACTATGAAATTTGGCGGGTAATATCGTTTTATACCATAAATATAAGGAAAATCTAAACACCCAACATTTTTAATTAAATCTCAAAAAACAGGGTCTTTATGCAAGGAACGGCGGCGGTGCAAATTTTGAATTGAGTTAACCGTGTCATGTGCGGAACCCTCGGTGGGCGAGTCTGAATCGCCTTGTCCGGTTTTTTTATGTATTCAGTGTTAAAAAAATCGTGTTGTTAGGTATGTCTGTTTCAGTTTCAACGCATTTGACAACAGAACCGTCATCGTGACACCCCAGTCCAAATTCCCGCTCAATTTCAACAATCTCGGGGGGAATAATCATTGGCATTTTAGCCTTTTAGTGTGAAATTTTCGCAACTATTATTAGCAAAGTGTGTAATTGACCTTAAGCAAATAGTGTTAAATTCCACGATATACCGCGAAACGTTAAATGTTCCTCATGTCCACGGAATTAGTTCAGTTGCACTTTATTCAATTTCAAAATGGCAGTCACGAGACGTTTGCGAACCACAGATAATGCGGCGGAGTCACGTTTGCAAAGCTAGCTGCAATGCGCGGGAGGTGCGCACCACGACTGTGTTGTGTAAAAAATTGTTATGTTGGTATTATTACTATTAGTTTAATGAATGGTTTGCTTGGTAAAATTTACTATACATTTTACATTATAAATTGTTGCCTATTGGTTAATAGTTAATAATAGTACATTACTTAACAAGGGCTGTAAAAGAAAGAAAGCCCGAAATCGCAGGTATTTGAGACCCGAGCCGTAGGCGAGGGTTGTAAATATGCGATAGAGGGCTTTCTTTTTTACTGCCCGTGATGAGTACACAATTTTACGTCTTCACCTGGCCACAATGCGAGTTTTACCGTGCGCGCAGCGTGCGATAAAACTCACATTATGGCCAGGTGTTACGTAAACAAACTTAAATACCTATTACACCTAACTGCAATTTTGAGCTTTTATAAGTAGGTACCTAGGAACAGTAAGCTCAGTAAATCCTTTGTCCTTGAAGAGAAATAATATACCTTCTCTCGCTTTATAGAGAAACTTGTCCTGACTCTTTAACTAAGAGCCTAGTCAAGGGACTTGGTAAATACATTTCTATTAGACGACGCGCTGGCCTAGTTGGTAGTGACCCTGCCTACGAAGCTAGCGGTCCTGGGTTCAAATCCCGGTAAGGGCAGATATTAGTGTGATGAGCGCGAATATTTGTTTCTGAGTCATGGATGTTTTCTATGTATTATCTATATAAGTATGTTTATCGTTGTCTAGTACCCATAGTACAAGCCTTGAGCTTAGTTTGGGACTAGGTCAATTGGTGTGACATTGTCCCCTGATATTTATTATTATTTACATCGAAATATAATACTACCGCCAGTGCGGAGACCGGTGTTTTCTTAAATGGCTACTCGGCATAAGGTGCGTTGGGGTAAGATTGAACGGATTTTACACGAGATGAGAGGTGTTTTTTTAAAAGTGATATTATACCAAGAATATGAGGACTAGTTACAGGAAGCTACGCTTTTGGTAAAGAGCACATATGAACCTTTATATTAAAACTTAAAAAAGGAAGTTACTAATACTTTTACTATTGAAAAAGTTGAAATAAAGTTACACTCATTACTAAAAAATCCATGGGGTAAGATGGAATGGTGACGGGGTAAGATTGATATAGTTTTTAAAATCGTTAATATGCGCCGTAGGTGAATGTGATGCATAAATTCCAACGGTATAGCACCGTAGCAGTTTAAAACATTATTTCATATTAAAAAAAAACCGTTATTTACAGCTAAAATTCGGCTTTCTATAAAATGATATTTCAGTCTTACCCCACTTTGAGGATAGGTAGACAAGGGTTCTCAAACTGTTCTTTATAGAATACGACTTAGCTTGAATCAAATCCCAAGACCCCCCTATACCAGAAATATAAAGAAAAACCTTTTTTTTGTGCATTTTTATACGGATTGTATTTTTATAATGGCTTCTGATTTTGATGCTATGTTAAGCTTAAATCGTAGTCTAACTTTCAAAGTTTACGACTAAATAGCAATCTCAAGTAAAACTGCTACAAATATGTGACAAAATTGATTTTGTCAACATGATGTTTTAAGCGGTCATTAGCCCTGTAAACTTACTCAATCATATAATCGCTGTGCAGCGATGTCATCATCATCCGTACGAATCATACGAAGTTTAAAGTTCAATATCTCAGAAACGATTTGACGTACCTATCGAATGATTATTTCACAGGTAATTTTTGTTTTAATTACAAATACGGTAAATAAGCTGAAGATCTAAACTGGCTGACATTCTCTATTCAATTTTATTAACGCAACGCACACAAACACAGAAATAAATAATTAAATGCAAGTTCACGATAAAGTCCCGTCTAATTAAAATAATGTAGGTACTGTATAGGTTGTATAACAAACCTCTATAAACTACCTACCTACCTAAGTATATTTAATGAAAGTAGTTATTCCTCCACACTTTGAGAACCAGTGACTGTTACTATGGGGTTTGAAACCGGGGTAACATGAAAACAAAAATATTACCGTCTTACCCCTTTAAAAGTAGGCGGTGCAAGATTGAAATATATAAAAACTCGGAAACTAAGAAAGATAATTAAAATTCACATTGACAGGTAATTAAAATAACAATTACAAGCAAACGTACCAATACAACATCTCTCTAGCGTCACTGCAAAAGGAGTTACAAAACATGGGGTAAGATTAAAAAACATGATTTGAACGTAAAAAATTCACCTTGTCGAAAATTGACGATAACACACGACCACAATAACTGAGCGAACGGCACTGACTGAGGGGCGAGGAGCAACAAAATGGCGTTCTCAATTAAGTGCCCAGGAACCAAAAATGTGCACGGAATAGGGAGTTACGAACGGTTTTTCATCTTACACCGTTTTCCAACTTACCCCAACGCACCTTACTCTTAAGCCAGTGTCATGAGTCATGACTGTCATGTCGATGTAAGATAGAAATTAGTATTCAGAAATAAATGACTATTTCTACAGTTTAATAGTGTGCAACTTGGCTGGGTTTGGATTCTAATTTGACCAAAAAATTTAATAGTCTTTTCCTAATGCATTCAGTAAATTGGCCACATACGGGCTCTTTTACACGTTAGTAATATAGAGTGAATCTACTAGCGCTTCGGACACGACCATCATTGCGGAGAAGAAGCGCCGCAAGAAACTCCAGCAGAAGGTAATTTTTTCAAACATAAAATACAATAATACTTAAAACTAAGTTACGTTACAAGGTATTAAAGTAACATATATTAATTACCTATGAGAACTAGCACAAATAAAAACATTACAAATGTAAGGCACAGTACTGTAAGCTATATTCACAAAAATAAGCACTCGATAATATAGTGACTCATACTAGAATTCGCATCCATAACCGTCTCGGCCAATCGGAAGTACGGATTAGAGGTTCCTCGCGTTTTGAAATGCACTGACTCATTGTAAATTTAGCTTTATAGTTGCGAATGTTGCGATTGATGTCTAAGAATTCACGTTTATAATCAGTAATCACGTAGGTAAGCTAACAAGATAGGCTCGTAGAACATACTAGAAACGTTTGAGGTTAAAAGTTAAAACGTAAATAAAAATCTTCAAAAGCGATGCATTGTCAACAAATCTTACAAAGTAGAATAAAACCGCATTTTATATTTATTACAGTCAAGAACTGCAAATACCTTTCAATATTACTTAAAGTGCGAGAAAACCAGAAGAAAATTATACGCCTTGGGATCATAAAACACCAGTCGATAGATAAAAGGCCACTGGCTTACATAATAGACCTTAAATACAGTAATTAAATACAACCTTTTCGCAAATATCGCGCAATAGCTTAAATGCTTTTGTCACTTTGTATTGCAATCACTGCTATTACGAAGAAGAAAAAAATAATATCTTTAAGTGGAGGTTTACGCATACGCGAGTAACGTAATTTGTTTGGTTTTTGTCATATAAAACAAACATTAAATATTTTAACTTCTACGCGGACGAAGTCGCGGGCAGAAACTAGTAACATGAAAAGCACCCATGAAAAAATATAAGTAAGTATCGGTTGACACTTGGATATTAAATTTGTGGTGTAATAAATTTTTATAAAAAAGGCAATTTATCCCTTCAATTGGCAAGTAAACTATAGTTAGTTTAAATTTGAATTTTGAGTTAATTTCATAAAGTATTAATTGTTTTTTGACATCGGCCGTTATACGGTTGCTTGCCGCTCGAAGGGTTAATAGAAAAAATAATTCCAAACAGCTTACATAAAACCGTGTTACAACAAAATACCTGTAAACGGTACTCCAAATATTAAGACTACAGAGAATACACGTTATGACACATCGTGGCGTTGCTTCCCATCCCACATTAAAAAAACAATGGCCGAGTAATTGGAGCAGTGTTGCTCTATTTTGCAACTTTGGCGCCGTTGCGTTGGTATGATTGTTTTTTGATTAAATGATGTGCTATTGTTTCGGCTGATCAGTAAAAGCCTTAGCCTTCTAACTATTAAAAGTAGATGTTCCCGCGGTTTTGAAAACGTCAAATTAGCGATAATAATTACGACGTAAATCTTCGTTATCTTTGATGGCAATCACCATTTGGAATTAGGGTAATAAAAATATCAATTAGAAAAAACTAGGTAGGTACTCATTTTTTAGGCGTCTCTTCTTTCGAGAAGCAGTATAGGTGCTGTACCTATATTTAAAACTTATCAATCAATAAAACTTTTACTTTTGCAAATTATAAAACTTTTATTATAAACTAACACAAGCTATTTGTATCACCTAATCTCAAATGCAACCATAGTGAGTTTTTGATGAGCGTTACGTCGTACGGTCGGCGTAAGTATGCTTTAGTGCTTTGTCACTTTAACGTTATGTTTGGCACGCTGCACTAATCTGTCAAAGGCTCTAAACCGACAAGTAAAACTATTGGGTAGGCAGGTATAAACAGGTAAGTCGGTACTAATAATTTGCACCAAACCTAACGTTTGCATATTCTATAGGCTTCATACTTTCGATTAGAATGTAAATTGTCTATTAAACAAGCATTTGAAATTTTTAAAAAAAAGTTCTTTTTTTAAGCGCTGGCCTGAAATTTTTCAGCCTACCTATTCGCCACATATTTAGAGTATTAAATTTAATATAAAATACTTATCATCGAATAAACAGCCCGGTGCAAATCGTCTCCTATTCGGATCTTAGACGATTATGAATGTAAACTAATTTCATTAAATCTCAACCTTCCTTTACATAGCTCAAGACCATCGCTCCATATTTAACCATACTCCCATAACCTTTGACCATTACAAAACATTGTAAATGGCTATCAGATTCAAAACCGTCTTTGGTCTACACACGACTGCACTAATTCTGAATCTAATTGTTGTTACATCAGTTAATAGTTGCATAATCATCATATGATATACTTGTTATATTATATCATTGTAATTGCCTGTAAATCATTTAAGTACCAGCTATCTAAGTTGTATTGTGCCAGTTAGTCTGCGCAACAAAGTCAATTAATTGAAATTTATGGTATGGTATATTTATTGTATGTGGGTAAATATAATGTTTGGTAGTCTATTGTAGAACCGACAAGATTTTCAAGGATCGGGCTCGTTTTTAAAGTTCTTAACCTCATTTACTATAAAATATAGTTTCAAAATATTATGGTTTTCAGATAAATAATTATTATTGCCAATTAAAAACTCTTAAAATTATAGCTAAATCTCTTAAAAATTACGTTTAGAAACGTCAAACTCAATTCTAGTAAAACAAGAACACTGACGTTTTTTTTTTCGAATTAGCCCTGCGAATATTGGTTGTGTTAATCGGAACTTTCGTGTTTTTTCTTAGTAACTGTTGTAAAAAATAATTATTTTATTTGCCTGGCGAAAAACACCATGAACTCGTGCTTTGTTCTATGTTTTAAAACGTTAGGTAATGCAGCTTTTAACTGGCAATACATGAATATGATTCCCTAAAGAATTAAGATACTTTTTTTTTCTATTCGCGCATTGTATTAATTCGCCATTGTGAATAATAATTAAGCAACGCAGCCGTTCTCACATTAAACAATAAGTCTTTATTCGAAACAAAATGACACGGGCTATTACATTATTCTAGGTTTGGAAGTATTTTTGCCGACCAAAGATATGAGGTCAAGAACAGCTGAAATTAAAGAAAAAATCTCCTTGCTTTCGAATTTTCAACAAGTCTACATATTATTAAAATGAATCCACTTCATGTGTTGGGTTTTTCGAAGAACAATAAGTTATAATTAAAGTATTATTTTTGACGTGGTTCGATCTGCTTACTTACTTACTAATAACTTAGTACATCGGGACACTTAAAATTCGTACTATATTACACTGTTCACTATGCGGTTTTTTTTTTTGCGAAATGAATGTTTTTAAAATGACATTGTTTGCCAAATGATGATTTGATAAAAAGTCAGGATACCACATTTTTAATTGGACACGGTCCGCTCTTAATTTAGACTGCGAAACTTTAGAAATGACAATCTGTAACCCAAAGGTCATCGTAATGTCTTCAAAATACATAGAAAGGTTTATATAACGTTATTAAAGCCTATTCGCCGCAGTTGTCATATTGTCATCCATTGCGATGTGTTATTTAGCCGTTATTGTTATATTTGGGCCTGATTAGGCCTTTAGAAAGCGTGTTTAAGCCATATTAGGATTATTAAGAAAGTTTAGGTCACATGATGTGCGGATTTGAATGTCACGGTGTAACTTATGGATTTATGAATGTTAACAGCGCCTCTATCCTAGGCGGTATAAACGATATCGTAGTTGACCTGTTAAGGTATTGTTATGACGTCAGCCGTCATTACTGTCAAGAAAATAAGAGCTATCAAAACGTTGACAATACGATAACAGGACAAAAACGATATTGTTTTTACCGTGTTAAATAGAGGCGCTGAAAAGTTGAAGATAATAATTTTGGTGTGGCAAATTGTAAATCATCTATTTCTTGTCCGTAGAGTGTGGACCTATTAATATTGGAATAATGTTTATTATATATCCGAGTGATAAATTATCCAATCGATTGGCGAAATTGTTGTAAAATGGCATAACCTACTTCACACACTTACACACTTCACTTACAACAATAATGAACGACTTTTATCTTATATATCTGACGGGCGAAAATTTTAAAATATGTTACTAAGAAAATGTTATGTTTTTTGCAGATAAACTGTAGATCTCTGATTATACTACCCATTTAGCATATTTAACCTCCTTCAAGAAGATCCTTAAATTTATCTTTATTATGTAGTTTTTAAATAATTTTCTTAAAAGGGCCTGCAAGGACCTTCTACCATCAACTACGTGCATCTTTAAAATGGTCAATTACCGAAACCGCTAAAGGCGCTACTCAACAAAAACTTAAAAAACCGAGCAAGAGCATGTTGGACCATGCTTAGTGTAGGGTTCCGAAGCCGTTACTACAAAGGTACAAACAGAGTCGTAATAGTTTTCCTTTAAAATTCGTTATATGTGCTTTCATTTTAAGATATTTTTCTTTTTTTTTCTCACGTGTAGTTTTGGCTGTAGGGGGGAGGAGGAACACGTAACTGTAGCGAAAATTACACTTTTCGAGTTCAATATTTCCTAAACACTGCCTCAAATCTAAAAATTAATAATAACATGTACATAATGATTTTTTAAACAGCTATCCAATGAACCTTTGCTTTAGATGTATGGGAGATGTGTGGGGGAACCTTTATTTTCAAGTATTTGTTTTATAACTTTGTCGCCGTAATTAAAATGTATTACTATGCCACATTACACCTTTGTCGCGGTATGAGTCCCTGAGCTAGACGCGGGCAGACAAACAGATGGACATGGCGAAACTCCTGAATACGGATCCCTAAAAACCAGTCTAAAACAGTTATTGAATACGCAACCTTATTCTCGGTGCAAAGAATAACATATCTTTATGATTACTAAGTTGCAGTTGCGTCTTTTTATCTTAGACAGAGGTCAAGGGGCGACATTGACTCTGTCATGTTGGTAGTACCGCATTGATTGCTCTATTCATCCAATGTCGTGACTCATCGTTTATGGTCGGAAGTCTTCGTGCGTTCGGAAGTGCTTAGAAAAAAAAACAATTATGTTAAGTATGGTTCCACTTGTCTGCGACCTTGACATTAGGGCTTATTTTGGCCAGTAATTATAATTTGACCTGTGAGTTCATTGGCCTTATGTTATGTGGTATATAGTACCTAGGCGATTACTAACCAAGATACACAAGACAATAATGGAATGAAGAAGACAGAGAGAAATGTGGACTAAAAGAAGATGTAGTGACTAAGATTGAAAAGGGTATGCTTCGATGGTTCGGTCACTTGGAAAGGATGGATGAAAGAAGATTGACGAAAGAGATATACAGTGCGAAAGTGAGTGGAAGGGTCGGAAGGGGCCGCCCTAGGCGTACTTTTTCGAATCAAATCGGAGAAATACTGGAAAAGGGCCGAATTTTAAGTACCCGAAACCGACGTGCGGGCATGACTCGATGTATGAATGTGGAAGAAGCGAAAGAGATTTGTCAAGATCGTAGTAGGTGGAAAGAAGTGGTCTCTGCCTATCCCTCTGAGAAACAAGCGTGATTTAATGTATGTATGTATGTATACACAAGACAATACAAGTTTTTTTTATTTAAATAACAAAAAGCAAGCTAAAACCCCAACTGTTACTAACCAACTTTAAATTATAAATTTTAAATGATCATTCAAATGAAAAATCATGAAATAAACCTAAAGATGGGTTTTAAATACCTATTCAACGATACCCCAGTTGTCATAATTCGTCGACTTTCAAAGCCTATTATTCAATGCAAACAAACAAACATACAAACAAATGCGCGCGACTCCATCCGCGTCGATGTAGTTTATCGCTCTTACCTCGGTAACCGAACATTTTCCAGGAAAAGGAGCCTATGTGCTATTCTAGACTATAATCTATCTCTGTGTTTCATCCAGATCCGTTCAGCCGTTCTAGCGTGATAGTCACAAACCTCCAAACTTTCGCTTTTATAATATTAGTATGACAAGATAAGATTATTTATTTAGACATAGTAAAATTATGGTAAGTTCTGTTTGAAATGAGGTTGTGGGTTACTGATCATTTTTGTCTATGGACTGATTGACAATGTGTTTCTAACTTTGAATTCAGTTTTTGTTTTGTATCAAGAGCGTATCGGAAAAATAGTGTCAGTCTGTTGTTATCCCATACATTAATAGATTATTTATATTATAACTAGCTGTCCGCGCCCGGCGTCGCCCGGGTGTATTTTTTTTTTCATACAAACCTTATGAAAAATAGTTTACGACCTATTCTCAGACCTACTGAATATACACACAAAATTTCATAAGAATCGGTCGAGCCGTTTCGGAGGAGTTTGGTTACAAACACTGTGACACGAGAATTTTATATATTAGAGATATAAATAAATTATGAACATCCGTTGTGTTAATTTGTGTCACTGCCCCCCTGCTATGCCCTCACTATCAGATTCCATTCAGGAATCCCACTGCTGGGACCCGATTTTCATGACTTCGAGATGATTTTTCATGTGAGATATGTCGAAAAAATGTATGCAGTTGACAGTTGATGTCGCATGAAAAATCATCTCGAAGTCACGAGAATTGGGTCCCTGGGCTCCTCAACGAGACCCAATTCCCACTAAGCACCGACTTCCTACAACGGTTTGCAGTAATTTGCTATCAATTTGTGACCATTTATTTCGCATCTGCGTATTTACGTAAACTAATGCTTGTTATGTAACACAGGAAACACAATGACCCCTTTTACAACACGGTGTTGTAAAACACTTTATAGGTTTGTTCTTTTAAAATTTCGAATTTGAAAAAGGAACTAAATTCTACGGCAAGGTGACTGACACCCGTATTCACAAACGTCACTATGAGGTCTCACAGTGCTCACGAACGCACAGGGTGGTTCAAATCGTTTCATAAACAAAAGGTCGGTCAAAAAGGACCAATAACAAAGCTGTAGCATTGAACGCAGTGCTTTTACTCAGTAAAGGATCCCTTAAGTATTATTTGTGAATAGGGGTGTAAGGTTAAAACATGGTAGAGCCTTAAACTAGAAAAAAAAGTACGAGTAGGCTGAGATGAAATGACAGATAAAGTTCATGAGCACATATTTGGCAAAAATGTTAGATTCCTAATACTAACCTTTAAAAAAAAGTTTTATCAATCTAAAGCCAACAAGTTGATGTTTTATTTTAAACTAATTGACCTTAGTTTACCATAAAATAAATTAACCTAGCAAAATACGGTTTCTTTTAGGAGTACCTACCAAGCATAGTAAATATAAAAAACATGGTCTATGATTGATTATCTATTACTCGTCGATGCTTTTACGAATAAAATCAATTTTAAACATATTAAATTTGATCTATATTACCACTGGCAATTAATATTTATAAGTTACGCAAAATGATTATCTATTATTCGTCGATGCTTTTACGAATAAAAACAATTATAAATATATTAAATTTGATCGATATTACCACTGGCAATTAACATTTAGAAGTTACGCAAAATGATTATCTATTATTCGTCGATGCTTTTACGAATAAAAACAATTTTAAATATATTAAATTTGATCGATATTACCACTGGCATATAACATTTAGAAGTTACGCAAAACCATTTAAAAAGTTAACATTCGAAGTTCAAACTCCTCACTGCTGGCAGCCTACAATTATCATTACCGGATGTTTCACCCATTACCTTTGTGTTCTATGCCATTATATAATCTGTGGCATTAGGTTGTTTTTTGTTGAATGTTTAATTCTGATTAGTTTTTTATGAACTTTGTTTTATTTGAATTATTTCCTGCAATTTAAGTTACTTCCTTTTAATTTCCGTGTAATATAATAAAATTCGTAATAAATTTCGTTTCATCCAAATTGAAAATTGTAAAACTGCTTCTGGTTCTTCTCATAGTCTCTGCCTGCCATTGGGAGACAATGAAGGTATGTATGTATGTATGCATTATTTTATTAGCGAGATCAGTGATTCGACATAAGGTGCTGAAGTATATGAGGACCATGTAATCATTTAAGTTAATTACTACTTAATGTTGACTTATACACTTAAAGTAATAAATTAAGCAACGTTTATTAATTAAATACTTAAAGGATCCGATACATCAAGAACGCCCGCTGAGAAAAATCAAGATTAACAAAACACAAGCGACAGCGTTTTTATACCCCGCTGATAAAATCTTCTGTTCAATTGAAACCAGTATATACTATTATGTGTGTTCTCTATCTTACGTTTAATTTCAAATGCAAACAGAACTAGAATTAGAAAAACTCTACACGATTACCAGTTATTTTCTTAATTCTGCGACTTGATGCCCCTTTCCATCTAGTCTGGAACGATAGAGACGCACTGAGTGACAAGCGATACTCATACAGGTAACGTTTCTGTTAAACGTTTTTTTTTTGCTGCAGGTATCGTAAAAACTATTTATTCTACTAGGAAAAACAATATGTTTTAAGTTGTTATAAATGTGTTCAAATATACAATACAATACAATACAATACAACAATAACACTTAATTGTACACCAAACAAACACATTATAGAGAAACAACACAACTAAAAATAATACAGGTAAACAACAGGCCTTCTTCTGGCGGTCAGGTCGTTTGAAATATGTGTCAAATAAAGTTCATTTATTTCTTTCTTTATTTCTTTTGACGTATTATGTATGATATTGTTTTTAACACAGAAGCAATGAATGTCTATTGTAATGTTGACAAAATAATTGGCAATTGGCAATATATCATTTTTAACCAGTACAATAGAGGCCCGGTGTTAAAAAAAGCTATATTGATTATCATATCTCTTTTCTTATTACTTGAGCCACGCTTTTAATAAAAAATAATACTTAATCTTACAACACGCAAACAGAAGCACATGTAATTTCATTTTATCTGTATTCCACTTAAGTATTTCTCAAACAAATACCACGTTGATTTCCTTTGCACAAAACACTTTCGTGATCAAACAAAAATGGCGGAACTGATTTCGATGTTGTTACGCGTGTAGTATTGTTTGTAGTAGAACAATGCGGTAAATGATAGTGATTGTAAAGCATTGTTGATTTAAGACATCAATCATTAGTAACATTACTTAAAAGTGAAGCGCGAAAGTTTTTTTTTGGTGACTTGCTAATGTGATTGTGAAAGATAAAGTACCTACTACCACAGAACATAGAACAGTAAAAGTATGGGGCCGAGATTATAGGCAGTAAAAAACATATCGTCTTTGACGCTATCGTATTGTCAACGTTTTAATAGCTCTTATTCACTTGACGGTAATGACAGCAGAGTTAAAAACAACACGAAAACAGGGCCTCTATTCAACACGGTAAAAACAATATAGCTTTTGATCTGTTATCGTATTGTCACCGTTTTGATAAGGTGAAGTCTTGTAATTGCAACTATCTGGTTATTGCAACTAACTTAAATAACTCCTTCTAGGATCACTGTTTTGAACAACGACAGGCGTGATATTGTTCTTCCTTACTAAGAAATACAATATCTCGCCTGTCGTTGTTCAAAACAGTGATCCTAGAAGGAGTTATTTAAGTTAGTTGCAATAACCAGATAGTTGCAATTACAAGACAGAACGGCGTCTCACCTCACGGCATAACAATACCATAACAGGTCAACTACGATATCATTTTACGATCCCTAGAACAATTTTCGCTAGGTTACTGTTTCTAGACCCTGGTTTTATGAGAATCCGTTTCCTAGATCGCAAGTTGCGTGTCGTCACTATGACCTCTACGTAACGTAACCTGAGGTATTAGTGTTGTTATGTATTGTAACAAATACACTCTAGGTATTAGATACGCTCAATTTGCGTTCACACATCAGTAAAGAAGACATTTCTTTATACATTAGTGAACATTCTATACAAATGTAATAATAAATAGAATGAAATGTCAGCAGACAATCTTCCACAGTTGACCTGGTTAGGCTTTAAGCTTGTACAGTGGACCACAAAGATATGTATCCACTTTGAACCTTTTTACAATGTAATTCAAATTTTAATCGGAGAAATACTGGAGAAGGGTCGAATTTTAAGTACCCGAAACCGACGTGCGTGCATGACTCGATGTATGCATGTGGAAGAAGCGAAAGAGATCTGTCAAGATCGTAGATAGCAGGTGGAAAAAAGTGGTCTCTGCCTACCCCTCTGGGAAACAGGCGTGATTTAATGTATGTATGTATGTAAGGTGAAAAAGTGAATACATCTCTATGTAGTCGACTGTACTATGTGTACTAGACCACGATAAACATATTTTACAAAGAGAAAACATTCAAAACTCAGAAACGAATAGTGTTCATTACGTAAATATTTGCCATTACCAGGAATGGAACCCGAGACCGCTAGATTCGGAGGCAAAGATTACCTACTAAGCTTATGTAGGTACCTAACGTTAATAAAAATGAAGAAACATGCTTAATAGTATCTTAATATATATTTAAATATACATCTAAAAACTTAATGCCAAGGATGCTCCATATGGTGTCACTTTTGTATGAAAATTGAAGATCTTGGTGCTGAACGTATGTCCACACTGAAACGGCGTATTACTCACGTCGATATTATTCAAATCTTAACTCGTTTTTAGGTATATTATAAAGAACGAAATTACTGACTGTATTACGTAAGGGTAATCATCGAAATGACGTAAAGTCAATATTTGTTAGGTCATTTGCAATAACGAATATCCCGGAAGATGGTTGGAAAATAATGAAGTTACTACACCCAGCGATCTATTATCGATAGATGCGTCTGCGCTGCACGTCGGTCCGTCCGTCCGTCGGTCCTAACTACTATAGTCTAACGAGTATATTAAACTAGAGGATGCCCGCGACTTCGTACGCGTAGAATTAGTTTCCCGCTACTCCCCCATTTCTTCCCGTTGGAAGTCGATTTTCGGAAAATCCTTTCTTAGTGCTCATTTACATCATGAAAGGAACCCCTGTACCAAATTTCAAGTTTCTAGGTACAGTAGTTCCCGCTGTGCGTTAAGATATAAGTCAGTAAGTCAGGTTTGCCTTTTATATATATAGTTAGATAACTTTAATGAAAATTATTATGGAAATATTTAGAATAACTCCGTTTTTTCTAACTTATTGTTAATAATATGTAATTGTATTGAGTTAATAAGTATTAATAACTCAATACAATTAGATAAAAAACAATTAAGTGCCTCGAATTTCACAGCATTTGTCCTTTGTTTACAATTACACAGCTGTCATGGTTTTTAGACGCCATATTGTTTCAATTCAATGGTGGCCAAGACCACGATAAATAATTTTAAACAACAATGCTCGCGTGAGAATTACCTTATGGCTTTATAATTACGTTCTATCTGGCTGTTATGTGTACAAATGGTTTAATTTGCAGGTGTTTAATAATAGAAGTACCTACAGACATTATAAAACAGTAGATTTAGACGTAAGTGCATGAAGAGCTTGATGAATGTAGTGGAAGCGAAAGTTGTATGTTTAGACTGGTGCACCTGGCGTTCCATAGTCTCTGCCCCATTACGAGCCAGGCGTGAAGGTATGAATGTGTATGTATGTAGCTTTAGCACGACCTTTTCACTCATACGTCACGTTTTTTAGAACTTGTTCTGAATCTAGGCCTCGTGTTTTGTGTTCTAGGCCTTTATTGTACACGGTAAAAGCATGCCTTTGACGTGTTATGGTATTGTTTTTAACTCGGCCGCAATTATGTCAAGTAAATAAGAGCTATCATGGTATCTAGAAATCATATTATCGGGCTTAGTTTAAATCACGGAATAGAAAAATCAGTGGAAGTGGCATGAGCTTCGCTTAGTATCAGACCTGTTGTCGCCAATACTCAAACTATCATAAAAACAACACGCCACCATGGAATATGTTTTTGGTGCTGCTATCGTTTTTACACTCCAAAATAGCACAATAAGGCATGCTTCTGGATTTATTTCCTATTTTAGAAATATCGAAATATCGAAATAAGCGATCGCGGCAAAAGTTAGTGGGTGGCATTGTTATGCGGAGTTCCGCGCAACCTACCATACTTTTGCCGCGATCGTTTATTTTGATGTTTTGGAATGTAAAAACGATAGCCGCACCAAAAACATTTTCCATGACGGCGTGTTGTTTATAATAGTTTGACTATTGGCGACAACAGGTCTGATACTAAGCGAAGCTCATGCCACTTCCACTGTTTTTTCTATTCCGTGCTATTCACTATGTGTAACTTTTTTTGCAACGCAGTGTACAGCACGTTTTCGAAATCGTTTGTCACAACCAAACAACCGCAGAGCTTACGGTTTCAAAACGTATTTTTAAACCTACGCTTACCTTTCTTAGTGTGGATTCCATTTTAATTTTCTTAATGTACCTGGGGACAGAATAATGACGTTTAATTTCTGTTACACTGCCGTTCGTGACTTGTGGTAAGAAGTAATGGATGTTGCGGTGGTGACGTTACCATGACTTAATTGTTATAACGCCACTTTATGATATTATTGCTACTATATGAAAAGTATGGTAATGATGGTAGTACAGTCGCTATCAGATACATTGTAGCGGGCGAGGTACTCAAATATTTCGGAGCAGCATTACTTTTCAATAAATTCGTTACACTAGTTATGGTCAATAACATCAGAACATGCAATTTGTCATAAATATAAGAGCAGCGACTTTTCAATAAATTCGAAACATATAACGAGGTAAATTAAGCTGTGTGATACAGACTTAAGGTATATTTTCCATAAATGTTCCGATCTTTATGATCACCCTGACTGCGTAGATGCCTTTGACGTTCTGTGCTTTCTGATATTTTTACCTCGTTATATATTCCGAATTTATTAAAAAGTCGCTGCTTTTATATTTATGACAAATTGCATGTTCTGATGTTATTGACCATAACTAGTGTAACGAATTTATTGAAAAGTAATGCTGCTCCGAAATATTTGAGTACCTCGCCCGCTACAATATACCTGATGGCGACTGTACATTGTAGTACCTACCTACCTAGAAGTCTATAGCTACGTTTGGGATAGATATTGGGAGACAATCTTACACGAATTGACTAACACCCGTATTCACAAACAATACTTAAGGGATCCTTCACTGAGTAAATGCACTGCGTTCAATACAGCTTTGTGATTGGTCCTTTTTGACCGACCTTTTGTTTGTGCGTTCGTGAGCACTGTGAGACCTCATAGGGTCCGCTAGTTTCGTAGGCAGGGTCACTACTAACCAGGCTAAAAGTTTCGTTAACCAGATATAGTACTTATGGAAAATAATTATAATGTTTTTTTTTTATAAAGTAACTAACCTACTTTTAAATGGCTTAGTATTGTTTGCCGTATTTGGGAACTGATGAAATATATTGTTTTCCTTGTAACTTTTATATTTAATAACATACGTCAATTTCTCCACCTCCCCAAAGGTTACCTGGAAGAGATCGCTTTATAGCGATAAGATTACATTATTTAAGTCTTGTATTTTATTTTTGCGTTTTGTATAGGATTTTATTGATACAATGTATATCGAAAGTCGATAAATGAGATGTCACTAGCCTATTTTAAATCATCATCATCATCATCATCATCATCATCATCATCATCATCATCATCATCATCATCATCATCATCAGCCTATATTAGTCCACTGCTGGACATAGGGCCTCTTCCATTGCACGCCAACGAGCATGATTCGTGGGCACTCTCATCCAGCTCTTGCCAGCCCCTTGCGAAGATCGTCGCTCCACCTAGTCTGAGGGCGTCTACACTACGTTTGCCTATTTCAAAAGTGCGAAGCTAATGCATGTTTATCAACATTTCAGTAATAATATCCTTGACATAATTGCAGAAAAGAAAAAGACCATAACAATGATTTTAACCGCAAGTTTATTCCGCATGTAACTTGCTAGCTAGCTCGTCGACGAAACGGCACTATCCAGCATGCTTGATTGACCTTGACCTTGCTAGCATGCTTACAAGCGCATGGTTCTAAGTTGGTCGGTCGGAATAAGAGACTATTCCGTGGTTGTCTGTGTGTTGAATATTCTGGATCGTTCCATGGGACTCAAGCTACCTCCATACTAAATGTTATCGAATTCAACAAGAAAACGTAACAAACGGACAAAGTTACTTTCGTACTCATAAATCTCATAATATTGGATTCTAAATGTTAGTCCATCCCAAAACGCTTTTACTGTATAGATAATAAGAGCTATCATAATTTAACAATACGATAACGAGAGTGGAAAAGACACAGTTTAATATAGGCTCGTTAAAAATTTACTTGCAGTACTTGAATTAATTACTGACACACAAACATGACAATGTGTCACAAAATACACAAACGGTGGAATAATAGATTGAATTGATAACATACAGTCAACAAAAATAGCGTAACCAAAATGCAAAGGGCATTGGGTAAATTTGTATAAAGAAAATTGACTTTTTTTTTTCCAGCGGCCACGGATGATTTTTACAGTTATTTAGAGGACCTCTAAATACACATAGATATATATAATTTATGGTGTTAAATATTATCGGAGCGGAGATAATTAAAGATTTAAGTACTTATTCAGTTTTTGGTACTAAAAGTACGCCCAGGTATGAATATTTAAATATCTCGGCTCCGATGCATGTAAGAGTATTCACATAACAAAATATGTTTGTTTTGAATAATCTATATATATAAAAGGCAAACCTGACTGACTTATATATCAACGCTAGCTAGAAACTTGAAATTTGGTACAGGGGTTCCTTTCATGATGTAAGTGAGCACTAAGAAAGGATTTTCCGAAAATCGACCCCCAACGGGAAGAAATGGGGGGAGTAGCGGGAAACGAATTCTACGCGTACGAAGTCGCGGGCATCCTCTAGTTCTATCATAATTTACCACTTTTACGAATGGCCGCTCACCTTGAAAATGTATGACTTTTACAAATGACACTTTTACCCAAACCCCTTTTGGCAAAACCATTACACATTGACTTGTTTACCTAAAATTATTGAACTTTCGCGTTCTGAGTGGCCGTAAATCCTGGGTCGTGTCTATGATATGCCAGTATCGTGCCGTGGTAAGGTTAGGTACTGGCTTATTCATTAAACTGCATCAACATTGGTGAAGAACTAAAGTATACTTGAGACAGAACGTGAAGCATAAATAAGTTATTGTCAAAAAACCGGACAAGGCGAGTCGGACGCGCCCACCGAGGGTTCCGCACATGACACGATTAACTCAATTCAAAATTTTGCACCGCCGCTGTTCCGTGCATAAATACCCTATTTTTTTGTGATTTAATTAAAAATGTTGGGTTTTCAGATTTTTTCCTATATTTGTAGTATGAGACGGTATTACTTGCCAAATTTCATAGTTTTAGGTCAACGGAAAAAACCTTATAAATTTTGATTCCCTTGAGTGTCGAAATATACGTTTTTAGCGGCATAAACGGCCGTATCTTTTTTTTACATTAACTTAGAAGTTTGATTTTTTCACAGCTTCAAGGGACTGTAGACTTGAGTATATGGTTTAAATTTCAACTCGATACCTCTTCGCGTTCCCGAGATAAAGGGTCTTGATACACAGACAGACGGACAGACGGACAACAAAGTGATCCTATAAGGGTTCCGTTTTTTTTCTTTCTGAGGTGCGGATCCCCAAAAAATCATTTTTGAAACAAGTTTTTGCTGCCGACTGTACTTTTTTCGCAAAAACTTGCTTGTCAATACAAAACTAACACGGTGGGTCTACGTTAAAGATAAATAAATATCAAGGGACGATCTCACACAAATTGACCTAGTCCCAAACTAAGCTCTAGGCTTGTACTAGACAACGATATAAATACTTATATAGAGAAATAAATACTTAAATACATAGAAAACATCCAAGACTCAGAAACAAATATTCGCGCTGATCACACAAATATCTGCCCTTACCGGGATTTGAACCCAGGACCGCTAGTTTCGTAGGCAAGGTCACTATCAACTAGGCTAGCGCGTCGTCAGATAGCGGAGATCCTGTCGCCACTTTCCGACTCCATCATCAGCTCATAAAAACCATATGACTGCATTATCATCACTATCATCAGTTTGACATACGTGGTCCAAACTTCAGCCCATTCCATCAACGGGTACTGATTCAAAATTGACTTGCAAGATTTGACCTAAATAAATAAATAAACATTGCAATTTAATATAAAAAAGCTTGTGAAAATTACGACATAGCCTAGTCGGTAGTGACCCTGCCTACGAAGCTAGCAGTCCTGACACCACAATCTGAAGACTGCAAGCCTCAAATGATTTGCCAATCATGAGGAGTAAGATAGAATGCATCTATGCTAGTATTTTCACCGGTTGTCTCTATACATCGATACACCACAATGCGAACACTGTTACTTGGCGGTAGGTTAAAGAATAAGCTAGTGGTAGTGATCCGAACGGACCCTGCAGAAGGTCCTGCCACCACTAAAATATATTTCGTTGCTTAAATACAAAAGCGACACAAATCAAAATGTGTTTGTGTTGCATTTAATATCGGAATGCTATTTACTTTAAGTTTGAAATCAAACAATATTTCGTTCATTGAATACAAAACGGACACATTCCAAAATCAGTCAGTGTTGCATTTTAAATTTAGAAGCTGTTGGTATAAGATTTTCAATGCAAGAGCAAATTATTTTGGAATGTGTTCCTTTTTGTATTCAATGTGCGATTTGTTTTTGATTTGTGGCGCTTTTGCATTTAACCAGTTATTTTTGTGATGAGCGCGAGTAGGTGTTTGTTTCTAAATCTTGTCTAGTTTCAATGTATTTAAGAGTTCATTCCACTTTATTATGAGTTTGTTTATCGATGTCTAGTTCTATACAAGCCTATTTATTTCAGTATTTAGTTTTAGTTATGTTTTTATTATTGTTTGGTTTTTGTTTGTCTTTTGTATGAATAAAGCCGTTTGGGACTAGGTCAATTTGTGTGAGATTTTCCTCTGATACTATCTTATATTCGTTCCCAATGGTCAAATTGTATTTAAACCCATTCTGTTGTTATTCTTAGATTTTTAAAAAATTGTGTCCACTGTTGGTGATCCTAATAAATAATTAAATAATAAATAAATCGCAGATTAGGTTACATTAAATAAAAAAACTGTAATTTGCAGTAGTTGTACCGTAACTTCAACAGAATAAGCTCTAACAAGAATGATGGTTTTAACACCTCAAGAATGCACAAAACAAGACACATGCATTTTGTAATTGTATTTGCATACTATAGAAGGCCCGCGACTTTGTACGCGTACGATTCGTTATCTATTCTTTCTTGAATAATCTTTCATAGTGCACCCTAGGTACTCAAGAAATATTCCTATCTTTAAAAACACTAGGTCTCAACAAACTCTAGGCTTAGTAAAGTAAAGCTTGCTTATTCCGTTGTGACCTTAGATATTTGTTCACTTGGGAAAAAAATGACTCAATTACTATCGGAAAGTCATCTGAGCAGCGCGTGGGAGAATTTTTATAGCTTCATTTATTAAATGCGCTTATTAAAAATAAGTTTCCAGGTCATTATGAGTTACTAACTAGATTTTTTCCGCGATATAGTCCGCGCAGTTTTTTTTTACACACATAGTATAAAATAAAGTCGCTTCCCGCTGTCTGTCTGTCCCTATGTATGCTTAGATCTTTAAAACTACGCAACGGATTTTGATGCGGTTTTTTTTAATAGATAGAGTGATTCAAGAGGAAGGTTTACGTTGTACGGGTATTACAGAAAACTCACACAAACCGAAGCGAAGCGAGGGCGGGTCAATAGATTTATATTTACTTAACTTGTAAACATAACTAATTAGCAATGTAAACAAATCTTAAAAGTCAAGTTTAACCTACTTCTCATGATTGACTTGATATTGGGCATACTTATGCAATTCATTGTCATATGGTACAATCAAGCAGGTATAAACATCTCTTTTTTTAAACATCTCTTTTAAATATCAGGGGACAATGTCACACCAATGGACCTAGTCCCAAACTAAGCACTAGGCTTGTACTATGGGTATAAATACAACGATATAAATACTTACATAGAGAAATATATACTTAAATACATAGAAAAAATCCATGACTCAGGAACAAATATTCGTGCTCATCACACAAATATCTGCCCTTACCGGGATTTGAACCCAGGACCGCTAGCTTCGTAGGCAGAGTCATTTCCAACTAGACTAACCACATAATCAATAACTATTAGATATATAAAAACCCCTGACATAATGGTGACCGCTTCTTTCAGAGCTGATATCTATTCCTGTCCTCTCCCACCGGCTCAAATTTGCGCCCCCCCCCCTTATCACTCATTTTAAAAACTGAAAAATCTATTTTTTTTAACTTCCCTGAAAATTAAATTAAAATTAAGAATAAATTATCTCAAACTTAATTTCTGTAAAAAAAATCTAGTTTTTTTCCAAAAAAAGTATTCAAAACTCCGTGGGATAGCACAGGTTAAACAGCATAACCTGCTTTCAAATAAAAAAAACGCATCCAAATCGGTTCACCCGTTTAAGAGCTACGGTGCCACAGACAGACACACACGTCAAATCTTAACATCGGGGGTTAAATATTAATATGGCACATAAAGTTGTTTGCTTGTTTGTATGTATGTCCTATTAATTATCGGAGCAATAAAATAACTATAAGAGTCATATAAAACCGTTTTATGACTTGATGGATGTATTGCATGTCATAGTGATCAATCACATAGTTATTAGAGATTGACATAATACTTCAATCAATCAATTTAGTAATATATTAGCTTTGTTATCGAATTAACATCTATTTGTTAAATCGTGATTATATTTAATGCATATTTATATATGACATGCATTATGTATATTAATAACTTCAACTGTTAATATTAAAGTAAATTTAAAATCAGGTTCGGTTATTTTAAATGAAGTAAGGAAATCAATTTAAAAAGCTACATTAATCGGGATGGTTCTTAGCAAGATTTCATGAAAATTGGTTGAGCCGTTTAAGAGATATCAGCTCTGAAAGTAGGTGTCGCAGTTATATCGGGGGCTTATAACCCCCTAAAAGCTCAATATCTCAAAAACGGCTGAACCGATTTTGATAAAACATGTCTAAGAACCACCGCTAGAAAACCTTCTTTCAAATAAAAAAAACCGCATCCAAATCGGTTAATGCGTTTAGGAGCTACGGTGCCACAGACACACACACACACACTTACACGTCAAACTTATAACACCCCTCTTTTTGCGTCGGGGGTTAAAAAATATTGACTAGTGACCCTGTCTACGAAGCTAGTGGTCCCGGGTTCAATCCGATAAGGGTAAAATAAAGTGTGATGAGCGCTAGTATTTGTTCCTGAGCTTTGGATGTTTTTTTTATATATTTAAGAATGTGTTTCTCTATATAAGTATGTTTATTGTTGCCTAGTACGCATATTAGAAGCCTAGACCTTATTTTAGGACTAGGTCAACTTTATTTGTTGAAAAATGTCCCTTCATATTTATTTATTTTGCCTAACTTTGGCTTTTACTTCACAGAAAATAAAAATGTAATAAATAATGTGGACTTTTTACTTACGCTTTGTGAAGAATCAATATTAAAATATATTTTAAAATATATTTATGATTTGATTCATTTATAATAATAGTGGCATAAATTTAGTTGATTATGGTGTTACGTGATTTAGACAAAATTTGTACATACGTAATATTAATTTGACAAAAAAGATAGTTAAATATTGTTTACTTAATAACGACTAGTTTTATTTAAATAAATTATTTTCTGGATGGTTCTCGAAATAACAATTCTTTTAAATTTAATCTTTAAAAAGGCTCATATTTTTACATGATAAATTACAAATCGAAATTCTTGTAAATTATTTTAACACTAAAAAGTATCTTCAAAATAAAATCCTTATTTTCACGAGCCTATACCTACTCGAAAATCTAATTCAAGATCAAAATCTGACATTTCCGATCTTGATTATTTAGTTATTTTAACATTATTTTATAAAAATATGAATGAGAACTCCTGTAACCAGTAATATTAGGGTAAGTTTTATTGATAAAAATACCTACACTTAAACCAAAATGCAGTAATCACAGCGAATGTGCGCCCGTTGAGGTTAGGATTTTGGTCTTGAATTAGATTTTCAAGAATAAAATCCAAAAACCCAATTCAACTTAAAAACACCACTTATAAAAAAATCACCTGCAAAAATCTCACCCTAAAAATAGCTGTTTAAAAAAATACCGTACCGTCACACACAATCCGACACTTGCACTATCACTATACTGCACACAGACGCGCTTCGGAGGTTACTGCGAGATCAACTCCTGCGCATCTTATATACATGCCCTTGTTTACGAGTAGTGGGGCCTTCCGGGTGATGTTCCTAGCTTTTGAAAACTTGCAAGCTTTTTCAGAGGGGAAAAGACTTTATTTAACCGACTTTTAAAGAAAAAGCAAGCTTTAAAAATCCGACTGCATTTTTTGACATTATCGTCTATATAATATACCGGATGACTTCAAATTAGTACAACAAAATCAATGTTTTACACACAGAACAGAAAAAACAGTAGAAGTGCCAAGTGGGCGTGTAACGTGTGGCATGGTTATGCGGAGTTCCGCGCAGCCTACCATACTTTTGCCGCGACCGCTTATTTCGATATTTCTATAGTAGGAAATAAATACAGCATGTTTTGCTATTTTGGAATGTAAAAACGATAGCCGCACCAAAAATATTTTCCATGGTGGTGTGTTGTTTTTATGATAGTTTGAGTATTGGCGACAACAGGTCTGATACTAAGCGAAGCTCATGCCACTTCCACTGTTTTTTCTATTCCGTGGTTTTACACCACATCTTCCCTAAACTAAACCGCTTTCCTAAGTCTCATGCTGCTAATTTAATTAAAAGTATATTTTTTTCAAGTTTAATTTTATCCCTTTTTTGGGGTTAAAAATGCGTTTACTATGTATTATTAGATTAGATTAGATTGACAACATCGACTGACAGTTTAGATTTGGTATTAAATGTAGGGTCCCCACAATTTAGGACTTTTATTATTAGTTTTATTAAAAAATAACCGGTCAAGTGCGAGTCGGACTCCCGCACCGAGGGTTCCGTATTGAAGATAATATGCTGGGTAACCACAAAAGAAAATATTCATTTTGTTTTGAGCTTTATTTTCTAGGCAATAAGGTAAATTTTGACTAGCCTAAATTTTAATACAGCTTTTCTTAGTTTTTTTTGTTATTTCTCAAAAACTGTAAATAATGAATTATCATTAAAAAAAATATCATTTTTTTTACTAAAAGCAGATGCGGGCAAGCGAGTTGTACAACTATGCCAAATTTCAAGTTGATAGCATTTGTAGTTGCTGAGAAAACCTGCTGTGACATACAGACAGACAGACAGACAGACAGACGGAGACGAAGTCTCACCATAAGGATTCCTTTTTTACCATTTTGGTACGGAACCCTAATTAACGATTATTAAAGAAGGCGTATTTAAACAACTGATTGTGAGTTAATTTAATACACTAATTCATCATGAACTGAGGGGTTATTATGAACAGTGATCGGATCTAGGATGCAATTTGGGGTGAACGACCTCAAACGTTATGCTTAACATGGATGTGACTGAAAGTTCCAACTCTGGTGATAAGGTTAACAAAATAGTCATAATAATTATTACTTTTACCTGTAAACAGATAAAAATAATAAAAATACCATAAAAGATAAGACGTGCAAGTTACGTTTAATTTTTCTATGCAGTAGTGGTTTTTTTTTGTTGTTATTGCATATTTTGTTAATTTTATAGTGTAAACTACTTTAAATTAAAAGTTATTTACCTTTTTATAAAGGTAGGTAACAAAAAGACTCGCGGTATTGTAAGTCATCATCATCATCATCATCATCATCATCATGTCAGCCGAAAGACGACCACTGCTGGACATAGGGCTCCCCCAAGGCTCTCCACTCAGACCGGTTTTGTGCTTGTGCTTGAGTCATATCTATGTTAAAATAACGGACTTAAACCCCGTGAAATTGAATCCTAAATTCAAAAAATTCAAAATTCAAAATATTTATTCAGTAAATTGGCCACATAATGGCTCTTTTACACCTAGATCCGATCAATGATAAGACAGCCATGAAGTTCATTTTAGATTTTTTGGTCTTTAAAATGCGACAATAGGGGACGGTAATTTTTTTGTACATTTTTGGCTATAAAAAGTACGTAACTACGTAATCTATACTAATATTATAAAGAGGTAGGTAAAGTTGTTGACGTTGTAGGGGGTAATCTCTGGATCTACTGAGCCGATTTTGAAAATTCTTTTACCAATAGAAAGCTACGTTATTTGTGAGCGTCACAGGCTACATATTCACAAAAAAAAATTGCCCAACGAAGTGGGCACGGGAACAGCTAGAGTTACAAAAAAAAAGCTTTAAAAAACCCGACTATTGCTAACCAACTTTAAATCGTTTTAAATCTTAAAATACCATTTAAAAAAAATGATGAAAGATTTTTTTCTTTTTTTCTTTTTTACAATATGCCGCCATATTGAATTTTGTCCTAGCTTTAGTGACACTCACGAGATTAAGACAAATCGATTGATATAAGAATTAACAAAATCGGTTCACGCGTTTAGTTTCTAGAACGACACAAAGGAACAAACATACATATATAGGCTGATAAACATATTACTCTCCTCCTTCGGCAGTGGGGTAATAAACAGAAAGATTTGTATTTATTTTATTAGTGTACTCGTATGTTTGTAACGAATAAACTCAAAAACTACTGGACCGATTTCAAAACTTCTTTCACCATTAAAATAGTACATTATCCCTGATTAACATAGGCTATTTTATTTTTATTCTTACTGCGCGGACGGAGTCGCGGGCACCAGCTAGTTCATACCAATATTATAAATGCAAAAGTAAAACTGTTACGTTTTCACGGCTATACTGCTGAACTGATTTCGATGAAATTTGGTATGGAGATAGCTTGAGTCCAGCGACATAGGATACTGTGATCCCGGAACATTTAATTCCCGAGGGGATAGCGATAACTGTCTCTACTCGGACAGAACTACGGGCAGAAGCTAGTGAAAAAAATCGGACAAGGTGAGTCGGACTCGCCCACCGAGGGCTCTGCACATTATACGGTCAACTCAATTCAAAATTTGCACCGCCGCCGTTCTTTGCATAAAGACTCTGATTTTTTGTGATTGATTTAAAAATGTTGGGTTTCAGATTTTTTCCTATATTTGTAGTATGAGACGGTATTACTTGCCAAATTTCATAGTTCTAGGTCAACTGAAAATACCCTATAAATTTTGATTCTCTTGAGAGCGTCGAAATATACGTTTTTTGCGGCATAAATGGCCGTATCTTTTTTTTACGTTAACTTGGACGTTTTATTTTTTTACAGCTTCATGGGACGGTAGACTTGATAATATGGTTTAAATTTCAACTCGATACCTTCACGCGTTCCCGAGATAAAGGGTCTTGACAGACAGACAGACGGACAGACGGACATCAAAGTGATCCTATAAGGGTTCCGTTTTTTTCCTTTTGAGGTACGGAACCCTAAAAAACTAGACATCTAGCTTCTTTCTTACCGCTACCAAGGCCTTGATGATTAAAATCAACCCACGTATTGATGTATTACTGACCAAATATTTTAAATATTATGTTGCTAATGCTCTAACGGAAATACTGCATTAAACTTTGGTTTGATAAATGAGAACGAACGTAATAGCAGCTGCGTCCTTCGGTGTCGTGATTAGTGTACCGCTATTTTTAACGTCTAATTTATTATGAAAAATACCTATATTAATCTCTATTACTTTTATAAGAATTTATTAGAGAATTAATTATAAATAGACACGAACAAAAAACAGAAAAGTAATAAAAACATAACTAAAAGTAAATACTAAAATAAAATGAAATAACTTATTATAAGTAACTATCATATGTACAAATGTGCCCTAGGCCACTGCGATATATATATATATATATATATATATATATATATATATATCGCAGTGGCCTAGGGCACATTATATATATATATATATATATATATATATATATATATATATATATATATATATATATATATATATATAATACTTTTGATCTACCTATTTGAGCACCTTCTAAACTAAGTACTCACAGACTGTATGGTATTTAATGGTAAGGGGGCGTCCATTAATTACGTGAGGCGTTTTTGGCGATTTTTGGACACCCTCTCCCCCCGATGAGATGTCGTAAGACTTGGCCCAACCCCCTCCCCCATCCCCCAATTTCTCATGATATTTCTCAAAACGTGTATTTCTAGTGTGCGTGATACACGTATTCTAAAAAAAAAACGGTCAAGTGCGAGTCTGACTCGCGCACCGAGGGTTCCGTATTGAAGATAATATGCTTGGTAACCGCAAAAGAAAATACTCATTTTGTTATAAGCTTTATTTTCCAGGTAATAAGGTCGATTTTGACTAGCCTAAATTTCAATACAGATTTTCTTAGTTTTTTGTTATTTCTCAAAAACTGTAAATAATGAACACTTTATTTTATTTTTCCCAGAAAATATAAGTAATGATCTATACGGCAGGATTTTTTTCAGAATTTTTGATTAATAAACTTCGGAGATAAAGAGGGGGGGAACGGTCATTTTTTGTACATTTTTGTCTATAAATCAAAAAGTACATCACAGAAAATTAAAAAAAAAGTAGTTTTGAAATGTGCAGATTAAGACCTTTCATATGACACCCCATTTGCTATAATCGAACCACTTTAATTTTTAAACCCCCCATTCTAGACCCCTTTTCAATTATTAATAAAATTAATTTCATATTTTTTTTACTACAAATTGATGCGGGCAAGCAAGTTGTACAACTATGCCAAATTTCAAGTTGATAGCATTTGTAGTTGCTGAGAAAACCTGCTGTGACATACAGACAGACAGACAGACAGACAACGAAGTCTCACCATAAGGGTTCCTTTTGTACCATTTTGGTACGGAACCCTAAAAAACACCACAAATATTCTTGTGCAAGATTTTCCCCATATTTTAGTGGAGGAAAATGTTTCCAAATAAACGTGATATTCGCATAAAGACCTCTGCTCTCTCCAAAGTAAGACTAAGGACCCAGCGAAGGAGTGCTCTAGAACATGTTTTGTCTTTATTTTTACAAAGAAAATGTAAGAGATAACGCATAGAATTCTTGGGGGGGGCTGAACGCCTCACGTAATTAATGGACGCCCCTTAATGAGTCCATGTACAGTCGAGTTCATAAATATGTGTACACTTTAGTACCTTGTCTATTTAATGTCATGTTTAAATTGCCATATAAGAATTGTCAAAGCGATTAAAGTGACAAGGTACTAAAGTGTACTCAAATATAGTACTAGAGTCTGTCTAATGAAAGATGAACCTGAGAAAAAGCGGCAAATTCAAAAAATCTTCATATGGTATTACCGATCAATGTAGGAATAAACGATTTTGATACTTTTCTTATTTTGTTTATTTTGGTGGGCACAAAGGAAGAGGAAACGCGTACTTTTTCACAATACTAAGGCCCGTATTAATAAACTATAGGTACTCAAGTCTACTAATACCGCACTCAAGTGTCCGTTTATCCATATTAAGACCACACACATATTTAAGTACAGTTTATTAGTAGAAGCCCGAGAGTCTTACTACTTAATACGTATGGGTGGATCAACTTTTTTGATGTTGTTAGTGTCCCGTAAGCCACGAGACAACAGTGATAGTTTCTTAGAAAAAATGTTATAATGTATACTTCTATCACACTCAGGAGAAAAAGCATAAAAGAATGGTAGTGGACTTATATCCTTAGTAATTAGAGTTTTAATGAGTGACCCAGGAAACGTCACCCTGGCACCGAACTACGAAGAAAAGTTGATTGACCCGTATAGTCAGCATTAAATAAATAGATAGTGACACCCAAAGTCGCCAAACGTGTACCGAACTATTTAGAAACTTTGGGTATCACGAAGTATTTGATGCTTTGAAACTATATATGAAAAAAAAAATGCAGACCACCATAATAATGATTGCATCAGCATGCTTTCTCATTTGTGAGCTCTTTTAGTAAATAAAATCACCAATAACAAGTCATTAAGTAAAAATATTTTATTTATTATTAGGGTAAAACCGATGCTTTCTCTCAACTCTGCTAATAGGCATCTGAGTGTAGGCACTTGCTTCTTCACAATATAAAATTCGTTCACTTTATTTCTGATGGCATGGATGTCAAAACTATCTAAATTGGATACTGTGGCCTTGTGAGTTCGCTTCTTTCCTGGAGTACTGAAGACACCATGTTTTACTTTGCCTTCATTCTCTTCAATGTCGAAACACTGATATCTGTAAGAAGAAAGAAGGAATGAATTAAACAGAACACCATTTACAAATATATTGTGACACGCAGTACAGCCCCATTTTACAGTCCGACAGCTCTAAGAACATTTGGGTTTAGGTGAAATCAAATTGCATCGGTGAGGTTCAAATCGCAACGGTTTAAGAACAAGGAAGACAGGTATAACCCGAACATCTTTTCCAAGAGCTCATGAAGTGTACGTAGGTACATATTAATATGTTTATGATATCATTTAACTAAATGTATATAAACACCTCCTTAGTGTTTTACTGAAACTAGGTATGAGTGTCAGTTATATTAATCATCTGTCTATTTAATTAATTTAATAAAATTGCGATTGTTAAGAGATTCAACATGGTATAGGTACAGACAATACACCCATGTATAGGGAAAGACAATGATTTAATTAATCTTAGTATTTACCGGTCATTGATGATAATTCTTCTAAATACTTCGTTTGACTCTGGCATAGTTAATCGTTTTGCTCCAACTCTTTCCACTGCTGAAGATTTTTCAAAAGCGTTTGTTTTTCACCATCCACGTCCAGCTTATCTGAAAAGAATACATCGTTTAATTTCTTAATAGAAAAGAAATACCAATTTCAAAAGATAGGTAGAACAGAAAAGGTATATATTCTATGAAACTTTGGATTGAAGATATAGAAATAATAAGTATCAAAATTAACATGCCATACTAACCTTGTTATAACCTATGAATTCGGTCACCGTATGTAAACACTCTATTTTTTGTTTCAACAATGCTTCCCTCTTCTCTTGTTTTTCTTTATATTTGTTTATAATGCTACAAAGGATCTGTCGCACACCACTTTTGATAGTTTTACGCATGTTTAGTCCGTAAATTTCGAGAAGAAAACTTTAATTTGACAGACTCGAACCAACAACGACTTGTTTGTCAATGTCAAAACGTCATTTTAATAGTGTTGCCAGACCTGCCAGTCAAATAAAAGCCCGGTTCATCATTCATTAGACAGACTCTAGTAATGTAAGAATCTCCCATCCCTACACACATGCCCGAACGCGAGGTAATAAATGAGTTACCTCACACGTGCACTAATTAGGTCCGCCGGTCCGTGCATTGTTCCAGCATGATGTATAGACACTTTGTTCTTGTAAATTATTGGAACTGAGGTTTCACCATAAACTCGGGACTTGAGCAAATAATCACGGTGTCCAATCACTTGCTAAATAGCATTTCACAAACTGATTTATTTCACAAACATATAATTTTGCAAAACGCTTTATTTTCCCGAAACTGTAAACATTTCAGGACTATCTTGTAGAACCGGGTACACTACATAATAATAATTCCGAATTGATAAAAATAATTTACATAATTCGGAATGCAATGTTGTGATAGAAGACTTTTTTTATAATGCTTATTAATCAAACCTAACCTAATCTACGTATAGTAAAATAGCTCTAGCATAACATACCTTAAAATTATTCTTAAGTAATTAATGTTTCTATAGTATAAGTGAATTGGGATTGTTCATATTTTTACAATTACTCTAATTCGGAAACCATTTCCAGGAATGGAGTTTTAAAGCCGTTCTGTATTATTACATTTTTGAAATATTTATCTTAGTGAAATTTAATGAAATTGGTCTCTTAAAATTACCTATTCTTTCGAATTATAATGTAAATACCATGAGTTATTTTTTTGGTCTATCCCAATTGTTCAACAGTAAGTAATTTATTGTATTTATTATTTTATTTTGATTCAAACACCTGTAATTGTTGTGCAATATTTAAGTTAAGTATAACTGATTAAAGTGTTAAGTGTACACATATTATTTACACTGGTGGACTAAACATAAGCACATGGGGTTAGTTGCACGTGCTTCTGTCAAGTCGTATACATATTTATGGACTCGACTGTACTATGATTAATAATATTCGGCAAGTTCGCAGTGTCGGTGGTTAATAATAGAATGTTTGCGAAACGCCGGCTACGTTCGGAAACGAGCGTTTTTTCTTATTGTTACTCATTGTTTACATTCTCGATGGAATTGTCTGCGCGTCGATATGTGAATGCTGAGGGCTTATTGTCTAAAGGCCGCCATATACGGAACGATCCGTCGTTACGATCGATCTGAAACGATATCGTTACGATTCATATTTCTATTGAAATTTTGATGCGATATTGCCACACGTACAATCCATCGCTCGATTTCAGTCTGAACCGACGGATCGTAACGACTGATCGTACCGTGTATGGGGCCACTAACGCACTCACAATCACGATCGTTTTCATTTTGAAGGCTTGAAGGCTTGTCTGGATACAAAATGAAAACAATAGGAGATATGCATGTTTTTTTTACAGCTTCAATAAACGCTGATTCATGTAACAAACAGATGAGAAAAAACATTTTTTTAATAGCTATAAAAATAACCAAGATATAAGCCAACAAAGATTTGTTCCTATCTCTTTATAGCAAAACAGATTTTTACGTGGAGTTTATATGGCCGAACTGCACAATGACGTCACCGGTGCACTTCAGATCTCTCTGTCTAATTAGCAGTTTAAAATGCTTGTATCATCCGTATTTCTTGACCGATTTTAATTTTAATTACACGTTTGGTGATGTCTTTTACGGTATTTTTATGTTTTGTTGACAAATGCGATTTAAAAAGTCCATGCATATTCCCTATTCTGCGCGTCGATATGTGAATGCTCTGAGGGTTGATTGTCTAACGCACTCGCAATCACGATCGTTTTCATTTTGAAAATCGAAAGCTTGTCTGCATACAAAATAAAAACAATTGCTCCACTTTGAAGCCGGTTGCGATTGCGAGTGCGTTAGACAATAAGCCCTCTGGGTGCTTTATGTGTAAGGTTGCAACTACGTTAACTCAAAGTCAATAGAAATGGAAAAAATATGAATAAAACTAAACAGACAACATTTTTTATAAGAGAAAGGGAGGCAAACGAGCACGGGGTTACCTGATGGGAAGTAATCACCATCGCCCTTAAACAACAACGGTTTTCCAAATGAATGATGGGCAAATTGGCCCATATAACCAATACAAATCTCCTGTATACCACGTGAAAGCTAGTTACATAACCTTCATTTTCTAATATGGAGACAAACTACAAAAACCCCGGAGAAGAGAGTTATCAGCCTTCAAACATTCACACACGTAACGGTTATTATTACACTAGCTGTGCCCCGCATGTGTTGCAATGCTATTTCCCGTATATCCGACTCACGCTTGACCGATTTTTTTAGACTAAACTATTCCTCATGAAACTGGCTATCATGTACAAAAAGAATTATTCCAATCCGATGGGTAGTTCCAGAGATTACCCCGTTTAAACAAACACACAAACCCACTAACAAAAAAGCTCTTCAGCTTTTATTATATTAGTAAAGATTTATTATTTAAAAAAAATACAATAGTTATTCTCCCAGCCTTCACAGTCTAGTCGTCATAATAACAATTACAGCAACTAGTGGGATCAATAAGCCTACATACGATATAATTATATTGGTGATTGGGCTGGGTTCCATACATTTTTGCCCATCATTCTTTTTCAAATAGTCTATTGCGTTTTCCTTGTTTCGTTGCTTTGGGAGTAGTAATGTTCATACAGCCGTACGCGCAGTTTTTGCTCGCGCTTAGAGGTCGGGGACGAGCGTACGCGCAGGTCGCCAGGCTCACCGGCAAGTGTTACGGGACGGCGCTATGCGGCGAATAACCAGCCTACATTTTTTTTTATGCTAGAGGGGGCAATCGAACGAGATTAACACCCGTATTCACAAACAATACTAAAGGGATCCTTCACTGAGTAAATGCACTGCGTTCAATACAGCTTTGTGATTGGTCCTTTTTGACCGACCTTTTGTTTATGAGGCGATTTGAACCACCCTGTGCGTTTGTAACCACTGTGAGACCTCAAAGTGACGTTTATGAATACGGGCGATAGGGTCACCTGGTGTGAAGTGAACACAAGAACACTTGCAACACCAGCGGGAGAGGTATTGCAGCTGCGTTGCCGACCTTTGAAAAAAGAGTATAAAAATTTAAGAAGTAGTGTAAATGCGTAGTAATTTACTCTCTAAAGAATCACATTTTTTTTAATGTTTTTAATTATGTATATATTGTTTGTATTTTTGTATATTTGTTTTTTACTTGGGATAATGACAATTAAATATATTTATTAACATAAGTAGATACATATTTAATATAATACAATTAAAAGTTAAAACTAAACTTATTTAAATTAAAATAAAAACTAAGCTAGGTACTTAAATATTAAAGACGTAAATAATAATCACCAGCTTTTTTACTTGTATATATTTGGGTTTTTTAAAATTCCATTTATTATTTTAGTTTGCCAATTTAATTTTGTTTATCTTTAACTTTTCTTCTATAGGTTGTGGTTTGTGGCTGAATCACTATATACCTTTTTTATGTGTTTATTTTCCTTGCTGTTATTGTAACTGCGTGGTGTTCAATAGGTAAAAAATATTTGTTTTGTATTGTATGTACTTTTCAGCCCGACGCATGAATTATTAACCAGCGAATTTAAGTTGTCTCGAAAAGCGTAGAAAAAAGTGCATTATATTATTTATCTTTCTTTAACTAAACGCCTCATCGACTAACATAGATGGTTCGTCGATAACGCCTTGTAGCTTACCAAGTTTTATGTGCATGTGGTGTCAACCAGTAAGTAGCTGTGCAATTAGTTCAAATATTTTTATTTTTATTAAGACCTGTATAAACTGTAACATTGTAATAGCTGTTGGTAGACCTAATAAATAAATAAATAAATAACCAGAATTTATACATGAAAAAACCTTCTGTGAAAAAGTATCTTACTGATGTTGAAAACCGCATGAAAATCCGTTCAGTAGTATTTAAGATTATCGCAAACATACAGACAGACAGAGGCGGCGAGACACTTTGTTTTATTATAATGCAGTGATAAAAATAAAAATAATACTGGAAAAGGCCCGAATTTTAAGTACCCGAAACCGACGTGCGTGCATGACTCGATGTATGAATGTGGTAGAAGCGAAAGAGATTTGTCAAGATCGTAGCAGGTGGAAAGAAGTGGTCTCTGCCTACCCCTCTGGGAAACAGGCGTGATGATTTAATGTATGTATGTATGTAAGATAAACATTATGAACGCTGGCACTATCGCGAATAAGCCGGTCCACTGATTACTGAACAGTGACATAATATTAAATTAAATATCAATTTGTCATAGTTCCCGTATCGTAATTGCGCCGGCGCGTCTGACATAACCGTGTGGGAATCTGGTGAAGGACGTATCGAGGCAATTTAGGGATTGCGTGACGTGTCATGCAGTTCTAGACTCAGTGTCAAATTGGTTTTAACCAGCGAATAGAAAAAAACAGTGGAAGTGGCATGAGCTTCGCTTAGTATCAGACCAGGGTAGTTATTCTCTCAAAAGCAAAGGTGAGCGAATGCAGGAGTGAATGTCCAAGCGGCGAGTTTAAGAAGTCCCGTCAGAGCGAGCAAAACACATTTTAGCGCGTGCATTCTCAATTAGGCAGCCTTATACGTTCGAGAAGCCATGCTGCCAAATTGAATACACGCGCTGAAATGTGTTTTGTTCGCTTTGACGGGACTACTTAAACTCGCCGCTTGGACATTCACTCCTGCGTTCGCTCACCTTTGCTTTTGAAAGAATCACTACCCTGTTGTCGCCAATACTCAAACTATCATAAAAACAACACGCAACCACGGTTTTTTTTTTGGTGCGGCTGTTTTTTTTACATTCCACAATAGCACAATAAGGCATGCTTCTGGATTTATTTCCTATTTTAGAAATATCGAAATAAGCGATCGCGGCAAAAGTATGGTAGTCGCGCGGAACTCCGCATAACCATGCCACGCGTTACACGCCCACTTGACACTTCTACTTGTTCTGTGATTTTAACGTTTATTGTTGACTAGTCTTGCCCGCAACTTTGTCCGCCCGGAATTAATACAACACAATACAATATTAAAAAAAACTTTATTGAGCACCACATACAATAACAGCGTGTAAAATAAATGTTACAAAGTGATTCAACAGGCGGTGTTATCAGAGGCGTATTTAAAGATTTGGCGCCCCGGGCCAATTAGATTTGCCGCCCCATAAAGTGACGAAAAAGTATTTACAGTAAAATATTCTCGGGTACCTATCATGGCGGCGGCGTTCGGCGCCTGAGAAGCCTGCCGCCCCGGGCTATGGACCCTGGCGCCCTGAGAAGGCTGCCGCCCCGGGCCATGGCCCCCTTGGCCCTAGGGTAAATACGCCTCTGGGTGTTATCGCTTAATAGCGATCTCTTCCAGACAACCTTTAAATCAAGAAAAGTTAAAAGACAAAGCCACGACGTGTTGGCCTTGTTGGTAGTGACCGCATACGAACCTAGTAGTCCCGGGTTCGATTCCTGGTCTAGGCAAATATTTGTGTGATGAGCGCGAGTATGTATAATGTGTATGGATGTTTTCTTCTTATTATTTATCCAAACAAGTATTTATATCGTTGTCTAGTCCATAGTACAAGCCTAGAGCTTAGTTTGGGACTAGGTCGATTTGTGTGAGATTGCCCCCCGATATTTATTAATTAAAATAAATTGGCAGGCGGTGCAATTTAAAACAATCAATGCAATAATCATTCCAAACATACAAACAAATAATAATATATCTCAAACATAGCTTTCGGAATACTCGAAATAAAATATTTCGAAGTATTTGGGTGTTCCCAACTTTGGGATTAGGTCAACTCATGTAGGGTTGTCCCTGATATTTATTATTAGGCTGATGTACCGTTGCATAACCGTTGCATCCCTATATCTCTACTTAAGTCATTTTGTAAGACATTACTCAACACGCGATGGGTTCCATGATTTACACCATAGAAAATTACCCATAACCTGTAAAGGTATTGGTGTTATAATGGTCGTATGGCCACGTTGTTTAGAGCTATTGGCTTTATAATAGCTGTATAGGCTGTGATAGAGGCAGTTAGAATGTTTATTGGCCGATTATCCGCGGATCTGTGTACGTAAACAGATATTTTTAAATATATATGTGCGAATGTTGAAACTTGCGCTGTTGTTTCGACATTAAAAAGCCTATGGTTGTAATTGTTTTGTTTTATTGTTATTGCAAGATTTATTAATATCTTCAATGTAGACATTAGTTTTCAAGTTTTTACAACTGATCTCTGATCAAAGCTTCCAACTTAAATATTGTAAATAAATAAATAAATAAAACAATTGATCTTAAAAGTGTGGATGCGAATGTGAATATCGATTCGAATGCTTATGATACGAATCATTTACATAAGTGATATTGTACCCACAGAACAAAAAAACCAGTAGAAGTGTCAAGTGGGCGTGTAACGTGTGGCATGGTTATGCGGAGTTCCGCGAAACCTACCATACATTTGCCGCGATCGCTTATTTCGATATTTCTAAAATAGGAAATAAATCCAAAAGCATGCCTTATTTTGCTATTTTGGAGTGTAAAAACGATAGCCGCACTAAACACATTTTCCATGGTGGCGTGTCAATAGTGTGAGTATTGGCGACAACAGTTCTGATACTAAGCGAAGCTCATGCCACCTCTCTGTTTTTTCTACTCCGGGGTTGTAACCTCCCTAGTCCAGAGTAGATTGATCTAAGTTACTATTTATAAGCTATTTCGCTCTAACTACAGAGATCCCTCACCAACACATGACCTTATGGTCATTCATTAGCAATAAAATAAAAACCGGACAAGGCGAGTCGGACTCGCCCACCGAGGGTTCCGCACATGACACGGTTAACTCAATTCAAAATTTGCACTGCCGCCGTTCCTTGCATAAAGACCCTGATTTTTTGTGATTTAATTAAAAATGTTGGGTTTCAGATTTTTTCCTATATTTGTAGTATGAGACGGTATTACTTGCCAAATTTCATAGTTCTAGGTCAACGGAAAATACCCTATAAATTTTGATTCCCTTGACAGTGTCGAAATATACGTTTTTAGCGGCATAAACGGCCGTATCTTTTTTTACGTTAACTTAGAAGTTTGATTTTTTCACAGCTTCAGGGGCTGTAGACTTGAGTATATAGTTTAAATTTTAAGTCGATACCTCCACGCGTTTCTGAGATAAAGGGTCTTGACAGACAGACAGACGGACAGACGGACAACAAAGTGATCCTATAAGGATTCCGTTTTTTGCTTTTGAGGAATGGAACCCTAAAAACTATTGCAAAAACTAGATCATTACTCCCTTTCTAATTGATATACTAGCATTCTTACAAAAACGCTAAAATTAGGCAACTTTACTGTATCAAAAGTTCATCATATCCATTACAATAGACTGTACAGTACAGTCGGAATCGATTGGTTCCGCAGACGAGCTGGCTCAAGGTGCCGCTAATGAGAGTGTGTCGTTATTGTGCAATGTAGGTGATTATACTTAGTTAGTGACGACCCTTTGAACTTTGGCTTCTGCGTGATTCAGTTGATTTTTGAATAGCTACCAACTATAGCCCAGGAAAGTTACGATTGTTTTGTATGGAGACAAAAAAATATATCTATATGAGTAATTTTATTATGTCAAAAATTAGATTGGCAAGTTTATAACTATATTCTCTATTAATCCACCGATTTTTCTGGCCGCGACAGTAAAAAAAAAGAAAATGAACTTGTTTTAATTATTTAAAAAAAGATCTGAAAATGTTCATAATCTTTCTCAAAAAAAAAACTTGAATTAAGTCATAGGTATCAGTTCAGTTTTGGAATGCTAAGGTTTCATACACTCTCCTTTTAGTATATTGAACTAAGGGCTGATTTTTCACTCCCCAGATAAAACTATCCGTCGGTTAAATGTATTACTATCCTTTTCTGCAGTCATATGAAAGAAAAGGACAGAACTAAAATTTACCTTCCAGATAGCTTTATCTGGGGATTGAAAGATCAGCCCTAAATCCACCTGAAAATTAAAAAGATAATCGAAAATTATTTTAACTATGCAAAAAAAACAGCCGCTTTCACCTTGATTTTTTTATGCTTCCTAATAATTTTTGCTGTTACGTCATTTAGTGACATGGTTTTTGAATAACATAGAAAATTGAGAAAGTATTTTGTATTATTTTTGTTTTATATCCGGGATATTGTAACCGCTTGCTAAGTCTATTAGGGTAGGTTACACTTGTGATTAACAGAGCCGGAATAGGTAGTGCTTATTAATCTAAACTTGATGCATCTTCATTCAATAACGTATTCCCATCTCACTCACGCAAGAATGCACATGCGTCAAGTTTAGATTAATAAGCACTAACTATTCCGACCCCTGGTGATTACATTTCACATGAAAATAAATCAACTGCGACTGCGACTTTTTGGCAAATAAAACTTTGGGAAATGATGCATTTGGGCAAAAATATTTTAGCCAAACGAATACCCCTTTCCTGCCCATATGCAGCTGTGGTTATAAAGTTATGATCATAAAATCTTTATCTCTTTATTATCACTAATAAATAAGAGATGAATGACACATGATGGTACATTGTTAATACGACGAGAGCTATGCGATGACGGAGGGTACGAGCAGCTGGTTATGGCTGAGGTATGCAGCGATAAGGTCAACGGATGTCTTCTCACCTTAACATAGTAGCTGCATAATGATACAAAAACACATTACAGCACGGAGTTAGATATACTCGTATAAATAGAATGGAATAGAATATGCACAGGGGAGCAAAGAAATCGAGAAACTTAGTACTAAATTTCCATAGAAAGTGGATCGATTTCTTTGCTCCCAAGTATACATATTTATTTCGCTTAATTTTGTACGTTTTTATCTACACACATGTCATAAGTCCTCTATTATGCGTCCAAAACCCGTAGGCAATGACCAGCATTGCCTGTGGTAGTAGGTGACAGCGATGACAGCTGTTAATTTTGGAAGATGTTCCAAATTTGGATCTCATTACCTTACAATATTCGATAACGTAATGAAATTACGTTACAGCTGTCATCGCTGTCACCTACTACCACAGGTTATGCTGGTCATTTGCCTTTCGGCTTCTGAACCCATCTTAGAGTAGGTACTTATAATATGTGTGTAGATTAGTATTTTATGTAACTGATACATAAAGAGGGTCCTTAAAATACGAGTGTGGTTTTATGAAACGAGCTGAAGGCGAGTTTCATAATAAGATCACACGAGTGTTGTATATATATATATATATATATATCATCCGGTAGTCTTATCGAACTAGGTTTAGTGTCGTGGGCTCCCTAACTAATGGATTTACTGCTGCTGCTGTCAACATGATCAATATTGAGATACTTCATGGTTGTGTGGGAGGGTTTATTTAATAATCCAGCGAATGAAGAATAGGACAACTAATGCCCTTTCGCAACGATTTAAATTACTGTCGATTGACAGAGAGAATACCGAGGTGTGAGTGAGTAGCTCGGCATTCTATCATAATGGCGTAGGTGCATGACGCGCCGATGACTTAATAGTTCATCATTATTAGTCTATCCTATTGTGAAATATTCACGGTTCACCTGTTTATGAGTTACGGTGCTACAGACAGACACACATGCAAATAACACCCCTATTTTTGGGTCGGGGTATAAAAATTTAATAAGTAAATGACAATTCGTACATATCAAATCGGAGGGAGACAAGCCTTTTATTTAACAATTCAGATGAGCAGACATACATATACAATCCAGGGGGCAAAATTTTACAGCGTCAGCACAAGCAAGTCCAAATGTTAAATTATATTATATCAAGAAATAGGATTTGCAATTCAATGCTTGTCCCCGCCTGCAATGCCTTTTCCAATATTCAAGTTAAATTTAAATTGTTATAAATATCAATAAGTACATTGCTCTTACAATTTTCTATAAATTATAGAGCTTGTTTTTCGCTTTTCAGTTTGTTCTTATTGCAGTCGGGTCTTTTGTTTTTTAAATAATTTATTGTGTTATGTTTCTGTTTAGTGTACAATAAAGTGTTTTGTATTGTATTGTACTGTATCATGGTAGGTACCTACCTACTTCTCTTACACATCCTGTTCGTAAAGGATGAAGGAGGAAAGATTCTTCGAATCCCATGTATCAATTTGGCCTAATCTACATTGCAACCTTGCCTCGAGCAACAATGGAGCATCCTCTATAATGGCTGCCTGTCAAACCTGTCAATCACGTGATAAAGTTCATGGTCGCACTTGAATGGTATACATTCTTCACCTGGGAACGAACCTGCGACCTCCGCGGTGGTATTCTCTATTTTTTGCCCGACTGCGACGAAGCCCAAAATAAGGGTTATGAGATTTATGTCAGTTCCTATATCCCCTCGTAACTACTCAATGGATCAACCGATTTTGATAAATGATATGTCATTAGATTCGTCTTCATTGCGCGAGTGTGTGTTCGTTCGACTCAACTGACTAAACCGTGGAACCTAAGAACTTAAAATTTGCAGGGAATAATGTACTCATTATTGTACAAGAATAAAAAAAAATACAAAACAGCCAAAAGAAAACAAGAACAAAGGCGAACTTACCCATTTCAGGGATTTCTTCAAACTAACCCTTTAAGAAATAATGTTAAAAAAGTACCCTAATTACAAATAAATAGTCATGAATAAAAAAAACACTATTCCAATCAATATTCCTTGCTTACCCTCTCCAACGGGAAGAAATAGGGGGAGGAGTGAGAAACTAACACCCGTATTCACAAACGTCACTATGAGGTCTCACAGTGCTCACTAACGCACAGGGTGGCTCAAATCGTCTCATAAATAAAAGGTCTGTCAAAAAGGACCAATCACAAAGCTGTATTGAACGCAGTGCGTTTACTCAGTGAAGGATCCCTTAAGTATTGTTTGTGGATACGGGTGTAATTCTATTTACGGATTATATTTCAACGGCTAATTTATGTCGCCCTGTACACTCTAGGTTACTGCTTGGATCCGGAGATCAAATTAGGCTGGCATTCTCTAACAAAAGTACATAGACCTACGCCGTAGGATGTTCCTATGAGCGTAAGGGTCATGATAGACTGGTTTTTTGGCGATAGTTGTGTTAAAGAATAGCACACCTGGGAACGAACCGGTGACCTCAACTTGCAACTCGCACATTGTTGCCCAATTTGTCATAGTTACTGACTAGTTAGCAGATACTTGATATTTTAAATTTAAGAGGCTTCATACTTTATAGACGTAATGATGTATGACTCAGCGGTAAAGTCCAAACACATCTACTTACTAATAAACGTTGGGTACGGTGGTATAGGTACCTATACAATGTTTTGTCCTAATCTGTCATTGTGAATTTGAATTTGACAGATAAGGACCACCACCACCACCACCACCACCGTTACTCAACGTTTATTAGTAAGGGGTAAATGAATAATAAAATTTACTTATTTCACATTTCTCTATAATAATATATTTCTATCGTTATTTACACGGAATAGAAAAAACAGTGAGAGTGGCATGAGCTTCGCTTAGTGTCAGACCTGTTGTCGCCAATACTCAAACTATCATAAAAACAACACGCCACCATGGAAAATGTTTTTGGTGCGGCTATCGTTTTTACATTACAAAATAGCACAATAAGGCATGCTTCTGGATTTATTTCCTATTTTAGAAATATCGAAATATCGAAATAAGCGATCGCGGCAAAAGTATGGTAGGTTGCGCGAAACTCCGCATAACTATGCCACACGTTACACGCCCACTTGACACTTATACTGTTTTTTCTGTTCTGTGGTTATTTAGTACCCACAGTACAAGCCTAAAGCTAGTTTTGACCTAAGCATCCAGACATGACATACTTTCACACTTACAACATTAGAACTTCAAAGGAGCTTTAAAATTACTCAGAACTCATCACTGCATTATATTTGTTTACATTAATTCTCAAGCAAACTCACAATGAGCTACAATCAGTGCCTAGAGTCTATATTTCTACCCGCAGTCGACACGATATGGAGTCGGTTTGAAGCCGTGGGATGCACTAAGAATGCGGTCGATGGCGTTGCGCGCGTCAAGTGCATGCCCATTGCAGGCTGTGCAACTTGAAGTGCAAATATGTCGTTATACTGCGTTAACAAGGTATATGTGAAGTGATTGAATTATTATTGATTTGTCTATGATTTGAAATCGTAATGTAATGTGAATAAGTCTTAATTATGTTATAAACTAGCTTGTGCGCGACTTCGTCCGCGTAGATTTCAATTATCGTTTAAATGTTCGTAGCCTGTGTTAATCCAGGGTATTATATAAACTATCTCTGTTTATTTCATCCAAATCCATCTAGCCGTTGCAGCGTGAAGGAGTTACAAACTAACACACACACACAAACTTTCGAATTTATAATTTTAGTTGGATATTTTTTTTTTTTTATTAATTTGTTCACAAATCGAAAAAGGATTAGAACAGTCTAAAACAATAAAACTTTTGTGTACATTTTGAAATAGTGAACACAACAAACTTAAGTGATAGAGGTAGTAATAACTAAATTAAAAGCAAGCTCTAAAAACCCGATTGCATTTTTTGGTATTTTTATTAAACCCGTTTATTAATGCTCCTATATTCTTATATACCGTAACATCGGGGTACTTTAGCCCTGGCGGGCAACTTTGGCCCGAAACAGAAAAATGATTAAACTTCCAGCCACACCGCACTTCAGGGGCTATCGATGTAGTTTGCGCTACTCATCGATAGATGGTCGTATGGGGCGGTCAGTAAAATAGTTTCACGTTAAAAAAGCTGATTGGTCCATCCATAATTTTGGAGACAATTTGCTACCACTAAACTAGACGAATTTATAATGTGCAAACTTTTTCACGAAACAAACAAAGCAGGTAATTTAAAGTGTTTGATTGTTATCATTCGTAACAGATATGTATCTGGGATCCTAATGTGATATAAATCAAAGAGTTTAAGACATTTTTGTGAGAAGTATATAATAATTAAAATCACAGTATTCTTTGCCTAACGTTTTCGGATATCTTTGACCCATGGGCTAAACATATTTTCTTTCTGTTTCCCAATGCCTTTTATTAGCTAAATATACTTTCTTATCATTCAGACGTGCAAAGATGCCTATAATTTATAAAAAGAAACCAGGAAGTCGTCGTTACATTGATTACACAATTGAACAGTTTCAGCAATGTCTAAGTGATGTGAGATCTGAGACGTTGACTCAATGGGAAGCTTCGTAAAATACAATATTCCTCACAGCACTATACAGAATAAACTAAATAATAAAAACTGCAACAAACCTGGCCACCCAACAATATTTACAACAAAAGAACAAGCATTTGTTGCCCATACTACAGCACTATCCAAATATGGGTTTAAACAGAAAACAAAACTTATCGTCACATAAAATAATAACAGTAAAATTATTTTAGAAGGAAACAAATACCTATTTTTTTATGTTAATTGTAGTAACACATGTTAAGTACTCCTTATGATTATAATGGATAAGTTTAGAAGGTTTTTCTGTTTGTTTTGGAAAAGTTTTAATAAAAAAGAGCCATGTTTGATAGATTTATTACTTTGGGGTGATTTTTTTAAGTTTTACAAATTAATCAAGAGCCTATTTCTTTCTTTGACTTGTGTAATCAATATCAACAGGTTTCTTTGTGCTTTCATTGCAAACCGTTACGTTTTACTCCATGAAAAATCGAGGGCCAAAGAAACGCGCTTCAAAGTGCAACTTTGACCCAAACTTAGCAAAATAAAAAAAAATACTTGGGGTTTGTTTTATTAAGTTTTGCGTGTGTGCATGAGTTGAATATATCCACAACTAAACACCTATGCCTATAACAGAGTCATAACGCTATTTAAATTGAATTACTCAAACGAGAAGTAAAATGTATCATGATTTTGGGACAAAGTACCCCGATGTTACGGTACTTTGAGATAGTCACATTAAGACCTTTCAAATGATACCTATGCTGTAATAACTAGAAGACTTTTTTTTGTTGATATAAATAATTGACATTTTGCCATTGTTGTTATTTCAATTTTAACAGTTTAGGTATCCTATGTCACCCGGATTGGTGAAAGGATTCTAACGATACCACACACGTTTAAATCGGCTCAGGCGTTTAGAAGTTATGGTGGAATAAACAATCGTAAGATACATATGTAACCTACATACATGAACCCTGAAAACATTACACTCCCTTTTTTGGGCAGTCGTGTAAAAATTAACAGGCAATAATTTTTAAATCTGAATTAAAACTGAAACTTGAATTGTAAATTCAAACTAAATTTAAAAATACAAAAACCTAAAATTAAAAAAGAAATATTTACAGATAATTACAAATAAGCAAGTCCTAACGAATTGTAAGTCTAATCTTAGCTTTAGTCGAGGCTAAGCAATCACAGAGTAGGTATAAGTACCAATATGTCGATAACCGATTTCACGCGGTTGTACGATGAAATCATTCGATACAGAATTGAATGACGACCCGCATTTGTGCGATATTAAAAAACAAAAAACCGCCTTCAAAAACTCATAAAATAACTTCTTTTAAAATGGCAGGTACCTATAGGTCAGTCCAACTGAAGTCGGCTGAAGTCCAACGTTTGCATATTCTATAGGCTTCATACTTTCGATTAGTATGTAATTTGTATATTAGACAACCATTTGCAATTTAAAAAGTTTTTTTTTTTATGATATAAGTACTGGACTGAAATTTTTCAGCCTACCTATTCGCCACATATTATTTAGCATATTAAATTGGATATAAAATACTTTTCATTCAATAAACAGCCCGGTGCAAATCGTCTCCTTTTCGGATCTTAGACCATAAAGATATGTATCTACTTTTGGACCTTATTAGAATGCAATAAGGTCAAAACTCTTTGTAGTTGACTGTACTCGTTCATCTTCTCCACAGAACAGAAAAAATAGTAGCAGTGTCAAGTGGGCGTGTAACTTGTGGCATAGTTATGCGGAGTTCCGCTTAACCTAACATACTTTTGCCGCGATCGCTTATTTAGATATTTTGATATTTCTAAAATAGGAAATAAATCCAGAAGCATGCCTTATTGTGCTATTTTGGAATGTAAAAACGGTAGCCGTACCAAAAACATTTTCCATGGCGGCGTGTTGTTTTTATGATAGTTTGAGTATAGGCGACAACAGGGCTTCTATTCAACACGGTAAAAACAATATCGTTTTTGATCTGTTATCGTATTGTCACCGTTTTGATAGCTTTTATTTACTTGACAGTAATGGCGTCATAACAATAGCATAACAGGTCAACTACGATATCGTTTTTACCGTCGGGAATAGAGGCGCAGGTCTATAATAAGCGAAGCTCATGCCATTTCCACTGTGTTTTCTATTCCGTGGTCTTTTACATGCCATAAAAAACAATATTTGTCTATTTATTTATTTGTTAGTAAACGCGTTCTTGAAAACGGCTCTAATTTTGATGAAAAATTGAGAAATAGAGGTTTTTTGGGTAAGAAAATCGATCTGTCAGGTCGTCATGTTCGGGAAATCTCGGTTTGATCACGAGCAGCGGTCGGTCGCCCAATTCATAAGTTTCGAGTTATCTTTCACATAATGTAAACGCAATTACTAAATGCAATAAGCAGTCACGGTCGAGCAAATTTCAATTACTTTATTGTCTCAATGATTCTAATTCTAAAAAGACTTATGTGCGTGTGAATTCAAAGGCACATACGTTCTTGCGATTCGGTGGCTATTAATTGTGCGAAATTACTTTTATTGTGTTTAATTTGTATGGCTTAATATTTAACTTCACAATTACTTTGTGTAAAAATTTATGAAATCTGAATAATGTGAAATGGGGAAATATTGTTAAATAAATGCTCTCCTGGGCCTCTATTCTAGGCAGTAAAAACCATATCGTCTTTGACTTGTTATCATATTGTCAACGTTTTGATAGCTCTTATTTACTTGACAATTAATGGCTTTCTTTGACCTGAGGGCTTATTGTCTAACGCACTCGCCATCGCAACCGGCTTCAAAGTGGAGCAATTGTTTTCATTCTGTATGCAGACAAGCCTTCGATTTTCAAAATGATAACGATCGTGATTGCGAGTGCGTTAGACTATAAGCCCTCTGTTATCGTACTCGGTATCGTAAGTTACTAGAAAAAAAAAAACAAAAAACATTTCGTTTCAATAAATATATTTTACACGTTTTAGTGATTAAGTATAACGTTATAACTTATGCTATTATGTTCCCACTTCTTAATTATTAAGAAACTATAGGACATTAATAAGAAACTCGCAGGAAGCACCGCCGCGGGAAAGTCATAGTGCATTTTATATTTAAACCATATAAACGACCTTCGTCATGGACCCATGGTTCATTGTCGCTCAACTATCTTAATCGAGATATCTTATCGCTACACTCAAAATAGGTACCGTTAAGGTTGACTTCCATGGGGTAGCGGCTGATGCGATAGACGCGTGCGGCTGACATGCGCGATTGTAGCGCGCGTCTCGCGACAGTAGTAAACACTATGAAAACGTATGGCACCGCTTCCGTAGTAAGCGGCTCAGCCGCGCACGGCTCGCAGATTCGTCAGCCGTTAACCACGGAAGCGGTGCCATACGTTTTCATAGTGTTTACTACTGTCGCGAGACGCGCGCTACAATCGCGCACGTTAGCCGCACGCGTCTGTCGCATCAGCCGCTACTCATGGAAGTCAACCTTTAAGGAGTTCCAGTTGCCATCTGGGGTCTTCATCATCAGTTGCACTTCACGAAATAGTACTTTCCAAAAGCAAATGCACGAGTTACTATGAAAAATACTCAAATCGCTATACGTGTGTCTATGAGTGACGAACATATTTACAATGGGACCAACTAGAAAGTCAACTCTTAAAAAAAACAAATCGGTCCAGCGGTCTTTAAGTAATCGGGGAGCATAAATAAAAAAAACCGGCCAAGTGCGAGTCGGTCTCGCGCACGTAGGGTTCCGTACCATTATCTATAGGTACAACATTAGCAAAAAACGGCAAAAAATCACGCTGGTTGTATGGGGCCCCCCCTTAAATATTAATTTTAATATTGTTTTTAGTATTTGTTGTATACCGGTAACAGAAATAAATCTTCTGTGAAATTTTCAACTATCTAGCTATCACGGTTTATGAGATACAGCCTAGTGACAGACAGATAGACGGATAGCGGAGTCTTATAGTAATAGGGTCCCGTTTTTACCCTTTGGGTACGGAACTTGAGAAGGAACCTCGTCCTTCAGTTTAAACAGGGTACGAATACAGGTTAAAAAGAAAGTGTCATTTCCCTTTCAATCAAAAAGGTCGTATATGCAATAACTAACTTACAAACTAAAAATCAAAATGTACCTTACACACCCGTATTAACAAACAATATTTAAGGGATCCTTCACTGAGTAAACGCACTGCGTTCAATACAGCTTTGTGATTGGTCCTTTTTGACCGACCTTTTGTTTATGATTTTTGAACCACCCTGTGCGTTCGTGAGCACTGTGAGACCTCATAGTGTCGTTTGTGAATACGGGTCTTACGTGCCAAGTTGTATTTTGCACCTTATTTAATTTGATCGTTAAGCGGGATTCCTGAGGGCCCTGCCAAGATGCACCACGCTGACTAACGTTTCTATTCATTTTGTTTTTAACCAATCGCGTCACTGGTAGATCACGTGACTTTTCGTATCACGTCATCTATCAGTGACGCGATTGGTGTAAAAACGAAACTAATAGAAACGCTAGTTAGCGTAGTGCATCTTGGCAGGGCCCTCTGTATCACCGATGATATCGCAAAAGGACGTTAAACCACAGACATCGATTAAACCAACCATAAACAAGCCCTACTAACGCCTTATTTAGACTTTTAATTGTTAAACATTAAACATGTTGCAATATAAAATTGTCAACTATTAAGCGAAATTGGTCAAACGGCCGTGTACAGTTTAATCGGCGTCTAAATTCTTAAAACTCAAAATGGCGTCAGTTTTGTATTAAGAACAATAAACGCGGCGTTCAACGGTATTCGCACGCGTCCTTCGTCAAAATTGTAGCAATTTAGGCTTAGTTGCATCAATTATTGTCATTATTATTGACCGTTAAAGGCTGTCAATGATTATTGATAATTTTTAGCTCCATCAGTTGTAATGTTTCAAAATTACCAACTAATGCGTCCCACTCAAATAGTTTAATTAAATAATGCTGTCATCGGTCTAAATTAAGGATCTTTATTTTGTGCATAACGAAACGCATGTACCCACGTCATTCTGGGCGGTAAAACAACATTGATTTTAGAATCTTATAGGATTGTTTTTAGACTTATTATAAAAATGTCAAAAGCAAAAAAAAAAAACAAGTAGAATAGAGGCCCCGGGGTCTAACATGGCTGCGTTTACCGTGTGACAAAATGTGGATAAAACGTCCGTCACTTTCTGACACTAGTATAAGGACGAGAGTGACGGATGCTTTATCCACATTTTGCCACGCGATAAATAAATAAATAAATAAATAAATATCAGGGGAGAATGACATACCAATTTACTAAGTCCCAAACTAAGCTCTAGGCTTGTATTAGGGTACTAGGCAACGATATAAATACTTATATAGTATATACTTAAATACATAGAAAATATCCATGACTCAGGAAAAATATTCGTACCTACTCATCACACAAATATCTGCCCTTACCGGGATTTGAACCCAGGACCGCTAGCTTCGTAGGCGGGGTCACTACCAACTAGGCCAACGCGTCGTCAAAAACGTAAGGGTGTTACCCGACCAATCGATCAATCATCGATCGACGGCATCGATCGATGGTAGAATTGATTAGTCGACGTCGATCAATAGTTCCTACCAGCCCAATCGATCGATCGTCGATCGATGGCAGAATGGATTAGTCGATCGATAGTTCCTTCATCAATTAAAGCTACCAGACCAATCGATCAACGTCGACCGGCAATCGATCGATTGGTTAGTCGAACGATATCCGTCGATCGATAGTTCCTACCAGACCAATCGATCGACTTCGATCGACGTCAATCGATGCCGCCTAAGATAAACGCAACCATACTCGGCCCGCTGGTGTCTGCACTTTCGGATCGCTGTCGCATGTATTGCAAATGTAAGGTCAAATACATTAAACTAAAAATAATCACTAGGAGAACAACATGACCAGGTCTCTACGTCAAAAGCCATAACTGAAAATATATAAATAAGATAGGAAAAGTGCTCGTTTACATTGAAAAAAAAAAACAAAAATACATCTTCATTCCAAATCTTCAGGGTTGTCAACACATTTCAAATCGTCAGATTGCGTAAAGCCTTGAGCATCAAAACCTACTTAATCAGGTGGTACGTGCTCGTTTACCGTCCTTCTGCCATTAAAAAACAGACAGTGACCATAATGATGTCCGTCGACATCATCTAGTAATCAGAGCATAAAACAGGCCTGGTTGCATGATTGGGTTAAGTACTTATGTGGTTAACTCTTTACAGTCTACACTAGCCTTGCGCGTTTTTTTTTTAGTAATAGAGAAGGCAAACGAGCACACAGGCCACCTGTGGCCTGTTTTATAAAGCTACAAATTACAATTAACAGGTTACAAGTTTCCATTTGACACAACCTCGACCAATGACGACCAGCCATTTGAGCAGTGTTGCCAATTTAGACCTGTAAAATTGTAACTTGTAGCTTAAAACGTGCCCCTGATGGTAAGTAGAAACTGTGACTCATAGACATTCGCATACACAAGACTGCAATCCTAAGACTGCAAATGCGTTGCCGACTCTGAGGACTAAGATGGAATGCCTCTATGCTAGCTATTACACCGGCTGTCTTATCCCCAAACCGGAACACAACAATGCAAACACTGCTGTTTGGCGGTAGGTTAATAGATAAGATGGTGGTAGCGATCCGGACGAACCCTGCCAGTCAGCGCGAGCAAAACTCACACTTGACCATTTTTAAGTAGTATTTGTTGTTTTTCTTCAGGGTTATTAGGTAAGGTACTATAATCATGCCACATTTGACGCTTGCTTGATTTAAATACAGTATTTACCAATTAAAGCAACTATTAGAAACCTCTTAAGGTTTATACAAAAGCAGGCGAGATCGCGCGAAACGATCCCTAAATAATTAAACAGAAATAATGAGAATAGGTACATTTATGAATACTTGCTTTAGTTATGTGCGTCCGTGTAGTATTCATAAATCATAATAATCGTCATCATGTTGTAAACCATTTAGAAGCTTACTGTTAAATGAATATGAGTTATTGGAACGTTAATTACGATTAAATATAGAAGCCAGATTAGCAATAACAATAGATCCTTTGTTGATAGCTTTATTACCAAGAAAAGGAACAAAACAGCAATTTCACAAGCGTTTTGTCATCTCGCCGCCGAACTCTAACCTCAACAATGCTCACAAAAACCAATATTGCATTACACAAACCATAGACATTTTTTTCCGTTTCCCGCGCTTCTCGGGTGTGGCAACAGTAATAGGCTCCTTGATGAGTGTTGCTATTAATTTAATTCTCGTTTGGAAACATTGTGAGTGTAATTTTTTAATGCAATTTCTTTGCAGTCGGGTATTAATTTGGTATTGTTTTATGCTGTTGATTAGTTTGTTTTATGTTGGGTTTGATTGGTTTTTAATGTGTGTTGGAATTTGATTGATTACTTTAGTACTTAATTGAATTTTCGCAGGTAATAAGTTTTTTAATCCTACAATGCTATTTAATTAAAAAAAAAATTAATGCCACAATAACAATTATTGCCAATATGTGGGGTTGAATTTATATAGAAACTGGATTAAATACAGTATTTTTTGCACTCCTTGTTTTAAAAAGGTGTATTTTGTCAATGTTGAGTTATAGACAATCATTATGAGAGAAATAAGTCCATAGATATCACAGAGGCACATGGGGTTAGCTCCACGCGCTTCTGTCAAGTCCCGTACTTCTCAGGTAAGAAATCAGTCCTGACCAATGACCAGTGATCGGAATAGGAAGAATATATTTACCTAAAGTTCGCAAAGGAGAATAACATAGAGTGGTTGCAACCGGGTGAAATATTATTTTATTTTATTGAATTCCGAATTTCCGATATTTTTCTGGTACTAGTCGTAATGCTAAATAAACTTAATATTTTATTTACTCACGGTACGGGATAGTTTATGTTAGATTGTGATAAAAGCGGCCTGTAAATCATTTCTTGTATCTATTTAATAGGTGTCTAATTAGTTATTTATATGTATAATATTACGTATATTTAGCATTACGACTAGTACCAGAAAAATACCGGAAATCCGGAGTTCAATAATATAAATTAATATTTCACCTGGTTGCTACCACTCTATATTATGTCCCTTTGCGAACTTTAGGTAAATATACTCTACCTATTCCGATCACTACCAATGACACATTGCACAAAAAAGTTAAGTTTCTGAATGTTGACAGCAGTAAAAATACTGTTATTACACTTATAAATTACTAATCCTTCACACGCAAGAAATGAGTTTAGTATTATTTTACTGCCGTCAACACTTACTATTAGTTACCGGAAACTTCAGGGTTGTGGAATGTCAGGATTGATTTCTTATCTGACTAGTGCTATAGGTAGTTAAAAAAAATGATTTAAGAATTTATAATTGCGCATTTGTGGGCAGAATATTGTTCATTAAAAATAGGACTGTGCTTTTCTTTCTCAAATGGGAAATTTTTTACGTTGGTTGGGACTGTCATTCTGGAAGAAACACCCGATATTGTCCCACGTTTATTTTTTTTAATAGTTTCGTTACCGAAATCTTAAACTATTTTCAGTAACGAAACGGTATTTTTTTGTTTTAATATTTTCTCAAATTAAAAAAGAAACATGTCTGTTTTTTTTAAACTTCCCACGTCTTTATTCAGATATAATCACAGCACTTCGACTTTCTTTTACCTTAATCGTTTAGATGATAGATATTAGCAAATTGATTCTTCTCGCAAAAACATTAGTTCAGTTGGTTCAGACGCTAAGTGCAATGGAACTATTATCATAAATAACTGGCCTCGCAATATCGACAAGTTATTAACCGGCAAGATTAAGTTGCCCTGTGTTAGTCTGAGTTATACAGGGTGTTAGGCAGAAGGTTGGACAAACTTCAGGGACTAACTCTGTAGGTCATACTCATCAATCCACAACCGCTAGCGGATGTGGTTTGATATTCCTATTTTCAGCCTTTTATGATAAGTAGGTATTGAGTTTCGAATCGAATAAAAGTTTAAATTTTAGAAATATGTTGTATTTACAAAAATTTACTTTCCACATTTATAATATAGGTACCTAAGTAAACTTAATGATGGAGCAAGCAACACGTAGTCGCTCTTATTGCGCGGGTTCGAGTCGAACTCATCGGTTCTGATAAATAATAACTATAGCTTCGTAATATTTGCAATGATTAATGGCTGCAGGGCGTGAGAAGCATCGCTGGGTTAGTGTGAGAATGTAGAGACGACCCCTGCGGTGAAATGCGTTCAGCGAGCTTAGATAAGTTGCATGCTGCAAGCGGTAACGAATTTAATAACCTAAGTTAGGTTATTAAATTCGTTACCTAACCAACAAAAAGTTGGAAAACCCCCGACATTGACATTTCAAAGTTCAATACTTCAAAAACGGCTGAACCGATTTCAATATAAAATGTCTAAGAACCACCGCTGGAAAACCTGCTTTCAAATTAAAAAAACCGCATCCAAATCGGTTCATCCGTTTAAGAGCTACGGTGCCACAGACAGACACACACACACACACACACAACCACACACACACACACACACACACACACACACACACACACACACACACACACACTTACACGTCAAACTTATAACACCCCTCTTTTTTTCGTCGGGGGTTAAAAAATAAAGTATGTGCTTTCGTAGATTCGCTTAAAGTCGCCGTCAATAGAACTTGCAAAAGATTTAAACAAAACCAAACGAACCAATTCACCATGATTACTCTATAATCAAGTACTTTTAAAGATCAAGTGAGGTCATTGCAACGATTTATACACTAGTTTTTTTTTCATATTAGGTTTAGGATGAAATAACAATTCTTTATACGTTATTTTTAATGCAAACACGCTTGGTGAATATTTGAGGTTATGTGTCAAACAGTACTAATTTCTTTACATCGTTCACAAGTTCTAGGTATTGACGGCGACTTTAGGTCAAGGGTGTTTTTGGAAAAGAGTTTTCTTTCTCTATGTATCAATAATTTAAATGTATTCCATTTTGTTTGTGACCAGACCAAAAAACATTGTTTGGGACAAAATTATAGAATCGCCAAATAAATTTAACTGCTAAATAAATGATAATAGTTGGCTATCATTTTCATATTTTGTGAATCATTTTTTTAAATAAAGTTTTTTAACTAGTCTATAAAAAGTTGCCGCTTGTTACTTGGATATATTAAAAACAGTCTTGTTATAAAAATATATGAACACATTTTTATATCTTATTCTACACAACAACCAATCATTATGTAATACCTTTTAAAAACATAACAAATTACTTTAATTACATTTTAACGGTCTAAAAATTAATAGGTGACACGGCCATCCTGACGTGTATCCCGGCCCCGTGCGCACCATTAAAAAAACACGTATCTCCATTTATGTTTATAATTATAAATACACCATTATTATTTGTACAGTAAGGTTGCAGATGCGTTTTTTCTAAAACGATGCGCATGAACAAACATCGTCAAGGTCCCATAATTGCGTGTAAATGTGTAATTTGTTAACAATATGTTATTATCTGTTAATTTTTGACCTTTGCCGCTCTTCCGAGTACCATCAATAAGGTAACGTAAAGGTAATTGTGGTCAAGTGTGAGTCGGGTTTTATGAATAACTATAATATAACATAAACAGGGCAGTGAAAAAGTGTTTATTATTCGATAAGTCTTAAAAATAATAGATCTTTAAGGTTTCAAATATTAAAATTAAATTTGGCCTTAGTAAGGAGGTAACTAAAAATGTTAAAATTTAAATTTGTTTATTTTGTACCGATTTCAAAAAAGGAGGTTCTCAATTCGGTTGTATTTTTGATTTTTGGCTATTTATTTCGTTACTTGTTTATTTATTTAATGCTATTCTATTATTTTTGTTTTTTGCTATCTTTCTTTTTAGGGTCCCGTACAAAAATTAAAAAAAAAAACTGAATTCTTATAGGATCACTCGTGCGTCTGTCTGTCCGTCCGTCTGTCACAGTCAATTTGCTCCGAAAATTTGGTACACATATTTATGTAAATTGATGACCCAAACACCGATGTGTAAAGTAAATAAATATTATTTAAAATAAGGGTTATTCAGGGGACAAATTAGGAAATTAAAAAAAAGTTTTGCAAACCTTACTGTGTAATATATCGAATAAAAGGGCTCGTTATCAGGATCTCAAATATAATTTTGTTATTATTGTAAAATAAATAGTTTTGATTGTATTCATGAAAGAAGACGAAAATTTACCATTCCCCCGCTGATCTCCGAAAATAACGAGACTAAAATATTGAAAAAAAATTACAAAATATAAATCATTGCTTGTAGATAACAGGAAAACCTATAAGAATTCTATAAAAAAGAAATACGTATTTACAGAACCCTCTCCATGCGAGTTCAACTCGCACTTGGCCGGATTTTTATCTTTATAATTTGAAGTTTTTATAATTATTAAATGAATGTACGTTGTCAGGCATCGTAATTTCGAGGAGAGGCAGAGAGTAGATAAATAGAATATAGGAATTAAATGGAAAATAAGTGTCTCGCTTAATATAATGTCTAAAATATTTTCCAGTTGTCTTTATACCTAAGTAAATAAATATTAAATTACTCACCACGTTTCCAAATATATCTTAACAAAGGCGCTAATAATTCACCTACCTACGGAACCCTGCGCTTGAATAGACACCACCACAATAATACTCATGCGCAATGCATTGTTAGGCGAAATTAATGAATGAAGGAACCACCACATGCGGCAGGGAGCCATCGTTATATTTAAGATAAATAAAGCGGATGTTTTTAAGTTTTAAGGTAGTACAATTAAAAGTTAAAACTAAACTTATTTACATTAAAATAAAACTAAGCTACTCAAATATTAAAGATGTAAATAATAATCAAAACTATAAAAAAAACACCCCCTCTAGCAGGTCCGCTCGCGGCATTGTCCCTATGACACTGGCTGCGTTACCTCTCTGGATAGCTAGCCCAATCCTTTGGAAGAGGTAAGTACCAGCTCTAGAATCTAAGTAGATCTGTATCTTTTTCATTAGTTATTTTTCTTAAGTATGTTTATCATCACATCATGTCTATTATCCAGCTTAGAGCAAGTTTGAGACTAGGTCAATTTGTGTGACATTGTCTCCTGATCTAAGTATTATTCTTTTCTTGCGGCGTTTCTTCTCAGCAGCGGTCTTTTGGTAGATTTTTAACGTGTGCCAAATAAACTATGTGTTGCGTCATATATTCTATCGTTTTTAGGTCGCATTTTTCCAAACTTGGAATAAGACTTACTCCGAGATTAGTCTATACAAATTTGGCGTTTAATCTAGGTATAAGACCTTATTCGAGTTTGGTGGAATGCGGCCTTAATGTAGTAAAGAGATACAAATTTCTTTCATTATTTAACTTTTTCTGGGCAGACTTGCATTGGAATTGTCAACAGGAATTTTTGAAAAGATGTTCTGATAAAAAATCATGCTTATAGTAAAGAGCATCAAACGCATGCAAACTTTTTTGATAATTATTTAATGATTTTTTTTAATATAATCAGTGTTTTGGAATGACGTCATTTTGTTTGTAACCGCGTTTTGTTTTACTAAATCTAGCTCTAGCTGTGACGTAGAAAAGACCATGCGGCGTTTAAGCTCTTAAGCCATTAGCAGAAATTTGTTTATATATTTTCTCAGTAAATCTTATTTTATGTTATAAATGAGAAAGTTTGGTTGTTTGGATGTTGTTTCTCAATCATAATTCAACTACTGAACGGATCGGGATGAAACTTGGCACACACATAGGTTTGGTTCTGGAATAAGACATAGGATAGTTTTTATCCCGGAAAATTTAAAAGTTCCCGAGGGAATAACGATACTTGAAATCTACGCGGATGAAGTCGCGGGCAGAAGCTACTAATATATAATCCCTGTTGTCAATTGAATAATATTAACCTTTTTTTTAACTAATAATATGCCGTATCATAAAAAACTTGCTCCTTAAAGCATAAACCTATCCACCGCCAACATACAAATCATACAATCGCATATTAGCGTACTCAATTTAATTAACACTTATTGTATATATAAAAGGCCTCAAAATGTTAGTTCATCCTACGTGATCGGAAATAGTATACTTGTATGACCTTTTTAATTATTTTTTAAAAGGCAAGTATAATATTTGTATAAGGAATTCGTTTTTTGTAAAGTACTTAATCAGTTGCAGAAAAATGTTTTTTTTTTTAAGTTTTTAATTTTTGGTGCCATATCAGGCCATATCTTCTCTATTTTTGGTGCCATATCTTCTCTATTTTTGGTGCCACATCTTCTCTATTTTTGGTGCCACATCTTCTCTATTTTTGGTGCCATATCTTCTCTATTCTTCTCGGTAAAACCATATTGCTTTGGACATGTTATAGAGGTGAAAACATATAATGCCTCTTTAAACTTATCCTTTAACCTACGGCCAAGCAGCAGTGATCGCGTTGTTGTGTTCCGGTGTGGCGATAAGACAGCCGGTGAAATTACTAGCATAGAAGCATTCCATCTTAGTCCTCAGGGTGGGCAACGCATTTCCAGTCTTGAGATTGCCATCATAAGATTGCAAATGTCAATGACCTTCAGAGTTCACCTACCATCGGGTGAACTGTGTGCTCGTTTGCCTTCTCCATCCATACCTCAAAAAACTAAAATTAATTCTTTTCAAGGTTTTTGAGCGAAATGCAACCTTAAAGAAGTAGCTTTAATTATTTTTAGTGTTCCGTTCCAAAATTGTAAAAAAAGAACCCTTATGGTGAGACTTCGGTGTTTGTCTGTCTGTCTGTTTGAATGTATGTCACATGTGTAGTTTTTCTCTGAAACAATAGAAGCTATCAACTTGAAATTTGGCAAAGTTATGTAACTTGCTTGACCGCATCTGTTTTAAGTAAAAACAAAATGACATTATTTTTCTAAATATTTCTAAAAAATTATCAACAAAAAAAAACTGCAATAAAACGTATGGTAGTCAAAATGGACCTTATTGCATAGACAATAAAGTTCGTAACAAAATGAGTATTTTCGTAAATGCGGAACCCTCGGTGCACGAGTCCGACTCAGACTTAACCGGATTTTTTATAGGTACACACCAACGTCTAAAACGTGTAACGAAAAAGATGGTAATACTTATCGTCGATATAAGATACGGAACCTCTCTTTTTTTTTAATGAAGCCTCTTTAACTGCGAGGCTTTTGAGAATTTTAAACAGTCTTCCGGTTTATTATTAAAAAAAACTTAATGATGTCCATTGGAATGCAGTTTTCATACAAAATAGTATATTATTATGTTATTATTCGCACGATTTTTATTATGTTCAGTTTATTAACTTAAGTTGTTATTTGTTAATTAATGTAGTGGTGTGGTTTGGTGTATCATTACATTACTTAAGTTAATTAACTTAACCTTAATTTGATATTGGACGATTAATTTCAAGGTTATGTCTATCTTATTTTATTTGCGTTGGTACGGTTAGAAACGGCAGAAACCAACTAGCAAACAGAATACTGAACTAGCTTTTGCCCGCTTTTTTGAAGGATTAAAAATATCCTATGTCCTATTCCAAGACCTGAGGGCTTATTGTCTAACGCACTCGCAATCACAACCGGATTCAAAGTGGAGCAATTGTTTTTATTTTGTATGCAGACAAGCCTTCGATTTTCAAAATGAAAACGATCGTGATTGCGAGTGCGTTAGACAATAAGCCCTCTGTACCACTACCATGAGTTGCTATCGAAATCTCATAAAACGTTCTACAGTCGATAGCGAGTAAACGCTCTTCGAATAGTTTTAAATTAAACTTGTACCATGAGTCACATAAACCTTTACTTTACTCGCTAACGTTAACTCGATAGTTCGTGTACTGACCTATAAGTCGTGAAGCGTGAATGGGTAACAAACATCCAAACATCTCAACTTTCTTATTTATAATATTAGTAAGACAAGATAATAAATGAATAAATAAATAAAATACGTAATAGTATACCTAATTACTTTGTACATGTGATAATGACCTATATAATGATCCATGTACTGGACTGAAATTTTTCAGTCAACCTATTCGCCATAAATATTTCTTACCATATTAAAATTGATATAAAATACTTTTTATCGAATAAACCGTTGGGTTCGGATGGGCTCGGATCTTAGACCAGGAAATTAGAGAAATAAATGACATATAATCGTAATTTAATGTTAATGATCTTTTGTTGTATTTAATACCTATACGACCTACACGGTTCTTCGACGCAAAGAGCTTTAGGTACCCTAGATGCCTAAGTGTTGCTAAGTTGTACGTGGGAAGAAAATTGAAGGTTAGTTTACTCAAAATGCTAAGCAGGGGCACGTTTTATAAAGCTACAAGTAACCATTTTACAGGTCTAAACTGGCAACACTGCTCAAATGACTGGTCGGGTCTGGGGCCTGTTTTATAAAGCTACAATTACAATTCACAGGTTACAAGTTTCCATTTGACACAACCTCGACCAATGACGACCAGCCATTTGAGCAGTGTTGCCAGTTTAGACCTGTAAAATTGTAACTTGTAGCTTTATAAAACGTTCCCCTGTGGCCCGTTTCGCGAAGCTACAAGTTACAAATTACAAGCGGGAGTCTCTTTCTAACTCGTACTGCTAGAAAGAGAGTTCCGCTTGTAATTTGTAACTTGTAGCTTCGTGAAACGGGCCTCTGGTTGTCATTGGTCGAGGTTGTGGTAAATGGAAACTTGTAACCTGTAAATTGTAATTTGTAGCTTTATAAAACAGGCCATAGGATGGAGCTTTTAAGCTCGAATTATATTATTTCTATGCCTGATGATAGTGATGATATTAGAAATCTGTCAGAGGATGTTGTAATTATTTTAAATTGAATTAAATACTTCATTTAAATTAAGAGACATTATCTTTAACCCCTGACGCAAAAAAAGGGGTATTATAAGTTTACAAATACAAATACAAATAATTTATTTGTTCAACACGGGTAAAATTGTACATAAGCACAGGTCTTATAGTGTTAAGGTTACATCACCATGTTGGGCCGCAAGGCATACAAATTTTTTAGCTATTAATGGACTTTCCCTTAGGGGTGTACAGTTACCATCAATTGCAGTCCGATAGAAATTCATTTACTGAATAATATGCTTTGTTCACTAAAAATTTAAACAATTTGCTCTTGAAAGTAGTTACATCCTCTATATTTCTTATGTGATCTGGAACCCGGTTATATATTTTTGGTGCCATCCCAAGTACACTTTTCCTGTAAAATGCTGTTTTTGAAGGCATCGAACAAATTTTATTTCTGAGACGTACACTCCTAAAGCTTTTGAATAACTGCAAATTACCATTCGCAAACATGACTATTTCAAAGATATATAAACTAGGAAGAGTTAGTATGCTTAATTTTATAAAGTACGGTTTACATGAATCTTGTTGCTTTAGTCCACATAGCGATCTGATGCACCTTTTTTGCGCTTTGAATGCAACATCTCTTTCAGCGGAGTTTGCCCAGAATATGATGCCGTATCTTAGCGTCGACGTTACATAAGCTTGATAGGCTGTTAAAACTATTGATTCGTTGACAATTTTTCTTAGATTATATAGAACATATGAGAATTGATTTAATTTCTTACATATAATGTCAATTTGATTCCGCCAAGTCAACCTATGATCTACGCTTATTCCTAAAAATTTTGTCACGTCTGTCTTCTCTACTTGTTGTCCCTTATATGATATACTTAAATTATATGGTAAATCTTGTCTATTTTTAAATGTCATTATCTTAGTTTTATCCAAATTAATTTTTAAATTATTGCCAGTTAACCAATGAATTACTGTTTCCAATGTCTTGCATATGTCATTTTCATAGGTTGCTGGATCTTTACAAGCAAAAAGTATGGTGCTGTCATCCGCAAACAGAACCGTGGGATGCTCAATTGCTTGTGGCAAATCATTTATATAAATAATAAATAATAATGGTCCTAAAACACTGCCTTGAGGTACGCCGTAATGAATAGGTTCGACTTTCGATGAATAAGTAATCTCAGTTTTTGTTTTCACGCATAAGCTATTTAATTGTGTTAGCTGCTTGCGATTGTTTAGGTAAGACTTAATTAAACAGTGCACATTGCCCCTTACTCCATATCTATATAGTTTATTTAGTAAAATTCTATGATCCACAAAGTCGAAAGCCTTCGACATATCCATGTAAAGTGCTGATATCGGAACTCGCCTGTCGACGTTAGATACAATTACACGCATTAATTCAAAAATAGCCATAGTTTTACCGCTGTGTGTGTGTCTCTCCGTGGCATCGTAGCTCCTAAACGGGTTAACCGATTTAGATGCGTTTTTATTTGAAAGCGGGTTTTCTTGCGTTGGTTTTTAACTAAGTAACATCAAAATCGGTTAACCAATTTAAGAGATATCGGCTCTGAAAGAAGGGGTCACCAATTTATCGGGGTTTTTATTTATCTAATTTATTGTTGCTTTGTGTGACGATTCGTGATGGTAAGGCTTGGTACACATCGGGGATGGTGCGGTTTGCGCAGCCGCGGAGCTTCCGCATCCATTTGATGATCCATATCCGTCCATGCGGAATTTATGCGAACGCGGATCTGTGCAAGTCGCTGCAGAAACGGGACCCAGCGGGTATATAAAAAGATTTATACATTTTTAGGGTTCCGTAGTCAAATGGCAAAAAACGGAAGCCTTATGGATTCGTCTTGTTTGTCCGTCCGTATGTCACAGCCACTTTTTTCCGAAACTAAAAGAACTATACTGTTGAAACTTGGTAAGTAGATGTATTCTGTGAACCGCATTAAGATTTTAACACAAAAATAGAAAAAAAAACAATAAATTTTGGGGGTTCCACATACATAGAACAGAAACTCAAAAAAAAAAATTCATCAAACCCATACGTGTGGGGTATGTATGGATAGGTCTTCAAAAATGATATTGAGGTTTCTAATAAAAAAAATTCTAAACTGAATAGTTTGCGCGAGAGACACTTCCAAAGTGGTAAAATGTGTCCCCCCCCCCCTGTAACTTCTAAAATAAGAGAATAATAAAACTACAAAATTCCACCGAAAATTGGTTTGAACGAGAGCTAGTAAGTAGTTTTTTTTTTATACTTACGTCATAAATCGTAAACCGCAATTTACCTTTCACGGAACCCTTTATGGGCGAGCTTCGTATTTTTAAACCAATAAAGCAATATTTGACCCGCAATTCACTTCCCTGCCTAGGCAATAATGTACTATTGCGAGCACTTGCGGCTTAAATTGAATTCATTACCCTTTTGACTTCGCAAGTATAGTTTCTCAATTAACAGAATTACCCACGTATTTCAAACCATATGGTGCAACCGAACTGAACTCCTATTGATAATTACGTCGACGACGGTTCGTCATACATATGCATGACGGCATGACGTATATAGACAGAGATGCACGGTCACCCTGTATATGTATGAAAGAGACAGTAGTCGGGATACGACGACTTGGTCACTGCGGTTTTTTTTTTGTAATAGTGGGAGGCAAACGTTCAGGCGGCTCACCTGATGGTAAGTTATCACCGTCGCACAGTGGGGTATTTTACTGATCTGGGCGGCCAATATTATTTTTGATGTTATATTGGTAGGTACAGTAATATTAAGCTAATATTTCATTATTTATCTATACGGTAAGAAATTTATGGTGAAATTACAAAAAAATAAGAATTTTTCTATGTTATCTCAAAGTAGGTATAATAATATATGTACAAAGTATATACAAAAGTAACAAAAATCAGTCGGAAATCGTGTCACTTTCATCAGACGAAGACGTAAATGAACCTGCTAGCCAATCGACATTTTTTTTTAAGAAATCATCTTCTTTATTGTGTTCTGCAGCCCATCTTGATCGTATTTCAGACTTGAACCGACTAAAATTATGCTTGACTTCCCTTATCTGTTCATCATTAAAGTTATCCCTACCAAGCAAATCACTTTCGAGATAGTTAAGTTTACTTTTTAAATTTGGCAATTTCGTCTGCTGCATCAACTCAAATAACTTCGATCGAGTTATTAATTTAACATTAGATGGCCCTAGAAACAATAAAAAAACAAAATTACCAAAAAATAACAAATTCATAAAATCATACATTTTGACCATATAACGTTTGGATGCCTAATTTTCCATTTTCCGGAGTGTTTCCGTGGAAAATCAAAGCAAAATAATAAACTAGAATAAATGAGGTATGTGCTACATGCCCTATTTCTGCCGGGACTCATCGGGAACTACAACTAAAAGTTTCCGATAAGTCAAAATACAAGAACTTACTTTGAATGACTACCATATCGTCATAAGATAATCAATCCTATTAAAAACGCATACAAACGAAACATTCTTACCTGCCATCGTAATATTTAAGGTAATTTCTTATATATTCCACCGCAAAAACATACTCTTTTGATATGTGCCACTCGTGAAAACAAATGCACTTCAAATACTTAATATTGCAACAAGCCATATACGAGCATAGTTTAGCGATAAGGTCGAATACATTGTCGGATTATAGTGCGTCAATAAGTTGACTTTCTGAACCCGACTCATAATTCTAACCACAATCAGTTTTAAAAAATTGACTTATGGCCGCCCAGATCAGTAAAATACCCGTCCGTGCGTCGTCCATGGACACCTGTAACACTCGGGGGGTTGCGCTGCCGGCCTTTTCAGAAAGTGTAGGCTCGTTTCTTGAATGTTGCCATGTTGTACCGGTCCGGAAATACCATTGCAGGCAATTGATTCCGCAGTGCAGTCGTTCGTGGCAAGAAGTTTCTTTTTAAACGTACGGTGCTACTCTGCCAGTCATCCAGGTGCTGTGGATGGAATTTTAATTTTAATGTGGATCTCTGCCTACCCCTCTGGGAAACAGGCGTGATTTAATGTATGTATGTATGTATGTAACATAGTTGGACGAGTAATTCGGTCAATAAGTTGGTCGGGTACCTATAATTTTATCGAAATATATTTCTACGAACGCAGAATTTTCATTTAATCGAAAGACATTAAATTTCTCGCCGGATGAGTTTTTTTTTGGTAGTCCCAAATGAAACCTAATCTTAACCTACGTAATTAATGTTTAAGATACCATAAATACATACATGACGGTGAAAAACATAACCCTCCTTTTGGGCTCCGCCGCAGTCGGGTAAAAACAACATGGTTACAGCAAAAAATACTTAGCATGTAAATGATACAATCGATGAAGTATAATTCGATGTATTATGACAATCGTATTATACTCGGTACTATCGCAAGTAATCTATATGAAAAAAAAAAGTTTCACTAACACCCTTTATTGTCGACTTTACTTTTAACACTGATAATAAACATTAAACAGAGACAGAAATTAATTAATGTAATTATTAAAGTTATCAAGAAAATGCTTGCAGCATGCGTTGCATTGTTGCAGTACGCGTGCGTTATTTAACACCTCTAATAATTCAAGGGCGTACGAACTCACTGTTAAAGCATTTGAATGTATACTTAATAAGTAAAGTACTGTAGCGAAACAATTGAGAATTAATTTTAAATTATATCAATTGATTTAATAACTAAAACGGGATACCGTATATGACAGCCGGGTTTAAAAATTAAAAAAACCAATCCTCTATTCTCTTTGTAGCAATTGATCAACAATATTAATCAACACATACCTATACATACATATTTAACGAGTAGAAACATCGTTACCTCTCTGCACCTAAATTAACTAATTACAATTTATCAGTTCATTATAATTTATAACAAATCGTCTGTCAGTTCGTAACGGCTGCAGTATAGCGACGCGGCCTCGGTCAGTGATGTACGATGGTTCACTTTATAAGGAATTCTAGATTGAAAGGGCTAACTAGCAGGTAAAGGTAGAGACACACTAGCGGATGGCGTGAGGTGACTAGTAAATAAGGCACTGGTCCCACCGCCGGCGAGTAAGCTATACTCGCTCAACTATGAACTATAAATATATATCTTTCTCTTTTATTTACACGGGAGCGATTATCTTTTGTTCGTTTCTTGGGCAAGAAAATAGCCGATAGTTCATAGCTTACTCGCCGGCGGTGGGACCAGTGCCTAACGGCGAATACCATGGGACCATTTCACACAAATTGACCTAGTCCCAAGCTAAGTTCTAGGCTTGTACTATTGGTACTAGACAACGAGAAACTTAAATAGAAAAATACATGCATAAATACAGAAAACAACAAGATTCGTTGTGCTCATCACGTAAATATCGGACGGACCAACGACGAGGCGAGGCTAATTAGAATTACTAATTAATCTTAGCCTCGTGCAATGTAACTTTTTTTTCATACTAACTAATCCGCCACGCAATGTAAATCAAAAATAGCTCAATTATTCCTCAACTAACTTGCAATTAACTTAGACTTAATGTTATACATTGCTCGATGGATCCTTTAAACATGAATTACACTAAATTTATTAGAGCTATTAACTTAATTCCATCTTTAAACGGTTTAAAACGCTTAAAGCTTCGTTACCTAAAATGTATGTTCTTATGGAATTCACACACTGTATTTTCCCACAGTGGTAGTGAATAAATGTGTTTCTCCCCATCTATATTCCAAACCTACATTACAATAATGCAAATATTTATCTAAAATTAGCGAACTGAGTTGAGAAAGCGAATATACTTCATAAAGATCGAACAACAAGATAATTATAAATGCCAAGATCATTAAGCACTAATCATAATCTCGTTTATAGCTATTCATTTTGATAGATATGATTTGTTCTACTTTCTCAGATCAATTAGAGGGTACGTGATAACTTTATTTAGCTGATATCGTTAGTTAAGAACATTCTTACCCCTTACTAATAAACGTTGAGTACCGGTGGTATAGCTATACAATGTTTTGTCCTTATCTGTCAAATCCAAATGTCACAATGACAGATAAGGACAAAAAATTGTATAGCTATACCACCGTTACTCAACGTTTATTAGTAAGGGGGTTAATGTTTTCAAATGCTTCCGATAATTTTCTTGGTTATTTCTTGAGTAGATTTCCAAAATTCTGGGTAATTTTTGTAACTGGCACTTTTTTTTCGGACAAATTCACACAATTTTAAACAGGTGCGAACGGGTCTTTAACAACTGACGAAGTTCGTGTTGTTTATTGTCAGTATTTAGAACTTCGGATCGCCCCGTCACTTTCTTGCGAATTAGTGACGCGTCGAGAGCAAAAGGGGTAGCAATAGACGAAGTTCGAATTACGGATTTCAAAGTAAAGCCTCAGGCATCATCTTAGATGAAACAGACAGTAATATGGCGGCAAAAAGACGCTATATCGTAAAAAAGAAAAAAAGAAAAATGACGAACTATGACAATAAGTGGGGTATCGTTGATTAGATATTTTAAAAATCCTCTTTAGTTTTTCCTTTTGAATTATCATTTGCTTCGCAACAGTTGGGTATTGCAGCAAGACTCATTGTCACGTTCCGCCTGAGCCGAGCGTTGTCGGGCGTTTTCCAAAAGGGCAGTACATAAATATTTAAATAATTATCGTGACGTAATGGAAAAAGTTACCGTTTGTTAATTGAAGTCCTTAACTATGTGCGCTTTTTTTGGAAAACGCCCATCACGTAAAATTATCGTCCGTAAACCGACTTTACAGACAACCGATTTTTAAAGCTTCCTTTTTTTTACTTCGTACACGATAGGCCGCGGCTCCACTGAGGTGGAGACGAGCGGAGCAGAGCTGTGCTAATATTAACCAATAGAAGGCGCATGTGGTCACCTCGAGCGAGCCTTGCGCACGTTACTTTAGATTCTATTGGTTAATATTGGCACAGCTCCGCTCCACTCCGCTCATCGCCTCAGTGGAGCCGCAGCCCAGCCGTATAATGCGTGATTTAAATGCATTATTAGTTATTACTAATTACTAACATTGTAAGAATACCTGCTCATGTTTTACTTTTGAAACCTTGATGTTCGAAACGATGTTAAGTGATCTCGTTACGTGAAGCAATTAAAACTAAATAGCATTTAATAAAGCAACCGTAAAGCTAAATTAATACCATCGAGGTTCTATCATTAACTAGCAACCAGTGTAATGAGGTCTTTCAAGGCATCATCAAAGTTCTGACACTGCTTTATTTCAAATCTAGCTTTGTCTTTATTTTTACAAAGAAAACGTAAACGTGTTCGTTTGCTTAGTCTAACTCGGGCCTTAGACAATAAGCCCTCTGATTGGTCTCTGAGCTACAGGCGACTAAATTGTTTATATTTACTAAAAAACTCACCAAAGACAGCTCCGAGCAGCACCCCAATAACTTTAAATAGAGTATTAGTTCATACTTGTTGTTTTTAGGGTTCCGTACCTCAAAAGGAAAAAAACGGAACCCTTACAGGATCACTTTGTTGTCCGTCTGTCCGTCTGTCTGTGTGTCAAGACCCTTTATCTCAGGAACGCGTGGAGGTATCGAGTTGAAATTTAAACCATATACTCAAATCTACAGTCCCTTGAAGCTGTGAAAAAATCAAACTTCTACATTTACGTAAAAAAAAGATACGGCCGTTTATGTCGTAAAAAACGTGTATTTCGACACTCTCGAGGGAATCAAAATGTATAGGGTATTTCCCATTGACCTAGAACTATGAAATTTGGCAAGTAATACCGTCTTTTACTACAAGTATAGGAAAAAATCTGAAATCTGTAAATTTTATAATTGTATCACAAAAAAAACAGGGTCTTTATGCAAGGAACGGCGGCGATGCAAATTTTGAATTGAGTTGACCGTGTCATGTGCGGAACCTTCGGTGGGCGAGTCCGACTCGCCTTGTCTGGTTTTTTTGAGATAGTTTTTGTGTAGTGTCGGCTTCGGAACCCTACACTGAGCGTGGTCAGACATGTTCTTGCCCGGTTTTTTAAAGTAATAGCCTCGTGGGAAAGATCTTGTTATGTTGGTACCCTTTTGATTGCAAATTGAATAAGCTAAATCAGAACAAGATGCAGTTGCTGGTGTACTAGTAACGTGTAAATACGTGACGTTTACACGTCTTAATGTGTGCGGCAGAGCTCTAATAAAGGTGGACGAGAGAAGCTTTAGTTCAATTGCCCAATTTAAAAAGACCCTTACAGCAAGACAACTAATATGACGCGCTGATTAGGCGATAATAGACTCTTGGTCAACGGCGTAAGAGTTTTGACGCCCGCCATATTAATTGTGTCATGCCACTTACATGAAAATCGGTCTTCTTATATTGATTTAGTATTTCGTAAAGTAATCTAGGTTATATAAAGCATCCATAAATGTATGAGTTCAGCAAATGTCACGAGTGGCTCGTTTTTATGGTACTTCGAACCGGATCTTCTGGGAATTTATTAGTTAAGCTTAATTAGAAGACACATTGCATTGATTGCATTTAAGTAGCGCATCTTTGACTTTTAAATCTTATCCTATCCTGTACAGTCAGCATCAAAAATAGCTAAGCAGAATAACATGGTCAAAATGACTAGACACGACGTATTCTCTTGACAATAGAGTCGAGTGCAGATCATTTTGACCTCTTCGGTTGCGTAGCTACTTCTGCTGCTGACTGTACTTTTAAACGAGCAATACTAGTATAAATATTTGTAATCACGTTCGAAAACGGCTGTAACGATTTCGATGTAATTTGGTGTGGCGGGGTTTAAGGGGGTAAAAATTCGATCTGTCAAGTCGCCATCTTTAGGGACTATACATTATTAATATTATAAATGACAAAATTTGGATGTCTGTTACTCAATGATGCTTCAACCACTGAACGTATCGGGATAAAACTTGCATAGGTCCTGAAATAGGACATAGGATAGTTTTGATCCCGGAAAATTTTACAGTTCCCGAGGGAGCTGCGATAAACGACTTTTACGCGGACGGTCATGACGGAGTCGCGGGCAAAAACTAGTAACCTATAAAGTTACTCTCTTGTTCATTCGCACAATAAACCTATTTTTAACCGACTTTAAAAAAGGAGGTGGTTATTATGTCATAATAACAGATCAGGACAGAGCATACTTCAAGCACACATTAGCTATTGCACGTTTATGAATACCTAAGAGGGTATGTATTTTGGTATTTAATACAATTCGTTTGAGAGTTTGTGAGTTTTATAGTTTTGAACGCGATGACGTCATTGGCGCGGCGGGTGGCCTATCAATCAATCAATCAATCATTTATTTGCGAAAATACAGTCTTTAAATAGGTCTTACATCCTAGTTGGGAGTGCCTACGAAGCTAGCGGTCCCGGGTTCTATTCCGATGGGTAAATATATATGCGTAACAAGCGCGAGTATTTGTTTTTTACTTAATGTACCTATTACTTTAAATATATTATTATAGAGCTTTGATTTATATTAAGTCAATTTGTGTGAGATTACCCCCTGATATTTATATTTTTGAATATTAAAATCTTGCGGCCCCCTACCAAAATTTGCCACACTCTCCCGTCCGGATTTGTGTGTATGGTGGTAACTACGTATGGTGTGATATGACGCGAAATAGGCGTAACTGGTTTAAAATGAAACACATATATCGCCGGATTCTAGGTAAAACCAACTAAATGATCATTTTTGTAAAAATGAGTTAAGTATACCAATCGATTCAGGATTTTTTGCTCTTTCTACTGGTAAAACCGATTAAACGGTGTGACGTCACGTTTCAGAGATACTGAGTGATACAACCAACTAACCTCAAGGTACTTACAAGACTTTAAGAGGAAATAACGAATATCTGTATTAATTCTACACCTTTGATTATTTTTTTGGTGGTAAAAAGAAACATCTAAAATTAATTCGTTTTCAAAAAGATGTTCCACAGAACGTTCAATAAAATATTTACACGGTAAAAACATGTAACCGTGTTAAATTTATTTTAGCACTAAGATTATTACAGACAGTTGGCCTCAGACCTACTGCTAATTAAAGCTATATGATGATAACACTTTTTACCTGGCTATCCTCTAGTATACCCACCATTTATTGACAAAAAGTAAAAAACACTAAATCAGTTTGGAAGCTTTAAATTCCATAAAGCACACTGTATTTTGGGCACAACTCAGGAGTAAAAACGAACTATCTGCGCACAACTGGTACTGGCGCGAGCTGGTCACAACTTGCAGGAGCAATTTAGTGGTTTTATTCTTACGCATGACAGGGACGCGTCCTTAGCTCCCAGGGATTTTATTATTAGTAACAAGTTTGCATTACATAAAATGATTTTACAAGTTAGGAACCACCTCCCGGGTCGACTAGCAATAGTATACTTACGCTTTTAAAGATTATCAATCGGTCATACATTAAGATGCAAACTAGAGACCAGCCAACTCTGGTGTTTGTTAATTTAATTAGCTATTTCTAATTTTAACCACCGACTTACGAGAGGGATGTTATAAGTTTAACCCCTTTCTCTGTCTGTCTGTATCTATGTCCGTATGCGCCAACGTAGCTTAAGAACTGGTTTTGTGTATGATTCACACCCATCACTTAAAAGTATTTCGGGTTCTATCATGCCATATACAAATAACGACGAGGAAGATAATATAAAGTTAATTGGAAGAGATCTTTTAAAGGGATAAGTCGCCTTCCCTGTTATATTTTTTTGTCTATTTTATAAGTTTTATCTCTTTCGTTTGTACAATAAAGTGTTTAAATACATTCATACTGTATTACTGAGTTAAGCATATCATTTATTATGATGTGTTTATAACACGAACTGAAAACTAGAATAATTGGTATCATATTATTTATTACGTACAGTTGAGAAAGATCAGTTTATAAATAAGTATTAAATACCTACTTACAAAGCCCGCGAAGCTACTGATCTAAAAAATAAAGGGTAGTCCCCATAAAAGAAACGTTTTTATTTTAACACATTTTTGTTTTTGTTGCATCATGAAAATGGTAAAACATACAAGCGTCAAATTTGCTATGAATATAATACAAACCCTAAAGAAAAACAACAAATTCTAACACCCTAGGTGCGCGATTTCGACTAGCACTTGACCGGTTTTTTCATTAGTGCTTACGTAAGTTTATTAGAACAGATTGTTTTGAGAGAGGAAGGCTTAGGTAGGTTCATAGTATAGTCAAATTAGTAAAAAAGTATGGAAGTAGGTCGTGTAGTCGTGGTAATTTTGGAATTTTTAGAGTGCCCAACTAGATGCTTTCCCCCGTTTTGCACCGTTTCTATTATGTACCTACGGAAGGCCTTTACCTAAATGTTAGGTATAAACTTTAAAGTGCCGTCATTTTGGAGTATGTTAAAAACTATGTGGCGCAAGTTTAGCCACGTGTAAAGAACCCTTTGGTACATAACGTATCTTAATTAAAAAGGTGTATGTGATGTATGAAACTCAAGTTTTTTTTGTTTCTTAGATTGCGGCTCGAGGATAATTCAGTCAGTTGATGCAAACTTACATGCTTTTTAAATCATTATAAATTATAAAGGCCCATTTTATTTTGCACAATCTAAACATGGCAGTTATTCCAAAGATACTACATTCGCACTTTATAAAAAAATAAAAAATAACGGGAAGTTTGTCAAATGTAATCGCAGCGAATGCAAGGCGACCGTGGGTGGTAGGATGCATGATCCCGATAATAATGCCACTTTTATGGGGTGCGAATTTAAAACAAATCAAATAAATACGATTGTGACGATTTTCAATAGTTTTAAAATTTCCCTCGGAGTACAAAGACCGTTAAACGTGGATAACTTCTTTCCGGGGGTCTCATTCCGGTGCAAATTTGATATTGTACTTATATATATATTTTTTCTAATCCTCAATTTGCATCGCGTTCTATATTTTCCCCAGAGCCGCAATGGCTGAAAGTAAGTTTTTATTTATAAATGTTTTTTATTGGATTAAATTAAAAAACACGTGCAAATGTAGATTGAGATGGATAAAACGTATGCCAAATTGTTAGTTATGACATTGCATGGTTTTCAATCAATTGCACCCCTTTCCCCCGCGGGGGGGAGTGAGTTAATTAATAAGGGATTAATTAAAGCTTGATTTTTAACCTGTACAAGCAATCAGAAATGTTTTTATCAGTTCTTGGAGCTATTTCCAGATAAAAATGAAATTTTATCTAATTTCACTATACTAAAAGTCGCCCTCCGCACCGCGTCTGTCCGTCTGTCTGACCATGATCTGAACGCGATTTATTTTTGCTTTTCTGCTATTTGTAATTTAAAAAAAAAGAAGCCCTTTTTTTTTTCTCCATTTTCTTACTAAAATGCTAGAGTTAATTCATTTTCTTCAAGTAAATAGTGAAGTAAAACCAACTATTTTTTTTGTTTTTTGCAAATAACTTTAAAACTTAAAAGTCTTTTGAAGTCAATATCTGTTAGCCTTAAAAGAAAAATCAAACTAGCAAACCTAATTACTCTCAATTCGCTATAATATTCTTTATATTGAAGTTATTAGCTTTTTACTATATAGAGGTAAAACCAACTAAAATGGGGGAACTACGCGGAATAACATCTTTTTCATGGACTTCTATCACTTTTTTGTACATTAAATATAATCCATCATAAAAACGACAAATGAATATTTTAGTAAAGCTAAGTATGATAATCTTATCTCTATTGGTTTAATTTTTATAAAAATGAAAAGTTTAAAAACGCTATAACTCAAAAGTACAATTTTTGCAGTTAATTGGTTTTACCTTGAATCCGGCGATATCTACCTCCCATCTACAAGTTCGATGACACGTCGCGACGTTGATTTGATTTCTTTTCGTCGGCGATACTGCATTACAGTAACAAATTCAATAAGTTGCAAAATGTACCTTGCTGACTTGCTTGCTAAGGTAAGTGAGTAGGTAAGTGAGTAAGTAAGTAAAACATTTATTCACTACAATAACACACAGATAAAAAAAAGTAATAAAAAAGAAGGAAGAGAGATAACATGTAGTGCTAGTGTTGCGAAACGGTCCCAACACAGCATGCGCTGGCTGTGAAGCCACCGCTGGTCTTCCGTTGGGGCCGCTCGGTGAAAACACGGAAGGCCATACAGACATTAATATTATACCTACATTTAAAACAAACAATGCAATAAAATTAAAAATAACATGCATGTATTTCGCAGCAGACGGCGCTCAGGTGGCCATCAGATAAACTAACACTATCTGCATTACTTGACATTAGTCTTGACAATATTGTGTAGCTTATCAATCTGTGGTGTGCGGTGTTGTATTTTGCATCTTACTTGATTTGTTAGTTACGCGCTATTGCAGTATTACTGTGGTATCACATGGTATCACTGACAATTTAAGTATTAACCACACCAAAGCGTAAATTACGCTGAAGCAACGTAAATCGGGTTGCGTCAAAATCGCAAAAAGGAAGATGGCGTTCTTTTTGACGAGACCTCATCGGTCGTCGTAAAAGACGCGTTTAATAGCGGCCTGAACACGTAAAGTTCGGACCGCGGGAAACGCCACGCGCCGTTCCAATCTTCGTTCCGAACCGTACGTGTAAATGCAACTGTAATAGCAAAATAGTAAAAAATGTATGGTTTGGAACGTAGATTGGAGCAGCGCGTGGCGTTTCTATTTCATTCTATTTTAATATTAAAAACCGGCCAAGTGCGAGTCGGACTCGTGCGCGAAGGGTTCCGTACCATTATCTATACAACATTAGCAAAAAACGGCAAAAAAATCACGTTAGTTGTATGGAATTTATTCTGTTATTTATTTATTTTATTCTGTTTTTAGTATTTGTTGTTATAGCGGCAACAGCAATACATCTTCTGTGAAAATTTCAACTGTCTAGCTATCACGGTTCATTAGATACAGCCTGGTGACAGACAGACAGACGGATAGCGGAGTCTTAGTAATAGTTTTACCCTTTTGGTACGGAACCCTAAAAATGTAGCCGTGGTTTCTGAGCTTGCATTATGAAACTCAACAAATTCCTAATCAAACTCAACACAATGACATCGGTTAAAAATCGCTCGAAGGTTTAACACTGTAAATGGCAACATGCTAACAAGGATGCCCCAGTTTTAGCGACATCTAACACAACCCCCCCCCAGCCTTGACAGTTAACCCGTCTTGCGCCAGAGAGACAATCGAACGATCTGGACCATTGTTTCTTAACACACACAATGCTTGGCCTTGACATGTTTCTGTAATGATTTGCTAATTTTTCTGTTAGGTACTCTTGCTTCCGATTATCTAAAGAAGCACAAAAAAAAAAACAGGGGACAATGTCACACCAATTGACATAGTCCCAAACTAAGCTCTAGGCTTGTACTATGGGTACTAGACAACGATAAACATACTTATATAGATAAATATATACTTAAATACATAGAAAACATCCATGACTCAGAAACAAATATTCGCGCTCGTCACACAAATATCTGCCCTTACCGGGATTTGAACCAAGGACCGCTAGCTTCGTAGGCAGGGTCACTACCAACTAGGCCAGCGCGTCGTCAGTAGAAGTGTCAAGTGGGCGTGTGACGTGTGGCATAGTTATGCGGAGTTCCGCGCAACCTACCAATCCTACCATACTTTTGCCGCGATCGCTTATTTCGGTATTTCTAAGATAGGGAATAAATCCAGAAGCATGCCTTATTGTGCTATTTTGGAATGTTAAAACGATGGCCGCACCAAAAACATTTTCCATGGTGGCGTGTTATTTTTATGATAGTTTGAGTATTGGCGACAACAGGTCTGAATACTAAGCGAAGCTCATGCCACTTCCACTGTTTTTTTCTATTCCGTGTAAAAAAGTGACAATAGGTTAGATAAAAGTATTACAAAAGGAAGCTTAATAAAACCGAGCAAGAGCATGTTTGACCATGCTTAATGTAGGGATCCGAAGCCGTTAAAATATAAATAAAAAAAAAACTAAAAACGCTATAAATAACTTCTTTTAAAATGGTAGGTTATATATAGTTATAGGTCTGTTCAAATGAAGTCGGCTTTTGGTTAAAAATATTGTGTGTCGCCGACTTCATTTGGACTGAACTACCATTTTAAAAGAAGTTATTTTTTGCGTTTGGTCTTCATCATCAGTTCCACTTCACCAAATGATACTTTCTGAATGCAAATGCTAGACTACTACTAAAAATACTAAAATCGCTATATTGCGGAATCACGGATCTCATCAGATTCAGATTTGGTGACAACAATGGGACTACCTCTGAGGTATATTATTCTATCCAACCAAAAAAGAATTTTTTAAATCGGTCTACAAATTGACGCAGAAATCGGTAAAAATACATAAAAACAAAAAAAATACATGCAGTGGAACATAGGACCTTCTCCTTTTTTGAAGTCGGTTAAAAAATCAATTTCACTTAAAAATATTATTTCGTTGCATCCGCCGAGAGAGACGGAGTTACACTAACGTTATTATAAATTTATGAAAAGTATGTGAAAATATATTTAAAAAAAAACTGTTTGGAATTGACCGCCTGAGATTGCCTCCTGATATTTATTAGGGGCACGACTGAATATTCATCGACTCAAATTAGTGTTTATTGAATGGCCTAGGTGAACCTAGGTCATCTAGGATCAGATTAGTCAAAGATAATTGGACCCCGTCCGAGCTGCACGGCTGTCAAACAGCTGTTCAATAATTTGTAATTATAGCAAGTGCCCTTTAATCGATTGATAGGCGCAGGCGCAGCCTCCGCTGGCGTCTGGATGGTCGCTGGGTGAAATGATCGCAGCGTGTAAGGGTCTCCCCAAACCTATCGACGCGTCGATAGATCTGGGGAGACCCTAAGGCCGCTTCCTGACTTGTCGGTATGCTTGCAGTAAAACACGGAATCGGTAAGGGTTGCTAGGCAACTACCTACTGGCATATCTACCGATCAATGCGCAGCGTTTATGCCGACAGTACGCTTTAGCTTTACTGTAAGCATACCGACAAGTCAGGAACGGCCTAACAGTGGGAAAAACGGGAGCCCGTTGTTGTCCCTTTTTTTGGTCATCCTACTAATTTTATAAATGCGAAAGTTTGTGTGTGTGTGTTACTTCTTCACGTTGCAACGGCTGGACGGATTTGGATGAAATTTGGGAAAGAGATAGCTTATACCCTGGATTAACACAAAGGCTACTATTCATCCCAGAAAATTTAAAAGCTCCCGAGGGAAAAACGGTAATCAAAATATACGCGGGCAAAGTCGCGGTCAGAAGCTAGTAATTAATAAGTTCGTTGACATAATTATTGGTAGACATAATATTTATATCATTAGAACCGTAAACTTTTCAGAATTTCTTAAATATCTTACGTGTAGTGTAAGGCTAGGTTAGGCCCGGTTAATGAAGCTTTTATACAATAAGGTAGGGTCCTTTTTAGGGTTCCGTACAAAAAATTAAAAACGAATGAACCCTTATAGGATCACTCGTGCGTCTGTCCGTCCGTCTGTCACAGCCAATTTGCTCCGAAACTACTAGACCGACTGAATTGAAATTTGGTACACATTTGTAAATTGATGACCCAAACACAAATGTGCAAAGTAAATATTTTTTTTTTCAATAAGAATAATTTTTGGGGAACAAATAAGAAAATTTTAAAAAAAGTTTTGCAAACCTTACCGTATTATATATCAAAAGGAATGGCTCTTTTGTAAATATGTTCTTTGTTTTGTTTTCTGTCTTTCTTTTTCTGTGCACCACCTTTGTTAGTTTCTGTATGATTATTTGGTTGACTGGTAGAGAACGCCATTAGGCATTAAGTCCGCCATTTGTACTTTTTTTTTGTGCAATAAAGGTTAAATAAATAAATAAATAAATAAAATTGAACATTCCCCCCCTGATCTCCGAAACTATCAATATCAACTATTGTATCAATTGGAAATGAATAAAGTGGTAAACTTAATAATACGTTCACTAACGAAAAATTACGGAACCCTCTGCTCGCGAGTTCAACTCGCACTTGGCCGGTTTTTTTAAAGAAGATTTTATAAAAAAAATATCTTTATATCTGTCAACCTATGTTTAACAAGCTTGGAAACTCGGGTCAAATGAGTAACCTTAGGCATATTCAGATTTATCACCGAGTCGATAATTGAACTTATAGTATCTTGAGTTACTTGTTTATTACTTTGTGTAGAAATTATACATAAACACACGTCACTCGTTAAGATATGAATGTACTTCGTAGTGTTTGATATCAACAAGTAATGATACAAACAACAAGTGACTGGTTTTTACTTAAATAGGTGTTTAATACATACAGGGTGTCCCATAATTGACACGTAACCCTGACACCGGAGATAGCCCACCCCTAGACCTACCAAACCAGCCTAACATGACCTTAGTAAAAGTTGCACGGTTTTCGAGATATTGCCAATAATGATAATTAGTTTCGTATGAAAATTATTACCAAAACAACAAATAAGTAGAAAAAAAATATATATATATTATTAGGCTGGTTTGGCAGGTCTAGGGGTGGGCTATCTCCGGTGTCAGGGTTACGTGTCAATTATGGGACACCCTGTATACAATGTTATTAATAAAGTGCACTGTGTGATACCTGCTTTAACAAGCTGATAACCCAGTCATCTGCACTAGGCTTATGTCACGCTTATGTCGAATTTCACCAACCACTTGACATACAATTCAGAGTCTTAACAGCTGTCAAAATGTATGAACTAACAGTCGATTAACATTTAACATCGTTTGGTGAAATTGGTACTAAGGCTTTTTGATTTAGATTACCTTCATAGAGGATATTGGGCAGGAAACGGAAATTGCTTAAAAATGCTTGGGCAGCACGAGAATGTAGAGCGATAATTTATACTTAAATCAATAGTAAACATACATGACTAAGGGACAAAGATTCACGCTCATCACACTAGTATCTGCCCTTACCGGGATTTGAACCCAGGACCGCTAGCTTCGTAGGCAGCGTCACTAACAACTAGGCCAACGCGTCGTCGTGGTATCTAGTACATACTAGTACAATAAAATCGGCCAAGTGCGAGTTCGCGTGGTGAGGATTCCGTATTATAGGTAGGTAATAGGTTTTTAAATTTTTTATTTAATAGAATTCTTATAGATTTTCCTGTACTCTACAAGCAATGAACTATATTTCGTATTTTTTCAAAATTGTAGGCTTATTAGTTTCGGAGATCAGGGGCGGTGGGGAATGGTAAATTTGCGTCTTCTTTCATGAATAAAATCAAAACTATTTATTTTAATAATAACAACAATATATTTGAGATTCTCATAAAGAGCCCTTTCAGTAAGGATCGCAAAACTTTTATTTTAATTTCCTAATTTGTCCCCGGAAAATGACCATTATTTAAAAAAAAAAAAATTTTCTTTGCACATCTGTGTTTGGGTCATAGGCTTAGGATTACACCATCCTACAGAATTTCACCTGATTTGGTCCAGTAAATTCGGAGCAAATTGGCTGTGACAGACGGATGGACAGACAGATAGACGCACGAGTGATCTATAAGGGTTCCGTTTTTTTCATTTTTGTACGGAATCCTAAAAAATGTTACATTAAAAACTTTAGCTTAAAAAATTATGTAATACAATACAACTATAATAATAATAGTGTTTGGTGTCTGTGCATCCATGACCTTTTGAAGATATTTTTGCCGTAGCCTTAACGCGTAAGATTATATGGTAGCTTAGTAATCACTTAATGCCTGGTTCTCAGACGGTTCAAGGTTCGATTCCTGACACTTTCTGCATCACGATTTCTATCGCCATTTGGAATTTATTACGTGGGTGGTCTTGAAATTGCAATGGGTTTGTTAATTTTATTTAATATTATGACGAATTAATAGCCAACGCTATCCGTCCGTCCGCCCTAAATAGTTAAGACTGAAGACTAATATAAAGATAAAATTTAAAAGTAATTTGTTAATTTCATAGTGCTTTACATATTAGTTAATTTAGAGTGGCCAAAAACGGTGCAAAGATAACCAAAACCGGTACTAAAATACAAAGTAAATATTAAAACAAAGGAAGAAATACTCGAGCTAATTATACAAATATTTGCCCTTTTCAGGAATGGAACCTGGGAACACTAGCTTCTTAGGCAGGGACACCAACAAGGCTAACACTGCCCTCCTAAATAAAAAGGACGCATGCGCAATTTGATAGTCGAAGTAAATTTAACCCCCTTTCTTAAGAAATAAGGTCACTAATACATGCGCGGTTCTATGAGACATACATACTTTTTTCCAAGAAGGGTAGAACAGTATGGTCCTAAACAATAACTTACGATCGTTGTAATGACAGTGTTTTAAAAAAAAACCATAAGTCCCAAATAAATCCATATTTATTTTGGAACTTATTTCCTATGAATTAACATTCAAATCGAAATGATACTTGATGGTAACGGCCCTCGTGATAGGGCAAACCTTGGGTGATGAGAGCTTTTGACAAATAAAGAGCGAAGTATTGAATTCAGGTATGATACGTTGGCATAAGAAAGGTGCGTCGTTTTCGAGATCGTTTAATTTAAACACACAGTTGGCAACGCATTTGATCTTGTGATAGTCTTGAGAGAGAATGCACCCTTGCATCGCATGTGTACGCGTTTAGAGTTCCGTACCTGAAGGGAGCCCAACGGGACCCTATTAATTTCCCTACTCTGCCTATTCCTTAAAGCTATACTGGGCATTGATTCAGGAGGAAATTAGCCACCCTCTTAGCTGATTTAGGAGCTAACATTATAACCTTAAAACAACATTTTAATAGAGAATGTCAACCAGTTTAGATTTTCGGCTTATCGTATTCTTCATTAAAAACAAAAAAATTGTGTAAAAAAATCATTTCGATACGTCAAATAGTTTCCGAGATATTGAATTTTAAACTTCGTATGCGGCGCTCGAAACCCGGCGGCTAGCGCTCACGGATGATGACGTCATCGTTCTACTGCGGTACGCGCCCTTATATGAATGAGTGAGTTTACGGGGCTTCTATCTTTTTAACCGTAATAAATAGACAGTTGAAATTTTCACAGAATACGTCTTATTATAAACTCAATCGTTTAAAATTTTAAAATGAACAATAAATCAAATCCCAAGAGGGGTCCCCGTACAAGAAACATGAAAAAAATCCAATTTTTTTTGCTTTTTTATATGGATCGTATTCCAATAATGGCTTCTTATTTTAAAGCGATTTTAAGCTTAAATTGTAGTCTAATTTTCATACTTTACGACTAAATAGAAATCTTAAGTAAAAGTGCTACAAATAGGTGACAAAACTGATTTTATCAACACGATGTTTTAAGCGGTCACCCATCCTGTTTTAGACTACGCTCGTAGTTGCTTAACTTTGGAAGTCGTAATATTTTTACGAATTCGTTTTGATGTTTCTATGATAGTTATGGTTATCTATTGTTTTGTTTTACATACAGTTTAACTAAAGTAACTGTCTGTTGCTGACCGGCTTTTCTGTTTGTAATGTTTGTCAAATAAGTTGGTTAAATAAAATTAGAATAATAATCAAGCACTTTTAATTTTGGGTTCACCGTATTCTACACAAAAATACCAAAACATTAATGCAAAAAGTATGTTGACAGCTGAAGTGAAACTAACACACACACACACACTATCTTGCATACACGAAATAACACAGTAATAATGCTCAAAAACAGTTCAACACTACCTACTTGCTACAGTTAGCCGCCGCTAATACCAACAACTAGCAAAGCGAGAGCGAGAGCGAGAGAGAGAGAGAGAGAGAGAGAGAGAGGCGGTCTAGGTACCTAACTAATCGCGAGTGAGCCACTTGGCAGCGCCCGCGCGCGAAAATTGAATTCGATGAAATGAATAAGTACACAAAATATCAGAACTACTACTTAAGTAGGTCAATCAAAAACTCATATTCTATAGTTTATTATTTTATACGGTGTAGCGATATGAATTCTAGATTAGACACGAAATTTGTAAAGAAAGGCCTACCACCAAAGTTAAGTAAACACCGCTTAAATATCGTGTAAGATTTTGTTGTTTGTTGTTTTACTACAGATTACCGTTTGGTCGTAAACTATAGGTAATAAACTATAGGTAAGTATGGAGTTTAGATTATTGTGTGACACCGAAATAAATAGCTAATACAAATACAACCCGTACTTCGGCTTCCAAAGTTAAGCAACTACTTACAAGCGTATTCTAAAACAGGATGGGTGGCCGCTTAAAACATCGTGTTGATAAAATCAGTTTTGTCACATATTTTTAGCAGTTTTACTTGAGATTGTTATTTAGTCGTAAACTATGAAAGTTCGACTGCAATTTAAGCTTAAAACAGCATCAAAATAATAAGCCATTATAAAAATATAATCCGTATAAAAATGCTAAAAAAAATGGTTATTTGTCATGTTTCTTGTATGGGGACCCCTCTTGGGATTTGACTTATTGATCATTTTGTAATTTTAAACAATAGAGTTTATAATAACACGTAAACTGTGAAAATTTCAACTGGTTACTTATTACGGTTCAAAAAATATAGCCCTGTAAACTTACTCAATCATACAAGGGCGCGTACCGCAACGGAACCATGACGTCACTCCAGTAAGATGGCGCCCGCTCCCTTTAATATTATTGACCCAAATTTCAAACGTTTGTAGAATCAAAACTACTGGGTCTATTTGAATAAAATAAAAAGTAGTATGTTTGTTTATTTATAAACATTACTGTTACAAAGTTTCAAGCGATTTGGCGTACCTACTGACATTCTTCATTGCATTATAAAAATTCATTAAATTTTCTTGTGTATCTTCTTGTATATCCTAATTTTTAAATTTTTAATTAAGTAATTATATCCTGGACTGAAATTTTTCAGCCTACCTATTCGACATATATTACTTAGCATATTAAATTTGATATAAAATACTTTTTATCGAATAAACAGCCCGGTGCAAATCGTCTCCTAATCTCCTACTATTTGGGATGTTGGGCTCTCCTATATTTTTACAATGACTGTACGCGTTTTGGGTAAAAAGACAATAGGCCTACTACTAAATTGTAATAAAAATGCCCATCAAATTAGCGTATAGCCAATAGATGGCATTTTTAACAACTTAACAGTGCATAGGTCAAGTACGCTTCTTTTTGTCGGCTGAACTCAATCACAATACGTGCATTGTTGAATGCATTAACCTATGATACACTTACGTAACCGAAATGTGTAACTGGCGTGAAATTAGGGTATTAATCAATCGATTCGTCTGGTAGGAACTATCGATCGACGGATATCGTTCGACTAACCAATCGATCGATTGCGGGTCGACGCTGATCGACTGGTCTGATAGCTTTAATTGATGTTGATGAAGGAATTATCGATCGACGTTGACTAATCCATTCTGCCATTGATCGACGATCGATCGATTGGTCTGGTAGGAACTATCGATCGACGTCGACTAATCAATTCTACCATCGATCGATTGGTCTTAACTTAACTGACAGATATATATATCTACTTCAAGGTTAGCTGGAAGAGATTTAGGGATAAGTTCGCCTTTGTACATTAGTTTAATATTAATAATGTAATACTCATATTTTTGTGCAATAAAGAGTTTACATACATACATACATACATAAATTGATGTGATTGATGTGTGTAAAAAACTAAGATCTATTTTATCTAAATCTATATAATATAAAAGGCAAACCTGACTGACTGTACCTAGAAACTTGAAATTTGGTACAGGGGTTCCTTTCATGATGTAAGTGAGCACTAAGAAAGGATTTTTCGAAAATCGACCCCCAACGGGAAGAAATGGGGGGAGTAGCGGGAAACTAATTCTACGCGTACGAAGTCGCGGGCATCCTCTAGTTGTCTATAAAGCATGAGGTACCTTACAGCACATTGAGGCTATTATACTTGTCACTAGCGGATTCTATTATTGGTTATGGCTTGTCTAGTTACGGTAGGACATATAAAACATACCTAGACAACATCTACAACTTGCAACTGAGAAAACTATTGTACCATTCAAAGTGTTATTCCAACAAAAGAACAACTATGGAGGTCGGTTCAGGTACTGCGAGGTGCTGCCGGTCCAAAATAAATGGGAATTCGCCATAGTAACCCAATACAGTGATAAAATCTCTAATTTAGCTAAATCCCGCTTTACATTTGGCTAAATTCAGTGTGCTGAATGAAAAAGACTCTAAAAAAAGACAAGTGTAAAAGCAGTTAGCATGTTAGTCAAGAGGACGTGCTTATCCCCTCCACGCCGCCTGTCTAAATTTAGCACACTGAATTTAGCCAAATGTAAAGGGGGCTTAAGAAACACAGAAAACGGGCTTAAAACCTACGCAGTCTATATACCTCCTAACATTTATGGTGCCATCTATACTTCAATTGTTTATGTAGTCAACTAAATGTAAACAAAATAACCACGTGATATAGTTCGTCAGCCAATAGGAGCAGAACACTGATACGTCAAAGCTCGACGAAACAGTTCTGATTGGCTGTTGAACTGAGCCACGTGGTTTGGATTGTTTACATTTAGTTAAGTACCTAAACAATTGAAGTATAGCACTAACGAGTATGGCAGGAGAGTATGAACGCGAGCACTATCTAGTATTTTTAACAGACTTCCATATGACTCGATAGATAAAAAGACAGCAAGCAGGTTGCTAGCTCATTATAAGCGAAATGTTAATTAATGGCCTCCCCAATACCTCAATTAATAAGTAAAATTTATAAGGACCCAAGTAAGATTCTATAAGCATGAAATAGATATTAAAAAACAAACAAAGTAGTTAACCTACAATTAAATAATAAATTATGACTTGACTCGCCTAAAAATCTTCCTAATTAAGATTTAGAGTTTAAGTAAGTGTGTAACAATCGGACATTATTGAAATAAACAGTTAAATAAATTTTTTTATTCATTCTTCTTTATTACCTTCTGCTGTATTACAATCGGTAAATCAATCAATCTGAATACATTTTATTATAGGTTTAAGTCTAATTATTGCTTGTCCATCTGAATATACTATATTATCGTACCTGTCTATTGCAACACCTGTACATCCACCTGTCATTTCAGTGACAATGTTCTCCAATTCTCGTTTCTCCTTATTAACATGAAAAATACCGTGGTCATTGCAAGATAAAACTCTCCCATATTTTTCTGTTGTTAAAGCTTTATGTTCTTTATCTTCATATGTTACTAGAACATTATCTTTGCCTAAACTGTATAAACGATTTTCGTTTATATAGAAATAAGTTCCATTGCCATCAATAACAAATCTTTGAACTTTTCTATTACCAAGATGAACCATAACATCACCGGAATCAGTAACTATATATACTAGACCGGACAAAACTTCAGTATAATACAAATTTTTATTAAAATAAACCGAATTAATATGTCTTCTCACAAATTTTTCTTCAACGAACTCAGTCATAAACCTTCTTGCATCATACTTAAGTATACCATCTTTCATTGACATATATAGCTCATGAGTTTCCTGATTCACAGTTTGTGAATAACTATGGAAATTTTCAACATCTTTGTACTTTTTAGTACCAAGATTTAATTTTCCCAGCTGAGAGTCATCTCCGTGAGTAAAGTATAATGTATTAAGGCCCATGTCCAGGGCAAACTCGCGTGGTATGTTCAAGTTCTTCTGCAGTATTTCCTTTTCGAATGTCATTGCTATCTGGCCTAGACATTCTTCGTTCTTTGCGAACGCCTCGCTCAATAGGATGGTCAGATAGAACAGTAGCATCATCTTGACCTGGAAATTGAAATATATTGTCAAAAATAAATCTGAAACCCTTAAAACAATCCGCCTTTTCAAACGAAGCACTTTTCATCAATCTTTATAATGCGTACTGCAAAAGACTGAAATGGGGTGAGCTCGCTCGGCAAGAGTAACTGCCGCACTCAGAGACGTCAATTATTAACGCTTGGTTAGTGACGTGTTGTCTTATTCTATTGCTATAGCAAAGAAAGTGACAGCAGCAACTTAAATCAAGCATTAAATTTAATTGACGTCTCTGAGTGCGGCAGTTAGTCAAGAGCATACCCATTATCAACAATAATATACTTTACTAGCTTTTGCCTGCGACTCCGTCCGCGTAGAAGTCGTTTATCGCTGCTCCCTCAGGATCTGTCTAATTTTCCGGGATAAAAAGTAGCCTATGTCCTTCCCCGGGACTTAAGCTATCTCCATACCAAATTTCATCTAAATCGGTTCAGCGGTTTAAGCGTGAAGAGGTAAAAGACAGACAGACAGACAGACAGACAGACAGACAGACGGACACACTTTCACATTCATAATATTAGTATGGATTATCATATCAGATAACTTTGATCCATAGTTGGTTAGTAGAGTAACAGCAATTAAGTAGCTATATTAGAGCTCGTTCCCGCTATGTCGTGTGTCGGATTCTGATTTTAATCGGGTGTCGGCGCCTCTGTTCCCACTATGTCGGATGTCGGATCTGTCACTTTCTGACCAGTATGTAAGTGCGAGAATGATGGAAGCTTTATCCACCGCGATAAAGGTGACCATAATACGGGCCCTGTGAGTATTTTAAGACCAAAGTAAATTTTTAAGAAATCAATTTCGTGGAAGCAGCTGCGCACAAACTTCTGGTACCTATGGGTCACTAGGCTGAGGGCCCTGCCAAGATGCATTGCGCTAACTAAATTGAAAAGAAACGTTACTTCAGCTCCGGTATAACTTCGGTAAAAAAAATACGGAGGCGGAGGTGTGAAATAAAAAAAAAGCGAAGGCGGACGCGGATCCGAAGGTGTAAAACCAAACGGATGTTCCGTCTTAACGGATCCGGAGGCGAAGCTCCGTAACATCCCTATAATTAATAATGGTAAATTGATTTGTTTACATGAGTGACGGAATGAAAAGGACCCGACTACACTCACCAGTTGACCGCCTGTTTGATTATGGACAATATTATTTACCTACGACATTAATTATTAAGATAAACGGAACAGACGTGTAATTTACACTCGCATACTATCTCAGCGCTGTATGAATTGTAATTCAACAGATAACGGAGCAATTTGATATGGAAATGTGTTTAAGGACTGTGCAAACAACGAGCTATGCGTATTCGAGAGCATAGCATTGCTTACAAAAATCAAACTGGCGCACATGACATAGTTTGTTTTATCTCACGAAAGCGGGTGGGCCATTGGTAACAAAAAACCTCCCTCCCTCCACTTAAACTTGACGGAGCTGATCTGAATGTTTAAATATCTGGGACATTGGATCACCGAGGACCTCTCTGATGATCTTGAGTGGGCGTAGTGTTAAAGTAGACAAAACTTGTTAGAGCATTTCTCAAAAAAATTGCCGCATTTAGGGAAAACAAAACAAAACAGTCCGGTAGGTAGATTTAGTAGTGAAATTATTGCACAGTTCGATGTTCTTTACTACCTGTGGCCCGTTTCACAAAGCAACAAGTTACAAATTACAAGCGGAACTCTCTTTCGAGCAGAAGGAGTTAGAAAGAGACTTCCACTTGTAATTTGTAACTTGTAGCTTCGTGAAACGGGCCTCTGCCATTTTTTTATTCCTGAAATGTCACTAAAATTGGCAAAAAAATTGAGAAATGCTCGTTACCTCGAGGTAACAAGTTTTGGATCACGCTTTTGTTCGCTATGTCCCGTCTATTAATAGTTACTACTAAGTAAATTTACTGCCGCACTCAGAGACGTCAATTAAATTTAACACTTGATTAAATTTGCTGCTGTCACTTTCTTTGCTACAGCAGTAGAATAAGACACCAGTGCGGAAACTTTAATCAAGCATTAAATTAAATTGACGAGTGCGGCAGTTAATGTCTTTGTTTAAAATTATATCCCACGCCTCGCTTGCTATGTACACGAGATATAAGACCATCCATTGGGTTTTCATTAAAAATGGTCGTTAAATGTCGATAACGTTGAGTCCTATCGGTTGTTGTTAAAACACACATTAGCGTCCTTTACACGTAAAGTTCGGACCGCGGGAAACGCCACGCGCCGTTCCAATCTTCGTTCCGAACCGTAATTTTTTTTCTATTTTACTATTACAGTTGCATTTACACGTACGGTTCGGAACGAAGATTGGAACGGCGCGTGGCGTTTCCCGCGGTCCGAACTTTACGTGTGCAGGTCGCTATTATGATTCGATAACTTTTTAAGTTTTCATTACACCGTTAGAGGCGACATCTAGTGGTACCCTTTACAAGCCCCTTCGGATTATAATCCAGGAAAAAATATATCAATAAAGATATAAAAAGTGAATGTTATGGTATGTATTTTATAATATACATAGCAGAATATGGTTATAGGTGAAAAACTTAAATAAATGACCTCTTGCATGTATTTAGCAGACCTTGGAATATACGGGGCAACATTAATTGACAGCTAGGGATTTCCTATATCGTTAAACTAAATTATCGATGCTTTTACCATATACTAGTGATCGCTACAAGTTTTATTTGTAAAAATAACATTTTAAAGTATGCAAATGAAATAAAACAGAAACATAATTCTGGTTATTTTTTATTTTAAAAGGATTTTTTAATCTTCACTTATCATCATCATATTTGTTTTCCTTATTGTGTATTTCAAAATGGCTGTCCCATTTACTATTGTTAAAATAAACGAACAGATTTTTTTAAGAGTAAAACAAATGTTGATGATGAGTGAAGCTTAAAACATCCTTTTAAAATAAAGAATAACCAGAATTATGTTGCTATTTTGTTTCATTTGCATACTTTCAATACATTTTTATTTTTACAAACAAAACTTGGAGGAATGGAGGGATCTCTAGTATATGGGAAAAGCATCGATAATTGAGTTTATCGATATAGGCAATCCGTAGCTGTCATTTTTTTTTTTTACTTCTTGAAAGCTCTTTCTAATGCTAAAAAAAAAACAAGGTATAGTCCTAACGAGATGTGAACCTAAAGCTTCTATACCATTATTTTCAACATAACGTTGTTGGTATGACATGTGTTACACTAATCGTAAATGCATCTTACTAGTAGCATTTCAATAACAAGATAAATTTGGAATAGATCGTGCTTCTCTCGACCTCGAAAGCATGAAGATGGTAGATAAACGGTGTAAATTTGTTGTGCATTCCGTGGAGTTTGCGGATGTTACCACAGAACAGAAAAAACAGTAGAAGTGTCAAGTGGGCGTGTAACGTGTGGCATAGTTATGCGGAGTTCCGCATAATCTACCATACTTTTGCCGCGATCGCTTATTTCGTTATTTCGATATTTCGATATTTCTAAAATAGGGCATAAATTCAGAAGCATGCCTTATTGTGCTATTTTGGAGTGTAAAAACGATAGCCGCACCAAAAACATTTTCCATGGTGGCGTGTTGTTTGTATGATAGTTTGAGTATTGGCGACAACAGGTCTGATAGTAAGCGAAGCTCATGCCACTGCCATGCGAAAAAAATTCGTCGGTCTTAGGCAGGATTCGAACCTACATCTCCTCTGGCAATCCGGGCCAATGCAGGCGCATTACCAATTATGCCACCAAGACCCTACTTAAGATCCACGAAATTAGTGATCGCTTACTTTTTCACACTCGGAGGGTATGCTGACGCCATCTATCGTTGTTTTTTATTAACAAACGACACCCATGTTTTCAAGTTCGTTGAAATTAGCATGAATACAATGTGCCATCTTATTCTAAGCATTTTTTCGCTTTAATATAATTTGAATTACGTACAGACGTCTCTGTTAAAATTAAAAAAAAAGTAGCAATATTCAAGTTGCAATATACGAAACGGGTGTCCGTCTGGTCGCATAACGACGAGGCACGACGACGACGAGCTGGCCTAGTTGGTAGTGACCCTGCCTACGAAGCTTGCGGTCCTGGGTTCAAATCCCGGTAAGGGCAGATATTTGTGTGATGAGCGCGAATATTTGTTCCTAAGTCATGGATGTTTTCTATGTATTTAAGTATATATTTCTCTATATAAGTATTTATATCGTTGTCTAGTACCCATAGTACAAGCCTAGAGCTTAGTTTGGGACTAGGTCTATTGGTGTGCCATTGTCCCCCTGATGTATTTATGTATTTATTTTTGCCATTTTGGTACGGAACCCTAGCAAATAGGTATATATAGGTATTTTGGAGATCATTTAATGCGTACAGTAATCATGATCTGTTAATTAGTTAAGATTAAGCGCGACCTCAGTGTACTCACGCAATGAACATTTTAATTAAAAAACGAATTAGAAACGGTGTATGCATTACTTGGTAAATTATATTCGAAGAAACGTGAGACCTAATGGTTTGGTCTTAGCTCTTCTCTTAAGATAAAAGAGATACTTAAGAGGGTTGTGAAACTGAAAATATCCGTCGTTGGTTACTTTCCAAAACGCATGTTTTCTCATCATCATCATACCTTCTTGGTAAAATGAGAATCAAAGCCGAGACCTAACTAGGGTGATTGAACCAGTAATGGACAAGGCACCAATATTGGACACTTGATTCTTATTTTACAGAAGATAAGGGTTATTCATTTGTTTCGCCACAATCAAATTTAGGACCGTATGAAAATTGAATTAAAAGCGAAGTGTCCATTACTGGTGTCTGTCAGCTAAAAGTGTCCATCATTGGTGCCGTACCCTAGGTAGGTTATATTGAAACATAATTATTATCTTAATTATTGCATCGATTACATAATAACTCAAATATACTGTACCAAAACATGACCTTTAATTAGACTTATAACATAATCATACGTTATACCGACTGACATATGCTATGTTCAACCGTCTGTCTGTCCGTCATATAGTAGCTTCACCTTTGATCTTATTACGCTATGGTTCTATTTAAGATTTGTAAAAAACCGGTCAAGTGCGAGTCAGACTCGCGCACCGAGGGTTTCGTGCCCCCGTACAGTAGGAATTACTATATTCCGAAGTCGGTTTCGAATTGAATTAGTTCGAGCCAAACTCACACTTGACCGGTTTCTAGTATTTGTGGTTTTTCTTTAGGGTTTGTAATACATAATAATCATACCTTTGATTCTAGTATGTTTTACAGTTCCTTCGATCCATACAACACAAATAGAAATGCGTATTTTGTATGGGAATATCCGCTATGATAATAATGTATTCTGAAAACGGTACAATCTGCTATCTCTTACGGTTCAAAAAATATAGCTCTTTTACAGTTAAGACGGACGGACGGTATATAAGTAAGTATATCGTTGTCTAGTACCCATAGTACAGTCAGCGTTATATATAAGGTAACATTAAAAGTGCTCAAATAGTTCGTTACACCATACAATTTATAGCACTCTGAATGTTACCTTATATATGACGCTGACTGTACAAGCCTAGAGCTTAGTTTAGGACTAGGTCAATTGGTGTGACATTGTCCCCTGATATGTACAGTCGAGGAAATTGATTCCTAGGATACTTTGGACTATGTCAAAGTGACACTGTAAATAAAATCATTAGAGTTAGGGCTTTTGGTGGCAAATCATGGTTATAAGAATCCATGGAGTTGCTATTTCCTATTTATTATAATACATACCACTTTGATTTGGACCTTCAGTATTTTAATATTTAAAAATTAATCTATTCTTTAAACCGCTTAACTAAATTGAATGAATTTTGCTATGGAGGATATCTCTGATGTGAAATCGTTACAAACAAGTAAATATTAGTAGGTATGGAATAACTGGACTAAAAATGAATTTAGTTCATTTTGAAACATGACAATAATGAAGGTCAAAATCAAATTGTCATATATTATAATAATTAGGAAATAGCGACTCCATGGATTCTAGATCACGATATGCCACCAAAAGACCTAACCCTGAAAATCATAAAAAGTCTCTTACGTTTTGATTGATTACGTTACTTTGACGTAGTCCAAAGTTGTCTAGGAATCTGTATCTGAACTTCATTTGGAAATCATTATTTTACTCTTTCCATGTTGTGTCGCAAATGCATTAAAATACATAAAATGACCCTTATTATATTAGTGATGCCACGTAGTCATTACATCTAAAGTAAGCACAAATACTAATCAACGTTTCCTCACGATCTAAAATTCCTTTTTTTATGGTCTTGTTTATGAATGCGCCTGCGCAAGGCCGGAGCGCAGCCTTTCGGCGGATGTCGTGATTTCGATGCGGTCCCTTTCTATTTGTAACAAGTGCTATACTATTTGTGCTTAAGGTGCGGACACAATGTTGGCGAAAAATGTGGCGATTTTACCGGTGGCCGAAGGGAACCCAACGGCTATTAATATGCCTACGCTGTCCGTCCGCCCGTCCTATAACTTTTAAGAGCTGTATAAATATTTTGAACCGTAATTAAAAGCCCCCTTTTTTTTCTTCAGTATAGCGCTCCTTCAGAAATATAGTAACCTAATTCAAAATTTCAGCTTTCAAACTTCAAGACATAAATTTACTAGTATAGAGACCTAAATCGAAATTTTAACTACTTCGGCAGCAGGGTAAAAAACGCTGCGTTTTGTAGCCCATCAGAGTGCGGCATAATTTTAAATTGGAAAGGGAATGAGAGCAGTATTAAGCAACGAGCGTATCATCAAATGCGATGTTCGCAGATCGGTAAAGTGTTGAAATGGTGATAATTGTGGCTTTGCTCGGCTTGAGTTATTATGGGAATATTTTAAACCTGTTTACTGCGCAATAACGATTTATTATAATATTGGGAGTGGAGTAGGGTTGTGTAGTACATGTACAGTCAGCCCTATAAGAAGCTGCACACTTTTGTACCTTGTCGCTTTAACGCCTTTGACAGATTAGTGCAGCCGTTCAAACATGACGTTAAAGTGACAAAACACTAAAGTGTACAGCTTCTTATAAGGCCGACCGTACTAAGAGCCAAAAAGAATTAATTCCCGTCGACAAACTATTCTGTAAAGTTTCTGCTCTTACATTAAGTTCATAAATTTAGTACACGCGGAGCAAGAAACGAATAGAGCAGTGGCCTGTTTTACAAAGCTACAAATTACAATTTACAGGTTACAAGTGACACAATCGCGAGCAATTACGACCAGCCATTTGAGCAGTGTTGCCAGTTTAGACCTGTAACATTGTTACTTGTAGCTTTATAAAACAGGCACCAGGCAGAGCAGTGAGTTACACTGACAGCAAAGCGATCCGAATGAATGACCGACCGGCCACTCATTCGGTCAACGGAGCACAAATAAGGAACATGAAAGGACGAGTTTCTTTCAGTGTACTAAAATAACTAAAAGACCTAATTAGTACATTTGAGTGATTGTACTAGATTGGAGCGATCCGCTCAGTGAACGAGCGCGCACAACCCTAGACTGGAGTGAAACGCCACGGTGAGATCGGTAATTTTGGTATTCATGGCAATAATTTAAAGATGCTTATATCGTTAAGTGCCGATGGAACCTTGTGCAGGATCTTTAACCTATCGCCAAACAGCATTGTCAAATTGCTGTGTTCGGTTGAATTATTACCAAAAGGTTCAGTGTATTCACCGTTACACAACTAAATGGCACTACTGGTCAATATTAGTAACATAAATAGGAGGTAGGTTCAGCAGGCCCGAAGGGCCAAGAACACCCAGAAGTAGGAGCTCCGTTGACACTGTTTAATTGCTTTTGGTTTTTCACCGACTTTTTGTTTATGAGACGATTTGAACCACTCTGTGCGTTCGTGAGCACTGTGAGACCTCATAGTGACGTTTGTGAATACGGGTGATTGTTCCATACTAAACTTTTGACTTATGCTATGGATATAACGGGACGAGTTCTCACAAATTGACCTACTTAGTTCCAAACTAAGCTCTAGGTTAACGAATTAACTCAGCGATAAATGCATCTTTTTTTTTAAACGAATCCTAAAACTCTTTTCGCGCCCGTTTGTGTTTGTGTCAAACTGCAGTGTTCGCATTGTTGTGTTCCGGTTTGGGGATAAGACAGCCGGTGTAATGACTAGCATAGATGCATTCCATCTTAGTCCTCAGGGTGGGCACCGCATTTGCAGTCTTAGGATTGCAGTCTTGTGAATGCGAATGTCTATGGGTCACAGTTTCCACTTACCATCAGGTTGCCTGTGTGCTCGTTTGCCTTCATTATGCCATAAAAAAGTAGTACCTAAATTTTAATAAAAAGAAGCAAAATTAGTTGTAAAACGTTTTGTACAGTCGAGTACAAAAATATGTGTATGTACACTTTAGTACCTTGTCTTTTTAATATCATGTTTCAACTGGCATACACGAATTGTCACAGCGATTAAAGTGACAAGGTACTAAAGTGTACACATATTTATGAACTTGAGTGTACCCTTACAATATTTAAATCACGCATTGGTCTACTCTAGGTATTTTTGACGTGTAAAAGTGCCCGTGCGGCCCAATTACTGAATAAACATCTTCTATCTTCTTTTTTTGTCATTTGGCGCAATATACAGGGTGTTCGGCAGAAGGTTGGACAAACTTCAGGGACTAACTCTGTAGGTCATACTCATCAACTTTTATTATGGGACCAACATCCAAATCGCGAAAAAAAAACAGCTATTCCATACAAACTTTGAGAGCTAAACAGCCGAAATGTATGGAACCCCTTTTTTTTTTTTCGCGATTTGGATGTTGGTCCCATAATAATAGTTTTGACTGTACCCGCAATCACATTTAGGTGATCCAGTATGACGACCCGACCTATAGACTGGGCGCGTAGGTCACAGTTAAGAATGTGGGCTAGGCCCTCCGCAGTATGACATACCTAGTCTAGAGCAACTACTTCGAACTGGTGATAATTAAAAAAGAATCTGTATTAAACCAACTCGCTGCTTAAATACAAAAGCGCCACAAATCAAAAATAAATATAGTTTGATTTAAAACTTCAAGTAAATAGCATTCCGTATTTAAATGCAACACAAACACATTTTGATTTGTGTCTTTTTTGTATTTAAGCAACGAACTGTGTAATCGAGTTCTTATAGGATCACTTTGTTGTCCGTCTGTCCGTTCGTCTGTCTGTCTGTCTGTATGTCAAGACCCTTTATCTCGGGAACGCGTACAGGTATCGAGTTGAAATTAAAAAGCATATTCCCTGGTCTACATTCCCTTGAAACTGTGAAAAAATCAAACTTCTACATTAAGGTAAAAAAAAGATACAGCCGTTTATACCGCAAAAAACGTGTATTTCGACACTCTCGAGGGAATAAAAATGTATAGGGTATTTTCCGTTGACCTAGAACTATGAAATTTGGCAAGTAACACCGTCTTTTACTACAAGTACAGGGAAAAATCTAAAATTTGTACATTTTTAATGAAATGACAAAAAAGCAGGGTCTTATGCAAGGAACGGCGATCCAAATTTTGAATTTAGTTAACCGTGTCATGTGCGGAACCCTCGGTTGGCGAGTCCGACTCGCACTTGTCCAGTTTTTCGCAAGATGGGGACTGGTTGCCGCCATATTGAATTCTGATTATATTTAGCGACACTCAAAAGATTAAGACATATCGATTGACGTAAGAATCATCAAAATCGGTTCACGCGTTAGTTTCTAGAGCGCCACAAAGGAACATACATACATACATACATACATACACATTACCCTCCTTTGCGCAGCGCAGTCGGATAAAAAGTACAACAGCAGCATGGCCCTCTGGTCCCACTGGAGCAGTATGCTATGGTCTAAGATCCGAATAGGAGACGATTTGCACCGGGCTGCTTATTCGATCAAAAGTATTTTATATCAAATTTGATACGCTGAATAATATGAGGCGAATAGGTTGGCTGAAAAATTTCAGGCTAGTACTTATATCATTGAAAAATATATTAAAAATGAACTTTTTTTTAAAATTGCAAATGCTTGTTGTAGACAAATTACCTACATACTAATCGAAAGTATGAAGCCTATAGAATATGCAAACGTTAGGTTTGGTGCAAATTATTATTACCGACTTACCTGTTTATACCTGCCTATCCAATAGTTTGACGGGAAAAAAATAGTCAACCTAACGTTTGCAAATTCTATAGGCTTCATACTTTCGATTGGTAAGTAATTTGTCTATTAAACAAGCAATTGCATTTTTTAAAGCCAAGGTTAATTTTTATTTTTTTAATTAATTATATACTGGACTGAAAATTTTCAGCCAACCTATTCGCCACATGTTATTTAGTGTATCAAATTTGAAATAAAATACTTTTGATCGAATAAGCAGCCCGGTGCAAATCGTCTCATATTCTACTACTACTGACTCGTGTCAGTAGTATACTGCTCGAATGTATCCGATCGGAAGAAAGGAGACGACACCAAGGTGACGGCAGAATGTCGAATACCTGGCGCACGGAACAAAATATCTGTGGAGACTCCGTGCTAAAAAATACAATTTTAGATAGATAAGAACCCTCTATATAATGAGTAGACAAGTAAAACAAATAAGAAATTTCACAGAGTCGTAGGTTTGTTTTTTAATGAGGCCCGGGGAGCCAAATAACTGAGAAATAGGATCTCCGCGAGGAGCTCCGTCGACTCTGTCAAAGATTTTCTAAGTCTATGGACACAGAATGAGCTACCGCCAAGACCGACGAATTAGGGACGGTTGAGTAGACCTAGGCCTTCTGTAGAAATGAGAATCTATAGACATGGGATTCTGAGGAATTGAAAATCTGTAGAAATGGGAATCTGTATAGACGTTGTTACAATGTAACAGTATTCTGCTTCTATTCGCGGACAAACTATGTCACTAGGTTATTTGTTTACATTTACGAGTAGGTACTTAAATACGTAAAGAAAAAAAACATATACAAATTCACCTAATCCCAAATTAAACTCCAGACTTGTACTATGTCTAGGTACTAGAGAATACATACTTAATTGAGCCCCTAATAGCGAAGTAATACTACGTGTCTCAGACGCCACAGTCTTGTGGCGTATGAAGTTTGACGGCAATTGCCGATGTTTGGCGTCAGTCACACGAATTTTCGAAGACGTGATTTGGCTTTGGCGCTCAATAAGGTACATAGACAACAAGAAAACATGAAATATTCGCGCTCATCTTACAAATATTTGCACTTACCGGGATTCAAACCAGGAATCGCTTGGTTCGTAGGGTAGGGGTCACTAACCGACTAGGCTAACGAGGGGGACACCCAAATACTCCGCAACATTTTATTCCAAATACTTATTCATTTGTCCTAATTTTCATTTTCGCGAAAGCTATGTTATGCTGGAGCTATTTTAGATTAAGGCCGCGTTCACACCAAACGTATTGTCAGCCGCCTGCTGTACATAGTATAGCAGCAGTGAGCAGCGTTATATCAGTTTGGTGTGAACGAAAAGTTGAATATCAAAGGAATAGTATTTTATGTAACTGATACATAAAGAGGGTCCTTAAAATACGAGTGTGGTTTTATGAAACGAGCTGAAGGCGAGTTTCATAATAAGATCACACGAGTGTTTTAAGGCCTAATTATGTACAGTTACATACATTACTTTATCTACACACATATTATAAACTGCGTAACATGCGGCAGCTGACAATTCGTTTGGTATGAACGCGGCCTAAGGGCTGATTTTTCAATCCCCAGATAAAGCTATCCGAAAGGTAAATTTTAGCTCTGTCAGTAATACATTTAACTGACGGATAGTTTTATCTGTGGAATGAAAAATCAGCCCTAAGTTAATTTAATTGCTACTCGTACCTTAGGTTAGGTTTGAACATTGCTTTCGGAATTATGATCGATTCGGAATTATGACTCTTCGGAGTTATGTAGTGTACTTGCCAACGAGTCGTCTTGAATTATATATTATTATAGTTTTTAATAAACTGTTGATATTGTTTATTGTTGTGCAGTTGGTGGTAGCTCGGCACATGATCTGCGCCTGCGAGCGCCACAGACCGGACTCTAATGGTTCTGGCAAAATACCAGGGTATTGATTCTCTCAAAAGCAAAGGTGAGCGAATGCAGGAGTGAAGTCGAAGCGGCGAGTTTAACTAGTCCCGTCAGAGCGAGCAAAACACATTAGCGCGTGCATTCTCAATTAGGCAGCCTTATACGTTCGAGAAGCCATGCTGCCAAATTGAATACACGCGCTGAAATGTGTTTTGTTCGCTTTGACGGGACTACTTAAACTCGCCGCTTGGACTTCACTCCTGCGTTCGCTCACCTTTGCTTTTGAGAGAATCAATACCCTGCGCTGCAGTCCTTGCAGCATTATGCTGAGTCAGCGTCTTTTCATCCCACGACACATGGCATGGCTCATATATATTATTATTTTTCTGGTGTTGGTATTTTCTTGGTTTCTTTTTGTTTTAAATTTAATCTTAAGAGCCAACTTGTGTTGTGTTTTTATGGATGAATAAAGTTTTTATCTATCTATATTTGTAGTGTCAGCTCCATGCCCGCTGTTGTTCTTAAAGCACGCAGTCGACTGACCGGGTAACATTTGTAAAGGTTAAGTTTATCCGACATCCGCACCTAACGTCAGTAATACTGGAATAACGCGTAAGTAACAAATTCTATAAGTTGCAAAATGTACCTTATTGTCTTGGTTACTAAGGTGTATTTTGCATCTTATTAAGTTTGTTAGTTAGGCGGTATTTCATTATCACCGATGCTATGGCTGCCTAATAGCGATAATGGGGTTTTTAGATTACCTTAAATGGTTAGTTACCAGCACAAGTACGATATGGTTTCCTTAACGCTTGTTATTCGATGATGCAGTTAGCTAGTTGGTATTTACCCTGCCTACGGAGCTAGCGGTCCTGGGTTCAATTCCCGGTCATGGCAAATATATGTGTGATGAGCGCGAGTATTAGTTACTGACACCCGTATTCACAAACGCCACTATGAGGTCTCACAGCGCTCACGAACGCACAGGGTCGGGTTGAACCATGGTTCAAAGTGTCTCATAAATAAAAGGTCGGTCAAAAAGGACCAATCACAAAGCTGTATTGAAAGCAGTGCGTTTACTCAGTGAAGGATCCCTTAAGTATTGTTTGTGAATAAGGGTCTTGGATGTTTTCTGGGTATATAAGTTTATATCAATCAATACATAGTATAAAATGAAGTCAACCTCCGCGTCTGTCTGTTTGTATTTCCGCTAACTCCTTCTAAACCACGCATCGGATTTTGATACGGTTTTCACCGTCATTTAGAGAATTTATTCCGGATGGTTTATATGTTCATTTCAATCTAATTCAGTTTTAATAAAGTTAAGAAAACTCAATGTTTTCTTACCAAGTTGTCATAAAATCGATTTTCGGGCGCTTACATAGCTTACGCTGGCTAAACCTTAAGAGATATATCAAAATGTACTGAAGAATAGTAGTTCTTAAAAAAAACCGGTCAAGTGCGAGTCGGACGCGCGCACCGAGGGTTCCGTATTGAAGATAATATGCTTGGTAACCGCAAAAGAAAATACTCATTTTGTTATAAGCTTTATTTTCCAGGTAATAAGGTAAATTTTGACTAGACTAAATTTTAATACAGATTTTCTTAGTTTTTTTGTTATTTCTCAAAAACTGTAAATAATGAACACTTTATTTTATTTTTCCCAGAAAAAATAAGTTATTATCTATACGGCAGGATTTTTTTCAGAGTTTTTGATTAATAAACTTCGGAGATAAGGGGGGGAACGGTCATTGTTTGTACATTTTTGGCTATAAATCAAAAAGAACATCAAAGAAAATTTTCAAAAAAATAGTTTTGAAATTTGCAGATTATGACCTTTTATATGACACCCCATTTGCTATAATCGAACCACTTTCATTTTTGAACCCCCCATTCTAGACCCCCTTTTAATTATTAATTTTTTTTTTTTTTTTACTACAAATAGATGCGGGCAAGCAAGTTGTAAAACTATGCCAAATTTAAAGTTGATAGCATTTGTAGTTGCTGAGAAAACCTGCTGTGACGTACAGACAGACAGACAACGAAGTCTCACCATAAGGGTTCCTTTTGTACCATTTCGGTACGGAACCCTAAAAATTAGAGAAAAGTCCACGATGGCAGGTAGATCACTAAGCAGGCTCTGTACAACCTGGGGCCTGTTTAATAAAACTAGACTGACTCGCTCTTATACCCCTAGTAATAAAGACGTGTCAGATATTTTTGCGCCCAATGTTGGATAATATATTATTGTTGGTGACTCTACAGCGACCGTTTTCGTTGCTCTAGAGTGTATTTCGAAGGTTGCACATAAAAGGACACGACTGATTTAGCATTTATGATTAAAACCAATTTGTTTTAATTGATTTAGAACGGCTGCATGCTAATGAGACCTTCTGATCTCCAGCAAAGATGTACAATGTGGGTAATAATATAATAATAATAATAAAATCATTTATTTCGGACTCTGGGTCCATATTTAGTTAGTTATAATAATCTTAGAAAACTAGTGTTAGTAGGTACATGAATAACAACACACAATAAACAACTAATAACGCCGGGCAGGGGCACCTACCGGTGCATGCGCCTCCGCCCAGTGTCGCATCATTGGACAGTCCGCCCGTTCAACAAGCGCGCTCAGGATGGTGTTGGAGCCGCCGCGCACCCGGCGCATAAGCGAGGCCGTTCTGGCGCGTATGATGGCGTGAAATGACCCCGCCTTCGGAGCTAGCGGTCTCAGGTTGTTTCCCGGAAAAGGCAATTATTTGGATGATGATTTCTTCATGCATGTGTTTTATAAACATTTTATTTTTCTAAAACTAGGATAAATGTTGGGTTTTGTAACCACCGCAACGGATTATTACCGTTTGGTAGCCAAAGTTTCGTAACCACCTACAGGATTATTTAATCTTGGAGGTGGTAACAAACTGTTTCGTCATATTGTTTGGCCTAGTTGGTAGTGACCCTGCCTACGAAACTAGCGGTCCTGGGTTCAAATCCCGGTAAGGGCAGATATTTGTGTGATGAGCGCGAATATTTGTTTCTGAGTCATGGATGTTTTCTATGTATCTATTTATCTATATAAGTATGTTTATCGTTGTCTAGTGCCCATATTACAAGCCTAGAGCTTAGTTTGGGACTAGGTCAATTGGTGTGACGTGACATTGTCCTCTGATATTTATTTATTAATTTATATCTACATACACACACTGAAGACGATTATGTAGTTAAGAATTTTCATAAAAAATGCGATACTTAACGTTTTTTTTCCTTTGAACCTGGACTAGGTTTTCCAATTTTTGAATATGTTGTAGATATTATGAAAAAACTAGGTCTTTACATTTTCGTTTGCAAGAATAAAATCTTAGGGAGAAAGAAATAAAATGGAATGATACGTACCTACCTATAGGTAGTTTTTTTAAAGGATTAAAAAATAACCCAAAAACAGTAGAAATCAAACTTGAAACGAGAAAAGCGAAGCTTGGAAGCGAGAAAAGTTTCACAAGGCGCTAAATTTTTATGGATTTCTTTTGACATCTCCGCGATTTAAAGAGTTACTTCACGATCCTCTTACGTTTGATAGGTTGGAACGTTGAGGAAACCACTGTACATGTATAAACCACTTTGTAAATTAATTACCTTAATCATGATTAATTAGCAATGCATTATTTGCGTCTACTTTGTCTCCAACAAAGTAAATAAGTAAATATTTTTCTACATACTCGTAAGTAGGCATGTAAGTAGTTCGGATAAATATTTTAGACGCCTACTGATATTTTCGTCGCAAAAACTCTTGCCATACAAACACTAGTGGCAGTTGTAGCAAATGAAATACGGCGTTTCGTGAACCAAAGATTTCCTTTGGCAGGATCGGTCCTTAGGACCCAAGAATGGATTTTAGAAGTGGAGCCACCACTTAATGCAAATTTTTGAGGAGGGGGACACTCCCAGGTGGTGCATTAACTTTATCTTTAAGTATATCTACATCAGTTAAGCTACTAGGCCATGTTTGGTATCGTTTTCGTATAAATTGGGGATGTCAAATTCGTTTATGATATCATATTGACACCGTTCCTAAGTAAACATAATTATATAAAATAAAAGATTTTTTTATTCCCTATTTCACAAGAAAAAATTCCATAACGAATAAACAATTGAATGTTGTGAGAGGCTGAGAGCCCTATTATTACTTCACTAAAAATAATACATAGTAAGCTCATTAGAATAAAATTAATTTTAAAATCAAAAAAAATATTAAAAATGTGCATACAAAAATCTGTTGACGGTGCTAAAAATTGAAATGCAAAAATTCTAATTAAAATAATGTTATTTTGCGATCCGAGAATGATAGGGATGGGTTTTTTGCTCCTTCATAATTAGAATGGAGGTATAATGTCATTGTTTTTTGTTTAATACTTTACTTTAATTTAGTTTTCTCTGAGCAACTCTGTTTTTTTTTCATTAGTGGAAACTGTTTTGGCTCATGTATTAAGCAAATTTGTATTTTTATCATGTATTTTAATTTTAAGCTGTTTGTTTCCCAATAAATGAATAAAAAAGTCGGCGCCGAAGTTAGGTAAGTCGGAAGGAAAAAAAAAATCTGGATAAAAATGTTTATTTACAAAGTTAATATACGATTACAATATTGATATTATTCTTATTAAAGCTAAATACAGTTAAATTGAGAATTATAATATAAAACAATAAAATAAGATGAAAAACCACAAAAACAGAACTTATAAGTGTTTAAATAAAATAGACAATGTTTTGTGAAAAGAATAACAAAATAATAACAGAAATACGAAGAAATAAATAAATAAATTATTATTATCATTTTACTGGCTCTGATTCCATAAATAAACAAAACGAAAGTTTCATTTTTTTATTAAAAAATAATAACATTTGCCTAACATATTTTAATAAAATACACACTAAATATCTAGAAATTTAAAAAGACGGTTGAAGAGATGAATATACATACATAACACATACCTTCACGCCTGTAATCCCAGAGTGGGATAGGGAGAGCTACAGAATTACCTCCAACTATAAAAACTAGTTGATAATTCAGTAACCACCTTTTGCATAAAATAGGCTAAGATGTTTACCAGCGTAATATGATTTAACTAAATAAAGCGTTTTGTACTTGTTTACTGCTTCCCAATATTCATACCACGGATAGATTCAGATATTTTGGGCCAAAGTTTAACATTGACGTGCAAACATCGCAATATTTTACCCAACGCATCATAATTATTCGCGGTATGAATGTAAGGAACATAAAAGTCTCTTAATATGGCTCGTTGTCCAAGGTCATAGCTGAAGTCGTCGGTATATACACGGAACCCTAACTATAACAGGTGGATTCAACCTTATTCTAACAAGAGGGCCCTGCCAAGATGCACTACGCAAACTAGCGCTTCTATTCGTTTCGTGTTTAAACCAATCGCGTCACTGGTAGATGACGTGATACGAAAAGTCACGTGATCTACCAGTGACGCGATTTGTTAAAAACGAAACGAGTAGAAACGCTAGTTTGCGTAGTGCATCTTGGCAGGGCTCTAAGGAGTTTTGGAGTATTTAGGGTGAATGCGAAAGTTAACCGTCTTGCATCTGGATGAATGTGTCATTCTGCAATCAATTAAGTTTTTTTTTAAACTTACAGTGATGGATACAGTCACAAACACTTTTGTATAAACCTCCTTTGGTTCAACTATCCGCTATTTTAGTTGTATCCGCCATCTTGATTGTAGCCGCCATTTTGTCCAGCGTAACCGGCCTGACTGTTGCTATCGTAGCCCGCTCCTGCGCCGGTGTCCTCGTAGGAGATTCGGGGCTTGTAGCCATCTTGATCGGCTTCGTATTCAACAGTCTGCAGAAAAAGATGAAATTAGTAAGAATATTTCGACCTTTAAACTGCAAGCAAATATTCGCAGAAGACGGGCTGACTTTAGCTTCGACAGAAATTTTTATACCGATTTATGGCCAACAAACAGACCCACCTTATAGAAAGCTATCACAGTTGTCCAAAGGTATTATCAATGCCATGGTATGCCTTTGAGTTTAACCTCTTTTTATGCCTCGCCTAAGAAACACCGTGGAAGCAAATTCGTTCCAAGAACAATAGTAGATTGTTCAACAAGAGACTAAAACAAGCCATAATGACACGAGATTTTTAGCCACTCGAGAAAGCCAGCGAGCGAGAGTGGCTATACTTCGAGTGTCATTTTGGTTGTTTAGTCTCGCCTTAAAAACCCTATTTTTCATAAGCTTGCATATTTAGCCAACAGATATAAACTTGAAAACTATTTGGACCATGCCTAATAAAATAAAATTATACTTAATATATTAAATAGATTCATATTCGTAATCATTAATTGTGTTTCACGAAATTAAATCGTTATTTTTTTAATATTTTTGCGCAGTTGTCATTTTGAGGTTATTTCCACAGCCTAAAAATGGTCAATCCATACACAATCACTGAAAATAACGACAATCCTCCATTCACAAACACCGTGATTGGTTGTTTAGGGGTTTCCAAAGTAAATTAATAGAATATACTTTAATCCCTAGAGATTAATAAGGAGTTTTTGTCCCGATGTGCAGAGATTAAAGTAACATTTTAAGAGCATGAGAAGTGAAAAAAATATTAAAGAAAAATTCATCATGTGAAATAAGGAACAACCGTGTTATGAAATTTCACCTGTCAAGTTCCAGGCCATAAAAGAGACAGCGCTACAGCAGTTACATATCTTCATTCCCGTCTACTGGCCCATAACGTCATAGCAAAGCCGTCGTACCTGTTTTCTGCCATCAGGCAGTAGCACATAGTAGAGACCCTCGGCCCGGTCGCCCATCCTGGACTCCCGGTGCCCAAAGTCGTTGCCAGAAGGGTCATCCTTCACCATATACTCGAAGCTGTAGTTGGCGGGCTCCTGAACACAGATAATAATATTTTCCAGCATTTCCCAACAGGCAAGCAAGATGGTAAGATTGGCGACAAGATTGGCGGAAGATTGCCCATAATTCTGGGGTCCTAGTGAAAAAGGGTGTAAGTCTAGTCTATACTCCGTTTATGTACATACCTACTCTTTTGTAGAACAAGTCGACTTGACTTATACTCTTTTTCACTAGGTACCAAGAATTGCAGTGGGACATTCTGTACTAAAAATAATAGTAGGTATCTAATAAAAAAATCTGGTACATGCGCCACGCGAAAGTGGGCTCTGAAGACATTTGCAACCCCGAGGCGTAACTTTGAAGAGCAAGGGGATGATATGCTAGTTATTCAATCCACATGACCACTATAGCTGGCTGGCATGTCATTGCCATAGGGGTCCACGTATGAACTTTGTTGACTGTGGCACCAGTTAGGGTCGGCAACGCGTAATATATGCAATAGTTCTGTTCTGGTATTGCAGGCGTCCCTAGGCTACGGTAACCGTTTACCATCAGGCGGGCAGTAGGTGCGTACCTTGTTTGCATCGTGGAATAATTGTGCCATTTTCCGACATGACACGTATAAAAAGGAAATCGTGGAAAATATGTAAACCCGGCAATTTGACTTATCACGTATCACGTCAAACTGGTAAAGGGTGTCGTCATTCGCGATCCATAATATCGTTTATTCTAATCTTTATTGGTCCTAATTTATCGTTTGGCCTAATCTGGTTTTCAGCTGAGTCAGACAACTTTTTAAGCTTTCCAAAGAAGGTTAGAGTTGTGTTATAACAACACTAAAAAGTTTTAAACATCAGGTGGAAATGGATTTTAGGACAAACGATGAATTAGGACAAATGACGATTAGGACAAACGATATTATGGATTCCGATATAGACCCACCGGTAGACAATCAAATTCCTCGTCTATACAACAGTGAAAGGGACTAGATAGTTCATAATAAAATACCCAATTTAAATGTGCTAAGATTAAATAAATAAATATGAACTAGGTAGATACATAAATAATTTAATACATTGCTAAAAAGATGGATATATCCTTATATATACATAGGTAAACGTAGTTGAAAGGACATAAAAATATGCCGAGTGTTCGTTCAAAAACAAGAGTCAAACCAGAGGGCCCGGCCAAGATGCACTACGCTAACTAGCGTTTCTATTCGTTTCTTTTCGTGTCGTATCACGTGATCTACCAGTGACGCGATTGGATTAAAAACGAAACGAATAGAAACGCTAGTTAGCGTAGTGCATCTTGGCAGGGCCCTCTGTACTTTTAAATTAAATAGAAGCTCCTGCCTGGCTCTCTTTATACTGACCTCAGAAGTTGCTGATACATATAATTTTGTTCCTCAACTCATTGTCTTCAACAAGACAACAATGACGGCGGTTGACTCGCCCAAATATTCGAATGTAACTTACCCCGTTTCCTTCATCGTCCTCACCATAACCCCTGCCAGCGGTGGGAGGGAGGTACTGCCTGCTTTGCGCAGCCCCAACATCACCCCCTTGAGAGTACTGCTGACCTGAAAATCAAAGATGTAACTCGTAAGCAGACCACCTTAGTTATTTTTACTGATCTATAGTCTCGATCCAGACTCTCACGCGAGTCGGCGCGAGGCCGAGATACATTGATATTATTATAAAAGTTTTATAGTTGATCTCGTATTTAAAGACGGCAGCGTATGGGTGTTACCAGACCAATCGATCGATCGCCGATCGAAGTTGATCGACTGGTCTGATAGCTTTAATTGATGTTGATGAAGGAACTATCGATCGACTAATCCATTCTGCCATCGATCGACGATCGATCGATTGGTCTGGTAGGAACTATCGATCGACGCCGACTAATCAATTCTACCATCGATCGATGCCGTCGATCGACGATCGATCGATTGGTCTGGTAACACCCTATCTCGGCCTCGCGTCGACTCGCGCGAGAATCTGGATCGGGCATCAGATTTTTAATAAACGATAATTATTTCCAAAAACTAAAAATAAGAGTTTGTCCTTAGGCATTTTTATTAAGCTATCAAAAGATGTACTTATTGTAAATGTTTTCTTTGAAATGAATTCATCGTTCTTTGGTTTTTATACAATTCTGGCGGTACCTTTTCAACTCATTAAGGAAACTGGTTCAAAAAGGGTCTTGCATTTGAACTAAATATATACTGAATAAGTGAAATAAAAGCTTGTAAAGTGGTTCATTACCTCCAATACCTGGTGCTCCATACTCTTGCGACGGGGTACCAAATCCAGGGGTTCCATATTGATTAGAAGGTTGTTGCGCTCTGGATGACGGGGGTCCATATTCGTTAGAAGGTTGCTGAGATCTAGATGGAGGTCCGTATTGGTTGGAAGGTTGCTGAGTTCTAGCTGATGGAGGTCCATATTGGTTTGAAGGTTGCTGAGTTCTAGCTGATGGGGGTCCATATTGGTTGGAAGGTTGTTGAGTTCTAGCTGATGGAGGTCCATATTGGTTTGAAGGTTGCTGAGTTCTAGCTGATGGGGGCCCATATTGGTTGGAAGGTTGTTGAGTTCTAGCTGATGGGGGCCCATATTGGTTGGAAGGTTGCTGAGTTCTAGCTGATGGAGGTCCATATTGGTTTGAAGGTTGCTGAGTTCTAGCTGACGGGGGTCCATATTGGTTGGAAGGTTGTTGAGTTCTAGCTGATGGGGGTCCATACTGGTTAGAAGGTTGTTGAGTTCTTGCTGATGGGGGTCCATATTGGTTAGACGGTTGCTGGGTCCTAGATGTGGGGGGTAAGTATTGGCTGGTCGGCTGTTGCCCTCTGGATGCAGGAGGTAGATATTGATTGGAAGGCTGCTGGTTTCTGGCGGAAGGGGGTCCATATTGGTTAGACGGGCGACGGGTGCTTAATCGAGAGTTGGGAGCACCATACATTGATGATGGACGTCCACTGAAATAATAAACAACGAATTAGTTTATATTTACAAAAGCAGGATAACAGTCTACGCAATCGTAGGTAGGTACTGAGTTTGAACCCCGGCGGTCCCCGTATTTAAAATATCATTGCATAGAACCCATTAGGTTAGGTTAGGTTTATTTTATAACAATCCTGAAAAGTATACCGTTTCAAAAAAAAGACTGTATGCCAAATGATGACTATGCCAAATGATGATTATGCCAAAAAAAGTTATGCCAAATGAAGGGAACCCAGACGCGACCGCAATTTTTGCAAACCGAACTCCATTGAGAGCCCGCTCTATTATACTAATTGTTATTGGATGTATGTTATGGTGTTTATTATTGGTAAGAATAGATGCATCACTTTTAATAGTTAAAACGTGCCAATCCTTTCTAAAGCGGACGAGGAATTATATCAGGTACTTGAGTAGTCTGAAGAATTTAATCGTGAATATCGTGATACGAATACGATTGTTGACCGGTGGACAGTCGGTGGAAAAAGTCAAATAAATAAGAATAAGAATAAGAATAAGAATTATTTTATTTACACAATTCACATAGTTACAAATAAAACAGTATCCGGTGGATTTCAAACTAGGCTGAGCCTGGGGCTCTACTTTGAAATCAGTAATTCGAACTTCAAATCGCCCCGTCACTTTCTTGCGAATTAGTGGCGCTTCGAGAGCAAAAAGGATAGCAATAGACGAAGTTCGAAGTTAATGATCTAGACCTAAATAAGGCAGAGGCTTTAAGTATATTGACCACATTACAATAAGCTAAAATTGAACTTACCTACATTTTATGATATTATTTTAATTGTATTTTCCTGAAATATAACATCATCTATTACTCTTTAGAGACTTGCGATTCCATGACTGTATTTAATTTTGGTCTAGTTTTTTTTTTTTTATTACATGTTTATTTATTTTTTATAATTTATAATTAATTTTATTAATAATTAAGTGTCATAACATTAAAAAATGTTACATAACTTTTTGTCACATAAAAAAAAATTGGAGTTTACACTTTCGCACCTTATTTGAATGGAATATCTTTGTACTCGACTGTACGTAGCTCTCGTTTGGCAATGTCAAGGCTGTACTCTTATATTGTGCAACCAATACATCTTGACCTCGAGGCGCTTTCAAACGGTCAAAAGCTAAGACGAATTACATGTGAGAGCTATGAAAACCGTTAATTCATGTATTTACAAAATTAAATACAGCAGTCCAGTTTTTATGCCACTGAGTGTAGCCTCCGTCTATTTATTTATTTATAAATATGTAGGTAATACGGTCACAGAACAGAAAAAACAGTAGAAGTGACAAGTGGGCGTGTAACGTGTGGCATAGTTAAGCGGAGTTCCGCGCAACCTACCATACTTTTGCCGCGATCGCTTATTTCGATATTTCTAAAATAGGAAATAAATCCAAACGCATGCCTTATTGTGCTATTTACTACGGCGGGTAGTCCCAAATTGGAGCATTAAAAAAGTTATCGCCACATAAAAACACTGGGAGAGTTTAAACATAACCACATGTTTTTTGTGACATTCTAGTTCAGCCATTGAAATTTTTCACCTCGATTTACTTTTCCCGCCATAAAAGTTGTAAAATATCAAAATATCCATCAGATAAAGATTGTTATTGGTTCTTAGGCTTCTTTTAGAGAGCAGCATAGCTATTATCGCCTTAAAAATGATATCTTGAATTAGGAAGTTTTAGAGGTATTGCTAAAGAATCACACGCAAACGAAGACATTACGTGACCAAAGTGGAGCATCCCACAAGATTAGTGGTTGAAGACTGCAATTATAATGCACTTTGCATGCACTTCAACTTTCGTAAGAATACTTAAACTTTCGAAGACAACTTTGCCTTGTGCCTTATAGAATCCATAACTCGAGCACTTTGACAACTCGAAATGCTCAAATTTAATGTTGCCACAGAGCATTAACAGCACTCTCAATAGCGGCCTGCACACGTAAAGTTCGAACCGCGGGAAACGCCACGCGCCGTTCCAATCTTCATTCCGAACCGTACGTGTAAATGCAACTGTAATAGTAAAATAGTAAAAAATTTACGGTTCGGTACGAAGATTGAAACGGCGCGTGGCGTTTCCCGCGGTCCGAACTTTACGTGTAAAGGCTGCTAATATTTAAAATGGTTTGCAGTTTGATGCACCAAATATATCTACATACCCCTGTTTATACCCAATCGTAACTATGATACATTTAATATTTTTTTAGTATTATTTGTAATCATTACTTTGCACTCATCAAACGGTGCCGGCAATAAAAAATATGCCGGAATATATGACGATACCGGAAAAGAGTTCACCAAAAGTGAAATTAAAATTAAAATCGGCCAAGTAATACGTATGATACCAGCATTTTAAACTGCTAATTAGACACAAAGATCCGATATGCACTGTGACGTCACGTAACATCGGCCATATGAACATGTTAAATTCTTCTGACTGACTGACTGGCCGATCGACCGACCAAATCGTCAGGCCACGAAGAAATCGTCAGGCCAATATCGCCCGGCGAACTGTTATGGCTGATTTACATTGGTCCAGCTAAAGCATGCCAGTAGAAGTACATTGACGAGTTGGTTTCCACGTTTGAGGCGAGAGCTGTTGTAACGACGCAATGTACTTCTACTGGCATGCTTTTGCTGGATTAATGTAAATCAGCCATAAGTCCGTGTTCTAAATACGACGATCCGACAGAACAATGGCCGGGCCTGTGTTGCCATTTAATCATACTGATTCATAAAAAAATAAGTCTTAATATCAAAATTAATATATTATTCGCACTTACCCAAATACTGCATCAGTTTGCCTGGACCCAGAATTGGGGGCGCCGTAGGTTTGCGAAGGGGGGGAGAACCCTCCACTGAAGTCCTGCTGAGGGGGGAGGTACCTGTAAAAATTAATTGTCATTTTAAACAAACAAAGTAGGTATACTACGAATTCCGTAAATTTTTAACCGATTTAAAAAATATATTCTATTGAAGTGGGAAGTAATAAGAAACTATTTTATCTAGATAAATTTTACATTAAATCTAGTAGTTTTTTTAAATCATTATTATGTTCATGGAGTTTTTTATAGATATATATACACGTACAAATAAATTTAAACTTTATAACGACAAGTTATCATGAGAAGCCAGTGAAAATGGTTGTTTAGGGGTTTTTCTCCGACTGGTTTTCGAATTATTAGATCTCTACTAAGTATTTATAAATTAAATAATTAAAACTCAAAATACGTCATTAATAAGATAATAAGATTTCTACGTTAAATAAAATGACAATTATAAAACCGAATGACGAGTGGTTTTACTATGACCACTTGCAAAACAGAAAAAAAAATGACGATCAAAATTTATCAACAGATCGTTAAAAAATCCTTACGTGTTGTCTATTGGTGGTTCAGCCAAGGCAGACACGACGAGCAGCATACACGCTATAACTCCCTGGAACACAAAAAAAATCTGGTCACTAAATGGTATCGCTTCGGGGCAGCCTACCAGCAGCGACCGAGGGTGATCGAGGATGATGCCAAGAAACGTTGTATAAACTGATTCATTTCGGTTTACCCTTGAATCGCCGACACTCATTTCACCGAATGATCATTACATCGAATTTTCATTACATCGTACAGGCATTTCCACGTGCAGGAGTTATAATATTTTGGTGGTCGCACGTCTAACCTAACCTAACCTACGTTAATCATGCTTAAGATAACCTAAAAACAATAAGGTTTCAGCAGAAATTAGCCGTCGATGAAATGAAAATTCGATGAAACAACGCATTCTTGAAATAAGTGTCGGTGATTCAAGGAGCACCCGATTCATTTCACAAACATAATATCATTTTGCACAACGCTTTTTTTCCGAAACTAAATATTTCAGGATAGCGGGATATGTAGATAGAAGGTTGTCTTTTTTTTGGAACATATCTTATTACGGCGGATTTTATTATTATTATTATTCGTATATTTATTAAATTTTCTGTACAGTAGGTTTTTTATAACAAATATTCAAATATAAAAGTAAAATAACAATACTAATACAAAAAATAAACATTATAAAAAACCTAACCAACGAGTGCCGCCGGAAGCGGGGCAGGGCTAAAGCTACCGGTGCCGTTAGGGCTACGGAGAGAGGAACCTGTGTCTAGGAGTACTGCCTTCTGTATCTGGTCCTTGATCCAGCCATCTAGCGAGAGTCTCTTTAGGTGTTGGTCGAGACTCTTCGCTATAAGACCGTTTGCCGAAATAACTATATTGGGACAATGATCGTCGAGTCAACATCCCACATGGCGGTCACCTCGTGAGCCAAGTTAAGGTACTTGCTGAGCTTGTCCTTCTCGGCCTTCACGAGATTCTCGTCTCGGGGATGGTGACGTTTGCGAGCACTGCCCGGCGTTGAGATCGATCTGTCAACACGATATCAGGCTTATTGGCGACAATAGTCCTGTCCGTGATGTGATGAGTGATGACAGATCGATCCCCATAGAGCGTAGCACGACCATTTTCGAGAACTGTGTACTTATAGTACGGCACTTCATACTCAACAAGACCATATTGAAGAGCAAGTTGCTGATGGATGATCCTGGCCACGAGCTTATGTCTGTGCAAGTACTCGCCGTTGGCCAAATGCGAACAACCGGAAATTATATTATTATTGTTATAAATGCGAAAGTTTTTTGTTCGTCCGTCTGTTTTGTCTTCATGTTTCAACGCCTGAACCGAAGTGAACGGCTTGGTAGTGGTTAATACTTAGTCCGGAGACGGACAGAAAGTACTTTTATCAACAAAAAAAACAGTTCCCAAGGGAATAGCAATAAACACACTGAACAAAGACGAAATTGCTGGGATAAGGAAGTATTTCAATAAATATATATGTATAATAATATTAAATAAATATATATATAAATTAATAAAAGGGCCTGTTAATATGGTATTTGTAAAGGCGAATCTTAAACTTATGTTTTTTTTATGGATGACATTAAAATATAGTTTCAAATTTGAAATAAAAACTAAGGGCCTGTTTCACAATCGACAAGTAAATTTATGTGCCAGTTAATGTTAGCTCTCTCCTTGTCTATGTTCAAGTGCAAGAAAAGGAAAGGGCTAAATTTATGTGTCAGATATGCTTTACTTGACGATTGTGAAGCAGGCCCTAAATAAATAGTTTTAAACTAACTTACCCTCATTTTTGGTGTGATCTAAAACCTAACCTTAAAAACACAAATAAAGATACTATTGACTTCACTTCACACCCTTAGCAAAAACTTAACCCCTTGTAGGGTTGCCAAAAATTTAAATAGTAGTTACTAAATCAATCGAAACTAGATCTAACAAAGTTCAAACGACGAGCGAATGATGCTCTCTCGAGATTCCCTTAGCTTATATACCGGCGAAGTGATGAGACGATATGTACAGATGCATGTATAGGTGTGGGTTGGAACATCTGCCTTGAGCTTGAATGGTTTGTGGCTCTAGATCGATAAAATGTTGAGCGTTGGGCCTTTCTAGTGGATAGATGAAACGGTGGTAGATTTAGATGAGATAAAACGACGTTTTAATAGTCTGATGTATTTTTTAAATGCAAATTTTTGCTATAATTTTCTTTACACTTAAAGTATTATTAGCTTTTGCCCGAAACGTCATCCGCTTGGTTATTTATTGCATTCCCTCGGGAATTATCAAGATTTTCCGGGATAAAAATAGAATGTGTGAATAACACTTCCGATATTTCGAACTTTTTTCATCATCGACCGCTGAAAAGAGTACGTATCAGCGGAAAGTTTGAGGTTTTATTTAATAAAGACATAAATAATTAAAAAACTATCGATTTGTCGTTAACATTGATAAACAGTGGTGTTCTCTCCCTACAACTTGTCAAAAGCCGCCCCCAAAATTCCGGGCCCTAGTCATAAGTAATAATTAGGTATGTAGGTATCACTACATATTAAATATAAATTAATCAACGTAAGGAGTTTATTGATTAAATATAGGTAACAATTTTATAATTGTGTATTATAATAAGTATATAATTGTAAACCATGAATTATTCCTAAGGTTAAATTCGATAAGAAATATTATACAGACTAAGAAATAATAAAACTATGAAAACGAATACTTGACTTTTTTTTACAAAACATGAACAAGTTGCAAAATTATAATAGTAAAAAAAAAATCTCTACAAAGGTAGAGCATACAACCATGCACCGCACTCGCCTAAAAGCTCGCTCCAGTTACTAATCGTGACCCGTTGGAGGCAAGTCACTCGACTCGCCACTGCACTGGCACCTGTCCTGTCAAATCAAAACGTTACTGTAAACCGCTATTTTGATTGACTAGACATAGAACTTAACTGGAATTCACTGCTGTCTTTCCCTAACTCTACGTGCAGGGTAGAGATTCTTTCAAAAGCAAAGGTGAGCGAACGCAGGAGTGAATGTCCAAGCGGCGAGTTTAAGTAGTCCCGTCAAAGCGAACAAAACAAATTTCAGCGCGTATTTTCAATTTGGCAGCATGGCTTCTCGAACGTATAAGGCTGCCTAATTGAGAATGCACGCGCTAAAATGTGTTTTGCTCGCTCTGACGGGACTACTTAAACTCGCCGCTTGGACATTCATTCGTGAATTCGCTCACCTTTGCTTTTGAGAGAATCACTACCCAGGGTAGTGATCTCATTCGAGAAGCCATGCTGCCAAACTGAATATACGCGCTGAAATATGTTTTGTTCGCTTTGACGGGACTACTTAAACTCGCCGCTTGGACATTCACTCCTGCGTTCGCTCACCTTTGCTTTTGAAAGAATCACTACCCAGGTGACGAGGACGCAGCTAGCGTAGTCGGTAGCGAACCTGCCTACGAAGCTAGCGATCTCGGGTTCGATTCCCGGTCAGGGCAAATATTCATGTGATAAGTGCGAGTATTGGCTTCCGAGTTTTGTGAGTTTTCTATGTATATAAATTGATTTCTGTGTATAGGGTAAATCCGGGATAGATGCAGCAAAGGGACAGCCGCCTATTTTTTTAAAATCTTACTTCCCAAATCGCAGCAAAGCATTAATAGTCTAAATAGAGAGCGCAAGGGCCCGCAAGGGCAGGCCGTCACGACAAACAGAGGCCCTACTTTGAAAATCGAAGTTCGAAGTTACGTTAGCTCCATCCCTGTCACTCGTCATTCGATGCTAAATCGAGAGAAAGAGATGGAGCTAACACAACTTCGAACTTAGATTTTCTCAGACTCGTCTCGCTTGTGTGTGCGAAAATCTCCGCGACGAGCGCAAAAACGCCTCAAATTTTCAAACCCAAGTACTTATTTGCAGTTTCACAACTTTATTTGTATGAAAAAAAATGTTTTCTTTTGTTAACTTAATGTACCAATTTACGTTAATTAGGGTCTTGTCTAACTGCCCTTAAAATATAGGATCGTATGGAATACACACGCTGTATACTCTATGTAAAAACACGAACCTTTACGATTAAAACCGAGATGTCCCGATGTCAAAGTTGAAATAATCGTACCTACTGTATCTTATACATTATATTGAGACCCTGGCAACACTAATCCAGGGTCATGGTCAAACCAGTTGGATTGAAATGTGGTACAGCTCAAAAGATCCTATTATATAAAGTAAACAATGCTTTTGGCAAGTTTAAGGTCAGAGGGCTTATTGTCTAACGCACTCGCAATCACGATCGTTTTCATTTTGAAAATCGAAGGCTTGTCTACAGGTTCACAAGAGTAGGCACGAATGGATTGAACGAAAGTAATGTCACCTATCATTGTGTGAGTGCCGTCCTTTGAACCGATGTTCGAATTTCAAACATAGACTTAATATATTACTTCGTATGGACTGGCCTCTAGTACAAAAAAACGGGCGATTAAATTGGTGCTAAATCTAAGAATCTAGCACCAAATCGTGACAGTGACGTTTCAACCTCGCACCAAGTCGTACGTACTAGTAAAAATCAAAAATGCCATGTTGCGTCATAAGTAAGTGCAATAATTATACCTCAAAAGTATCGAAAACCAAGGATGGAGTTTCTTTTTTCCGGTTAGCATATTAAGTAATGTATTACTCGAGTTAAACCATTTTTTCAAGCATTCTTAATATTATTGTAATAAATACAGCTGTTGTTTGGTTACCCGGCCACGTTTAGTAGTTCTATGTAGTTTGACGTAGTTTATAAGCAATCTGATAGATGTTGCTACTGTTTCTTGGCCAAACATAATGTGACATTTTTGTTCGGAAGACCCTATCTAGTTGTTTAAATCAATGATTTCAAACCGAAACCCTGTTATTATTTTACACACTTGTATACTTTCGTTCACTCATTCAATCCATTCGTGCCAACTCTTGTGAATCGACCTGTACATACATAATGAAAACATTAGGTAATATGCATGGATTTTTTAAATGTCATTTGTCAAAAAAAAAAAAACCGTCAAAGACATCACCAAAAGTGAAATTAAAATTGGTCAAGAAATACGGATGATACACATTTTAAACTGCTAATTAGACAGAGATCCCAAGTGCACCGGTGACGTCATTGTGCAGTTCGGCCATATAAACTCCACGTAAAATTCTGTTTTGCTAGAAAGAGATAGGAACAAATCTTTGTTGGCTTATATCTTAAGTTATTTTTATAGCTATTCAAAAAATGTTTTTTCTTACCTTTTTGTTACATGAATCAGCGTTTATTGAAGCTGTAAAAACATACATGCATATTCCCTATTGGATTCCCTCCCTATCCGAAATTCCGAAGGCACGTCTATCCGATAGGCTTTATACGCGGAGTGTTCTGAAGAAAAGCCGCTCTATTCCACCATTGAACTAATCGTCATAAAGCCAGCTACCGTCAACATCACCTTTATGAATGGTGTTCTCCCACCTTGCGTTTCACTAGGCTGTTTTTTCCTCGTAATAGTGACACTGTGCAACTGTGGGCGGTATTTCCAACCAGTTATGACATGGGTGCCTTCAAACAAAGAGCTTTCATTTCCCTAATTGTAGGATCTTAGTGAAACAGGATAAGTCACCTGTTTTATAAAACTACAAATTACAATTTACAGGTTACAAGTTTCCATTTGACACAACCTCGACCAATGACGACCAGCCATTTGAGCAATGTTGCTAGTTTAGACCTGTAAAATTGTAACTTGTAGCTTTATAACACGTGCCCCTGAAGATCAAGTGAAAAAGGGTATAAGTCTAGTACACTCCGTTTATGTATACCCTTTTTAGGGTTCCGTACCTCAAAAGGAAAAAAACGGAACCCTTATAGGATCACTTTGTTGTCCGTCTGTCCGTCTGTCCGTCTGTCAAGACTCTTTATCTCGGGAACGCGTGGACGTATCGAGTTGAAATTTAAACCATATACTCAAATCTGCAGTCCCTGATTTGAAGATGTGAAAAAATCAAACTTCTACATTTCCGTAAAAAAAAGATACGGCCGTTTATGTCGCAAAAAACGTGTATTTTGACACTCTCGAGGGAATCAAAATGTATAGGGTATTTCCCATTGACCTAGAACTATGATATTTGGCAAGTAGCACCGTCTTTTACTACAAGTATAGGAAAAAAACTGAAATCTGTACATTTTTAGTTAAATCACAAAAAAACAGGGTCCTTATGCAAGGAACGGCGGCGGTGCAAATTTTGAATTGAGTTGATCGTGTCATGTGCGGAACCATCGGTGGGCGAGACCGACTCGCCTTGTCCGGTTTTTTATTACGAGTTAAGTCGACTTATACCCTTTTTCACTAGGTCTCCAGAGTTCGTGAGTTGCTGTTTATGGGCTAGTTTGCCTCCCTATATTATAAAATGGGTGACGTTGTATGTTTTGTACGTGGAGCGATCCATTTTAGTTGCTATTAAGTTTAGTAAGTGATGCTAATACTATACTAATCACGATCTATGGATCATTTCCCAACCGTTCTAGTTGCGTACACGCAGTCGTGAGGCATCGCAGCTACCGAATCGGAACTAGGTTAGATATGGGCGTTATTCTCTGAAAAAACTCACTTCTTGATACGTCGACGAATTATCAACCGGCGAGCTTCAGTTTGCCCTGAGCTCGTAGACATGTAAGATACCGTTAGGTACCTACAGTTGAACTCATAAATAGCTGAACAGTAGTAGTACCTACCTAGGTATCTTGTCGTAGCTATTGATATACCTAGATACTCTATCACAAGTCTAAAGTTAGGTTCCCCGACTGATTTGTTATCCGAAAACTCATAAGTTTTCACTTTTTTTTTTGAACCGATTAACTTTTCAAAATGTTTAAAGAGATATACCTACAGAACCTGTAGGATAGGTTACGTTTTTTTAACAACAATCCTGTGCCTGTATTCCACAGGCACCAGTAAAAACCATATAATTAATTAATACAAAACAATGGAATTAAACGGTAAACTAAGTACCGTGATTAGCTGAAAGATTGACACCCGTATTCACAAACGTCACTATGAGGTCTCACAGTGCTCACGAACGCATAGGGTGGTTCAAATCGTCTCATAAACAAAATGTCGGTCAAAAAGGACCGATCACAAAGCTATATTGAACGCAGTGCGTTTACTCAGTGAAGGATCCCTTAGGTATTGTTTGTGAATACGGGTGTGATTCTTGAAATACAGGCGACTAAAGTGTTTATACCTAAGTACTAAAAATCATCAAACCAAATAACTTTAAAGTACTTAGAAAAATAGTTCAGAGGTATACCTAACGTAATGGCACCAGTGTTCGACACTAAGCTGACATGCACCAATGATCGACACTTAACTCTTAATTCAAAGATCATACGGTCATAAATTGAGTGATACAAAACAAATGAATGAAATGAATAACCCTATATCTTCTGTGAAATAAGAATCAGTGTCGATCATTGGTCCTTGTCGATTACTGGTCCCATTACGTTAGTTAACGGAATATAGCCGATTAAGTATAATTTGCAGCGATCCGACGTAGCGAGAGACGAATCATTTCACAAAACATATTATCATTTTTGAAAACGCTTTTATTCCGAAACTGTAAATATTTCAGGACTTATTGCAGGACCATCTTGTAGAACCGTGTAAGTTAGGTTAGGTTAGTTTTATAAAAAAACCTGAAATATATACCTACAGTACAGTCAACAGCATAAATAAGTGATCATTGTGTGTGTGTGTTGAGAACCTTGTAGCTTTCAATCGTTTCACAATTTTGTATAACATTTCATACTCAACGTTAAAGTGACAAGGTATATAAATGATCACTTATTTATGCTGTAGACTGTACAGTACCTATCAGAAAAAAAGCATTTTGCTAAATGAAATGTTTGTGAAATAAATCAGTTTGTGATACGTTTTTTTAGCAAATGATGGTAAACTGAGTCCGTGTGTCCGTCTCCTCCGCTCGCTCCGTGCCCCGTGGCGGAGTGCACTCCATATAAAGGTATGTGAGGCAGCCTTGGACTCGATGCGTGTCTGCGCGCGCCGAACCTATCGGTGACAGTGATGACACTGTCATGACACTGTTATAGGTCCACAGGTAGGTTCTACTTAACAGCTTACTTTTTAGGGTTCCGTCCCGAATAGGGTTACCATTTAGGAATTTTAAAAGTTCTGACAAAAAGCCTGACATTTCGATAAAAGTCCGGACTTTATACTCACAAAATGGACACATTACTCATTCAGTTAGTGGTATGGTAGACATAGTAGCATTACTTAAAGTGTAGTTTTATTACTCATATTCCATCTAATAAATAAAAATCCGGACAAATTAAAAAGCCGGACAAAGTCCAGACATGTCCGGACTAGTCCGGACGGAGGGTACTCCCTGGGCCCAGATGGGACCTTATTGATATGCCTCCGCTGTCTGTCCGTCCGTCCTCACTTTAAACAGTTGTATCTTTTGAACTGTAATTGACAGCGGGATGTTTTTTTTTCAGAATGCGTGTTATATAACTGCGGATTTACTGACAAATATAAAAAAATAAGAAAGTTAAATAATATAGGGGTCCCAATACAAGAAAGGTGTTTTTAGACATTTTTTTTGTTGTTGTAAGTATAGTAAACACTGGTACTTGGCATAATTAATATTACAAACCCTGAATAAAAAAAAAGAAATACAAAAAATAAAATAAGTGTGAGTGCTTTGATTCGATTCGCATAGTACCTACTGGACTGAAATTTTTCAGCCTACCTATTCGCCATATATTACTAAGTGCAGTGTTCACCAACAATTAAAAACGGTCGGTTAGCGGTTTAACGGTTGTCAAATGTATTGACTAACAGCTGATTAAGACTTAACCGTCGGTTAAATTGGTTGGTGAACTCGGCCCTTAGCGTATTAAATTTGATATAAAATACTTTTTATCGAATAAACAGCCCGGTGCAAATCGTCTCCTATTCGGATCTCCTACTAAAAATGGCGTATCTCAGACAAAACCCCTGTAGCAGTACCAACCTTATAACTAATCGAGTAAAATTAAAAGTGCTTTGGTTATTGAATTTGAGATACTGCTTATTGGCTGAGGGCAGAGTTGTTTCCAGCAAATCGAATATGCCGACGGCCTTGGCGACAAGCCTCCGACCAAGGTCGCGCCGTCGGAGGCTTGCTGACCGTCTAGCAGGCCCTTTACGCTGAGTTGGGATCATTTCGCGAACTAATCTACTTGTGCGTTAATCTGGCCTGTAATCGCGGCGAGGTTAAAGACAGTACAATAGCATGTCACAAGCAATATTGTAGTACCGAGTATTAATATTGTTACGCCGATGTGTAAACTGGCTAAATGAACCAAAACTATCTATAACATGGGCCCTAAGGTCTACAATGGTATCCCCGGTCACATAAAACAATTGCATAATACTAATTCCTTTTGCAATCAGCTTAAAATATGGCTGTTAAACCAGCCGTTCTATGACATACATGAGTTTTACTCTTATAATAATAATAATCCTACCCACTGACTTTTGTAATTTTTGTTATTGTGTTGTTGTTAGTGTAAGTAGGTAACTAGATATTGTATTAAATAATAAAATGACATGTAATATTTGATATTATAAATAAATTAGTATGAGTATGAGTATGAGTATTAGAGGGCCTGTGGTAAGTAATGCTATTCCTAATATAATGTACGTGCCAGTAAAATCTTTGAACTCGTTTCCAAATCGATTTGTTTCGAAACGCAAAAGCGTGGCTAAACGCTTAATGATTGTGCATTGAACCGATAATAGCGCCAAAGATGCGTATAAACTTCATTACGAGAAGACGCCCGCGATTTTGTACGCGTTTAAGTTATTAATCAATAACTGTTATTAATAAATAATAAATCGCTATTCCCTTCCTGAGGAGTACAGGTACGTACCTAACCCCTGCAAAATTTCATTAAAATCGGTTCAGCGGATTTGGCGTGAAAAGGTAACAGACAGGCGGACAGAGTTACTTTCGTATTTTAAATATTCACTGATTAATATAAAGAGATACGAAAGGACTAAGAAAAAAAAAGGTTTGTAGTATCAATAATTATTTATTTACCTCTTTTTATTTAATGTTTTTTACTCGATGCAATTCATTAATTGTTATGTGCACTTAATTTTAACGTTTTAGGTTTTGTTAGCTGTCAAATATCACTTAAGCTGCCTTCAAATGTCAAAACTCTTTCTTCACATGTGGATAAAAAGCGATTTTCTCAATAGATATCAAACAAAGAAAAAGGGCTTTCCGAGCTAGTGAAATGAAAATATGTTTATCGCTGTCTATTACCTACCCAAAGTTCAAGCCTAAAGCTTAGTTTTTGTAAGTCAATTTGCGTGAGATTGTTACCTGATATAAAAATAAATAAGAACTTATCTATTTCAGTGAGATTGAATGTTGATCGTGATTGCTAGGTACCTATTTATTTGTACATGCTAACTAGGGAATGCAATTTAACCGGTTATTAACCATTATTGTTAAAAATAACCGGTTAAAAGCGGTTATAACCGGTTATTTGTATTCCCTAATGCTAACACACTTGTAAGTAAACTAGTGTATGCAATATCGAAGCAATTAGGCGATAACCATAAATGTGAATCAAAAATACTTTCTAAACAAGGCGCAAAATAATTAAAAAGTCATTTGGCATTCTCACGGGTGATTTGCTTCACGATTAGAACAATAACGACTTAATTTGGTTCGTTATTGAGATTATTTCATAGTATAGGTACGGTCATGTTGATCCACCATAAAACCTTGTCACAATGACATCGTCAAGTGACGAGATAGTAATGACATGGGAATTAATCATAGGTTTTATGCGATAAGGTTCTATAGTGGTACGTCAATTAAAGTCCGTGACGGTACGCGAAGTGATGGGATGCGTATCGACATTATCCAGCGATTTCTTAACCTCCGAATGAAATGGAGGGGTGTTAGAGGTACTACGTGTGTATTTGTATGTATATATGTAAACTAAGTCGGCTTTTGGTTAAAAATTCTGTAAGTCGCCGATTTCAGTTGGACTGACCTATTTATTACGTACCATTTAAAAGAAGTTATTTTTTGTATTTTTGAAGGCGGTTTTTCGTTTTTATAAAACGTTTATATTATTTTATACTTTTTAACAATCATAATAAGCTGTTATGTAGTGCCACTTCATAATTGATATGAAAAATTAAGATATTTCATTTTATAGTCATATTTATTCAAATAAAATTATTTTTCTTCTATATTTTATCGCCACCCTTGAAGTAGGTACCGTTGAGGAGTTCCGGTGGCCATCTGTGGTCTTAATCATCAGTTTCACTGCACCAGATAATAATTTCTGAATGCAAATGCTGCATTTGTTACTAAAAATACTAAAATCGCTATATACGTATGCCTATAACATTTGAGGAGTTTCTTCAATTCCTCACGGATCCCATCAGATTCAATTTGGCAACAATGGGACTCGGAAGTATACTCTAAAAAAACAAAAAAGATTTCTTAAAATCGGTCCACAATTGATAAAGAAATCGGTGAACATACATAAAAACAACGGTGGACCATATTCATATTCTTTATTAAGTACGAGAGGACGCCCACGACTTCGTACGCGTAGAATTAGTTTCCCGCTACTCCCCCATTTCTTCCCGTTGGGGGTTGATTTTCGGAAAATCCTTTCCACATTTCAAGTTTCTAGGTACAGTAGTTTCGGCTGTGCGTTGATATATAAGTCAGTCAGGTTTGCCTTTTATATAATTATATAGATTGTACATACATCGTCAAGGTTAATAAGTTAGTGAGTTAAAGTAATTAAACTAAAGTGTTGCTTATATGATAATACACAACAATACGGTTATTAATAAAATGCCATTCTTTTTAAAAAACTATCACATTATTTTCAACACATCTAAATTCAAGATGTACCAGCTGTCCTGGAACCAGCAGGTTTGCATAGAGACGACGGCAAGCGACCAGACGGAGCTACATTGGTGCCGTGGAAACTGGGTCGGGCACTGGTGTGGGACACGCGACGTGTGTTGACACATTCGCCCTGTCCCACGTCCAGTCAACCCGTAATCGGGCCGGTGCAGCAGCTGATTAGGCCCAAACCATCAAGCGCCGCAAATATTCATCATTATTAAATAATTATGAATTTGTGGTGCTTGCACTGGAGACTATGGAACCTTGGTCAGCTGATATGAAAAGCTTTATGAAGGCCCTGTCATCCCGGCTCATAAACACCTCCGGAGATCCTAGAGCTGGTGCTTACCTCTCCCATTGTTTTATTTAAATAAATAAATTTCATATAAATTCATTAATAAATAATTTTATATACCTTTCGGATTACTTATTCACCAAGAAACTCCTCAACAGAGTTTGAGATCGGTTAAAAATAACATGGCTCTAATAAGTATTGATCGATAAGCTGCCCCTCACTGCCCGCGGCTTCACGCCATCGCCCATAATAGTCTGATCGCAGCATACCTAATTCGCAATCATATGATCGCATAATTCGACGACCAAGGCCGGATCTGGATTAGTGAATGGCATTTCACAATTTTAGCACTTATCTTATCACGACTCTATTTGGATTAAATAGTGCGTATATGTGGGATCATGACTGCATGCATTTATTCCTATAAACTTGTAGAATGTGCGGCGAAGAGGTGGAAACAATGAAACACTTATTGTGTGAATGTGACGCCCTCGCCGGAGTAAGAATGAAAATCCTCGGCTGTGGCTACTAAGAACTTAACGATTTCAAGGCACTGCCACTCCACTCCACTATTCGCTTTTTGGAAGGGGTGGAGGCTGCAATGGATTAAGCGCTAAAAGAGGGGTAATTACACAAAAGCTCCCATAGACCCCAAAAATAAGATAAGATAAGATTCCTATAAGCTCGTAAGGCCCACCATACTACAAATAAGGCGTTTTTTGTAAGTGTGACTTTGAATGTAATATCACGGCAATAACGTTCAATTATGTTTGTTCTAAAATGCCAGTTTCAGTTTTTGAAAATGGGACAATAAACTAAATCTTCATTGCTACACAGTTCGAATTGCTTTGATTATGTTCAGTCAACAGCATAAATAAGTGATCATTTCTGTACCTTGTCGCTTTCAATCGTGTCACAATTTTGTATAACATTTCAAACACGACGTTAAAGTGACAAGGTACATAAATCATCACTTATTTATGCTGTTGACTGTATTGCACACTGGGCCTTACGAGGATAATAAATGCCCCGACATGGTTTTAAAGTTACCATTTTCAGTAAGTATATATCTACTTGAAAATTATTTGAAACATTCGTTGATGTCAAAGCTTACTAAGTATAGGGCGGAGGACGGCAGTGGGACCAGTGCCTTAAGGTGCGACCTCACCGCTCCTTAAAATACGGAGACGGAACGGAATCGCAATGACGCATCGTATCCTTCCGTACCGTTTTTATCGCATGCCCTCCATACCGCTGCTTAACGGTGCGTAAATTACGGTGCGTCAAAAACAGCAACATGTTGTTACTATGTCCCCGTCTTTTGTTTACGCAACGACAACATTTCTTAAGCAGCGGTGTGGGCAGCGTGCGTTAAAAACGGTACGCATACGATGCGTCACTGCGATTCCGTACCGTCAACGTTTTTTAAGCATTGGTTTGGGCGTACCTTTATTTACTTGACAGTTATGGCGGCCGAGTTAAAAACAATACGGTAACTCGTTAAAGGCAATTGTTTTTGACGTCGTAGAATAGAGGTCGGGGTCAAAGTTTCCTTGCTTCTTCGGCAGTTAGGTAAACAACGAATTTCCATCATGGCGGATGTTCGATCCTTCCGCTTTCGCAACTGGCAGCTTATTTGAACGAATTGCAAAAATGTTAATTTGTCCGGTCAGCTCCGCTCGAGTATGACATGATGATGGTCGACTCGTGCGCAGGCAAAATTGCCTACGCGTGTGGTACAAGTCACAAGATAACTATTAGATGGATCAATACCCCAGATATAATGGTGCCCCTTCTTTCAGAGATATCACTCTTAAACGGCCAAACCGATTTGCATGAAACCTAGCTAAGAACCACCGCTAGAAAACCTGCTGTCAAATAAGAAAACCGCATCCGAATCGGTTCACTCGTTTAAGAGCTACGGTGCCACAGACAGACACTCAGAAAGATACACATACACACATAGCGGTCAAGCATATAATACCCCATTTTTTTATTTTTCCTAATTCTATGCTATGTTGGAGCTATTTTATATTAAATGCCTAATTTAATTGCTATACGGAGGTAAGGTTAAGTTTGATTTATAACCGATATCAATAAAAGAAGTCTTCTATCAAAACATGCATTCGGAATTTTGACAATTATGAATTATTAAATCTACTAAGAGCTATCATAGCGTTGACAATGCGATAGCAATATGTGTAAACACAATGTAGAATAACGTCCTAGAATAGTTAAATCCATGGTTAAATTCTCTTCCGCTTCAGCTTATGAGACCGCTCCCGCTTCAGCACCTCCCTCGCGCCGCGAACTAGATAACTAATCGATACACAGACGCACGACGCGTTGCAACAGAGAAATGAGCTATATCTATTACTGGTATGTTATAGGATTATGGGAATATTTAATAACTAGACCTAGAGCCCGCGACTTTGTCGTAGAACTAAGTTTTAGGTTTTTTCTTTCAAAAACTCAGATTTATCTAAATGAGACGTAACCTACCCTATGGGTGCGGCTCCACTGAGGCGGAGACGAGCGGAGCGGAGAGGAGACATGTAGGAATCGACCAACCACATTAGTTGAAATCCACATCTCGTCCCCGCTCCGCTTCAGTGGAAACAGTCAAGCGGAGACGAGCGGAGCGGAGAGGAGACGCTCCGCTCGTCTCCGCCTCAGTGGAATCACTTAGCTCTTTTCACAGCTCTGCTCCACTCAGCTCCGCCCGTCTCCGCCTCGGTGGAGCCGCAGCCTTAACGCCTGATGCCAACTGGCCACAAAACCGAAGTAGAACCGGACCGATACCGGATATTTTTATCAAAATTTAACTTTATTGCAACGCTAGTCCCGGTTCCTGTCCAGTTTTGTGGTACTGTTTTGCAGGGTAGTGATTCTCTCAAAAGCAAAGGTGAGCGAATGCAGGAGAGAATGTCCAAGTGGCGAGTTTAAGTAGTCCCGTCAGAGCGAGCAAAACCAGGCAGCCTTATACGTTCGAGAAGCCATGCTGCCAAATTGAATACATGCGCTGAAATGTGTTTTGTTCGCTTTGACGGGACTACTTAAACTCGCCGCTTGGACATTCACTCCTGCGTTCGCTCATCTTTGCTTTTGAAAGAATGACTACCCAGGACTAAACAGAAGCACATGGGTTTCCACGCGCTTCTGTCAAGTCAAGTGCTGCTTTGTTTTCTTTGAGTAAACTTCCCATAGACTATAGTTTTTTTTTTCCTTAATGTTGCCAGCTATAATATAACTGGTTGCAAATTTTATGGTCCTTCGAGATAATCTGGAACGATTGATAACCCATTTTGTTTTTCTTTTTACGTTGTTTTTTTTTAAGTGTGTCACTGTCCGTCTCTTCACCAAGCGGTCCCAAAGGAAGACCAGCGCTGTCTTTACGGCTAGCGAATGCTGAGTTGGGTCCGTTTCACAACAATAGGCTATTTGACAGTGTGAAAAAAAAAGTAGTAATATATAAATAGGTACGAATAGGTATTCGTAAAAATTATGAGTTTTAAAAGCGATTTAAGGTATTCTAACTAAAAAAAACCGGCCAAGTGCGAGTCGGACTCGCTCACGAAGGGTTCCGTACTATATTATCTGTAGGTACAACATTAGCCAAAATCGGCAAAAAAACACGTTTTTACCCTTTGGGTATGGAACCCTAAAAAATGGATCTTTTATCCAAAAAACGGATATTTTTTTATCTGTAGTCTTTTACTGTAAATATTGCATCTGACATCTGTCGTTCATGTCGTTCTTACCAGAGAGAACCCGAGAGTTGACGTGACATTTGGTTGTTTACTGACCAGTAACGTCACTGATTCCTGTGCGACGCCATATTGCCGAAGATAGCGTTTTGGCGGCATATTTTAAAACTGATTTTTTTTTGCTTTTTTTAGAAGAAAAACACGAAGGAATCTAAAATTTCCACTTTCGGAGAACTCAATAAACACCAAAAAAAATCCAAGATGGTTCTCAGAAACCTGTCAAATAGCCTATTTATCTGTGTCTTCTTCTTTTTGTACATATATGTAGTGTGATTTGTATTGGTGCGAATAAATGTCTCTTTATCTTTATCTTTAAGTGGCTCATCTGCAAATTTGTTTTTAATGACTATTAAAATAAAACAAAAGTTACAACATCTGCACATGTTGTAAACAATGCATGTTCCGATAGGCATTACAAATTCGGTGACAAAACGCTGTTACGACACTGTGTATTAGGGCCCAAGTATTCTAGAATTTCTAGATACTAGGTGTGCTATTGGCGTACGCGACGAATACGACAAGATCATCAGATCCGGAAATGTAATACTTAACATAATACAATTAAAAGTTAAAACTAAACTTATTTAAATAAAAATAAAAACTAAGCTACTCAAATATTAAAGACGTAAGTAAATAATAATCACCACTATAAAAAGAACACCCCCTCTAGCAGGTCCGCTCGCGGCATGGTCCCTATGACACTGGCTGCGTTACCTCTCTGGATAGCTAGCCCAATCCTTTGGGAGAGGTAAGCACCAGCTCTAGGATCTCCGGAGGTGTCTATGAGCCGGGATGACAGAGCCTTAATAAAGCTAAAATAATACTTAATTTAATACTTACAAGCTTTATTTTTGCTTCGAATGTTTATTTCCTAGAGTGCACATAGTTCAGGACTAAAATTTTAAAAAAACCGGGCTAGAGCATGTCTAGTCGCCAAACACTGTAGTCGCCTGCTAAAACTAGGTGCACCTTCCGTCCCCGGGCAAGTCTAATGCGCTTATTACACCTTCCTAAATTAGTCACTAACAAGAGGGACGCAGCAATACGTTGGAACGAGATGGAAATATCTCCATACGTATCTAACGTATTGCGGCATCCCTCTTGTTAGTGACTAATTTAGGAAGGTGTAATAAGCCCTTAAATGGAGCGAAGCTACTGCATGGCCGCCAACATACTACAACAAACAACCTTACGTCAAACGTGACAGCTGTCAATCGTAAGCTCTGCTACAGATTTCTCATCATGTCTGTAACTAAAGCTAAAGATGAAGCTTCAAAAAGGTTGCGAGCGAAGAGCGCCGTTTAAACCCTTATAGTTTCGCCATGTCCGTCTGTCTGTCCACGGTCTAGCTCAGAGACTCTTGGTACTAGAAAGTTGTAGTTTGGCATTTGGTGAAAAAAAACGTTACCTAACGATTTAATAGTCGTGTAGGATCCGTGTCGGATGGCGGCGGTCACGGGTCGTGCGCACGCGCCTCCCCACGTCACGAACCTCACGAGTCACATTCTCCTAGATTGCGCGAAATTGATCGTTCGTAGATTTAGCATTATCTATGTACCTATTTACTGGTAAGCGGCCGTGCGATAGAAATTTGGTTACTATTCATAATACCTCACTTAATGTCAAAACGTAAAAAAATAACCGGACAAGGCGAGTCGGATTTGCCCACCGTGGATTCCGCACATGACACGGTTAACTCAATTCAAAATTTGCATCGCCGCCGTTCCTTGCATAAAGACCCTGATTTTTTGTGATTTAATTAAAAATATTGGGTTTTCATATTTTATATTTTTAGTAGGTATGAGACGGTATTACTTGCCAAATTTCATAGTTCTAGGTCAACGGAAAATACCCTATAAATTTTGATTCCTTTGAGAGTGTCGAAATATACGTTTTTAGCGGCATAAACGGCCGTATCTTTTTTTTAAATAAACTAAGCAGTTTGTTTTTTTTTACAGCTTCAAGGTACTGTAGACTTGAGTATATGATTTAAATTTCAACTCGATACCTCCACGCGTTCCCGAGATAAAGGGTCTTGACAGACAGACAGACAGGCAGATGGACAGATGGACAGACGGACAACAAAGTGATCCTATAAGGGTTCCGTTTGAGGTACGGAACCCTAAAAATACCTTTACTCGTACTTTACTGGTTTAGAAGTTCATCATCATTCTCCTGCCCTTATTCCAACTTATTTGGGGTCATGTATTTTTCTTCCATACTTCTCTATTAAGGATGATTTCCACCAAACGGCCCGCAACGGATCGGAGCGGAAAGAATTTTTGGTCTTTAAACGATACTAAATCATGTTCACAGTATTTAAAGTCTATATTATCAAGCCGCGCACAGCAACTTTATTTATTTAAAAGTTATTGTACATGATTAGATTGTATTTACTTACGCAATTACGTTACAGTTTTATAATAGCAGTGATTTATGAACTACCACGTTTAGCGGCGAGCTGTCACTCGTAACTACACCAATAAAGTGATTCATAACGCAAGGCGAACGGGCCAGTAAAATCTATGCATATTCGAACTCGTAAATATATTCACAAGACATTAAAATATTTGACAAGATACTTAAAAACATGTAGGGTGATAATTCGCTATAAAATATACATACATAGCCGAGCTAATAAGTTTTTACATTACTAGAATTAATATAATGGTCTAAGATCCGAATAGGAGACGATTTGCACCGGGCTGCTTATTCGATCAAAAGTATTTTATATACAATTTGATACGCTGAATAATATGTGGCGAATAGGTTGGCTGAAAAATTTCAGTCCAGTACTTATATAAAAATATTTTTTTTATTAATAATGAACTTTTTTTTTAAATTGCAATTGCTTGTTTAATAGACAAATTACATACTAATCGAAAGTATGAACCCTATAGAATATGCAAACGTTAGGTTTGGTGCAAATTATTAGTACCGACTTACCTGTTTATACCTGCCTATCGAATAGTTTGATGGGAAAAAAATAGTCAACCTAACGTTTGCAAATTCTATAGGCTTCATACTTTCGATTGGTATGTAAGTTGTCTATTAAACAAGCAATTGCATTTTTTAAGCCAAAGTTAGTTTTTATTTTTTTTATTAATTATATACTGGACTGAAATTTTTCAGCCAACCTATTCGCCACATGTTATTTAGAGTATCAAATTTGATATAAAATACTTTTGATGGAATAAGCAGCCCGGTGCAAATCGTCTCCTATTCGGATCTCCTACTATAAGTTGCGCCATGTACCTACACTGAAACAGCACCTCTCATCTGTCACTGTCAGGATCATTAAATAGGGCCAAGACCTGGAATCGAACCCGTATACTAATTGATAGGATGATTGTTCAAGATACAATCTCTCTAATAAACATTTGCTCTTAGTAATAAAAAAGATCGTCAAATCTAAAATTAATAATAGCGAGTGATTATTTTTTGAGTTTTTATCTGATTCAATTCCCGGGTGAGACCAGCGAATTTTAGAAAATCTTTGAATTCAGTTTTATTTGATTTTAAAAATAAAATAATGTTTCCTTTATAAAAAATGTTCTAACTTCTGACGGTATAGGGTAGTATCGCTGAGACCCACACAGAGAAGTAGTATTGTAGTTTATAATAAATGAATCACTTTTTAATAATTTATGTGTTTTAATATTTATTTCCGAAAATAAAGTTACAGGGAAGATAACTGAACAATAATAAAATATTAAATTATTTTAATGAAGCTACCCAGACACGAGATCCCGTGTCTAGTTCTATTGAAATTTTCTAGAGAATGAGCTTAAGGATCGATATCCGAATACCTAAATCATAAACAATTTTGAATTTGAAAAGAATTAGATCGAAATGTAAGAGTGGCCAGGAACGTAAAAAAGGAGGTTCTAACCACCTCGTTACAAACTTAAGGATTTAAGGTACTTCCCCTCCAGGGCCCATAACTTATTTCCACCCTGTAGAATGCTTCAACTAACGCATTGCAATTAGCCGCCTTCTTTGCTAATACGGCAGTATGTCTCAACTATTGACAGCCGTTGGCCGTACCTTTTTATAAATAAAACCAAAAAACATGTTGTTTGTTATTTTATTTTATGTATTTGCATCACAGTTTTAATATATTTGTTATGATCACATTTAATTTATTCATTAACAAAACATACATTAACAATGGCTCTTATTAATAGCACGGTACGAAACGTCATAAGTTACTTACAACTAGATTTTTGTAAGATGGTGCCTGTGACAGACATCTCATTATAAACACTTAAATATTACTCTTATTTATTTAATTTTACATAAATACATTTTTTTTGTGTTTTTGACAAGATGGCGTCGCTTTCTTAATTGTTTTTAATTTTTGCATATTTTGTTGTTTAATGTATATATATGCAGTAAATTAACATTCAAATGTGCAGTATAACGAATAATTCATCTTTGAACACGTATCGCCTTTGGAAGGATTGCTCCAAGAAAATCCTATCTGGTCTTCGTAAAGTTCTACCTACATCGCTTCACGGAGGCTAAAGGATCACCGTACAACGTCGAATTATGTTTTTTTTTGATATTTCGCACCTTCAGAACAACAGTGATCTAATTCAAAATTTAAAGTCATAAATTTATTAGTATAGAGACTAAACTTGAAATTTAAAATTTCTGAATTAGGTCATTATTGTTCTGAAGGTGCGATTTATATGTAACTCCTAACCTTGACACTGGCAGAATTGTCCCAATGGACGGAAGCCATTTAATAAAGAATTGAATTACATAAATACTACATTGGTACGGTCACAAGCGTTAATTTGGGACCCATTTCAAGAAAAATATTCTTGATGTCGTCAATGTCATTAGAGATGTCAAGTCATTTGTAACTTTTAGGAATGTCAACCTTATCGTTGTAGAATGTCAGATTGACTTTTGACCTAAGGTGGTGGGTACCAAATTAAATCTCGTGACTGTACAAACGCCGTACGCTTTCTACGCCGTTCAGGAATTTAAATAATGAATCGCCTATTTCTGAACACATCGCTTGTGATGATAGTTAGTGATTGAAATTTTAATTACGAAATACTGTCACAGGCACCATTTTAGAACAATCAGAGTGTATGAGGATTGTGAAGCGCCGCTAAAATGGCGTAGCTGTCGAAAAAACCATACAAAGGACCATGCGTCATTATGGGACCACTTTTTTCAACATTATACAACAGTGATGAAATTATACAGGGTGTCCCATAATTGACACGTAACCCTGACACCGGAGATAGCCTATCCCTAGACCTACCAAACCAACCTATTTTTTTTTTCTATTTTTTTATTGTTTTGGTAGTAATTTACATCATTATTGGCAATATCTCAAAAACCGTGCAACTTTTACTGAGGTCATTTTAGGCTGGTTTGGTAGGTCTAGGGGTGGGCTAATTTCCGGTGTCAGGGTTACGTGTCAATTATGGGACACCCTGTATGTCATATGAAAGCTCTTGGCATGTACTTTATTTCATTATACGGTAGCCATGTTCAAAATAGCGTGTAAATGGCGATTGGGTACGTTCAAAAAAATAATTATCATCAATATCAATATTATACTAGGCACCAAAAAGCCATTTTCGCGCTGGATTTAAACATGGCTGCTATATAATGAAATAAAGAACACGCCAAGAGCTTTCATATGACATAGGTTTCATGTACAAATATAAAATAACATAATTATATTGACAAGCAAAATTATACCTATTTTATTGGTGAAAAAGATCCACATTTAAATACACTTTGAAAGGTCTTTTATATATTCTTCCAGTCTCAAGGCAAAGACTATCGCTCTTATCATAAACGCAAAATAGTTAAAGTGTGCTTGAAATATGCTTTGTACTTAACTGTCATTGTGACATTTCCATTTGACAGAAAGCGAAAATGCATACTTTAACTAAAATAGATTTATAGTTAATGAATACGGGGAAATGTTTACCCGTAGTTCAAAATCTGTAAGAAAATGTATGAAACATTAAGATAAATAGAGACTGTATCTTAACAAATAATACCGTGTTACTAACAAGTCCTAAATTTAATACGACAAATAAAAATACATGAAGACTAACACACGGGCGATTTAAAAACGCTGAGCAAAACCTTAGAAAAACATTTTTTTCACCAATTTTGGCCCAACGAGTTACAGATATCAAAAAGATCTTTCTAAACGAAATTTAATTATTGTAATAAACCTTATATTCACTTGTATACCTCTTTATACTTCTTTATCGGTTAATGCAATTTATAATACAAAATACTATTAAACATAAATAAAAATAAGTACAACATATTAAGGGGCTTCTAAACGGGCCATATTTTCACTGCAATATATGGCCGGCAACTATTTGTGTCTTTCTCTTACATACGAGTAAGAAGGGGACACCAATAGTTGCCGGCCACATATTGCAGTGAAAATATGGACCGTTTAGAAGCTCCTTTATACATATAAATTTTATTTAGGTTTACACTTATTTATAGATACTTTTTTAAATTATCACGGTTATTGATAATGGCAAATTTAAATAAATATTATTAAAAAATTGGGAAGTCTTAAAGCAATTCAAACAGCGGTAAAAACCTGTTTATGAGTATTTCGAGCTAGGACAGCAGACTAGCACACATCTTTCTAGTCGGCTGGTGCAATGCTAGTAGATGTCTACATAATAAGTGAATATACATGATAACCCGAAAATCACGAATAATTACCTACTTTGAGCATATAAAGAGAGAATGTGAATGTCGTATTGTACCAGAAAATAAGCAGTTGATAGAAGACCGGAGCGGTTGGCGATCACTCCACCTACAAGAGCTTGGCTTAAAGAGAGGAAGAGAGAGAGAGAGAGAGAGAGAGAGAGAGAGAGAGAGAAATTGAACTGACCTAAACTTAGCTCTAGGCTTGTACTATGGGTACGAGGCAATGAAAAACATGTACTTACATAAATACATCCAAGACTCAGAAACAATAAACTGCCCATACCGGGATATAGTTAAATTAGATATTAGACATATAGTAGATAAGTAAAAACTTCAGCTTTTATTTTTTAATTGATAAAAAAAATATGTTACTAAACTTATCCTATGTCATTAGGCAATAAGTCCGCAATTTTTACATGTTTTCGCGCCATTAAGATTAAATAAATAAATTATATTCTCTTGGTGTTTTGGTATCGCTGATTTTTAACAGTTTTAAACCAAGCAAAATTTTTAACAGTGATGTTCAGAGACGCTTATGGCACCGTTTTATAATAACTTTAACCGTTTGATAAAAACATAAGTAAAATAGAATAATTCGTTTATTAAATCGCTCGTGCGTTTCTCTAAGTATTATTAGACTAAAGTACGACAGGAACATCCAATTTAAGTATACGACGCTGCCTTCTAGGCGTATGTTAGTGCTTTACTTTGTTCATCCTGCCTGAAACAATAAAAAGGGTTTTATTTAGTACAAGAGAAAAAAAAAATTAAATTATCTTAATAAATTCTGGCACTTAAGCATAATGGGAAGATAAACATCCGAACGGCAAAATTATCTTCAATTACAAACTTTAAAATTTTTATATTATATTACTACCTAGCTGTTGGCCGGGACATTTTATTGCTATAACAGTTGTCCGCGTAAGTGCAGCTTGAGGACTAACACGGAATGCCTCATGCTTCATATTAAAACATTTTCACTTCTCAAGCTCTTAAAACGTTATTTTAGTCTCTGCACATCGGGACTAAAACTCCTTATTAATCTAGCTAGGGAATAAAGTATTTTTATTAAATTTACTTTGGAAATCCCTACACAACCAATCACGGTGTTTGAGAATGGAGGATTATCGCTATTTTCAGTGATTGTGTATGGACCACTTTAGGCCGTGGAAATAACCTAAAAATGACAACTGTGCAAAATTATTAAAAATAAGATTTAATTTCGGGACACACGATTAATGATTACGAATAAGTATGAATCTATTTAAATATATTAAGTATAATTTTATTTTTTTAGGTATTGTCCAAATAGTTTTCAAGTTTGTATCTGTTGGCTAAATATGCAAGCATTTGTGTCACTTTACAAAATACTAACAACTGCGAAACAAATTTGTCAGAAACTTTGTATAGAACGTCGTTTTTTTCCCTCGCATTCAAAGTGAAAAGTAGAGTGTTTACACGCGAGACTAAACAACCATAATGACACTCGAACTATAGCTATAGCCAAACATCTCGTGTCATTATGGCTTGTTTTAGTCTCTTGTTGAACAATCTGCTATTACTTATGTATTTAACATATACATCAATCGCTACAGGTCAGCTCATTTCGATAGTATAGCAAGTATTTAACACAACTTATACAGTGTGTAAATGGTATACGGGCGTTCCTTTTCACTGTGCTTAGTATAGCCCCTAATGAGCACATTTAGGCAGCTTTTGTTAAAATTAAATTAAAAAAAATTAACCATACAAAACAATTTAAGACGCAATGTATAACAAAAAATGCAATGAATTAAAAACGCAATTAATGATGTTTCAAAGTTATGACAGATGGAATTAGATGTACATTGCGGGTCGATGGTATGTTCAAAAATTAATAACGGTGTATACGTTAGCGTAATCAAAATAATTCTTTCTGTTTATGATTATTAGAGTCTTAATCTATGTCCATTTTGAATAAACGCCCGTATACCATTTACACACTGTATAACTTGTTTTTTGCTTTTGATATTATCAAAAGCAGAAAACAAGTTAGTTTAACATATTATAGTAAAATACGCATTGAATAAAATGTTCAATATCATAAAAAATACTTACTAACGCTAGCAGGGTATAAGAAAGTAGTGATCTGCTTGCTGCCGTACGAGTTACTCGCCTCGCAAGTGTACTCGCCCATGTCACTCCAGAGCAGCGGGTTGATGACGAGCTCGCCTGAACGAAGCACCTGAGCAAGTAAATAGTTTTGTGATTTAAAAACGAGACCAAAAGACGCCGCAATAAAATGTTTTATACATCATTTGTAGAGCTATTTAACAAAATGTAAACGAACTGGGACCCAATTCTCGTGACTTCGAGATGATTTTTCATGCGAGATATGTCGAAAAAATGTATGCAGTTGACAGTTCATCTCGCATGAAAAATCATCTCGAAGTCACGAGAATTGGGTCCCTGCGGCCAATCAAATCAGTTTTTTTTGCGGTTTGACGTATCGTGTTCTGCTTCTATTGACTGATATACTATATTGCGTGGATTTTTTGTAGGCAGTAAGATAAAAAGATAAAAGATAATTTCAGTAAGTAGGCTACACGGGCACTTTTACACGTCAAAAATCTACCAGCGCTTCCCAAGAGGAGACCACTGCTGAGAAGAAACGCCGCAAGAAACTCAGCAAAGCAATCAGTCATTTTTTAAACATAATATTTAATAGGTATTACAATAGTACGACATAACATTATATAATATAAAGCTATAAATATTTAATTAAATATAATATCAAATATCACGAGTAGTTTAGCAGGAAAATATGCCAAAAATCTTAAGAGAGAGATAGAGAAAAAAACCTCTGCGTTTTGTACCCATGACGGTGCAAGACGACCACATAAAAGTTTCGACATGTTTTCCTACATCAACGGTGTCCCCTAGACAAGATACAACTTTTGCTTTTGCACAAATTATTAATGACTAAGTTTCGGGTTTAGCCCAAGTATTTTTGTCTGTTAGATAGGTAGTCCTCGGCCTTAAAGGTACTCCATAGTAAGTTTTAGACGTTAGCAACTTTTTCAAGTAAATTTTAAGTGCTGATAACTTAAAACTACGTAGGGTAATTTATTATAGAAATGAATGCATTGTATAAGGTAATCAAATTGGGTAGGACCTATAGTGAGTTAATCTTTACATAGTATAAAACAAAAAAATGTAGTTTCCCTCCTCCCTCTGTAAGAATTTAAATCTTGAATGAATAGCAGCGCCATCTAGTGTCAAGTAGCATAACTAACCTTTATCCTAGGTCCGTTTTGCACAACCTCGCCCCTGTTGTCAGTCCACGCTATTTTCGGCCGAGGGTGACCTTTTGCATGGCATGGAATAATAACACTGCTGCCTATTAAATCCATCAAAACCTTGTATGAAACAAGGATCTGAGGAACTAAAGGAATCAGCCGTAGCCGCTCAATTAAGTTGGTGCTGCCATCTGTTGGTGGGTAGAAAAAGTTTTGGTTAGCTTGCGGGTTTATCTAAAAAAATAACTTAAATTACAATGTTTTTATTTTATTACATTCAACGATGTTTGATAAAAATTATATCATGCTCTTAATTTACAAATTTCTCATCGTTTTGTAATTATTATTGTTCATACCAAACTGATCAAGTTTGCGGGTAATTTTCACAGATGGCGTTAACAGTCTAAATATAAACTCATACAAATAACAGTTCAGAAACATTAAAAAGTAATTAGAGCTCTTATTATTATTATTTAACTTGCTTTATTGCTTCCTCAATCTTTGTTGCTTCGTTATAAAAATAATAATTCGCCGGCTTGGGACATTATTCATAAATAACATAAGACAAAAGTGAAAATATTTATTTACGCCCTTACAGGATAATAACATAAACTTTTAGATTGTGTAACTATACTATTACTATGCTATTTTCTTGACGAAATGAAGACTAATAATGTATAACTTTTCCACTGTTATTTTGGCGATGGTTTGAGTTGAGGTTAGGTAAAGAAAAATAAGTTCTCACAAGAAAATAAGGGATACGTCACATGCTTACGCGTTTAATAGTCTATATGTATGATTGAATCAAATGTAATCAAAACTCGGATGTTCCATTCTAACTGTAAATGTTCTATTCTCTACTTTTATTTTTAAATTGCCTCGTTTTCCAGCATCGCCTCGTCAGGCCATCCCCTATTTTCCGGCCTGTACATTAATGTAACTAACCTGCGTATACGAGTGTAGTCGCCCTGGTGGTTCGGTTTCCGGCGGAGGCCACGCACGTGTATTCGTCCCGTCTGTCCGTCTGTGTGACCAGCAACGTTGACGTCAGCTTGCCGAGCGACGTCGGGTTCGAGTTGAATATCTCGCTCGATTCCTTGTTGTACTGAAACGAAAAAAAAAGTTTTTTTTATGTGTTAGGTATATTTATATGTGTAATTTAATTAAGTGTTACACACGGTGAGCCTAGTTGGTAGTCCTTGGTTCGATGTCCAGCATGGTCAATATTCAGTGTGATAAAGCGCGAGTTGTTTTTTCATGGCATAGAAAAGGCAATTGAGCTCACTGGCTCGCTGTCGGTAAGTTGATTTTGAGGCCCATAAACATTTGCAATATCATAACTAACAAAATAATCCACGGACCTAAAAAAATTACGGACGTAACATTGCACTAAAATGGTGAGAAGCATGCAAGGTCGGCACTTTCGTTCGTTATACACGACTTACCGCACGCACACAGATACACTAGGTAAGACAACGCGCCGAGCCACAGCACGAGTGACAGCTTACGTGTGTGCGTGTGCACGCACACAGCAGCCATTTTGCATGCTTCACTCATGATTAGACGAGGTTACGTCCGTATCTTTTACGTCTGTGACCCTGCGTTACCAAGTTGCCAACCATGAGGACGATGAAATGGCAATTTTCAGAATTTCTGAAAAGTTTATACCGATACTTTCAGCGATATAAAAAATTATGACTATCAATAATTATGTCAACAAAAACATTATGACAAATACCATTATGGGAAACAAAGGGCTCCTCTCACCTCATACACCGGCTGGTTGTTCTTGAACCAGCGTATAGATGGCGCTGGCGCGGCAAACGCCTCGCAGGTCAGCGCGAGCGTGGCACCGGCGCGGTGCGCCAGCGGCGACGCCGGCGCATGCGTGATGCTGAGGAAGCGACGGGGCCCGCGAGAAACCACTGAAATGAATAAATGAAGGGATTTATTAATTAATGGTTTATTTTGCTAATCTTAATGTACCTAAGGGCACGAACGTTAATTCGAAATTTTGAAAATAAATAGGCTTGAAGTCGTCAAATGTCATAAGAGATGCCAAATCATTTTTAAATTATAGGAAACTCAACCTTATTGTAGTAGAATTTCAAGACAGCCCTTCAAAAATTGCCTCCAAAGCTTTGAGGTCGAGCTATTTTCAGATAATGCCCCGTGAGGAGAAACTACTTCATACCAATTTTTAACCCTCTACTGCCCACTGGAACGTCACGGCATCCAGTTAACCCTAAAATGTTTTTTTTTCTCTCAAAAAGTATGAAACGGACAAATATCAAATTTTGCATAAATATTTATGTAGGTAACCAATAGAAACTATTAATAAAATACCAGCTCTCTACTTACTTCTTTTGGTCGCAAAATATAAAAAATAAAACACCCTGTACAACAATTCCGGCTCGTCATACTAACACCTTTTTTTTCTAAATATGAACCAACAACTTATCTACTTGCCCCCTCACTAATAAACGTTGAGTAACGGTGGTATAGCTATACAATGTTTTGTCCTTATCTGTCACTGTGCCATTTGGATTTGACAGATAAGGACAAAACATTGTATAGCTATACCACCGTTACTCAACGTTTATTAGTAAGGGGGATAATATGTAAGTTCCATAAAATTAGCAAAGGCATTAGCACTGTGGAATAAACGTAAATGTACTGCTTAGTACATTACTATGTTTGTATAACGCAGGCAATCATTAGGCAGGAGAAGCAAAAGACAACGGCCCGCAGCCGGGAAGCCACCCGTGTTCGATTTTTCAATTTGCAAAGGCGGTGTTCAATAAACATAATTTCTCGCATTGTTGGAGAAAAACACTATACAAGCCTCGACTGCTTCTCGGCCACGCTAACTCTACTCATCCCGCAACGGCCTATTTCCCGGTCTGTGCAGTAATGTACTAATGAATGAAACTCATAATTACTTATTCGAGCAAGTGTTTCTGTTTTTTTCCTGATTATTGTAGCGATCATTATGGACCATGCATAAGGGCCTACTACCACTTGACGACGCGCTGGCCTAGTTGGTAGTGAAGCTAGCGGTCCTGGGTTCGAATCCCGGTAAGGGCAGATATTTGAGTGATGAGCACGAATATTTGTTCCTGAGTCATGGATGTTTTCTATGTATTTTAGTATTATATTTCTCTATATAAGTATTTATATCGTTGTCTAGTACCCATAGTACAAGCTTAGAGCTTAGTTTGGGACTAGGTCAATTGAAATTGTTCATATTTTTAAAATTACTCTAATTCGAAAACCATTTCGAGGAATAGTGTTTTAAAGTCGTTCTGCATAATTAAGTTTTTGCATAATTATATGACGACAAAAGTATATTTAACCTTTGTTACTTTCGTTTTCGGCTTGAAGCCCTCCTAGGTGTATCTTACGGGATAGGCGAAAACCGCTTGAAATAGTATGTTTTGATACACTATTACAATCACTTTTTATCATTAGATATCATTTAATTGTTGTAATTTATTAGAAAATGCCAACTTAAATTTGAAATAATCATGTCATCCATAAAATGTCTGATAAATAAAGTAAAACAAAACTATTGGGCCAAATACAGAATGAATGAAAATGGTCTCTTAAAATTACCCATTCTTTCGAATTGGAATGTAAAAACCGTGAGTAATTTTTTTTGGTCTATCCCAATTGGTGTGACATTGTCCGGACCCCCTGATATTTATTATATTATTATTATTTATTATTTATTATTATTACTAGATCTGTGGCATTCGTGAACAAGAAATCATAATGGCTGCCACTTTCCATCATATCTCAATCCAAATGAAATACATTTCAAACGACCATCTGCCGATTGACTTGCAAACATAGTTGCCACGAGGAAATCCTACAATGAATTACAATAACAAAACTATACTAGAGGAATTGAGTTTGTTCATATTTTTACAATTACTCTAATTCGAAAACCATTTCCAGGAATAGGGTATAAAATGTCTGCTGAATAAATAAAGATATTAAAAAAATATATTAGGTAAAATACAAAATTAATGAAATTGGTCTCTTAAAATTACCAATTCTTTCGAATTAGAATGTAAAAACCTTGAGTTTTTTTTTTTGGTCGATCCCAATTATATCTTAAAAAGGATTTGTCTCACCCGTCTTCAGATTGCAGTCTCGTGATGGCAACTGTTGTTGCCCACATTGCGCATTTACAGTGTGATATTTGCTTTCTCCTAGCCACATAAAAAAGCACTTACAATTGGGTTTGATGTTGTTGTCCAGCTCCGCCAGCAGCCTCATGTGTTTGTTGACGTTGGCGGTGCGGCAGCCCACCAGCAGCAGCGCGAACAGGACGAGCTTGTACATCGTGGCTGGCTCGGGGAGATTCAACACCTGGGAACAAAAAACTACGTCAATCAAGTCTAACAACGAAAACTATACAGGGTGAAATCTAAATGGTAATCACCGTCGTCACCTCTGAGTTCTACCCACGAATATGAACAACATTCACTATGGGACCAACTATGAAATCACGAAAAAAAATCAGCTGTTTCATAGAAAAGTTCAATAGGTACTCGACCAAAATGTATGAAGCTGCTGTTTTTCGTGATTTCAGAGTTGGTCCCATAGTGAATGTTGTTCATATTCGTGGGTAGAACTCAGAGGTGACGACGGTGATTACTATTTAGATTTCACCCTGTCTATTTATTTAAATAACGTCAGTAAATATTCAAATAAAATTAATTAGCACCAAATTATACTTAAATAAAAACTAAACTACGATATTTAAACTAAACTAATTCATTATCATCACCAGCCAGAAATATGAATGAGTCAAATCGCTGTCGCTTAGTTGGTGCCAGGGAGCTTTTGAACAGCAAGACATACTTCTGGAGTCCTAGTGTAAAAGAGTATTATAATATAACACCCGTATTCACAAACATGAGGTTTCACAGTGCACACGAACGCACAGGGTGGTTCAAATCGTCTCATAAACAAAAGGTCGGTCAAAAAGGACCAATCACCAAGCTGAATTGAACACAGTGCGTTTATTCAGTGAAGGATCCCTTAAGTACTGTTTGTGAATACGGGTGTGTCTTCTGAAGATCAAGTGAAAGAGTTTAAAGAGTCTAGTATACTCCGTTTATGTACAGTGCGAAAGCTCTTAGAAGATACTTCGGGTTTGTACTTGTCTCTCACTCGCTCTCATGCGATCTTATTAATAAATAATAAATATCAGGGGACAATGTCACACCAATTGACCTAGTCCCAAACTAAGCTCTAGGCTTGTACTATGGGTACTAGACAACGATAAACATACTTATATAGATAAATATATACTTAAATACATAGAAAACATCCATGACTCAGAAACAAATATTCGCGCTCATCACACAAATATCCGCCCTTACCGGGATTTGAACCCAGGACCGCTAGCTTCGTAGGCAGGGTCACTACCAACTAGGCCAGCGCGTCGTAAGCGATCGAAATAGGTTAGCCTATATCTATAAGAGTTAGGGAAAGTGATCTAGAGGTTTCTAAAGTGAGGCTTAAATCGCGTAGCATTAAAAAATAGGCGATAATTTTCTCACCCCCTAACTGCAGACCTAATTTTCATAATACCTATAACATATTTAAAAAAACGGTCAAGTGTGAGTTAGACTGCGCACTGACAGTTTGGTTGGAAAACACAATTAGGTACCTACCCATTTTGTTATGGACTTTATTGTCTTTGCAATAATGTCCATTTTGACTAGCCTTAATATTAATACAGATTTTTATAGTCTTTTGCCATTATTTCCAAAACTGTACATTTTTGGATTTTTAAACTGTACATTTGGTCCTATATTATCTTTATCTACAGGTGAAATTAAAAACACTTCGAAAATATTAAGTCGATATAATTTTGGAATTCTTATCTAGTTTGGCGAATGTGTAATCACGAATATGTAGAAATAGTACATAAAAATACCGTATGAAGTTTAATTTATTTAAGTAGACTTAACTTATTTTACTTTGCTAAGTAAAAAAGTACTTCATTGCACATTATAATTGTCATCTAGTGTCAATATAATTCTAAACTAGATAATTATCATCGCCTATACATTAAGAATTTACTAGGTATAGGTACAATGATTTGCTTTATTAAACCGGACGTTCTAATCTCAAAAAACTGAAGGAAATTCAAATATATATACTTACTTAGTTTATTAATCTACAAAATGCAAAAAGAACAATTGAGATGAACCATTTTTGGCAAATAATTGTAATGTTTCCAATCAATCCATAAAAACACGAACGAAAAAACTAACCATGAACTCGTGAAGCAAACACAAAATTATCACTAACAAAATGTCTTAAAAAAGTTGAAGTTTTAAGACATTCCAATTTCAAAGTTACAATCAAAAAAACATACCTTAAATCCTTGAACGAAGTAATTCAAACACAGCACAACTCAAATTTTAAATTTAGAATTTGGAACGCTTTTTTCTTTCCGTAAGTCGCGGCGGGAGCGCAGGGACGAAATGGCCTGGACCAAAGCTGGGTGCCTATTTATATAGGTAGTTGCGTTCGTTCGAAATTCAAATTGCATATCGCACGCATCGCGTTGCAAACGTTAGTGCAGTTTTTATATGGCTCCTTTTCGGGAGTGAAGTGAACTGTGATTGGAGCATTTAAAGGGTAAATTAAAACGTACGTTATTAACCATATTTTTTGGGGATTAGGGGTAACTCCATTCCATCGAATTGCGTTTTTAAAATATTCAACTTCGAGTAATAGGTACCTTAGTACTTAGACTAAGGGCCCGTTGTTTGATCAGTAGTTAAACTAACTAATTGTTAAAAATTGAAACTAATGGTTAAATCTCAAGGAAATGTGTCAAATTTTCGATTCCTTTTTCGAATTTTAACAATTAGTTGAATTAACTTCCTACTGATCAAACAACAGGCCCTTAGGAAGTTTAACTTTCGTATCGCTGTAACTTTCCGTTTGAAACTTTTTCAGATTTTAAAAACATGCTAACTTCCGCAGTCAGAGACGTCAATTAAATTTAATGCTTGTTTAGTGACGTGTTGTCTTATTCTATTGCTGTCAGTGCGCAGTCCAACTCACACTTGACTGTTTTTTAAATATGTTATAGGTATTATGAATATTAGGTCTGCAGTTAGGGGGTGACAAACGTTATCGCCTGTAGCAAAATTTGCATGGTTTTTTTTTATACTACGCGATTTAAGCCTCACTTCAGAAACCTTTGGAGAACTTTACAGGCTAACCTATTTCGATCGGTTACAGCGTAAATTATAATAAGTAATAAGCAGAGCTCGGAATAGGTAGTGCCTATTTACCTAAACTTCGCGGGAGGACGTAACTGAGTGGTTACAACCACCAAAAATAATGACGTCTCTGAGTGCGGCAGTTACTTGTTGCAGGTTTTTTTTTGTAGCGGAACAACTTTTTTTTTTCGCAAACCTCTTTATTTTCGTTTCATAAATGTGTCAACCTTTTTTTTAATGAAATGAGATATACATTGAAATAGCATTATAAAATTTAAAAATCAGGTAGACGCACTAATAAAACAGATAATAAATAAGTCCGTGGGGGTAATATTAGTTTTGTAACAAGAATAATAGCACAAAGAAAATATAAAATAAATAAAAAAACGATTGCCCTACCCCTCGCCATAACGGTTGTCATTTCTTAGGTTGCACAATAAATAAATATCTGGGTATAGTCACGGACCTTAAAAAAATATAATTAAATATTTTTTTAAGGTCCTTGGGTATAGTCTGTGTCTTTTGAAATCGGCAAAGATGTAAACAAAACCAAACGAACCAATTCTCCATTATTACTCGATAATCACGTGCCTTTGAAGATCAATTGAGGTCTTTCCAATTGTTTATACTCTTGATCATTACTTTTCTATTAAGTTTAATTATGAACTATCCATTTATTATACGTTATTTGAAACAAAAACACGCTTAATGAATATGCGAGGTTATGTGTCAAACAGTACTAATTTGTTTACAACTTTGCCATTTTCAATTGAAACTGACTATACCTTCAAAATAATCCATCCCAAAGTAACCCTATTCTTTGGATACCAAACAACGATAATTTATTGTTCATAATAATTTTACTACCTCGTTTTCAAACTACCTACGATTAAGAACAGCTTTCTAAAGTTTGACACAAGGATATCGCGGACGTGGATTTTAAATATGGAATCGATTAACCGCAGCCATTTTGTGATTCAATTGAATTTGGAATAGGGGCCCGGGTGAGAATGGGACGTTCCAGAAAATTCGTTTACATCAGACAATATAATAGTAAAACCAAATGATTCGGAAAAACACGCGATTTAAATGTAGGAAAACATAACAAAACTCTTCCATGTTATCATTGCCTTGCACCGTAATATTTTTTAATTTATCTCTTGTAACATTTCTGAAACCCCGACTGACTGACTGGCTGACATACACCGTTGAACCCGGGGAGTTGATTTTTTTTTCGGTACCTATATAATTATTAATTACTATCGACCCGCCCTCGCTTCGCTCAGGTTTATGTGGCTTTTTTCTGTACATAAACCAGAATTTATTATACACTAGCTTTTGCCCGCGACTATATCCGCGTAGAAGTCGTTTATCGCTGCTCCCTCGGGATCTGTCTAATTTTCCGGGATAAAAAGTAGCCTATGTCCCCCCGGGACTCAAGCTATCTCCATACCAAATTTCATCTAAATCGTTTCAGCGGTTTAAGCGTGAAGAGGTAACAGACAGACAGACAGACAGACAGACAGACAGACGGACAGACACACTTTCACATTTATAATATTATAATATAATATAGTATGGATAAAAACCCTTACTTCATAGGTTTCATTACGGAAACTATATTCTATGCCAATTGAAATTGGCAAAGATGTAAACACAACCATACGAACCAATGCACCATTATTGCTCGATAATCACGTGCTTTTAAAGATCAAGTGAGGTCTTTGCAATGATTTATACACTTGATCTCTACTTTCACATGAAGTTTTATATTAAATAACTATTAATTAAACGTTACTTTAAATAAAAACACGATTGAAGAATGTTTGAGGTTATGTGTCAAACAGTACTAATTTGTTTACATCTTTGGCGACTTCAATTGACACAGACTATAATTCTACGCTACTATAAATTAATAAAATAAAACTCGCAGATGCAGCTTCTATTTATTGAAATTGAAAAAGAAGCGACTCATCGCCTCGGTGAGTATTATGGGACTAGAGCTCAGGGTGGTAGGACCTTGTGCAGGGCCCGTCCGGATTCCTACCACCATTGACCACCATCTGTTTAAGCAGCTGCCAGGCTGCTGTGCCAGGCGGTGTGTAATGAATTGCATAAAAACTAATGACCTAATTTGTATTTTACAATACAAAAAATACATAATTTCGATCCGTATAATAAACCAACGATATAACATTTATTAGGTATTACAACGAAATGCATAATTTCTTAAATCATTATGTTCATATCATATGTAAATAAGTAGACATTTCTAACATCTTTGATATTCTAAATACCTATTTATGTGGTCACAGTTCTAACCTAATCTAACCTACTAAGAAAACATTTACCTAAAATGCATAATAAAAAGAATATTATACTTTTCGTAGGTAGTTAAATGAAATTATGCAAAATATTTTTAGACTGATTGAAGCGCACCCATGCCAGGCCACCTAATGATAAGGGGTATGTAAGACCCAAAGCATAATGAATTCTCAAGATTACAATCTCAAGACTGCAAGACTCCAATGTGTTGGAAACCCTGAGAACTAGGATAGAATGATTCGATACTAATCATGCTACCGGTTTTCTTACCACCAAACCGGAACACAACAATGCGAATACTGCTGCTTGGCGGCAGCCTCAAGGATAAGTTTGTAGTAGCGATCTGGATGACTCCGGCATAACCACGGAATAGAAAAAACAGTGGACGTGGCATGAGCTTCGCTTAGTACCAGACCTGTTGTCGCCAATACTCAAACTGTCATAAAAACAACACGCCACCATGGAAAATGTTTTTGGTGCGGCTATCGTTTTTACACTTCAAAATAGCACAATAAGGCATGTTTCTGGATTTATTTCCTATTTTAGAAATATCAAAATATCGAAAAATCTAAATAAACGATCGCGACAAAAGTATGGTAGGTTATGCGGAACTCCGCATAACTATGCCACACGTTACACGCCCACTTGACACTTCTACTGTTTTTTCTGTTCTGTGGGCATAACGCTATAAAATACCATCACTATTTTAAATATTTCAACTACACGAGTTCAAGTGTTACGTGTGAAAACGAAGGAGTCGGTTTATATCGGCTAAATTTACAATTCGTTAACCTATATCTTTTAAGAGGTTCTTTTGGGTTGAAAATGTGAAATATCGTGGATTTTTAGAATACTTCAATATATTATACTATTTGAATTTCAAATTCAGTAAATTGGCCGCATCAGGGCTTTATCACGCGTCGTTTATATGGAGCGAATCTACTGGCGCTTCGGACAGTCAAACTGAACTAAGCAAAGTTATTTTTTTGAATTTTTTAAGAACTAAGCAAAGTTAATTTTTTGAATTTTTGAAGACAGATTTTTTTTTTAAAGGTTAAAAAAATGCTGTTATTGTATCCCAATTCTCAATTAATAAGAAACTATAGAACATTAATAAGAAACTCGCCGCAAGCAACGCCGCGGGATAGTCATAGTGCATTTTGTGCAAATGTTTAATCAATTTCAATATGCTTCGTAATATTCGCTCGAAATAGGTACCGCTAAGGATTTCCGGTAGCCATCTGTGGTCTTTATCATCAGTTTCACTTCATCAGATATTGCTTTTCAAGAGTAGATGCAGATGAAGATGAAGTATGTGTGGAGTCAGGATGATAGATAGAGTTAGAAATACCAAGATCCGAGAACGATGTGGATTGAAAGAAGATGTAGTGACTAAAATCGAAAAGGGTATGCTAAGATGGTTTGGTCATCTTGAAAGGATGGATGAAAGAAGAGTTACGAAAGAGATACGGCGAGCGAGAGTGAGCGGAGATATCGGTAGGGGACGCCCTAGATGGACGTACGGTGATCAGATTCGCGATGTACTGAATAAGGGCCAAATCAAAAGCACCCGAAACCGACGTACGTGCAAGAAGAGATTGATGAATGTAGAGGAAGCGAAAGTTGTATGTTTAGACCGGTGCACCTGGCGCTCCATAGTCTCTGCCTACCCCATTGGGAGACAGGCGTGAAGGTATGTGTGTATGTATGTATGTATGTATGCACGTGTTTTTATGAAAAATACCAATCGCTATAGGTGTGCCTAAAATATTTGAATAGTTCCCTCGATTTCTCCTAAGATCCCATCATCAGACCTTAACGTGTTGACAATGGGACCAACTAGAAAGTATACCCTTAAAAACAAAGTTTTTTTTTTCAAATCATTTAAAAAAGATCCCGACGAATTGAGAACCTCCTTGTTTTTATGAAGTCGGTTAAAAATGTTATTGTGGATTAGTTCCAAATTTGCAAAAACTTATATCAAAATTTTAAGTCACGTTTCTGTGTACCTATCAATACTGCATGCCTTAACTAAAGTTTTTTTTTTTTAATTTTTGTTTCTCCCGCGTGACGTTTCAAAAGTTTGGTCAAGGTTGCTAAGCGAATAATTTTATATTTATTTATTCACATAAATAATATTATGTATTCCATGTGTATTGCGCAGTATTTTTTTTTAGTCGCGTCTGGGTTATAGAAAACTAAAACGTAAAAAAAAACCGCTCACACGTGCAGAATAACTAGTAATTTTTTGTGATGTGTGTTTTAAACTAACTAGGTAAATGCAGCTTTTTTAGAAAATACATTGGTTATTTGATGGATTCTTTATTGGAAAAGGTGATTAACGGAAATCAACATTAGTTATCTTCAAAAAAATATATAGCAAAATAAAACGACAATTTTCAAGGAAACACGTTGTTTTTTTTATGAAAGGAGTCATTTCATTTTATGAACTTTACGCATATAAGAAAAGCATCTACTTAATAATTTTAATTATTCGATGATATAGGTACATAATGTCCCAAAATTCAACGATAGCCTGGTACCGGGCGAGAGGCCAAGTTGTACCAGTACTGGAAAAAAAAAAAAAAACAACAGGTTGCCCCAAACCAACGATAGCCTGGTGCCGGGCGGGAGGCCAAGTTGTACCAGTTCTGTTTTTTTTTTTTTGTGATTTTGATTTATTTTCTTATTTTTCCAGAACTGGTATAACTTGACCTCTCGCCCGTGACCAGGTTATCGTTGAATTTTGGGACACCCTGTGTACAGGATGTTATGATAAAATATCTATAAAAAGGGGTAAATTAAAAAAAATACTGATTTGTAATTTGTAAAGCTTTAATTAACAAGCCCTGCAGAGAACCTTGTACAAAGTCTAAATTTTTAAGTACATTAACCCCTATCGACGCGACTGCGCCTGCGTTTACATTAACGCTCACGTTAATAGCTCGATTTATTAAGGTTAGCTTTGTTTATTATTCCAATAGAAAATAGTTTAGAGGCGAGGAAAGATTTCTGGTATAAATCCTACCTGTTTGGCCTTCGGGAGAATAAGATATAATGCTTTTACATTATTTACACCTGAGCTTGAAAGATTTAGTATGCACGTGTTTGTAATGACTCTCCAATATCCTCGGCGATAATGAACGGACAAATATAATTAATTCAGAGTCTGCTCGGCATCTTCCCATATTGCAAGAAGTATAATAAATATCGTATGCGTGCCCCCGTGCACCCTGTGCGTTTGTGAGCACTGTGAGTGACGTTTGTGAATACGGGCGACAACGTCTTTGAACACTCATCAAAAATTTCGTGTTTGCATTAGACATGTAATCTTTTTTTTTTATTAAAGACAATGACTTTACAAATAATTACAGTTAATAATAGCATAATGTAATAATATGGGCATATTTTTAAGTAATTTGAGGAATAATCAGGAATTTACAAAAAAAAACAGTTTTTTTTTGAAGAAAAGCCTGTTTTTTGTTTGGCGTATTTTTATGTCTTTTCTTGTTTTTTTTTTGTTATTTGGTTAACTTGCCTAATAACAAATTGAACTTTGAGTGAGTAACCTAACGGAAAAAAGTGGTCAAAGTTTTTTATTAAATTGACTCCATGAAAGTTATAGGTTATTAAACTTTGTCATTTTATTGTGTATACATTTGTACTACAAAAAATCATCCTTCGATTTCAAGAAAATATTTTAGTTCATAAAGGGCCTTCTAAACGGGCCATATTTTCACTGCAATATGTGGCCGGAAACTATTGGTGTCTTACTCGTATGTTAGAGAAAGACAAATAGTTGCCGGCCACATATTGCAGTGAAAATATGGCCCGTTTAGAAGCCCCTTTAGAAAACACTTAATAAGAAATAGTAATGAGGGCGCCACTGGACGCTCGGCGTATTTAAAACAAACGGTAAAAGTCAAAGTCAAAGTCAACGTTCTTTTTCACAACACTGCTCGGAAATATGGCCATAGATGGTCTTGTTTGGGGTCACAAAACGTCACTTATAAGGACAGACCAAGAAAGTTTTTCTTGGCGTGTTTGCTGATTGGTCGAGAACATTGTTGTCCAACCTTAAGAACCAATGAAAATCAATCAATCAATTTTTGTGTCATAGCTACTTAAAATGAAAAATTGAAATCGACCAATCAGAACACACCATTTTGTGTCGTAAAATATTAGGTGTATTTTTGCTAAAAGATACACAGACTAAAAACTACGTCACTGTTTTTTTTTTTTAATGTAATTCAAACTTGGCCTCTAATCTCGAACCACTAGAGATGAAATTACATGGGAGATATGGCGAAACAAATACAATTTTATATGGAGTTGACATCTTCATCTCGAATGTTAGTTTATTAATCTCGAGTGCCACGAGAATAGGGGTCCAGATTAAAAAAAAGTTATCTATGGTAAAATTGGCGGTGATACAGCTTCTATATTACCTACATGAATTAAAATTTGAGTTTTGAATATGAATTTTTATTTTATTTCCTCTCAGTAGTTGTGAAAAGCACTATGTCTGCCTCAGTAGAAAGTGCGATTTATGGACTCGTACACTAGAGGGCCTCAACTACGTTTCGGCCCTCTATATGACTCGTCCAAAAATCGCGTACTTTCTATCCTCTGCAACAATGTACTATATTCTTCAATTTAGGCATAATATAATGTACCAATGAATGTCAAAAAGCATAACCACCGGTTCGAAAAATAAAACCTTCGCCCCGAGAAGAACCGGCGTAAGAAACTCGGCAAGGTATATTTTTTTCAAAAAAAGTTTTCATCATAAAGTCGCACAGTGGGAGATCGGAGGAAAAAAGTCCCATTTCGCTAGGTTTTAAAACTGCATTCCGGCCATAATTAATGTGAAATAGACCCCTTGACTAAGTTAATTCCAAAGTATTTATCTCACAGGTTACTTATAAGAACGTTAATCAGCTGTCTAACTGGACTAGACTGAGCGCGTTGCATTTTATACGAAATTTTATGGTTATTTTGAAATGTGAAATCACTAGTAATAATGCGATATTAATAAAATAAAAATAATAACAATAACAAACCATGTTTTGTACTATTGGAAAAGTATATTTGCGATCGTGAAAGGCCACGTGTTTTTTTATTGTTGAATTTTTTATGTGGTTATCGATTTTCATCAGGTTTTTGAAAAATAAACGCTTGTAACTGTCTTGCCATCCACTGCCTTCCAGTGAATTGTGTATCAAAACATTCTTTGAAGTCTTGGCTATCATTATCTATTAGTATTAGCTGCTTCTAAGTGCGACTTTAAGAGATATCTTAATTACAACGAATTAACCTAATAACTCCTGTTAAAATGCGTATTTGCTTAAACCTCTTTAATGACGGTAATTAACTAATATATCAATGAAAAACATTTAAATAGGGTAGAATAATATATTTATACTCATTTTCGGGTGTCACATCAAGAAAGTAACATCGAATTTAACCATGTCTACTTTCATCTTGGAAGTCATCAACTCCGGAGCCCAAGTTGACGCGGAAAAATTTGGGGAATACTGCGAGGATACAGCCTTGCACTATTTGAGCTTGTACAGTTGGTACTACATGCCAAACACCGTACATAAAGTACTAATACATGGCAGTAAAATTATATCTGCTGCAGTGTTGCCGATTGGAAAATTAACTGAAGAGGCGCAAGAAGCACGGAATAAGGACTATCGCCATTACAGGTTGCATCATGCCAGAAAGTGCTCTCGGGAGAGTACCAATACTGATGTTATCAACATGCTGTTGACTTCATCTGATCCTTTCATATACAATTTAAGAAAGGAACCAAAAAAAAAACATTTACCCTTAGACGAGGATGCCAAAAAACTACTCAGTGACGCCTGAACGTCAAGTGTTTAATTAATTAAGTATGTATATAATTTATGTTTAAAATATAAACTTTATATGTTTTCAATTCGTAGAACTTACATTTTTAATAAAATATACATTTACTAATTATAAATGCATTTTTTCTTATTTTAAGCCTTAACTACCATAGAAAACCCATTTATTTAATCCCTTCACTGACTGATAAATATTAATGATGTTAAATCTTATTATAATCACTTAGTCCTATCATAATTTTATCATAACACTAATTATTAACAGTAATAAACAACCGTAAGGACTTTTTTCCGCGCGCCCATACACCGTCTCCCACTGTGAGTCGCCGTCAGTAGAATTTGCGAACTATGTAAACAAAACCAAACGAACCAATTCACCATGATTACTCGATAATCAATCACGTACTTTTAAAGATCAAGTGAGGTCTTTGCAACGATTTATACACTAAATCATTATTTTAATATTAAGTTTAAGATGAAATAACTATTTATTATACGTTATCTATCTATCTATATAAATAAAAATGAATCGCCAGAATGTATGTGATCGCATAACTTCCGAAAGACTGGACCGATTTGGCTGATTTCTTTTTTGTTGTGTTCGTCATTGTCAGGATAAGGTTTGTATGAGAAAATAATTGAAAAATCCACCGGAAAAGTCAGAAATTTGCAGCGGGGCGAAGCCGCTGGCGGGCCGCTACTTTTTAATAAAAACACGCTTTGTGAATATTTGAGGTTATGTGTCAAACAGTACTAATTTGTTTACATAGTTCGCAAATTCTATTGTCGGCGACTTTACATAAGTTTACAATATCACAGTATTTTTGCGTAAGCGGCGTTGGCGGTTGAAACTTCGCCTGAAACACTTTGTGTTACCCACTTGTTTGCTCCATTGATTATTCGGAATGTTGCGAATTTGAGAGCAAATGTTTTGTTTTTTATTCGCTCGTTTATAATTAGGATCGGCACACGGATTCTAGAAATCGCAAACTATGCGGGTATTTTGAAAACATCGGGTTAATGAGGAAATGTGAACTATTACGGGAATAGACGTGAATCGACACTTCGGTATTTTTATGGTGTATAATAAGCCAGAGGTCGGAATTTTCGTAGCACTTTCGAGCTGTCATAGGGACTTCTTCGTTTATCGACTTCCGATATACATATTTGATCGATAAATTATAGAACACAACATATAAAAGATGATTAAATGTAGAGGTAACCAGCGATCTCTTTCAAATAATTTTTGAAAATGTGAAAAAGAGATTTTTAATTAAAACAATCGATACCTAGCCATTCTTGTTGCAATTTCTATCGAAAAATGTTTAAAAGGCAAACGAAATCCACAAATTATTTACAAGAAACAATAAAATATATTATTATTTTAATACCTACTTAAAATTTCCAAAAAGTTGGTATCCAAAGGTCATGTCGAAGAGACCGCCGCGATAAGACTGCCTGTTGTTTACTTCAACTCGTAGTCACATTTAAAAAATTGTACTCTGTATTATTATCGATAGACATGTGTATATCGGAAGTCGATAGACGAGAAGTCCCTATGACAGCTCAAAACTGCTACGAAAATTTCGGCCTCTGCTAATAACTTATGTTTTGACAAAGTAGCTGCAAGCAAGTGCATGCCATGCTGGGCCTTTATACTAGGTACCGTTGTATTTTGGGTTACTACTGTTTTGCTCTAGCAGTGAGTAATATTGAAAAAATTCTCGGAGAAGTGACAACCTGGAAAAACTGAAAATGCTGATTTGGACAGGACGTCTGTCGGGTCAGCAAGTAATAGTACATTGTTGCAGAGGATAGAAAGTACGCGATTTTTGGACGGGCCGAAACTTAGTTGAGGCCCTCTAGTGTACGAGTCCATAAATTGCACTTTCTACCGAGGCAGACATAGTGCTTTTCACAAGTACCTACTGAAAGGGAAATAATATAAAAATTCATATTCAAAACTCAATAGTGTTAGTCAATTGGCGTCGGTTTTTCAAAGGTAGTATAGAAGCTGTATCAACGCCAATTTTACCATAGACATTTTTTTTTTAATCTGGACCTCTTTTTTCGTGGCACTCGAGATTAATAAACTAACATTCGAGATGAAGATGTCAACTCCATATAAAATTGTATTTGTTTCGCCATATCTCCCACGTAATTTCATCTCTAGTGGTTCGAGATTAGGGGCGAAGTTTGAATTACATTTAAAAAAAAAGCAGTGACATAGTTTTTAGTTTGTGTATCTTTTAGCAAAAATACACCTAATATTTTACGACACAAAATGGTGTGTTCTGATTGGTCGATTTCAATTTTCCATTTTAAGGAGCTATGACACAAAATTGATTAATCGATTTTCATTGGTTCTTAAAGTTGGACAACAATGTTCTCGATCAATCAGCAAACATGCCGACAAAAACATTCTTGGTCTGTCCTTATAAGTGACGTTTTGTGACCCCAAACAAGACCATCTATGGCCATATTTCCGAGCAGTGTTGTGAAAATAAATATGGTACGGTCAACGGTACGAGCGTTAATTTGTGACCCATTTCAAGAAAAATATGCTTGAAGTCGTCAATGTCATTAGAGATGTCAAGTCATTTGTAACTTTTAGGAAACTCAACCTTATTGTTGTAGAATGTCAGATTGACTTTGGACCTAAGGTGGGTACCAAATTTAATCTCGTGACTGTACGTCAAACCCAAAGCCGAACTTAAAACAAGTTCTCTTCCAATTAACGCTAGCAATGACTAATATGCGTTTCATAAGATGCAATACGATATATTAAGAAGTCAATTGACCAATAAATTAGTTGCAGCCGCTACGTGACTAGATGCACGGACAGACAGCCTGACGACAAACCAATTAACATATATACAAACAATGCAATCAAAAACAAACCTTCTCTTAAACAATTTAGGTCTAAAATATGTTTACCCAATATTTACTGGTCTATTCAGGAGTTGCATTCTAAATTGAACTTAAAAATTTTAGAGTAGAGTTTCAATTGTTCTGAATGTACATATTACAACTAGTTTAAAATTGTCTTATTTTAATTAAAGACTGTATTTTGTATAGTTTAAAGTTGAAAATGGAGTAATGATGATTTTAGTAGCATTTTTCCCTATAGCCCTTGGAAGATATAGTTTTCTATGAGATAATTACATATCTAGTCGCGCATTACGTAGAACTATTAAGCGGGATAAGGACTTGTTATTTCCCGTGGGAATTTTTTTAGCCTTAAATTTAAGTGCCTAATTAGGATACATTTGCCTTGATGACTCGATTATTTCAAATATTATTGCCGATGAAAAATCATGTTATTCAAATGGATGTGTTTTACATCCTTTTTGGGGTCTGCTTCGGTAAATATATAGATTAGAATAGAGGTATTTCACTTTTTCAAGCAAAAGTATTAGCCCAGTATTTAAAGTAGGTACACACCAAGCATTTAAAGTACATAGATATTTTGCCCAACAGTGGGCTTTAAAATTATTTTTGCCGAAGAAGAGTCAATGCAAGTGTCAAGAAAGAGAGCATAATCAGAAAACACCCGAGGCTCGACTTTGAAATCTGTAATTCGAACTTCGTCTATTGCTATCCCTCTTACTGTCGACGCGTCACTAATTCGCAAGAAAGTGATGGGGCGATCCGAAGTTCGAATTACTGATTTCAAAGTAAAGCCCCAGGAATCGGACCCAGTGACCCTTTTTTTGTCGTTCATTGCGTCATCCACTGGTAACCACGTGTTTCCTGCGGTTAGGGTTGCCATGTTCTAAAAATATGGGACAGTCTCATGTTAAATTTAATTGTGTGACGAGTTAAAGTGTTTGTTCCTGAGTCTTGGTTTTTTTCTATGTATATAAGTATATTTCTAAATTGGTCAGTGTATAGTATTTATTTATTTATTTGCCAAGCCTGTGAATTGTACCAAAATAATCATTTCCTATTATTTATTTTATTTACGTTAAATTTTTATGTATAAAATTGTTTATGTATAAAAAAGGCTTGGAAGCATTTTCTAGTCTTCTTTGAAGGACAAAAACGTTTTTTTTTTCTTGGCATAGAGATGTTCTATAGGTACCTATCTCAGTTTATTTTCAATCAATTTCTCGACTGTCCTTGGCAGCTAGCTTGTAGCAGACCCTTGCAGTTTCTGACCTCCGGGTCATAAGGTGACTGAACACCTTCATCTGAATAAAGATTAATAGTAAATTTTACTATTCAATACTAATGAAATGAGATACAGACCTTCTAAAATGAACACATAGTCCACGTGATGGTAAATAGACTTCCATATACATTTACCATATTAAACTGCATGCGTTGGTAACCTTGAGGACTAAGATGGAATGTCTCTATATTAACTAGTATTTTTACCGGTTATCTAACCCTCACAACTCTGGGTGTACTATGTCACACTGCACAACAATGTGATCAGTGCTAATTAAGATAAGTTTTACCTATTGCATGCCGGTTGACGGCTGACTGTGACGCACTTTTGTTAATATTGTAACACCACACCACTGTAATTACTCACATTCAAACAATAAACGATGTCATTTCATTTCATTTCCATTGGCAGGTAAAGGGTTAGGGGAAATATTTACTGCATATCGGCTTCCATCTTAACAAAAAACGATTTTCTTCGATTATTTCTTAATATAATTCAACTTTTATAATAACGTCTCAGATCCCATTTACTATCATGTGGCTTCCCGTTCGCCATCTTTATGCCAAAAAAAACTGGTCAGATGCTAGAAACATCAACAGGCCTGTGATCGTCGCGTTTATTGGTGTAGATACACGTGGATAAAACCTCCGTCACTTTTAGACAAGTACGTAAGTGCGAGAGAAACGAAAACTCTTAACACAAATTTCCACAGCAATAGAGACTTCTATCATAGGCCTGTAGTTGCTCGCAAATTCTATAAAACTTACTCCGTTACTTAATTATTTATTAAATTATGACAAAAACTAAGATTAGACTCAGATTATTTCGTACACATTCTGGATTTAAGGCGTATTAAAGACAATTGTAATCACACAAATAATAAACAGAAGCGTTGATAGCGATCACGCTTAAAAGTGGGTGTGAATCGTGATTGTATCACGTCTTTTTCACGATACCCTATAATGTTACTGTTATCTACACTAAGAAAATGCGTCATTTATCATGATTTGTACTTTACGGAGTAGGCATATGAATGACTTATCACTTAGATATAATATATAATGATTAATTATCAGTTACGTGGTCTAGTCGTTCTATTTATAAAACAAAAAGTTAACGGAAAAAATTACATCTAAAATATATTTTTTGGAGACTGTCCCACCCTCATCTAACCTTAGGGCACCCCAGCCCATTCATAAGACTAGGAATGTCGTCGGCAACTACCGAGAAGTGTGGTCACATCACGCCACTACGTCGCGTCGATAAGATAAAATTCCTGGGATACCGATGTATTTCCTATACCTAAGTTTTTTGAATAGTTTTTTTACGCTTTTTAGGGTTCCGTACCTCAAAAGAAAAAAACTGAACCCCTTCAAAAAATCACTTTGTTGTCCGTCTGTCCGTCTGTCCGTCTTTCCGTCTGTCTGTCTGTCCGTCTGTCTGTCCGTCTGTCCGTCTGTCTGTCTGTCAAGACCCTTTTTCTCGGGAACGCGTGGAGGTATCGAACTGAAATTTAAACCATAATACTCATGTCTACAGTCCCTTGAAACTGAGAAAAAATCAAACTTCTAAAAAAGATACGGCCGTTTAAGCCGCAAAAAACGTATATTTCTACACTCTCAAGTGATTCAAAATTTATAGGGTATTTTCCGTTGACCTAGAACTATGAAATTTGGCAAGTAATACCGCCTTACACTACAAATATAGGGAAAAATCTGAAACCCAACATTTTAAATTAATTCACAAAAAAAACAGGGTTTTTATACAAGGAACGGCGGCGGTGCAAATTTTGATATTAAGTTAACCGTGTCATGTGCGGAACCCTCGGTGGGCAAGTCCGACTCGCCTTGTCCGGTTTTTTATTTAGTCAAGGTCTTACAGGAAGTTGGACTTTGGAGTTTTGGTATATTTATTACGATATCCATGCGATTATGATATAAAAATTCAACTTTGTTTTTACCTGACTCCGTCACAAGTGGACGTGTCTATTTCATTGGCACACTTTACAGCCAAAACGGCTTGATGGAGTTTAAGCACATGTACTCAGTTACAGAGTTTATTGACCTTTAATTAATTTTAGAATTAGGTATTTAAGATGTATTGTAGTTTTTATTATTTCTGATTTTGACTTATATATTGTTGTTTGCTAATTTTTTTAAAGCTATTTTAAGAAGATCCTTAACAGTGATAACTCTTTAGTTCTGTATTGTTATTGTTATTATAGTTAACCTGACCCCTTATTTTTTATTATTTTAAAATTTATGTAGGTATATTTTGACGATTCCAATGTAATTTCTTGTACTTTGACATAACATGCAATGTATATTGTGACTTACTTTGGGGAATAAATATCATTCATTCATTCATTCCTTAATTAGTTAATAATAAGCAACCTTAATTAGACAGTAATGTAAATAGATATCAGTGGGTGGTGCGTGTCTTATCTCCTTTGTCGAGATTGCCTTAATTACTATTTGATTAACTTATATGTTTATATAATATCTCATTAAGTACTTAAGTGCGTTATTTATATTTATAAAATTACTAGCGACCCGCCCTCGCTTGGCTTCGGTTTATTTGAGTTTTCTGTAATAAACCAGCATTTATTATATAAAACAATGAAAGTAACATAAAATAAAAAATAAATATATTCATGCGTAATTGAGCATAAAAATGTGTCAAAACTCAGAATTTTCATAAGAACTAATAAGCAGTAGTAATAAAAAAATTTAAATTATACAAATTATACTTATCTATCATGGTGCAAGACAACCACATAAAAAGTTTCGATACATTCTCCTACAGAAACCGTGTCCCCTAGACAATATACAAAGTTAACATACTTTTTTATGACTAATTTATTTAGGTACTTAATTTAGGTTTTCAGTTTTGGCCAAGCATTTTTATCTGTAAGATAGTCCTCGACCCTATAGTAGGTAAGCTAGACATCAACGACTTTTTCAAGTAAGTTTTAAGTACTGAAAATGGTAACTTTAAAACTTCGTTTGGTAATTTGTTACAGAAATGGATGCAATTGACCTACAAAATAATGATTTATAAAACTTACGGACACGAATGGCTTTTGTATACATATTTTTATAGTATTAGAGATTATTTATTATTATGACATCTATTAATAGGTATTTTAATAAAATTCTTGACATGTTAACACCCGTATTCTCAAACAATACTTAAGGGACCCTTCACTGAGTAAACGCACTGCGTGCAATACAGCTTTGTGATTGGTCCGTTTTGACCGACCTTTTGTTTATGAGACGATTTTGAACCCTGTGCGTTCGTGAGCACTGTGAGACCTCATAGTGACGTTTGTGAATACGGTTGTATTCGAAAGCGGGCTGAATACACTGTGAACAATATTTTGTAAAACTTAATTACTGTATTCTAGCTAATAAATTAACTTGATTTGTTTTAAAACAAAAACTATTAAAAGAGTCCCTAAACAGTGAACAATAAGAAAACGATATCGACGCAGATGGTCTAATACAAAATAAAATAAAGGCCCTGTGCATTCTGCCCTAATTAGAAAAAAGGGCGTATGTCTCATAGAATCGCGATTATCGCGAATGTATATGACCTTATTTCTTAAGACAAGGGGTTCAAATTTGCTTTGACTATCAAGTTGCGCATGAGTTCTTTTTATTTAGAAGGGCATTGCATAAGGCAATCTGCCCGGCATTGAACCGGCGACCCTGCGTGACGTCAAGCTGTCGTGACTGAGCCTTGAGGGGCCATCGACCTACGATACGTTTCAGAGATATACTCGTAGTTCTTATCAATGAGTTTGTGTTAGATTATGTGTGTAGTAAAATTTAACCGACATAGGGAGACAATTTTTAACTCAGTTTTATCTTAACAATTAACAATTTAGTTTAAACATTATTTTTAATAAATAGTAGTGAGATGGATTGGGAGCGCTTTCCTCTCTCTTCAATCTGGTGGCCCTGAAAACCAGCGTCAAAGGCTTACAACCGTATTCACAAACAATAGGTACTTAAGGGATCCTTGACTGAGTAAACGCACTGCGTTCAATACAGCTTTGTGATTGGTCCTTTTTGACCGACCTTTTGTTTATGAGACGATTTGAACCACCTTGTGCGTTCATGAGCACTGTGAGACCTCATAGTGACGTTTGTGAATACGGTGTTAATAAGCCTGACACTATGCTGAGTGGCAACATTTTCAGTGTTAGTTTTAGATTAAGTACTCTGTTTGTATTACTCAACTTTTGTTGTATATTTTTTTACTGTTTTTTTATGTTCATTTTATTTTAGCACCGAATAAACCATTTTTATTCTATTCTATTCTATCTTATTCAATAGTATTAGATTGTTCAACAAGGGACAGGCCATATAATGACCCGAGATGTTTAATTAGTATACAGTTCGAGTGTTATTAATTCATTATGGTTTAGTCTCGCGTTAAACACTCTACTACACTATGAATGCGAGGAAAAAAAGTGACGTTCTAAACAAAATTAAAATAAGAATTAATTACACGGATTAAATATAACAAAGTTTTCACAGATTATAAGGGTGTCTCTTACAAAAAAAATCCGCGTTTTTTTTTGTAAAGTGACGCTTTAAATGCTTGCATATTTAGCAAACAAATTCTGACTTGAAAACTAATTGGACCACGCATAATAAAATGAATTCATCCTTAACATCTATACATATCTGGGGACCAGGGGGATCCGCCAAGACGAGCCAAGCGAACGAAGCGAAAGGGGCACTAAGTACCTACCTTTTCTTGAAGCGGTTCGTCGGTTTTTTGAACCCTCATAACTTGGGTTTGGATTATACCAGATTTATAAATAAAATTCTCGAGACATGATGTCAATAGTAGATTTATTAAACATATAAAATTTCAATTGCATAGCTCTTATACTTTAGATTTTATTGATAGCTAAAAAAACCCGATTTCGTCACTGACTCACTGATGGTCATCAAAATTGTTAGGGTACGTAGTTCTAGAAAGCTGAAATTTGGTATGTGAGCTAGTATACACGAACAACATAAAAATAAAAAACTTGGAACTTTTACCCCTCAACCCCAACAATTACGGGCCTCCTTTTTCACATAAAAAAAACAATGAACATTAAGTCTGTTTATTCCCTTGAGGCGCTCTAGAAGCTAAACGCGTGGGCCGATTTTTATGATTGCACCCGTATTCATAAACAATACTTAAGGGATCCTTCACTCACAAAATTTAAATTTAAAACCGTCGTGGTGCAGTGACTTCAGGTGCTGCATGCAGCGCTCTAGCAGCGGCGTATCTTACTCCCGTATTCACAAACAATACTTAAGGGATCCTTCACTGAGTAAACGCACTGCGTTCAATACAGCTTTGAGATTAGTCCTTTTTGACTGACCTTTTGTTTATGAGACGATTTGAACCACCCTGTGCTTTCGTGAGCACTGTGAGACCTCATAGTGACGTTTTATGAATACGGGTGTGTGAGACCTCATAGTGACGTTTGTGATTACGTGTGATCATCCTGTGGGTCATTAAAGATATGACAGCAATCAAATTTAATATGGTCGCGACCTGACGTAGTAATAAATTCATACAGTCATTGTGTTCTCGACCTCAAAAATGAGAAACAAAGCGACGAAACAATACCAATTATTGACTTTGTTGGTACAGTTTCTATGACGCCAATGAGATATTTTTAGATTTCTTCGACATATCATCGTACTGGAATGCGCAATTGAATCGGTCACGCCCCCTCGTATGACCAATGAACAGAATGACGTAGAAAATTAACTAAAATATTGTATAGGTTGATTCACAAGAGCTGGCACGAATGGATTGAATGAGTTAACGAAAGTATACAAGTGTGTAAAATAATAACAGGGTTTCGGTTTGAAATTCGAACATGTTCAAAGAACGGCACTCACATAGTGATAGGTGACATTACTTTTGTTCGTTCCATTCGTACCAGCTTTAGTGAATCCACCTATAACGTATTGTGCAATAGCCAAGTTCTGTAATATAGAAGTAAATCAATCATAGTTAGTTTATAAGCATAAAAAACAAACTTATTAATAAAAACTCGACTGCACTAAAAATATCAACTGAAACGTGAAAAACAAGCTCTATAATCTATAGAGAATTATAAGAGCAATGTAATTTTATAGTGATTTTCATTATTTTATGTTATAGCGTCAATAATTACGCATGAATCAGCGAAACTTATTTCATAGAATATTTTACTTCGCCGAATTTTCATTTCATAGACAGGCACAGACACGTGCAGAAGTTGTAATTTTTTTGGTGGTCACAGATCTAACCTAACCTAACCTAACCTAACCTAACCTAAACTAACCTACGTAACCCATGCTTAAGAAAACCGAAAAACGATATAGTTTCAGTAGAAATTAGCTTTCGTTGAAATGAAATACGATGAAATATAAATTCCATCAAATGTGTGTCGGTGTTTCAAGGGGATCCCGTCAATAGAGTAGTACAGTCAGCCTTATAAGAAGCTGCACAATTTTGTACCTTGTCGCTTTAACGCCTTTGATAGATTAGTGCAGCAGTTCAAACATGAAGTAAAAGTGACAAAACACTAAAGTGTGCAGCTTCTTATAAGGCCGACCGTACCAATTAATCACTTTTAGAAAATTACATATTGTGTCTAACACCCGTAATCACAAACAATACTTAAGAGATCCTTCACTGAGTAAACGCACTGCGTTCAATACAGCTTTGTGATTCATCCTTTTTGACCGAGCTTTCATGAGACGATTTGAACCAGTGCGTTCGTGAGCACTGTGAGACCTCATAGTGACGTTTGTGAATACGGATGTAACTATTGCGGTAAGATACAATAATTATAGTTAAGGTCGAGTGTTTTTTTTTATTACTGAAGTAGTTTGTAGTCCAGGGGAGTAAGTAAAGCATTATAAGTTATATCGTGTATTTGTGTCTGTGTGTCTGTCTGTCACATCCAAGCTCTCAAACGGATGGACCGATTCCGACGCGGTTTTTTTAAAACAGAAATATTATTATAAGCGCAATGGTTTTTAACGATGTTTGATCGAAATCTGCTTGTCCGTGTTATTAGGTATCGATTTCGATGTTATATATAACTTTAAATACTAAAATACATTTTACTATACTTAATTACTTTAATATAGAGTTATAGACTACTCGAGCGTTGTCCATAATTTCCGAAAATCAAAATTAATTGGTTGTAGAATTTCCATTCCCATTTTTTCCCGATCTTAATTTTTCACGAAATACGAATTTTCCTATCCGAATTTCTCCCAATTGCAATTTTTTCCACTTATAATTAGGTCGAAAAAGGAAGGTAGGTTTAGGTTATGTTAGTCTTGCAGCAGGCCCGAAGGGTCAAACCGCATAGAAATAGGAGCTTCGCGATAGCGGAGCTTCGTCGACACTATTAAATTAATTTCTGGAATGGAAAAAATGCGTCAGGGAAAAGCGAGCCAGCGAAAATACACGACAGTGAAAAATTAAGATTATTAGAAATTTGGCAACCAATAAAATTTGTTCTTCAGAAATTGTGAGCCACACTGTTATTTTTATTATGACCAAATTTCATTTTCTATAAGTGACTTTCTAATCTTTATCATTGTCATTTGCAAATGGTCCTCAAAGTTTAAAAAAACCTGTAAAATATCCTTAATTTTTTCGCCAACCAACCTTTTCACAGTAACAACAAGCACTACAATAAGCACTACACTCACTATAAAGGACACTCCACACTCGCGGTGCGTATACGGCACGCTATACTCGCGTATATACAACTCAAACTGACATGATTAGAGCATCGCATTTCTTTTATATGAGTACACTCTCGGTTAGCGTATGACTCACGGCCAGCGGATCTCAAAGTTTCGAAACTGGATTTGAAGTAGGGTTAAGATAAGGGTGAATGCGGGTATGTGATGTATAAAAAGGAACTATTAACTACAATGTGATTAGTTATTCCTTTTAATAATTATTTTAAATGAAAAAAAAAACTCCACAAAATTACATAAATTAGTTCCGCACGAGATTGACGCTTGATATAATTCTAATATACACCTTTTGTAACCTAGATTGACACCCGTATTCACAAACGTCACTATGAGGTCTCACAGTGCTCACGAACGAACAGGGTGGTTCAAATCGTCTCATAAACAAAAGGTCGGTCAAAAAGGACCAATCAGAAAGCTGTATTGAACGCAGTGCGTTTAATCAGTGAAGGATCCAGCAAAACACATATTAGCGCGTGCATTCTCAATTAGGCAGCCTTATACGTTCGAGAAGCCATGCTGCCAAATTGAATACACGCGCTGAAATGTGTTTTGTTCGCCTTGACGGGACTTATGAGAGAATCACTACCCAGGCGGGCCGTACGCTTGTTTGCCACCGTCGTGGTATAAAAAATAAAATAAAAAAAACTTGCGATTGTTAAAGGTAAGTAGTTTAAATACACTGTAATCTAGTGAGATTATATGCTTATCTTACCAATCCACTTAATCCTTACGGATACACTTCGACCCTATAGGGTCTTTTGTGTAATTACACCTCTTTTAGCGCTTAGTCAAATGCAGCCTCTACCCCTTCCAGAAAGCGGATAGTGGAGTGCAATGGCAGTGCCTTGAAATCATTTGGTTCTGGGTAGCCACAACCGAGGATTTTCATTCTTATTACTCTGACAACAATACTTAAAGGATCCTTTACTGAGTAAACACACTGCGTTCAATACCGCTTTGGTTCTTTTTGACCGACCTTTTGTTAATGAGACGATTTGAACCACCCTGTGCGTTCGTGAGCACTGTGAGACCTCATAGTGACGTTTGTGAATATGGGTGTAAGTGTTTCATTGTCTCCACCTCTTCGCCGCACATTCTACAATCTGTGTTGTCATAAAGGCCCATCTTGGCTAGGAGATGTTTAACTCCGAAGTGCCCGGTAAACACTCCGATAATATATCAACATTATATGCTATAAAACGAGGAAAGTATTATTTTCGAGGAGAATAGTTGTTTTATAAACAACATTTACCTAATACAATTTTGAAGATTATAAATATCAGTTCCTTACACTATATTTAAGCTAGTTACTTGTAATAATCGTAGTTTTGGATGAGCATCACATTTATTTACCATTAAAACATGATTTTATATTAATAATATGAAAGTATCTCATTTATTTTATTAAACGGCCATCTACATCAAACGCTCGTGTATTGCACCATACAAACTCAAACAACCATACAACACTGCCCGCAAGCAGATTTGTTTAGAGAAATTGATGAGAATCGCCACGCAATTGACTATAATTGGCGTCATACATTCCATACATTTTTGTATGACATCGGAGCTGTTAGGTTCGCAACTGCGCATAAATCAGTATTGGTGCGTGATTTATTGTAGTGCTCTGGTTACATTGTATAAATGAGAGGAGTTATTATCTGAAACAACTCACTACTCAATTCAGCGACGAATTAACTGGCGACCATAAGTTGCTGTGTGCGCTTGTAAGGATATAAGTAAAAGTTAGGTAGGTATGTAACAGAGTTGTTACGAATGTTACATTTTCATATTCGCGAAAGCGAATTCGAATGCGAATGTTCAGAGTGCGAATGTTTGACGTACGGTCGGCCTTATAAGAAGCTGCACACTTTAGTGTTTTGTCACTTTAACTTCATGTTTGAACTACTGCACTAATCTGTCAAAGGCGTTAAAGTGACAAGGTACAAAAGTGTGCAGTTTCTTATAAGGCCGACTGTACCAGTGTTACATACATACAGTTAGTGTATTGCTTCGAGTGCTCGTAGTTATTTTTTAATTGTCAAAGTTCAAGAGAAGTTTGCGAAAAGCAAAAGTCGCGCGACCGCCGTATCACGCACGACATGACGTATCGATTTACAATCAGCAATAGGTACTTAAGGACATGCGATATAGTTTATGTGTTTGTTTATGTGCTATAGTTTATTTAATTACTTAATGCCTTACTAAATATATCGAAAAAAAATATGTTACATTATTAGAAACAATTCACTTAAGACAAAAAATGTCCGCTCTTGTAATGGATATTTAATTAAGCAAAGAGATGGTGGAGTTCGTTTTGTTACAGAGGGTTCCTTCATTTCTATAACATTGATAATTAAATCTTTATTATTATTTAGGGTGTTGGCAACGTTTTCGCAGTCATGAGATTGCAAACGCGTTTCATGATATTGCGAACGCATTTTTTTTAACATCCGCGGACGATGTTGGTCAACATTATTTTTTAGGAAATATTTCAGGCACATTACATAAATATATTTTTGGGTTTTCTATGTTCATGATGAATATATATTGACTAGAGGAAGAGAATTAGTTTCTCGCTACTCCCCCCATTGCTTTCCGTTGGGGGTCGATTTTCGAAAAATCCTTTCTTAGTGCTCACTTACATCATAAAAGGAACCCCTGTACCAAATTTCAAGTTTCTAAGTACAGTAGTTTCGGCTGTGCGTTGATATATAAGTCAGTCAGGTTTGCCTTTTATATATATACATATATAGATTGAAGAACTTAGCTAATAAAAAGCACATACACGTAGAGGGCGCTCCCACTGCAGCGACTTGCATCTGCATAAGCTCCGCATCGAAAAGTTATAAGTTTGACCGCTTTGTGTGTGTGCATGACTGTGTGTCCGTCTGTCTGTCTGTAGCACCGTAGCTCTTAAACGGGTGAACCGATTTGGATGCGTTTTATTTCAAAGCAGGTGTTCTAGCGGTGGTTCTTAACTAAGTTTCATGAAAATCGGTTCGGCCGTTTAAGAGATATCAGCTCTGAAAGAAGGGGCCTCCATATCTCGGGGGATCTATCTTATAGTTATTTCAGATGCGGATTCTTAAATTAATGCTGAAATTCCGCAGTTTCGCGAATGCGGATGCAAATATCCGCAATATCCCGATGCCGTATTGGACTGAGAGCTCCTTACCATTAGGTGGGCTGTGTGTTCGTCTGCCTTTTCCATGACATTAAAAATCAAAACGCACCCCCCACTCTTAGGCACTATGCCAAGTTAGTTGCCTACAATCGACAATACTTATTTATTATGATGAAAGCAAATCTATATTGTTTTTTCTGGTTCCGTACCCACGGCCAACTACCTAACACACGAAGTCGGCATTTTTTAAAACGAATGCTGGAAAAACATGATATTTTTATGAGAAGGAAGGAAATGAGCATGCGGGTTACCTGACGGGAAGTAATCACCAGTGGCAACCACCGCCCATAAACACTAGGGGCTCTACTTTGTAATCAATAATTGGAACTTCGGATCGCCCCGTCACTTTCTTGCGAATTAGTGACTTGTCGAGAGCAAAAGGGATAGCAATAGACGAAGTTCGAATTACGGATTTCAAAGTAGAGCCTCAGCTACTCAAGAGGAATTGTCGGTCAACCAATTTTGATGATGATTCGTCATTAGATTCGTCTTGATGGCGCGAGTGTCACAGGCGTATAATATTCTTAAAAAACGTTTTTCAATCGGATTTATGTGTTTTAATGTTTTTAACGTATATGGACGACAGAATCAAAAGATGCAGTCGGATATAATTAAATTAAATGTTTTTATTTTAATATATTATTATGGTTTTTTTTATTATAGTTTTTTAAGCTTGCCTTCATAGTTGCCTAGTTCCTATAAATAAAGTGTGAAGCTTGTGAAAAATTGTCTCCTGATATTTAATTTAGTAGGTATTGGACGAAGAATACTGAAAAAAAAAGAAAATTATGATTGTTGTGCATCAGCGTCTTGATTCCATACGAGCCTGACAAGATGATACATCAAACTAAGATGTTAATACTTACTTCCCATTGTTTGCGGAACCTTAAAAACATTATTTCGCAGGCTAAATAAAGTTTATCATAAAAAGGAATGGAACAGAGTACAACTTAATGAAAATTCTTTCCTAACCTAATCCAATAATTTATTTACGGGAAGACGTATCCCTGAGGAAAATTATAAGGGAAAACTGTGGGTCTTCTTTTATTTTGTCTACATCTTTTAGAATAATAGGGATAATGATAAAATCAAAGTACGAGTACTTCACACAATTCAAGAATTTTGAGGTTATAATTAAATTTGTGTAACTGCATTTTATTGGACTTAATCGTTAACAAACTAAATCCTAAAGGTGCTTTTCCACAGGCATGGCGAAGTGATAATATAAATCTTCATTAAAAAAAATGTTTTAAAATCAAAACCCGCCTTCAAAAGCGCAAGAAATAGCTTCTTTCAAAATGATAGGTATTTAATAGGTCAGTGAAATTGAAGTCGGCTTTTGGTTAAAAATATGGTGGGACGCCGACTTCAGTTTGACTGATCTATTACCTACCATTTTAGAAGAAGTAACCTATTTCTTGCGGTTTCTGTTTTTTTAAATATTTATTTTAAAAAATCCATACTTTTTAGTGATCTTAATAACATTATGCTCTTATGTAGACTCACATTTCAGTAAGAAACTAAAGGACATTTTAAAAGCTCGCCGCAAGCAATGCTGCGGGAAAAACTCTTAAATTTTCAGTTAACTATGCAACTGCATCATCAGATCACCAGCTGAGTCATGTCCCACTACATATATCTACGTAAGCGCTCATTCAAAGAGGAAACACGTGCAAAATTCCTAAAATAGTACCACGTTCCACCAACCGACCTTTAGCGTAACTAATCATGATGACCGGATCCTGTTAGATCGAGTCATCAGTCATTCGTCTTGACCTTGACCGTGAACTTGGATAATGACCTTGTTCCTTGGATACCGTCATTTGGGTTCTTCCGGCGTATAGCAAGCGGTTGTGGCTGGATCTTTGAATGTGTCTGATGGAAGCTAGGGTGACGGCACCAATGATAGACACTTTTAGCTGACAGGCACCAGTAATGGACACTTCACTCTTAATTCAAATTCCATAAGGTCCTAATTTGATTGTTGCAGAACAAATTAATAACCCTTATCTTCTGTGAAATAAGAATCAAGTGTCCATCATTGGTCCTTGTCCATTACTGGTTCCGTCACCCTAGTTGCATCTTGTTTTTTTTGCACACTCCCCATGGATGCGTAGTAGAAGAAAAATCTGGTTAACTGCGAGAAGGACTCTCGCATCCTGGTTTCCGTACCGCCCGACTTTTATTTTTTATTGTTTTTCTTTAGCCAACCACTAAAAACCAAAAAAACTTTAAAGAAGACTGTTTTTGTATAGAAATAATAGGTATACCGCCGTTATAAAACCTAGCTAGGTATTTTGTAAAAAAACAACCGGATTTCAATGTCCCGGTTCAAATTCGGTTCATATTGGTTTAAGTGATCTCTCTTTAAAGTTAGGACGGAAGGACGGTCGAGGAAGACTTTGTAACAGGGTTCCATTTGACACCCTTTAGGTACGGAACCCTAAAAATAAATAAAAATTGTAACTATTTTATTGTTCTATATACTTTGACAACCGCTGTTCGCAAATTAAAATTAAACACAGGTGTCTGAACTTAAATTTGCTCTCTTACTTTTTTCGGTCAAATTAAAAAAAAGGAACATGCCACGGCCTTAAATCATACCGCCTGACGACCTGTCATTAAAAATAAGACACGGCCAACTTATTTATGCTGGTTGTAAAATTTTGAAGCATATTGATCTGGTACAAGTTGTATGAATAAAGTCGATACTGCGGCTTATTTGCATGAAAGAATAAGTTTGTTTCGCTCTAAGGTCTGAGCATCCGTATAGAGATGACGTAATTTACGAGCTTTTTGCTGCTTCACCGTATGAAACTTTATCGAAGTTATTATAGAGTTGATTTTAAATGGATTTAGATTGTTATTTATAGTAATTTATAGCTTAATTCGGGTAAATACACCTAGAATTAGGTACGAAACTTTAATATAATTTGGTGAGAGATTGTGATTAAATTTTCAATTTTAAATTTGATGTTGTGCTGTTATAATAATAATCATCTACCTATCGATAATTTATGAATAGAAATATGTCCAATACTTGATCCATTAAATGAGTAAATGTTTTTTATGAAAAAATATTTTTACAGAGCTACTGTAGATAGATAGTTGTGTATTGTAAAAATATTTACCTATGCGATACACCTTGTTTAATTATAATCTTTCTGGCATTTCCTATCTGACTATTTTTATTTTATATTCTAAATTTGATTTCATTCTAAATTTTACGATCGCCTGCGCATGACCACAAGTTCAGTCGCTCACGAGCTCCCAAGCTATGAACAAGTTCCAAAAGTAATATAATTTATAAATCAAGTCAATATAATAATTATTTTAAAACTGTGAAGTGAGAATTATGTAAAGAATAACCCTTCACCTCCATTCCTTCTGTTTATGGCACTAATTGTGCCTTATTTTATCATTTAAACTAATACGAAGATTTTTAAATAAACATTCCTGCCCTGGATTTGTTATAATTTATATCAAACCCCTCCCGTTCCTGATTCTGTTCCGGTCATCCCGTGAAAATAATATATACTGTACCTTCATAGATAGATATGTACATTATTAGATATAACATGAGTAATTTGCTTAGAAGAACAATGTGTCAATTAGAATTATTATGCAGCGTGTGTACCTATATAAATAACATTTTTTATTTGCTAAAGCTTTATTGGGTAGAGTGTGTGGTAGAGGAGTTTTGTTGAAGAATGTTTCGTATTAGTACATTTTTACACAACGTAATTTTGTATTATTTATTAGGTTTCAAACATTTCCAGACATTTTCATATTTGCTTACAATATAGATACTTAGACGGCGCCAAGTATCATTAGTCATGATTTACACAGTTGTAAATTTTTCGCAAAACACTAATATGTTTGATCAGATGTCGGCAAACAATTTGTGAGAGACTGATTTTTATTTAATTAATTCTTGAATTCTAATTAATTAAATTCTTCGTCGGAAGCTAAATTTTACAGCTGTAAAATACTGTAAAACAGCGTAACCAATACAATTAAGTGTTATACATTTATTTAGAAATTTTCTTATTTTTACACCATATTGACTTTGTAACTTACGCAGAATTGCACTATCACGGCCGATTTGCAATCACAAAATTGCACTGTCTCAACCCTGAGGAGTAAGATGGAATACGTCGATGTTTGTCACCTCATCAGCTATTTATTTATTTATGTATTTATTTATTTATTATAAAAAATACAATTATAGGCTTACAGTTGGGACCAAAGCACCTACAATGTTAATTATTATTAAGATTACCTTACATACTATATGGCAAATGAATTACAGAAATAGCATATTTTAAGTAACAATGATTGCCAGCTATCGGCGAATACATCGGCATCTTGGAACTGGGAAAGAAATACATTTAAAAGCATCTGTGCTCGAATGGTCGGTGCATTGCCGGCTATAACACCCTCCTCACTATTTGCAGTGTTGTGTTTTACTACAGTGAAAACTCTGCTTGGTAGCAGGAATATTGGGTAATTTAAATGCCTTCCTTCTATTTGACTGTTACTAAAATGCTCACTTGTTATGATGTAAAAGAATACTTACCAGATAAAAAGTTAACAGGCCTGTTATTTATAAGTTGCATAGGAATTACTTTGGTCTATAATATTAAAATTATTAAATTGTCGATTTAAGCAATTATAAAATTATGTTGCTGAACTTGAACTAATAATTACTAGTTTTTTTTATATAAGGGAGGAAGGCAAACGAGCATGCGGGTTACTTTAAATAAATAATAAATAAACACCAAGGGACGATCTCACACAAATTGACCTAGTCCCAAACTAAGCTCTAAGCTTGTAACTTGGGTACTAACGACATAAATACTTATAATATAGAGAAATAAATACTTCAATACATAGAAAACACGACGGCAAATGCGGCAATGGCGGCTGAGTTAAAAACAATACCATATACTTCAAAAGCAATATGGTTTTACTGAGTAGAATATCAATAATAATCATATTAATCATTTCTACGGATGATTGGTTGTTTTTTTAACACAGCAACACTTCCAAATTTGCAATGATCAACTTAATCATTAAATAATAGGCCACCGACAAAAAAACACTGACGGATGTCAGCATAAAAAAAAACATTACAGCTTACGTAACGTAATGAAAGCATTAGTCATCGACGAAAAAGAGGCAGCGGAAAAAAAAATGGCTGGTCACTGTGCACCAGGGTTAATGAGAAAGGGTTCTGTAGTCTCAGTATTATTTAAAAAATTACAGAGAACAATTTTACCTATCCCATGATAAGCTGGAATAGGTAAAATTGCTGGGTGTCATTCGCGATCTATAATATCGTTTGACCTAATCGTGCATCGAGTAAGTACCGCTAAGTATACAAATTTATTTAGAACAACATAAAAAATAACTATTTAATAAATTGTATATAAATAAATTATTACGTACGAATACCTAAATACATAAATAGATATAGTGATATTTATATTTATTAATACATCAATATACATTTTGTCGAATTTCCAATGGTACGGTCGCGGTTTGTTGCGTCATTTCTTATTCGCACTGTCAAGGAGTGGAACGCGCTGTATTCCCGGAATTGTATAACTTTCGTGTTTTGAAGGGAAGAAAAGAGTGAATAGGCTTTTTCTCAAAAAAATCCGGAAATGTTGTTGCGATTTTTGAGAAAAGCACTACCTATATTTGCCATGGCAGGAACAGCAATTGCGGGTTTCGTATTTTTAAACGGACTCGCAAGCTCGTCCGTTTAAACCAATACTCTGCCCGCAATTGCCTACTTCCCTGCCTAGGCAATAATGTACTATTTTCTGCGTAAGGTGAAACTGAACTCAAACGCAAACCCATATTTAATTTAAAAAACACACACAAACTAACAATGTCTGGGTAAAAGGCCCAAAACTGAATTCTTGGCGCGCGGAACCCTGAGAGCAAGCAGGTGCGCGTGATTCAGTTTCAAGGACGCAGCGATGAAAGTAGATGCCTCAGGGTTCCGCAGGATTGATGTTGTCCGTTTAGGGGCACGTTATGCTTCAAAATCATAATCGTAATCGTAACTAATATATAAAAAGCCAATTTACACATCAATAAAAATGTGGAATAAGTATGTCAATAAATAAAGTGAATTATAGCAACAGACAGATAATAATGCGCATTAAATCATATGCAATGCGTATTGGAAGTGGCATGAGCTTCGCTTAGTATCAGACCTGTTGTCGCCAATACTCAAACTATCATAAAAACAACACGCCACCATGGAAAATGTTTTTGGTGCGGCTATCGTTTTTACACTCCAAAATAGCACAATAAGGCATGCTTCTGTATTTATTTCCTATTTTAGAAATATCGAAATATCGAAATATTGAAATAAGCGATCGCGTCAAAAGTATGGTAGGTTATGCGGAACTCCGCATAACTATGCCACACATTGCATTCCCACTTGACATTTCTACTGTTTTTTCTGTTCTGTGATCGATATTATGCGGATCAACTATTATACGGCTTAGGGCCTGTTTCACAATCGTCAAGTAACGCGTATCTGACACATAAATTTAGCCCTTTCCTTTTCTTACACTTGATCATAGACAAGGAGAGAGCTAACTTAACTGGCACATAAATTTACTTGTCGATTGTGAAACAGGCCCTTAATGCGAATTAAAATAGAACAATTTATACGTTTTAATACAGAATCGAATAAAAAATATATGTATTTGCAATGGAATTCAACTAAGTGCTATTTTAATGTAAAAAAAGAAGTGAATACAACTAATGTGAGCGAATACGGAACCAAGCAGAACAAACTCAACTTTAAAACGTGCACAGAATAAAAAAGCATTTCTTCGCAACTGCGCAGTACGCAACAAAAAGCACAAGAAAAAAGCTATCCAATATGACGTAAGCTTTCAAATGGCGGCCGTGACCTTGCAGCTTAATGGGAAGTCTACAGTCAGAAGATCGAGGCGAAGAACTCTGTAACTCGAGTTACAACGTTTTGTGTTAACTTGCATCAAACGATTCCTCATGAGCAGAGGCCGGAATTTTCGTAGCACTTTCGAGCTGTCATAGGGACTTCTCGTTTATCGATTTCCGATATACATATTTTATCGATACATTATAAAATACAACGTATTAAAGAAGATTGAAAGTAGAGGTAAACAACAGGCGGTATTATCACTAAAGAGCGATCTCTTTCAAATAACTTTTGAAAATGTGAAATAGAGATTTGTAAATGAAAACAATCGATAGCAATCCTTGTCACAATTTCTTTCGTAAAATGTTTAAAAATATACGAAATCCACTAATTATTTATAAGAAACAATAAAATATTATTATTTTAATAACTATTTAAAATTTCCAGAAAGTTGGTATCCAAAGGTTACCTCGAAGAGACCGCCGCGATAAGACTGCCTGTTGTATATACTTCTACTCGTAGTCATATTTCAAAAATGGTATTCTGTATTTTTATCGATATACAAAAGTGCTACGAGAATTCTGACCTCTGCTCATGAGTACTTCTATTGTACCTACAAAAGAACTTTTAAAACTATGTTCTAGTTTAGGCGGTAGAAAACTGTCAAAACGCGGAAAAAAAAGTCCATTATTGATAGAGAAATATGTAAAAATACATAAGAAAATTCACACAGTGGAACATATTCAGTTCCTTTTTTGAAGTCTGTTAAAAGTAAACAAAAGCAGATGAAGTATTCGGGCCTAAAATTTTAACTTTACGTGCCCTTAAGGAAACTGGTTATATTGACCTTGTAAATGCAAGCCCTTGGTGAATAACGTTGTACTTTATAACTCTACATATCATTTGCCCGCATTCTTTGGGAATTTAAAACAGTAATCCCTTTACTAATAAAGGTTAAGTAACGGTCGTATTCCTTTGTGGTCCTTATCTGTCAAATTCAAATGTCACAATGACAGATAAGGACAACACATTGTATAGCTATACCACTGTTACTCAACATTTATTAGTAAGGGGGTTAGTGATTTACACACGTAAGTATTCACAAGCGTCACTATGAAGGCTCACAGTGCTTACGAACGCACAGGGTGGTTAAAATTGTTTCATAAACAAAAGGTCGGTCAAAAAGGACCAATCACAAAGCTGTATTGAACGTAGTGCGTTTACTCAGGGAAGGAATTAAGTATTGTTTGTGATTACGGGTTTTAGTTATGTAAATACAAGTTTTTTTTAGTTTATAGAATTACAACGCATTTATTCTGACGGAAAGGCGAAAAATAATGTCATTTGAGATTGTTTTAAATTGATTTATAATTATTACTTGATGAGTTCTGGACATTTTTAACCGACTTCAAAAAAGGAGGTTATACGTTCCACTGTATGTTTTTTTGTTATGTAATTCTCCGTCAATGATGGTCCGATTACCAAAAATCTTTTTTGTTTTATGGATTATACTTTCGAAGTGGTCCCACTGTCACCAAATTGTAATCTGATGAGGGGAACCGTGAGGAATTGAGGGAACTCCTCAAATATTATAGGCATACATATAGCAATTTCAGTATTTTTAGTAACAAGTGCAGCATTTTCATTCAGAAAGTATCATTTGGTGAAGTGGAACTGATGACGAAGACCACAGATGGCCAACGGAACTCCTCAACGGTACCTATTTTAAAGGTGGCGATATGATATCTCATCTTGATTAAGATAGTTGAGCGACTATCTGCCGCACTCAGAGACGTCAATTAAATTTAATGCTTATTTAGTGACGTGTTATTTTATTCTATTGCTGTAGCGAAGAAAGTGACCGCAGCAACTTTTACTCAAGCATTAAATTAAATTGACGTCTCTGAGTGGGGCAGTATAAATATGACTATGGCTTTCCCGCGGCGTTACTTGCGGTGAACTTGAAACGTCTTAAAGTTTCATATCAACTAAGAAGTGGGACTACATACATATACCTACATTAAATTTTTAATAATCTTGAACAACATAAAACATTTATCCGTGAGCCATTTTGTCAATATGCGCTAGAAAAGGTTGGTTTTTCGTTCGTATCTATGTCTGTTAATAAATTATGTTTTTTCACACAAACGTTTTTCTCTTACTGCGGAACCTGTTTTACTTTAAAGAACAAAGAAGCTCCCCATCTAACCTTAAAAACTAGTGCTCAGATATATAGGTCACATAGAGACTACGTTTACATTGAATATTATTTGCATGTACGTCATTGTGACACGTGGACATTTATAAGTATGTAGCCTTTAAACTGTGGACTTAGGCCATTTTAAAAACATCGCGATTGACAACAGGTTTTTGAAAAGGTGTTCAAACACCATACAGAAGGGCTGAAACTAAAATCCAAAATATGTATTAGGAAGCATAAAAAGTTTGATCTGAAAGTGGCTGATTTTTTTCATACCTAAAATTATTTTTAATCAGGTGTCCTGAGAATAATAATTTTCGGTTAGATTCAGTTCAATATACAATAACGAACGTGTATGAAATATCATCCATCCATTCATGCAAAGAAATCATGTTATCTTTCCTGCGCTAAAATAAATGAAAATAGGGAATATGCATGTTTTTTTTACAGCTTCAATAAACGCTGATTCATGTAACAAACAGGTGAGAAAAAACATTTATTTGTTTAATAGCTATAAAAATAACCGAGATATAAACTAACAAGGATTTGTTCCAATCTCTTTCTAGCAAAACAGAATTTTACGTGGAATTTATATGGCCGAATTGCACAAAGACGTCACCGATGCACTTCGGATCTCTCTGTCCAATTATTTTAGCAGTTTAAAATGCTTGTATCATCCGTATTTCTTGATCGATTTTAATGTTAATTTCACTTTTTTTGTTGTCTTTTACGGTATTTTTATGTTTTGTTGAAAAATGCGATTTAAAAAATCCAATTCCCTATTATGTGAAGTTCAATATAATCTGCAAACAACATTAAAAGTACCTTATTGACGTTCAGGAGTAATAAGTGTAATTAAACAAAAGATTCCATTAGGTCGAAGTGTATCCGTAATGTCCCCATCAAATGAGATACGACCCTACTGAGGTTAGTTTACCTCTTCTTTTGCAAAAAACCATTACACAAGTTGTTTCATGTAGCTGCTGTTGTAAATTTTACCTGAAACAATAGAAAGTGTCTTTATTAATGAGAGGCATTCATATAGACTTCAAAGTGGAGCAATTGTTTTCATTTTGTATGCAGACAAGCCTTCGATTTTCAAAACGAAAACGATCGTGATTGCGAGTACGTTATACAATAAGCCCTCGGGAGATAAATTTCATAAGTTTTCTACAATATGTGAGAAACCTGTATATAAATTTACATTCTCAAGATTAGAATCATAAGACTGCAATCCTAAAACTGCAAATGCGTTGCCTCTATGCTAGTAATTAATTTCACTTGTTGTTATGAAGATCCACACATAACAATACAAATATTGTTGCGTGGCGGTAGGTTAAAGTATGAGATGGCTATTAAAAACCAACATGAGCTAAAAATAACTGTAGGTATAAAGGCCCCTTTGGGCCGTCTGTCTGTGTGTCTGATACCCGTATTCACAAGCGTCACTATGAGTTCTAACAGTGCTCACGAACGCACAGGGTGGTTCAAATCGTCTCATAAACAAAAGGTCGGTCAAAACGGACCAATCACAAAGCTGTATTGAACGCAGTGCGTTTACTCAGTGAAGGATCCCTTAAGTATTGTTCGTGAATACGGGTGTGTTTCGAAGGATGTCAGTTTCAAGTTGTAAGTGGTCTGCATACGATTGACTAAGAGATCCGTTAGCAACGTAACGCATACTATTACTATTCCATTAACATCTCATTTGACAGGTGTCGCACGTTCAGCTCTCTATTCCAATCTGTAAAACCATATCGCCTTTGACGTATTACGAGTATCGTATTTACGCGGACGGAGTCGCGGGTATGCTAGTTGTAAATTCCTTTTTAATTTTTGTTACTCTTAAATATGCTAACATTATAAATGAGGTATTTAATCTGTCTGTCTGTTACGGTTTCAAGGTTTAACCACTGAACCGATTTCGACGTAATTTTGTATGGAGATAGCCTGAAAAGGGACATAGGGTACTCTCAAGTCAAGCCATTTTTGACCCGTCAGCGTGGTTTTCCACCGGCGACGCGAGACGAGACGAGGCGGTGCGAGAATTTTTATTTGTATTAAAACATCCATTTCCACCGCGCGCGCGCGAGGACGCTGCGCGATTTTTCAATGCAAATTTCAATTCTCGTCCCGCCTTGTCTCGCCGGTGGAAAAGAACCTTAAGACTGCTAGTGCCATTTGTAAACTAATTGGCATTCGATGGCATGGCAAGTTTACCATTTTATAACAAGGCCACCCGCAATGTTGCCACGTGTCACAATCAATATTAATTGACTGGCCATCATGGATACGGTCACGCGGCAATGATTATTTATTGAACTTGATTTGGTAGTCCATAATGTAGGAAATTTGCATTATGATGCTGTTACGCAGTATTATAGTGCGCCCTGAGGTAATATTGCGACCGAATCATTTTAAATAAAATAAATATCAAGGGACGATCTCACACAAATTCACTTAGTCCCATACTAAGCTCTAGGCTTGTACTATGGGTACTAGACAACGTTATAGATACTTTATATAGAGAAATAAATACTTAAATACATAGAAAATATCCTCAGAAACAATACTCGTGTACATCACTCAAATATCTGCCCTTACCGGGATTTGAACCCAGGACCGCTAGCTTCGTAGGCAGGGTCACTACCAACTAAGGGACGCATTTACACCTCAGAGTGAGCAACATATTCTTGCATCTCACTCTTACGTATTGCACGGTCCCTTACGTTGGCCCATGATCCGCCAACGTGTAGAGGTGCCATTAGAAATATATCGAAATATCGAAATAAGCGATCGCGGCAAAAGTATGGTAGGTTGCGCGGAACTCCGCATAACCATGCCACACGTTACACGCCCACTTGACACTTCTACTGTTTTTTCTGTTCTGTGAGTAGATAGTTCCCAGGAGCATAGCAATAAACGACTTAAAAGCTAACTGTTGTAGAATTAAGTGAAATAATACTTAAGCAAGGGGGTAATCCATATTTTTTTCGAATGTCATTCCATCGAACCTTATTTTCTGAGGAAACCATGATGTTTTCTGGATATCTTAAACATTAATGATTTACTGTCATTAGGTTCAAACATGGTTCAAATGGAAAATCGTCCACTTGAAATTATACGTCAGTTCATAAAAATTACCATTTGAAATACAGCAAAAAGGAAAATTGTCCATCTTGAAAAACGTCTAAAATGGAATCATGTCCCATGGTAAAATTGTCCAATATGACATTGGACGAAAAAAATATGTCTATTTGTATTTACTTACACTCAGAAATATGACCAATTGTAAATACGTCCTACCTGAAATTTGTACAATTTACATTATATTATATGGTCTTAATTCATATTACACTACATTGACTTGTGCGTATTTCATTTTGGTCATAATTTATAATGGACAAAATTCCATTGGGACTTAATTAATTTACAACGAAAATAAATTTGGTTGTAAATACTTTTGAGCACAATTACATTTTGACTAAATTCACTTTGGACACTATTACTTTTGACCCATTTTCAGAATGGTTATTTCACGTGGACGATTTTCCATTTGTACCTAATGACAGTAAATCTGCATAATGATACGTTCGTTGAAATGTTTTTCGATAAAAATAATAGGTAAGTACCCAAACAAGGGATAGCGTTTCACTGTGTTTAAGCGCCATTATTTTTTTAATTAATTACAAAGGGTGTGAAACGTGAAACTTGCTACAATGTTATTGGTTAATTAAGCGTGTTGTCATAAAAAGTAATAGGTACGACGAAATAGCCATTTAAGTTGATTTACAAGCTCGTTAGAAGACTACAGAGGCATCTTGCAAAGTCACATTTTTCGACTCCCGACGCAGAAAGAGTGGTAAAATTAGTTGAAAGAGAGTAAGTAACTGTGTGTCTGTGTGTTTGTCTGGAGAATCGTATATTTCAAACACGACGTTAAAGTGACAAGGTACATAAATGATCACTTATTTATGCTGTTGACACTGTACAAGCCTAGAGCTTAGTTTGGGACTAGATCAATTGGTGTGGCATTGTCCCTGATATTTATTTATTTAACAAGGTAAACAGACTCCGAAGGCCATTAGACATTAACAACCTTAAGATTGCAATCTTACAATGACAATCTCAATACCTACCTACCATTTTTTTTTTTGCGTAATTGAAGGCGGTTTTTTGTTTTAAAAAAAAAACTTTTTACAGTTTTTAGTGATCATAATCAGCGTACCGTATCATTCTTCCATTCAAAATCATCGGTCATGATGTCAACTAACTTTGACAAAGTACTATCGCTTATCGAGCGTGCGGGATGACTGCACTAGACGTTGACCGGACATGTCATCATAAAATCAAAATGGAGACATTACCGGCCAAGTCAATTGTTAACTCATAATAACTAGAACTTGGCAGTTCTTTCTGAATCGATCTACACGTGGGTTAAGGAAGCGGCAAATATCAGCCAATTAAAATCATTAAGTCCAGCTTTGACGTTTCGATATTCTGATATATAATTAAGCGTTGATCTAGGGCATAGCCTTCCCTATTGTCTTACAAGTCGTGCTATTAAGTTTGGCAACGTCGCATTTCGGGATCTTGTGAACCAATTGTTATATGTAAATAATTAATAATCCTAGAATTGTGCAAATTTGTAAGAAAGTACCCAGAATTCTTCAAAAGACGTGAAGACCTACCAGTAGCGCGATCATTGCGCTTCAAGAATAATCTCCAACTTCCGCGTTCCCGTCTAAAATTAACATCTGATGGTCCTTTAATAATGTCCATAAAGATTTACAATAAATTACCTGAAAATATAAAAGAAGAAAAAAAGGAAAAAATATTTATTAATAAACTGAAAGAAGTGCTAGTAAACAAAGCATATTATACAATAAAAGAATATATGGAAGACGTATTACGATAATTAATAATGGTTAAATGACTCATAATATAGTAATTATTTATGCCTCCTCTCTCCTAGTGTTGCTGTGCCCTCCAGGGTTCATTTTGTTATCACTTATTTATTAGAATAAGGTGTACCATTATGAAAAAGCAATAAAGAATTGAATTGAATTGAATTGAATTGAATTGAATTGAATTGAATTGAATTGAATTGAATTGAATTAATTAAATAAAGGATAATTTATTGACTATTCTATATTTTGAGTTCTATTATTTGTTCACGTATTTATTCTTTTAGTAGGTTCCATCCTTGGTTTTTTTTTATAGTAGATGGAGGCAGACGACTAATCGGCTCACCTGATGGAAAGTGATCACCGTCGCCCATGGACACCTGAAACACCCGGGGGGTTAAAGGCGCACCGGCCTTAAAAGTGTAGGCTCATTTGAAGGTTGCCATGTTGTACCGGTCCGGAAATACCATTGCAGGCAATTGATTCCACAGTGCAGTCGTTCGTGGCAAGAAGTTTCAATGTAGGCAAGCCTTATGGTTTCAGTAGTTTATAAATGTCACTTGCATACATTACGTTATGTCATTTTTCGAGAATCACTAACGTTTCGCATTCTTATCGAGGCCTACTGGGACTGTTGTAGTTTGAGCGATAAATAACGAAGAGGAAAGGGGGAAGTTTGTTTCTATGTGCTATTTTTTATAGCATGGAGAAAGCAAACGACCTCACAGGCAGGCAGGGTTCTGTGATCTGTAAACATTTGAATTCTCAAGACTGCAATCCTAAGACCGCAAATGCGTTGCCAACCCTGAGGACTAAGATGGAATGCCTGTATGCTATTTATTTCAACGGTTGTCTTATCCACACACGGGAATACAACAATGCGAATACTGCTGATAGATACAACACTGAAAAGATAAGATGGTATCGATCCGTACGGACGTTGCAATGTCCTACCTGTCCGGTCTATGTATATAGACTTTGAATCAATAATTCTCAATAAATTTAGTCTCGATTAAAGGATTCTGATAAAAATATGCTACGTCATCAAGATTTTAACGTTTTGAACACCTGTCGTTATTTTAATTAGATAACGTAATAATAAAACATAATTAGCTCAGTCGACCTTCAACTTCAGAACGTGCCGTTTGCCACATAATCTTTTTTGAATTATGTAACGGAGGGCGCCCGCGATTTCGTATGCGTAGAATTAGTTCCCGCTACTACCCCTATTTCTTCCTGTTGGGGGTAAATTTTCGAAAAATACTTTCTTAGTGCACCCCTACACCTCCTAAGGAACCTACGTACCAAATTTGGAACCACAAGACCTATTATAAGTAAGTAGGTTAAAATTCACATCATTCACTAACTCGAAGTTCGCGCCGAATCCTCATTCATCATCATCATCATCATCATCATCATCATCATCATCAGCCTATATTAGTCCACTGCTGGACATAGGCCTCTCCCATTGCACGCCAACGAGCACGATTCGTGGGCACTCTCATCCAGCTCTTGCCAGCCACTTTGCGAAGATCGTCGCTCCACCTAGTCTGAGGGCGTCCAACACTACGTTTGCCGTTTCGCGGTCCTCATTCATTACACGCGAATGCTATCAGTAAGGACACTCCTTAAGATAATAATATCTTGATTAATATCATATTATTATGATTACATTGTAAGTTACAAGTGAAGTAAATGGCAGTCCCTCGGAATCCCTAATAACGTTTGTTCTAACGCTTCGTTTCTCCGAATGTTTGATTGTCCTAAACTGAAAATAAAATACATATACTTAAGGGATCCTTGACTGAGTACACGCACTGCGTTCAATATAGCTTTGTGATGGGTCCTTTTTGACCGACCTTTTGTTTATGAGACGATTTGAACCACCCTGTGCGTTCGTGAGCACTGTGAGACCTCATAGTGACGTTTATGAATACGGCTGTTAGTCAGACAACTTTTTAATCTTTTCAAAAATACCTGCGATTAGATTAGGTTAGGGTTGTATTGTAAACACAATAAAAAAAATTAGGCTGAAATGGCTTTAGAATAAGCGAAAGTTTAGAGAAGCGATGCATTAGGATTAGGGATTCCAATAAAAACCTCAAGTTAATGGCTGATTTACATCGGTCCAGCAAAAGCATGCAAGTAGAAGTACATTGACGAGTTGGTTTTCACGTTTGAGGCGAGAGCTATTGTAACGACGCAATGTACTTCCCCTGGCTTGCTTTTGCTGGATCAATGTAAATCAGCCATAATCTATTTATATATATAAAAGGCTAAAGTGACTGACTGATGTATCAACGCACAGCCGAAACTACTGTGCCTAGAAACTTGAAATTTGGTACAGGCATCGAAATATAATAAGTATGGAAGAGTAATCGACGCTCAAAATCTGCCCCACTGACTTAGTGCCGGCGGGGGTGGAGCTATTAATGAGTGCCGAACTGTCTATCAGTCGACTTTCTGACGTAGTGTCAAACAGTTGTTTACAATCACAAAAGAAAAAATCGATATTAATGATTACCGGATTTAAATGACGCTGCAACCATGCCAAGTTGCATTGTAAATTGGTGCAGGACCCACACAGATGCAAAACAAAGCGATATTTATTTTCATTAGTAAGTTATTGAATTTTTAATATTCCATACCAAAATGTCATGGCCGATGTTATGCAATATATCTTTGAAAAATGTGAATTACAAGCAACTACTTCGAATGAATAGGAAATTAAATTTTATGTCATCTTTACTATCGTTAGTTTATGTACATAATAAAAAAAACGAAATATGACCTTTTGTAAGTTTTCCAAAAAATGAAGAACGCCGTCTGGCTTGGGTGGATGCAGTTCGTCGCGAATTGCGAAACGAGAATTGGATGCATAGCAAACATTGCAGGATTTGCAGAATCCATTTTGATGAATCGGATTATTAGTTAATTTTTGTCATGTTTTTTCGGCAGCATCAAATAGGCTGTACCATTCAAAGCGATATATAGGTATTATACTGTCACGTATCTTTATGCCTATAAGAATAAAAAAGGGGTTGCAATATATTTGGCACTTTAGATGCTAAAGACTATTTGACGCTGACTACTCTTACAACATAATATCTTCTGATATACTATTTTACAACTTTATAATAGTGTAACATAAGTAAGTAAGTAGGTATGTTAAATGATTCAAGGGGAACAATCATTCAATCATATAAAAAAATATTAATAAAATTCGTTATTCAATTACTGTGTTGTTTTTGTATTAAACCATCCACGTCAAATGTTGAAAGACATGGCCGCGTTCAAATAACCCTTATGAAAAAAAATATTGACAAATGGAAATCTTGTGTCAGAGAGCTTGTAACCAATTGCAGATTTTTGTCTTTCAAACGGTATAAAACCTTACTGAAATTACTGTCTACTCAAACGTTATACCAGCATCTGACATAAATGACTTCATACCTTATCTCAATTAATATTTAGTTGATTATTGAAACCACTCGATACATAAGATCTTTTCATTTCAAAAAGTGGGCGTTTTGGAGCGGATTTGTCAGTCGTTTTTGTTAGACGTTACTCTTCCATACTTATTATATTTCGATGGGTACAGGGGTTCCTTGCATGATATAAATGAGCACTAAGAAAGGATTTTCCGAAAATCAACCCCCAACGGGAAGAAATGGGAAATGGGGGAGTAGCGGGAAACTAATTCTACGCGTACGAAGTCGCGGGCGTCCTCTAGTACGAGTATAAAGCACGTAAAAAGTCAACATGCCTATTTGGGGACCTGCGCAAATATCCCGCAAAATGCGCAGAACTACAGGATGTGCCCATAAACTATTCAATACTATTGTGTCAGTCGATCTATCCGAACTACGCACTAACCTAGTAGGTACTCATGTCCAAAAGTATTGTATCATAGCAATTGGATGAATCATCGTAATAAACCTCAACTGAAATGGTCAGTACACCTAATACAACACTTTTTTTTGAAAACGTAACATGTATTTTATATAATAATGATCATCAATATCATCATGCCTACGAAGCTAGCGGTCCTGGGTTCAAATCCCGGTAAGGGCAGATATTTGTGAGATGAGCGCGAATACTTGTTCCTGAGTCATGGATGTTTTCTGTGTATTTAAGTAATTTATATGTTTTTCTGTATAAGTATTTATATCGTTGTCTAGTTCCCATAGTACAAGCCTTGTGCTTAGTTTGGGACTAGGTCAATTGATGTGAAATTGTCCCCAGATATTTATATTTATTTTAATAAGGGATTTTTTCTTTTAGACCTTTATCCAAAGAAATTTATTTGTACTAAAAGCAATGCTACTATGAACACCATCCAATATGATCTTTTGGATTTAACGTGCGACAATGACACGTGAGGTGACAATTCGGTATACATTGCAAAGTTAACCAGTCCTACGTTAATAGGATTCATATATTCTGCGCAATGAATAATGAAATGTTCTTACATGTCATTATCAGGCAGGTGCCCGGTGTAGTGCCTTCTACTCACCATGAAAAAGTCAAGTTCACTTTTAGATATTTTTGATGGCGACTGTACCAACAGTACTTCTTCTCACAATTCTAAGCTATATATCCTGTTCATCGGAAACTTACAACAACATCGTGCCGCTGGAATGCGAGCAGCGGCACACAATTCGGACCGAGAGAATTAGGTCTCACATACCGTGGAAAGAACTGCGTAGGAACATATTTCAATCAGCAAGTATATTGTTATTTTATAGGAGGATGGACAAATCAGCCTAAAGTCGCCGTCAATAGAACTTTTGAACGATGTAAACAAATTAGTACTGTTTGACACATAACCTCAAAAATTCACCAAGCGTGTTTTTATTAAAAATAACGTATAATGAATAGTTATTTCACTTAAACTTAATATGAAAATAAAGATTTAGTACATAAATCATTGCAAAGACCTCACTTGATCTTTAAAAGTACGTGATTATAGAGTAGTCATGATGAATTGGTTCGTTTTGTTTTGTTTACATCTTTTGCAAGTTCTATTGATGGCGACTTTATGTGGCTAATAATAACAAGAGATATGTTAAGGGATAGGTTATTTTCAGGGGTCAAACTTTTTTAATGCGAGGAATTCAAAATGAAAAAAATCTCGATCACAGGGTTCTCTCATTGGGCACGTGTTTTGGTACAAATAATACATACCGACATGCATACATACATTAAATCACGCCTGTTTCCCAGAGGGGTAGGCAGAGACCACTTCTTCCCACCTGCTACGATCTTGACAAATCTCTTTCGCTTCTTCTACATTCATACATCGAGTCATGCACGCAGTATTTCTCCGATTTGATTCGAAAAAGTACGCGTAGGACGTCCCCTTCCGACCCTTTCGCTCAGTTTCGCTCTGTATATCTCTTTCGTCAATCTTCTTTCATCCATCCAAATAATAAATGGTGTATAATAAAAAGCGGTAGCTCAATAGCCATCAAAATACATAGTAGCAGCTTTTATTGTTCACCATTTATTACAAACGGCAAATTGAGTCAATATTTAGGGTTGCGTAAGTCAAAAGGAAAAAATACAGCTTTAAGGGACTGTAAACTTGAGTATTATGGTTTTAATTTCAACTCGACACCTCCACGCGTTTCCGAGAAGGATCTTGGTCAGACAGACAGACGGACAGACGGACAGCAAAGTGATCCTATGAGAGTTCCGTTTTCCTTTTGAGGTACGGAACCCCAAAAATGATAAATGCCTATTCGCAACATATTCCCTCTGTGGTACCAGGGTCAAATCTATCCCTTCCTCATTGCTAAGTATTTCCGAGTTGTGCAATTTGTTCCTCGTAACGCCACCATATTGAAGCATTTAGATATTCTACATAACTTCCTTTACGTCGCTTTCCGGGTAGAAATAAATCACAAGCGTTATTAAATAAAATCAGATAAATTATTAATAACCTTCTAAGCATGCATTGTAGTACCAAGCAACTAGAAAATTCTTAAATTGTAAAATTTTCCTGGGAAAATCTCAATACTGACTGTTAATAAAAAAAGTTGCAATAGGGTAGTGTCCTAAAAAAGTCAATATAGTCCGTCGTTTAAATTATCAAAAAATATTGAACTTATATATTATATGAATTATTTCTTTTGTCAATCAAACAAAAAATTACGAAGATAAAGTGCGTTGAAGTTTCGCGTGACGTCACGCCGTGGCACATTTGATACCACGTTGTGACGTCACGAGCCCCCACTCCCGAACTTTGATGCGCGTTATAATTGTAATTTTTTGTTGATTTGAAAAAGCAAAAAATACGTGTTCAATATTTTTTGATAGTATTACTGACGGACTAATTGGAATTTTTATTATTTTACCCAGAACACACCTCTATTGACAATAGGAACTTTTTTAAATAGTGTTTTGAAATAAAACATGCTTATAGAGATTTGTTTCAAAAGCATTTTTTTTTCTTACTGATAAAGTAAATAAATAAACTGCTAATGGTTACTGAGCTTAAAAACATGCTGCACCGACCCCAGATGATTGGGATAAGAGCAAGGAGATGATAATGATGATGATGATGATGATGATGATGATGATGATGATGATGATGATTGTTATTGAGCTTAAACGCTACATGGTCTTTTCTAGGTCACAGTAGTGCTAGACACACCCGTATTCACAAACGTCACTATGAGGTCTCACAGTGCTAACGAACGCACAGGGTGGTTCAAATCGTCTCATAAACAAAAGGTCGGTCAAAAAGGACCAATCACAAAGCTGTATTGAACGCAATGCGTTTACTCAGTGAAGGATCCCTTAAGTATTGTTTGTGAATACGGGTGTAAAAAACAACGCCAAAATGAAGCCATTCCGGCCCCGAATGCGGGCGTAACAATCACTGATAATCTTTTTTTTTTTCAGTAAATAGTATTCGAATCACATAATCATAACTTTTATCAGAAAACCTTATCAAAAAATACAACACAATACAATACAATACAAATAGTCAAATAAGTACTCTGTATTGAACACCAGAAAAACAAAACACGGAACAATACATTTGAACTATAAACATGTTGTCAATTAGATCCTGTGCAATGTTAACCGGTTATTCCGCATTTAAACCGATAGTCTACCGGTAACAGTTGCTGTAAAAGCTTTTGTTACATCATTATATCACCAAACTCAAGGTCGCGAGACCAATCAATTTAAAATGTCATACGCGGGCCCCTCCTGCCACCACTATCTAGTTACCGCCTGATCAAAATGGAAGCAACTTTGATGTAGCATAATAATATACCCGCTCTCCTACGGGAACTATGTCAAATATGGCGTGACTGTCATTCTATGAACGACGACGCAAATTGTTTTTAACCTTCTTAATTTGTTTTCCTATTTTAAGCAACTCTCTGGCCATTCGATATTCGGTTTTAAAAAGGTTTTAAATTTACCATTTTTTTTTAGAAAGTTTAGTTTTAGCCGATTTCTAATTTGCTAAAAAACATTTCAAAAACTGATTCATTTCACAAACATCATTATAAAATGGGTTTTTTCCGAAATTTTCAATAATTCAGGATCTTATAGGGTTAATATAGGGTTTTACAACAGGCCACCTAATTGTTAGTAGGCTGAGACTCTGAGGCTCATACAAAATTAAAGTCCCAAGACAGAAAATACATTGCCAACTCATCATCAGTTCTTTTAGCCTGACACCGGAACACAACAATGCAGACAGTGCTGCTTAGCGGCCGGTTAAAAAGTAAATATCCGTAATTTTGCTTAGCGTCCTTTAGACCTGACCCTTAAGGGGCCGGTCACAGACCTGCGAGCGGACGTCGCGTGATGCGTCTGTTTAACGTCACTGAGATTGGCAGTGACTGGGTCACTTAATAGACAATCAGCCGGTTAATAATGGCCATTACGTATGATTTACGGCACTAGAAGTTGCCTACTTTGTAGGCGGAGGTACCTTAACATAAATAAATATCAGGGGACTATCTCACACAAATGTTTTCCTATTTAGTTGTATTTGATTCTTGTGTGCTCAAAACACTTTAGAAACGAGAACACATTATGATGTTTCTCGCCGGACAGATACTTTTTATTGTTATTTTTGGCCGGCAGCATGAGCATGTCATGCTCACTTAAAGGTCTTTGCTTACGGCGGCGTCGTTGATCGGGTCGCCACCTTCCCGAACACATGGTTGAGCCGAACGCATGGGAGGCGATGGCTGAGATACGCGTCATACTCCTGTTTCCTATTTAGTTGTGTTAATTATCGTTCCCGACGTAGAGACCTCGTCATGTTGTTCTCCTAGTCATTATTTATAATTTCATTTTATTGACCTTACATTTGTAATGATTTCATTTGTGTTAGTTTTAAAAATAATTATTTATTACTTTATTATCTTGTAATGTTACTTTTAAGTATTATTGTATTTTATGATTGGAAAAAATTACCTTCTGCTGGAGGCTTGTCCGAGGCGCTAGTAGATTCACTCCATATTACCGACGTGTAAAAGAGCCCTTATGTGGCCAATTTACTGATTAAATAATTTGATTTTTTTTAACAAATGGACCTACCTAGTCCTACACTAAGCTCATTTTTTCATAGTAGGTAACGAATTTTCACATAGCAATTTTTCATAATTGTTAATATTATTAATCGCTTTTCTTCATGTTGCTGCTATTTTATATAATTATAATGAACATTTAATGTTCGGTGACTTTTACTATTTGCAATTTTTCCGTTCCCAATTTATCCCAGTCGCAATTTATCCCAATAGTAATTTCATCGTAATACGTAGGTAGGTTAGGTTCGTTTGTATATCAGGCCTGGAGAACCAAAATAATCCAGAAATAGGAGCTCCGCCAAGCGGAGCTCCGTCGACTCTGTCAAATTAGATTTTTGGAATGGGAAAAAAAGCGACTAATAAATTAATCTACTGGTAATTTTTGCGATGATAATAAACGCGAACATTAAATAACGCTATATGTAAAATGCTACATGAAGAAACGCGAATAAGAAAATCCGCTAGTATGAAAAATATGTTACTGTGAAAACGATCTATCTAGAAAAAAAAAATGTACATATAACTATAGTAATACTTAGCTAGATATATAGGTATCTCGATGGTTCAGTCAGACAATCCAGCATGATCTTAAACTGATTCTTGGGCGTGCGGTCATTGACCTTGCGCAAGCGCATCGATGCATTTTGACGACGTATTGTGCCGACAAAAACGAAGAAACTTCCGAATTCAAAATTTCTATCACTCTCTACAGGTGGTAGGACCTTAGGCCCTACTTTGAAAATTGAAGTTTGAAGATACGTTAGCTCCACTGTCACTCGTCATTCGAGACTAAATCGAGAAAAAGGGATGGAGCTACGTAACTTCGAACTTCGATTTTCAAAGTAGGGCCTCTTGTGCAGGGTCCGTCCGGATTGCTATCAACATCATATCTTTTAACCTACCGCCAAGCAGCAGTTTTCGCAATGTTGTGTTCTGGTGCCTATAAGACAACCGGTGAAGTTACTAGCATGGACACATTCCACTTAGTCTTCAGGGTTGGCAACACAATTGCTAACTTAACGTTGTTATCTTGATAATGCAAATGTGTCGGTCTCGCGCACGAAGGGTTCCGTACCATTATCTATACAGCTAATGCTGCAAAAATCACGTTTGTTGTATGGGATTTTTTTTTATTAATTAAATATTTATTTTCTTTTGTTTCTAGTATTTGTTGTTATAGCGGCAACAGAAATACATCTTCTGTGAAAAATTCAACATTGTAGCTATCACGGTTCATGAGATACAGCCTGGTGACAGACAGACGGACAAACGGACAGCGGAGTCTTAGTAATAGGGTCCTGTTTTTACCCTTTGGGTACGCAACCCTAAAAACTACCAAATTTTAAGGTTGCGAAAACTTAAACTTAAATTAATCAAATTCAAGGTCATAAACTTAGAGTAATAATAGGTACTAATAATAATTAGTTCATAGGAAGGTATAGTTAAAAAACTCAAGTAAAGCCCCTCTTGCATGTAATACTAAACTAATATGGAAGGCAAAGGCGAACGTTCCACGTTCAGATCGATTATCGATTGATCGACGTATTAAGAATGGGTCAGGTCAGGAGACTCTGAAGTGGCCTAAACCGATGCAAGTGTATGAAGAGACTTATGAGTGTGGAGGAAGCGAGGGAAGTTTGTCTGGATCGTAGCAAGTAGAAGGAAGTGGTCTCTGCCTACCACTATGGGAAAGAGGCATGATTGTATGTATGTATGTATGCGATATTGAGATTAGGACAATTTTTTTAAAAATAGCGTGTCGAACGGTCCATACAGATGTGTTACGACTACATGGAAGAGGGCTTTACTTAATTTTGTCCGTGGTGCCCTTAATGATTTGTTAGATGATGGAATCCGACGAGTATTATAGTTATAAAATAATGGGTAAGCCAATGGAGCTCATATTGATTAACATGCACGACTATTCGAAAAAAAAATCTTACGAACTATTGTAATTCTAAGGTTTTGCTGTATTATTAATTTCGATATTATTTTAATGAAATGTTGATTTCATCTTAAATTTTTAGATTTTCTAATAATCAATTACAAACAAGGTAATGCAGCCAGTGTCATGGACCATGCCGTGGACCTGCTAGAGGGAGTGTTCTTTTTATAGTGGTGATTAAGTATTATTTACATCTTTAATACCTATTTGAGTAGCATAGTTTTATTTTAATTTAAATAAGTTTTAACTTTTAACTGTAGTACCTATATTATGTAAAATAGTTTTTTTATGCATATAAAATTTATTTTAGTAAAAACTATTTAAACTAGATTATTAAAACGAAATAAAAAAATTACATACCTGCAAAATATCAGCCACAAATGGATGACGAAGTAATTTCTTCTCTTTCTACTTTATAGCGAAATACAGAAAATATTGTAAACTTTGAAAAACATTTATCATTTTTTCAAATTGTCAATCCAAACCACGTGCTCACACACACATTCACGCGTAAGCGAACTATTCAAATTTCTAATTTGGAACGCGTTCTGATTGGCCGCGATTCGAAAATAGTGACGCGCTTAACGGGAGCTGGTTATCGATGGTTTCCAACACGTGTTTCTTATTCGATAAAAGTCGTACACGTCTTTTATTCGCGAGTGCGCAAAGAGGAATGCCGTTCTATCTTGACATTATCAGTTAGGTCCGTGGAGCATTAAGGTGGTTATAATCAACGTTGCCGGTAGTGTTGGGAAGTGTCAAGCGACAACACTAGTCTTTTTTTACGTAAAAGTTTTATCATAAACGTTTTTACATTCTCATTTACCTGAAAAATATTGTTAGTGTAGTTTCTAAAAGTAAGAAAACTAAAGTAACTTAATTTTTGCGTTTATCATGTGCTAAAATAAATTATCTGCAAACCGTAAATGTATTTACTTTTTTGGTACCTACCTTATAGAAGATTTATCAATGCAAACGAAACGAAAAGTTATACTTTCCTATGCAAAAAATAAATACTTAATGTTACAATATATTCGTCTACGTCAGCATCAAAACAACAACGTCCAAATTCTTACATACTACGTCAGTCATTTTATTTCATTCACATTTCACGATAAAACAACAAACAAAATGATGACGCAAATAAAGGTCTGTAAACTTATGAAATACAGATTGTAAAATAAATAAATAATATCCACTAGCATTCACATTTGAACAAGAGCGCCAATGTCAATTGAATAAATAACTATGTCAATAATTTGACAGACGTCATCAGAACATTGAACTGAATTACAATCATACGATCATCATACGATATGGTAAATCAATTGTAAGCATTATAATTAGGATGATGACTCATGATAAACTTATGTACAGTCAATGACTTTAATCGTTATGCCACTATGGAACCCTGTCGCATAACGTTAATCATTAATTTTGGCGTAAGTAATTTTTTTAATGTGGTTTGACATGGGTTTGACACTTTCATTATGACAGGGTTCCATAGTGGCATAACAATTAAAGTCCTTGACTGTACTTCAGTAAGATGCGTTGAAAAACTGGAAATTACCATAAGAAAGTGAAAAATAAGAAAAAAAAATGATATCGACACTTCAAAGTATCCAAATATTTGGATTTTTCTTTTTGATGAAATAGTAAAATGAAATGTTACCATCAAAACTCTTGCCTTTAATTAAAGAAAATGAACTTATTGCGACTATGTAAGTACTTAAACACAGCTATCACGAACATAATTTCAAATTAGGTTCTTGTTTTAACCATACATTTTATACCTACAGTATTCACTCAATTGCAACGCCATAGTTGAGTAAGTATATCTATATTTGTTAGACTCTGACTCTTATTTCTGACTTTTGCAATACTCTGATTACAGTTCGTTCCAAATTTACATTTGATTCTTACAAAAACCCGGATTGAATGGCAGCATAAAAAAATATCGTCATACAGCCTATTAAATCTTTAGCTATGCGCTTAGGAAGTGTGTGCGTGAGTGTGTGCATAATGAAATACATGCGCTCTTTGCGTAGTATTTGTGGTGTGAAACTGACTACTAGAGTAAGGAATGAAAAAGTCAGAGAGAAATGTGGACTAAAATAAGATGTAGTGACTAAGATTGAAAAGGGCATGCTTCGATGATTCGGTCATTTGGAAAGGATGGATGAAAGAAGATGGAGGAAAGAGATATACAGAGCGAAAGTGAGTGGAAGGGTCGGAAGGGGCCGCCCTAGGCGTACTTTTTCGAATCAAATCGGAGAAATACTGGAAAAGGGACGAATTTTAAGTACCCGAAACCAACGTGCGTGCATGACTCGATGTATGAATTTGGAAGAAGCGAAAGAGATTCTGTGGTCTCTGCCTACCCCTCTGGGAAACAGGCGTGATTTAATATATGTATGAATGTATATAAAATTAATTATGGTGATATGGTCCGACTGAAATTGATCACCACTCAGCATTTAGTTGCCGCATATAGCTGTATCGAATTGAACTCCTTCTATAATATAATACAATTAAAAGTTAAAACTAAACTTATTTAAATTAAAATAAAAACTAAGCTACTCAAATATTAAAGACGTAAATAATAATCACCACTATAAAAAGAACACCCCCTCTAGCAGGTCCGCTCGCGGCATGGTCCCTATGACACTGGCTGCGTTACCTCTCTGGATAGCTAGCCCAATCCTTTGGGAGAGGTAAGCACCAGCTCTAGGATCTCCGGAGGTGTCTATGAGCCGGGATGACAGGGCCTTAATAAAGCTATATGTTTTTATTTCTATGGATTATATACCGCTGACGTGTAAATCCAATACACTGTATCTCAAAAAAAGCGATTTCGAGTAATTGGCACTTTTAAGTTTTTTTTAATTTTAACGTGTTTTAGACACATGTGGCAATTTAAACGGTAGTGTGAGGTATCATTAGATAGGTATTTTGACTGGCTATCTAGCCATCTAATTTTTTTTACATTACTGCTGCTAGTTTTAGAGCCTTGAACCAAAACGTGTATTGTCATAACTATGCGACAAGAATAGTGCGATGATTGTTACGGCAAAATACTGTATCTATGTTTACAGTGTATTGTGCAGTTAAATCAACATTAAAATACAACACAGGAACTAGATTTAGTCAGTATTTTTATTAAAAATGGTGGTTTTTAATATAGGTACTGCCATATTTACAATAGGTTATACATGAACAGAACAAATATAGTGCAGTCGGTGACAGTAAATTAGGTAAAATCTTTTCATCACGAATCATGATGTAGATAATTACTTGTCACTGACTTGTTAAAGACCTGTATTGTATCCCATAAAGGCTGAAAAGCTTGGCTTTTTTTGTTATTTTTGTGGCAGTCAACTTATTTTTTTCTCTTCTATACATAGAATAACTTATTATTATTATTTTTTACTTCATTCAAGTCTTAGAACTCAAGAGACCGGGTTAAAGCAGACCTGTTCGTTTCTTTCATCTATTTTTAGAGGCCTTTCTGAAAAACAAATCGTTACAAAAGATACCTCGACGTAAAACGTCTCATTTTTTAAAATACCCCATGAGTATGAGCTCGTGCTATTTCGTAAATTATAAGGATTTCCCAAATTATCAGTAGAACGCAATTATTTACCTATTAGATAAATAATAGGGTATTTGCCTGATTTTTTATTGGTATTTAAATTGAAGCTTTTTTACCTTCCGAATAGCCTAGTTTAGCCTAGTGTAGAATAGTTTTTTAAATATCTTTAAAAATACAAAACATATAAATGTTTAAAACTTGCTTTTAGACAGAGAGGAAAATACAGTTCTGACGTCATATTACTCAACCGCCATATGAATTACACGCAAGACATCGTTTTGTAAGAAAAAAATAGACAAAAAACTTTAAAAGGCTATAACTTTTTAATTTTATTACCAATTACAACTTTGATTTTGAATTATTTTATCATACTTCTATTTTGTACATTTAATAATACAATTAAAAGTTAAAACTAAAGTTATTTAAATTAAAATAAAACTAAGCTACTCAAATATTAAAGATGTAAATAATAATCACCACTATAAAAAGAACACCCCCTCTAGCAGGTCCGCTCGCGGCATGGTCCCTATGACACTGGCTTTGTTAGTCCAATCCTTTGGGAGAGGTAAGCACCAGCTCTAGGATCTCCGGAGGTGTCTATGAACCGGGATGACAGGGCCTTAATAAAGCTTTTCATATCAGCTGACCAAGGTCCCATGGTCTCCACTGCAAGCGCCACAAATTCATAATTATTTAATAATGATGAATATTTGCGGCGCTTGATGTTTTGGGCCTGATCAGCTGCTGCACCGGCCCTATTACGTGTTGACTGGACGTGGGAAAGGGCGAATGTGTCAACACACGTCGCGTCCCACACCACTGCCCTACCTAGTTTCCACGGCACCAATGTAGCTCCGTCAGGTCGCTTGCCGTCGTCTCTATGCAAACCTGCTGGTTCCAGGACAGCTGGTACAGAGGCAGTGGCAAGCTAACGACGGATCAGATCATTAATTGTGCCGTGGCGGTACAAACAGCCGGCACTTCTAAAGCATGAAAGGTCATGTTGTCCCAGCTCACTCACTTCCTTACCCGCACCTGCAAGTATGAGGTTCACAAATTCTAGCTCCAAGCCGCAAGCTTATTGCTATGTGCAAGCAGCTTGGGTCCAAGACTGTGCCTATATTGCGGGAAGGAAGAGCGTGGAGCCAGTGACCTGATTCGAATAATATGAAATTTAATATCAGGCAAATACCCTATTACAATAATAACAGGTAAGTGAATGATTGATTGATGGTAAATAACTTGATTTTTACAAATACGCAACCAAACAAAACAATAAAATAACACGGTGCGTAGCCACACTTGCCGCCGTCAATCGGCCCACTGAACAAGCGTGCGAACGTCCAGTAACAGGCGAGCTCTCGTCCTTCCCCTCGCACAGCGCTCGCCTTCTCAAGCCACCGGCCTTACATATTTGGTTTTACCTAACACTGTATCTCGGATAGACCTGAAAATGTTTCGTAAAAACACTGTATTTAAAATTGCAGTGTTTTGCCTATTTAGACCCTAATTTTTTTTAAATACAGTTTTTTTTATTTTCTTATATCTCAGTAACTATAACGAAATTTAAGTAAATTTTTCTACAGCTATATAGATTAAAGTACGAGGAGTCCATAGAACGTTGTTAAATCAAAACACTGTATCTTAAGTTACAGTGTATTGGATTTACACGGCAGACCGGTTTTAGCTAGTTTCAATTAGTTTTTAAACTGTTACAGTTACTTAATCACATTAAGAGGTCCCACAAGAGTGATATAAAAAATGGGCAGTATGTCTCAAATAAGAGTGTATATCATAGTTCCGACTTCGTACTCTCGGAATATCATGCTATCCAATATTCGTTGGCTCGACTGTTATTGTAGGTAATGAATATTCGCTAGATTGAAATACTTGTGGCCGAAATATGTACAATCGACAAAACGTAATCTAGAATTACATGGTTATGGTTATTAAAACTCAATTTCGATTTGACGATTTATCGTTTCTACGCTTTTCGTACCCAGCGAATATTCGATCCAGTAACAGTCGAGCCAATGAACATTCGTGTCTGAGATTTTCTATGGGATGACAATCGAAATCTCAATTTCGATTTGACGATTATTATTTTTTACGCTTTTCGACCCAGCGAATATTCGATCCAGTAACAGTCGATATTCCGAGAATACGTAGTCGAAACTATGATATACACTCCTCAAATAATCGACAAGAGGCGCATCACTATAGTGATAGTGACGTATGACGCGCCGTGGGTGTGTCTTTCATACGTGATTACTTGCACTTGAATGGATGTCACTGTTATCTGGTATACTGGTAGTGATAAGAAGCTGCCAGAGATATCGATTAACGGTCTGCTAGTAAAGCTCGTTTCGGGACGATTAAAATCGATTAAGCGAGGTCAAGTCGACTGAGACAGCATTAATTTGTATATTACCCGACTGCGGATAGGTAATGTTATTGAACACGGGTTTTATTTTACTCGGTAAAACCATATTGTTTTTGTCATTTTATCGTATTGTCAACGTTATGGTAGTGTTAATTGACAGTAATGGCGTCGATAAATCCGCCTTGGCGACGCAAGAGTGCTTAAATTTACACAAAAATTGCCAAACTGGCTAAATTATAAATTAGATTTATTGCCACTCCATATCTTCCTGTGGATGACGTAAGAGGCGTCTAAGGGAAAAAAGGCTTGTAGTACTGTTAGGCGATGGGCTTGCAATCTGTCATTAATACGCTGAAAAACATTTTAGCCTAAAATTGCGCAAAATGTTGTAACAGATTATCATTGGGTACTTCATATTTCACTAACAGATCCCGAGTCGCTGATCTAATCTGCGGACGGAGAGACGGACGGACCCATGTACTAACTATCGGTCAGGGTTCCTTGTTTAACTACGGAACCCTAAAAATAGTTACTAAAGAAACGATTTCGTCATTTACCTGACTCTTAGTACGGCCGATAGTATTTTCAAACTTAAAAGAAAAAAAAAAAGAAAATGGATGTCAAGTCACAACTTCTCGAGTCTCAAGTCATCAAAATTCCAAATATTTATTCAGTATATTGGCCACATGAGGGCTCTTTTACATGTCGGTAATATGGAGTGAATCTACTATTGCTTCGGACAAGACCATCATTGCGGAGAAGAAGCGCCGCAAGAAACTCCAGCAGGTCATTTTTTCCAATCATGATAATACAGTAATACTTAAAAGTAACATTACAAGGTAATAAAGTAATAAATAATTATTAAAAAAAAAACGAACACAAATAGATCATTACAAATGTAAGCTCACATCACAGAACACATTACAGCAGTAAGATTTCCGGTGACGGCGCAAATGAGTTTCTTTATCTGTATTATTAGAGATCCGCAAGCACTGAGAATGGGAACCTCACAAATAACCTACTATACTGGTGGAATTAATCAATGGGGCTTGGAGAGGAAGTATCTCAAATTCTCGAGATAGCTCAGGGGTATTATCAAACCGCGATTAGAATACACTTCGGAAGTACCGTTAGCACAAAAGTACAAATAAAGATTTTTTTTTTAAGAGTGGGAGGCAAACGAACAAGTAGGTTACCTGATGGGAAGTAATCGCCACCGCCCATAAACACCAACAGCTCAAGAAGAGTTGCCGGTGCGTTGCCGGCCAATAAGGGAAATGTAAGCTCTTTTCTTGAAGGCAGCCACGTCATAACTGGTGGGAAAATACAGCCGAAGGAAGCTCGTTCCACATTTTCACTGTACGAGGCAAAAAATGCCTAGTGAAACGCACGGTGGAAGAACGCCATTCATCAAGGTGATGTTGATGGAACCTGGCTTTACGACGAAATATAATTAATTATAAGTCAATCTATGATATCTTCATAGTTTAACTGCAGACACTAATACTTTGATAAAAGATTTACAAAGAATGCTTCATCATAATCATTCAGTACGTATAACAACTCTAGCTATTCTTGGTAAATGCTGTGTCATTTGTTTCATAGAAAAATATTAAAGTCACTAAAGTATTTGACAAATCAATGTCATTATTTTCTGCATAATTTTCATGTAACCGAATCGCAGTAAATGCGAAATTTTTTTTGTATAGTATACGATATGAATCGTGGTAAAGTATTAAACGGTCGGTGCCGAGAAATCATCTTCAATGTATTAACATATTATATTTTAATAATGAAAATGATTAAACGAAGGTCCTTTTGAAGTCTTTGATGGTCATTCTAAGTGTAAATGTATAATGATTTCTGAGGTAACTACTGCAAAGGATACTGAATAATAATCGCAAAGTTTTAAATCGTGTGGTGGCTGCGACGGGCTTTTGCAAAAAAACAGTAAAGACAATAAAAAAAAGAAGAGAATGTTGCCATAGAAAATTCTCGGAAACTGAGCACTCCTATCGACAAATATTAGGTCACCTGGGGGCCTAATATGGCTGCGTTTATCGCGTGACAAAATGTGGATATAACTGCCGTCACTTTCTGACACGTATAAGTACGAGAGAGACGGATGCTTTATCCACCTTTTTTCACGCGATAAACGTAACCATACCATAGTATTCCATACTAGGCCCGCAGGAGACGACTTTTTGGTGGTCACAAGTCTAACCTAACGTAACTTACGTTACCCATGCTTAACCTAAAAACAATAAGGTTTCAGCAGAAATGAAATTAGATGAAATGGTACATTCGGTCAAATGAAAAGAAGAAAGAAAAGAAATAGTTTTATGAGTTTCGGTCGTTATAGGGGATCCCAAAATCTATCGATCCGTGGCCAACCCTGAGGACTAAAATGGAATTCATGGAACGATCCTTAAATAGAGGATATTTTTTGAACTTATTATAATAATAACTAATAACTTATTACTTATTACTTATTTAACTTATTTATTTATTTATTTGCCCGTGTGGTGCCGGGTTTAGAATGTTGCCACTCCGTGTCTTCCCGTGGATGTCGTAAGAGACGACTAAGGGACTAAAGGCTGTGTAGTGCTGTTAGGCGATGGGTTTGCAACCTGTCACTAATACACTGGATAACATCTTAGCCTGGTTGTGCAAAATGTGGTCACAGAATTATCAACAAGTTTTTGGAGTTGTTGGTGAGTCTGTGGCTCTGCCTACCCCACTCTGGGAATGAAGGCGTGAGTTTATGTATGTATGTATGTAACTTATTATTATAATATATTATATTGAACTTAACCTTTACCTCAGACGGCTGCTCCTTGAATCACCGACAGTCATTTCACGAATGCGTTGTTTCATCGAATTTTCATTCATCGACAGCTAATTTCTGCTGAAACCTCATTGTTGTTAGGTTATCTTAAGCATGGTTTACGTTGGTTAGGTTATGTTAGACCTGTGACCATCAAAAAATTATAACTCCTGCACGAGGAAATGCCTATTCGATGAATTGTTGTTAATCTTAAGATAGGTTAGGTTAGGTTAGGTTAGGTTAGGTTAGGTTAGGTATTAAAAATCTACGGAACCATCAACTTTATTCTTTATTTACTCTCGTTTCATGATCCAAGTCATTTGAAACCGAGTGATTAGCACTAACTATGGGAAACCGATCACCAAGTACGTTGCTCTTTGTTTACGGAAAAAATAACCGAGTGCGAGTAAATGTCCCATACCGATAAATTCTTAAGGCGAAATGGCTCTTAACCCTTAAATTGGCAAGACATTAAAGTATAAAAAAACATTTATATAGTAGTTTGAGGTACTATACAATGACGTCAGAGTCGTTAAAAAAATATTTCAAAAAATCTAGTTTTTTCAGTTTTTTGGAAAATGCATGTACCACAATGCACTCTGCCAATTTACTGGTAGACATGAAACGTACACTGTAGTTAACGTTGCCAACACAGCAGTAAAATAAGATTCGGTTAAAATAATCAATTTATCATAAAACAACATTATATTAATGAAATTTATGAAAGCAATTTGGTTCCTTTAATATCACCTGTCATGTGACAGAGACACCAAAATGACTGTCGGAAATAAGTACTGCAATACTGCATTGATTGAATATTTTCAAGTGTGTCGTAGTTAGTCCTATACCATAGCTGAATAGTAAATAGTCTTTCTTTAAACAAAAACCTACTAAAAGTGTATAAAAGTTTGCTTATGAGTCAGATAAAAGGTCGCGAAAAGTTGGGTTTTTCTACAGAAGCCGACACGTCATTCGAACATGCATATAACAATGGTAGCAACAAGGTACCGGAGTCAAATTATTGTCAGAAAGATTTTGTCTTAAGTATTGGGGGAAAAAACAAGAATAGGATAAAGTTACATAAAAAAACAAACAAAAATCGCTATAAAATACCGCATAAAAACATGCATATTATAATTTTGTATATCAGAAAAGTTACTGAATATTTGGCAATGTACACTGTGGTTACCGTCAGTCGAATGCAGTATAATTGACAACGGTAATCACAGTGTACATAGTAACTTTTGAGTTTGTAAAGCTTTTTGTTTTGACATGTACATACAAGAAACTATTTGGTTACACTAGTTGGTCTTTGATAGTAAATATGAAAATACAACAAGCTATAGTTTCTTACAAAAATCTTGCCAAAACAGTTGGAAACCTATCCGAGGTGACAACAAGTGTTTCCTCGGCAATCTCGGTATAGAAGCTTTAGGTCCACATCTCGTTAGGACTAGGTAGCAAATACGACCAGATCGCTTTGCGAGTACATCTCGATCTGACTACATCGCTTTGTGCCTAGATCGCAATACAACCAGATCGCTTTGCGACTTCATCTCTAAAAGTCCGAGTTGTAAAATGACCACTTCTCTTGCGTTACTAGGTAGGTTAGGTTCGTTAGGTAACTTCAAATGCCCGAAGGGCAAATTGCCCAGGAATAGGAGCCCCGCCATGCGGGGCTCCTTCGACATTGCTAACACAGACATAACATGGAAAAACAATGTGGTCATTTAGCGACTCAGACTTATTGATATGTAGTCGCAAAGCGATTTAGTCGTATTGCGATCTAGGCACAAAGCGATGTAGTCAGACCGAGATGTAGTCACAAAGCGATCTGGTCGTATTAGCTACCTAGCCATATCGAGATGTAGACGGAAAGCTTCTATCCCTGTACACTGTGATGTACAGTGTCAATTTAAGGGTTACAACCAGGGCTTGATACCGGTATTCATTAAAATTGAAATATCTTCCTTAATTTGCATTATGTCCTTGATATTTTCGACTATAATTTAGGTAATAACACCATTCTGTTATATAAATTCATTAAAGTGCAAAAATATTCAATAATAAGCGAGATACCGAAATTGAATACCGGTATTTTTGTATGAAAATAATACCGGTATTCAAGCCCTGGTTACAACGTATTTTACAAAACTACGAGAGTAAAAAATGCAACGTCTTGATATTAATCATAAATGTTGATTCGTGAAGCTAAGCTCCTGTAATGATTAAATATTAATTATAAATGTCACGCAAAATGAACTCGCAAATGAAGGGTTCCGTACCATGTTTTGGAACCCAAAGATTAATCCTGCTAAAGAAAATCTTTGGTTCAGAAAAAGCCGTATTTGACCTTTTTATGTCGTGTAGAAATAAATAAATAAATATCAAGGGACGAACTCACACAAATTGACTTAGTCCCAAACTAAGCTCTAGGCTTGTACTACGGGAACTAGACAACGATATAAATACTTACATAGAGAAATAAATACTTAAATACATAGAAAACATCCAAGACTCCGAAACAAATACTTGCGCTAATCACACAAATATCTGCCCTTACCGGGATTTGAACCCAGGACCGCTAGCTTCGTAGGCAGTGTAACTACCAACTAGGTAACTTAAATGGTCATTTTGCAAAAAAGAATCCGGTTCCATTGTAACTGAATGTACTGTTAACTATTTTAACACTATTACCTTAATTTTATTACAAGACGGATATTTACTTGACTGTTTAGAATCTATGTATCTTTACCATTATAGCAAAATTAACATGTTTTGCTTACGTACATAATTATAGTCTAAAGGCTTCCACAGACTGACAAATTGTCTGCAGTCGCCTGTCAGGCCGTCTGTCAGACATTGTAAAACGTGTTAAGAAATGTATTATTTATTTACTTACTAAACTATTACTATTACAGTATAAGTACTGACCTTCATAAACGCACTATAAACCTAATTTAGCTAAAGTTTGCGTTGTCATAATAACAGATAAGGACAACGCATATTTTACTCATATTTTAGCTACCGTGCGTTTATGAATAAAACGCAGGTTTTGTCGACGAAGCCGCTTGGCTACAAGCTGCAGATACCTACTTCGCCGACGTGTGTACGACTGTGCAAGACAACTTAAGTTATAATTGCGATTTCGGCGACGCGCGACCCACTGTTTATAGTAGGAGATCCGAATAGGAGACGATTTGCACCGGTCTGCTTATTCGATCAAAAGTATTTTATATCAAATTTGATACGCTAAATAATATGTGGCGAATAGGTTGCCTGAAAAATTTCAGTCCAGTATATAATTTTAACTTTGGCTTAAAAAAATGCAATTGCTTGTTTAATAGACAAATTATATACCAATCGAAAGTATGAAGCGTATAGAACTTGCAAACGTTAGGTTGACTATTTTTTTCCCGTCAAAATATTGGATAGGCAGGTATAAACAGGTAAGTCAGTACTAATCATTTGCACCAAACCGAACGTTTGCATATTCTATAGGCTTCATACTTTCGATTAGTATGTAATTTGTCTATTAAACAAGCATTTGCAATTTTAAAAAAAGTTCATTTTTAATAAATAAAATAATGATATATGTACGGGACTGAAATTTTTCAGGCAACCTATTCGCCACATATTATTTAGCGTATCAAATTTGATATAAAATACTTTTGATCGAATAAGCAGCTCGGTGCAAATCTTCTCCTATTCGGATCTTAGACCATTAGTAAGAAATTGTAACAAGGTGGTTACAACCTTCTTTTTTTGATTTTGTTCCTGGCTACTCTTACGTTTCTTTTTGCAGACATTATAATACTCTATGGCCCGTATTAATAAACTCCTCTTGGCCGAGATGTCGGTCACAAGATATATCAAAGTAAACGTCAACCCATAGAACACTGTCATTATTGACGCATCCTGAGCCAAGCATCACAGTCGAGATAAGTTTATTAATACGGCCCTAAGATGGGTTCAGAAGCCGACGACTTGACGACAAAAATGGCGGCAAAACAAGTTTATATAGACAGACTAATAAAGTCCCTATTCTCATCTCGTTCGAAATCAATTGTTGTACAATATTGTAATGAAAAATATACCGAGTTGACGTTTCAATAATAATTGATACTAGAATTGGGCCTATTTAAATTGTGTTGGTTTTGCGGGATGTTCCAAATTTGAAACTCATTACTTTATAATATTTGATAACGTAATCACAATATTACGTTACAGCTGTCATTGATGTAACCTACTACCACAGGTAATGCTGGTCATTGCCAACGGGTTTTGAACGTATAATAGAGGACTTATGATATGTGTGTAGATAAAAGAAACACCGTCTACGCCACGGAATAGTAAAAACAGTGGAAGTGGCATGAGCTTCGCTTAGTATCCGACCTGTTGTCGCCAATACTCAAACTATCATAGATTTATTTCATGGATTTATTTCCTATTTTAGAAATATCGTAATATCGAAATAAGCGATCGCGGCAAAAGTATGGTAGGTTGCGCGGAACTCCGCATAACTATGCCACACGTTACACGCCCACTTGACACTTCTACTGTTTTTTCTGTTCTGTGCTCTACGCAAACGTAGTCGCGGTCATAGGCTAGTTATTGTATAAATGGAAAACTGTAATTTTCTTGATATTGTGTTTGCGACAGCGCATCCCTGCGGACCATATCTCGTAACGTGAAAATAAATGTAAGAATTCTCACTGTAAGCTGATACATTTTTTTATCATAGAGCTAAAAACACGGCGCGGTGATTGTGTCATATTTAGCGCCGTAGGTTGTGTAACCAGTAATGAACAAGGACCAATAATGGACACTTGATTCTTATGGCACACTTCTTTAGGGTCGTTTTTTCGAAGAAGCTGAAACAAGTGCCAAGATTTCGCAGTTTTTCGAGCACCATGTTACATTAGGGTGGTCCAAAAAACAAAAGTGTTCAATATTGTTTCTCCACAAGTTTCTTTTTAATTCAAAATACACGAAAATACGCTATACCAAGTTTTATTGCGATTGAATAAACTTAATTTACAGGTCGCCCATACTGTTCAAATTGTTTCATAAAAAAAATGTATGGAGCTTCACACACCTAATATATATACATCGAATGAGAAAGTCTTTGGACAGATCATGACATTGTATTCTGAGTTGCAGTAGTATGCAAAGAATATTCTACTTCTGTTTTGAATTTTTGCTAAGTTTACTAGATGTCGTTTTGTGTGAGACTGAGATCTTTTCGGCATAAACTAAACGCTTTGGGCGACCAGTAAATGACCACTGAACAAGTTTAAATTTGACACATAAGTAACTAATTTATCCTAAACAAAAATAAGCTTTGTGGAGGAATGATTTGATATACTTAATTTTTCTTCATACTATTTTGTACCACCCTAATGTTACATGCTACACAGGGATTTCAGGGTTGCAAAAATTCAAAATTCAAAATTCAAAATATTTATTCAGTAAATAGGCCACATGAGGGCTCTTTTACACGTCGGTAACATGAGTGAATCTACCAGCGCTTCGGACAAGACCATCATTGCGGAGAAGAACTTGGGTGTTAACTACTCTCAAGGGATCTAACAACATATAACAAAATCGTTACATGCGCGTTTCCGATGTAACGATTTTCGATGTCGTTATAGACTGGCCTATTAAAACAGAATTAATTTCATTTTACCTTGTGTTACTTGATTATCATTAAACATCATCATCATCATCATAAACTCACGCCTTCATTCCCAGAGTGGGGTAGGCAGAGCCACAGACTCACCAACAACTCCAAAAACTTGTTGATAACTCTGCGACCACATTTTGCACAACCAGGCTAAGATGTTATCCAGCGTATTAGTGACAGGTTGCAAACCCATCGCCTAACAGCACTACACAGCCTTTAGTCGTCTCTTACGACATCCACGGGAAGACATGGAGTGGCAACATTCTAAAACCGGCACCACACGGCGTATCATTAAACACAGATATAGAATTAGCTATCATTATAATAGAGATTAATCTAATAATAACTTTGATTAAACTTAATGAACATTAGTTAAGTAGCATTAATCATGAAGACGGCTTTATATCTAATGAAGGATAAGCTTTTGGATTGTGGCGTGGACCGAATGATCTAAAGAGACCACATTATGATGAAGTCGATAGTGTTCCGCAATCTGGATCTTAATAACCATAACGCCTTTGTGTCTGTTCTTACATTATAGATATACTTACTGTCGCACTCAGACACGTCCATTAAATCTAATGCTTGTTTACAAAACAATTGTTCGACTTTGAAGACGATTGCTATAGCGAGTGCGTTAGGCAATAAATAGGTCAGCCTGTGGGCTTAGCATGCGAGGCGAGGAGAATACGTCAAATCTCGTCAAACGCGATTTAGTGTCAAATATGTCTATTCCATATTCTAACGTAAGGGTAAACATTTAAGGTTTTAAATAAAAGTGTATTTTATGTGAATTGAGTCCTTTTATTACGAAGCATCTTAAAGTGTGACGTTATGTCATATTTTCTTATTTTCATATGAATGACGTAAAATATGACGGTAAATCTCACGTAGCATACTAAGCCCCCTGATAGGAATATTAATTCTTATCCTGGAAAATTTGATAGTTCATTAATAAAAAACTTCTAGGGGAACGGAAGCAAGTCAGTTACTGAAAATGAAGTAGAGATTTTATTTTGCACAAGTAAATAAATATAATACTCTTGAAGTTATAAATGCAAAAATACATCTCATGTTTTGTATCTGTTACTTTTTACTAATCTGTGAACTCTGTCTTTGTCACTGTCTGTGTTCGCGTTTGATTTGATAAAATCCTTTTTGTATTTTAACTAAGATGTCTCCAAGTTTAAAGTTAATTATTAAATAATAGTATTTCATCAAATACACTAGAATCCGTGGGGTCCTAGCGCTCAAAGCCTCTTCAAGGTTTCGAAGAGGCTCATTGACGTCACGGGAGACCGAAGAGCTGGCAGTTTTCTCGCTCAACGCATAAGTTTAACTATCCAGCGAGGAAATGCTACCAGCATCTTCGCGACAATGCCGCACTGCCCTTTTTTAGACATAGCTTTTTAGTTTTAAAATATAATTAAGTTTTAAAAATGTAATTTTAGTTTTGTAATTATAGTATTAACTTGAATAAGTATTGTTAAGTATGTCCCTAAATAAATTATTTACCTTATTTATTCATAAGATTTGTATGAAAAAAAAATTACACCCGTGTGGCGCCGGGCTCGGACAGATACACTAGAAAACAACTTTTTGTAACCTTACTTTGCAATCGTATTTAAAATTAGGTTTCAAAACAGGATACCTAAAAAATACACCGTATATAAATGTTTTTTTTTGTATAATTTAGTCCGATTTCTAGACGGCTGGATGCATTATGAATGTGCTATTTGAATTTCATGTGATACTAGGAATTACTTTAGTGACAGATGTTGAAGATGTTTTTATTTATTTACGATCAGAGTCAAATTGCATTAAAAAAAAAAGGTCAAGATCCAGCTGAACTCCAGCACCGAGGGTTCTAACGTAATTCAATCTCCTTCGACTAAAATTAATGCTTTATTTTTTTGATTAGTAGCTAAAAAAAAACGTGTGCGTCTCGGGACGCCCGACAGAAGTGATAACATAAACTAATCTAAGTTGAACTATTTAATATTGAAATTGTTTAACTTGGTGATAGTTTTAGGTTATATGCTCACTGTCAACAGTATTTATGCTTAGAAATGCACGGTGACGTCAGCAGGTAAGATCAAATACCGTTTACCATTTTCGTCCATACCTCGTAACTTAAGATTTGCCTGGCGGCTGAGAGGTAAGTCTATGACGCTAAAGTGCCGCGGTTCAAATCCGATTGCAGCATCTTTTTGTATTTTAAAAATTAGTACTACCGCTGCCGTATGCGTGAGAGAAAGGGAAGCCAGACAGTCGTCATTAATGGTTTACCCTCCGTAAAGAAGTTATCACTTCAAAATGCGATTATTATATTTGGAAAAAATGGGCAACGGAAACGGAACAACGGAAATTCGGGCTTTCACAGGCAGACAACATGCAGACAACCGGGCACGCGAGTTATCCTATAAAGGCTCCATGTTAAGATCGGACGTATGGACCTTAAAAAAGCTTGACTAACTCTCTACTCTCGCTTTTTATAGTTCAGACACACAATAAGTAATAGCACGTAATAGACAAGTAGTTAAGCTTTTGCCTACGCCTTCGCTGAAACATCGATTTCAAAAACTAGATATGGTCGTGCGCACAAAAATGTGAATTATGTTTGGCCAAGCAACAATATTCGCCATCTCTCTGCTTTTTTACAAACCACGTCGCAGTACCTACTCGTATGGTTCTTAAATTACGTCATATCGACGACCGTAATCTAACTTTGCCTAACGGACAAATGGTTAGGTAGGTACTTTTAAGAAAATCGAGAAAACTGTTTTTTTTAAGCCCTAAAGGTGTGGTCACCCTACATTTAACATAAATTTCATACGTCACTCGATGTTATCAATTTAATTTAAACAGTCGTAGGGTAACCGCATTAGGCCAAAAAGTTGGGATGAAGTAAAACTTAGAAAAAAAATACTTTTAATCCATTTAGCAGCATACGTGAGGGGTTATTAGGGAAGATGTGTGTAAAACATTGATTTTGTGTTACCAATTTTTAAGTCACCCGGTATAGGATTCTAGTACATATAGGGTGACGGCACCAATGATGGACACTTTTAGCTGACAGGCACCAGTAATGGACACTTCACTCTTAATTCAAATTTCATACGGTCCTAAATTGATTGTTGCAAAACAAATGAATAACCCTTCTTCAGTACAATAAGAATCAAGTGTCCATTATTGGTCCTTGTCTATTACTGGTTCGATCACCCTAGTATATTTTCCAAGAAGCGAATCAATCGCCCATTTGAACCCCCTCCGCCAACCAATTAGCTATAACCCCCCCTAATCACCCCCCGTTGACACGGCACCTACCAGCGCGCGGCCCAGCGGGCACCTATTACCCGCAAATTGACCAAAATACGAGAATTACTTACAATTAAGAAATGACGGCGTTTTTAATGACGTAGTCCATATCGGGATGTTATTTCTTAGGGCTGTATTAAGCTCGTATTACGAGACTGGGTAGTAATTCTCTCAAAAGCAAAGGTGAGCGAATGCAGGAGTGAATGTCCAAAAAGCGAGTTTAAGTAGTCCCGTCAGAGCGAGCAAAACACATTTTAGCGCGTGCATTCTCAATTAGGCAGCCTTATACGTTCGAAAAGCCATGCTGCCAAATTGAATACACGCGCTGAAATGTGTTTTGTTCGCTTTGACTGGACACTTAAACTCGCCGCTTGGACATTCACTCCTGCGTTCGCTCACCTTTGCTTTTGAAAGAATCACTACCCTGATCGAAGCCACACATGATGCCACGCCCACACAAAAATGAAAAGGGATGGTTTTTTGTACTTCCATGCGAACAACAAAGATGGAGATACATAGTTTGCACACCTTTATTGCAGCGTCAAACTCAAATAATTACTGTTTATTTTAAAACCACAACATTTTATTTAAGTATAAAACTAGCTTCTGCCCGCAAATTCGTCTGCGTGGACTTCAGAATTTGATCTTACCAGGATGAATCATATAAGTTCGTCCTATCCGAACTGAGAACGAAATGTAGCGCTGTATAGGAAAAATAGCTTAACCACCCAGTGACTTTGTTTGACCACACCAAGGCAACACTTCGATACAGAGTTTTAAATCAGAGCTAGCGTCATCTAGTTCGTATACGGAGAACTAAAAGTGTATTTCTTTAGTAACTTTTGTGTTCGCACACATCAATGAATACAAACTGAAATGATTACAGGATGACAAACGTAAACAGAAATAAAAACACACTACCCACTTATGGCTAGATGAGATTTCACCTTTTTAATTTTGTTACTTGTCCATAGAAAGTGGCGCCACCTTGTGAGCAAATTCACAGCGATTAATTTGATTTTCCGTAGGAGTGAGTTGATTTTTCGGATTAAAAACTATCCTGTCCTATTCCAGGACCTAAGCTATATTAGCGGCCTTTACACGTAAAGTTAATATTTAATATTTTAACAATTTGTGTTATATTTTCTCGCATTGTTGGAGAAAAGCACTAAAGCCTCGACCGGGAAGGGCGGTTGCTGGACTCGTATATAGCGCGGCCTCGACTGCGTCTCGGCCACGCTACCTCTACTCGTCCCGCAACGGCCTATTTCCCGGTCTATGCAGTAATGTACTATTTTTTATTTTTTATGTAAACATGGCGGCTGTGTTTATAAACAGGCTAAATAGGTGGTTTTTTTTTAATATACTAAGCCGTGTATCCAACGCGTTGTTTAAATAAATGCACCAGTAGGAGCGCAGAGGTAATTAGGAGGCTAGCACGGTGCGGTGCAGGCGGGCGGGCGGCCGGCGCGCCCGACACAGCGCGGATGACTGTAGGTTAGGTAGATAAATACTTCTAATGTTTATGCACTCTTAATTTTAATGAATTATAATGTTTGAAAAAAGCACTATACATACCTCGCCGTGAACAGGGGTTGCCAGCCTCGTACTATCCGGCCTCGCTTCGCTGCGGCCGTCTATATGAACTCGGCCGGCAACCCCCTACTTCCCGGCCTCTGTAGTAATAAAAGTCTCTGAGTTAGGCCGCGGACGGACATACAGACGGACATGGCGAAATAATAAGGGTTCCTTATTGACTACGGGACTGTAGTAAATAAAATATTCATTACTTCTCAATAGTGACAAATATCTTGCTCAGCATTCAAATGGTCTCAACGCATCTTCGATCTTTTGCAAATCGAAAACGCATAATGCGATGTCATTTGTCTGTCTCATCCTACATCACATCCCACATCTTTATTTCATCAGTCGTGGGTAATAGATTTGGAACCATTACAAAATTCATACAATCGTGAAAAACGAGAAAAACACAAGCTATGTCAGCTGTATATTTTTAGGGGTCCGTACCCGAAGTATGCCTACGGGACCCTATTAAGTACTAAATGTTCTCAGTGTCCATATTTATTGCCGATATAACAATAAATAAGCCATATACTAATATTATAAATGCGAAAGTAACGCTGTATGACTGTCTGCCTGACGCTTTCACGGCTCACACACACACACACACACACACACACATTAAACTTTTTTTTTAAACTACATGATTCATGATAAAATTTAATGAAAAACCGGTAATGTACATACCAGTAGGACTCGTGCGCCGAGGGTTTCGTACCGAATCAGTGCGAGCCCAACTCACACTTGATCACTTTTTTTAGTATTTGTTGTTTTTAATCTTATCAAATTTGACGATTGTATAAATTACATAAAATAAAAATAAAAATACGTTGAACAAAAAAACGTTTCTTTTATGGGGACCCCTACATTATTTCACTTTCTTTATTTTTTGTACGTGTTACTAAATTCGCTGTAATAACGCATATTCTGGAAAAAAACTCTCTTTCTATTACGGAGAATGTAGAAATGAGGCTGGTGTGTATACGTGTGCATGTCTTCATTCCCTTTCAAAACATATTTCTACGAAGATAAAATATATCAACAGAAGAATCTTGTTTTATTTAATCATATAAACTACAATTCTGTTACCCCATGTCTTCCCGTAGATGTCGTAAGAGGCGACTAAGGGAATAAAGGACTCGCAACCTGTCACGAATAGGAACATCTTAGCCTTATTGTGCAGAATGTGTTAACAGAATTATTAACAAATTTTTAGAGTTGTTGGTAATTCTGTAGCTCTGCCTACCTCACTTTGGAAATGACGACGTGAGTTTATGTATGTACGTATCTACATTTATTAACACTCACAAAAATTTACAATAATACATATAATACAAAATGAAGCCTAATTCAAGTTATAGGTTTTTGCGCAGTTCAACAGAACAATTAAATAATGGTTATGCAGAAGCAAGTTCAAAGCATTCTAGCTGTACCCTTATGTCTCTTTCAACTGCATTTTAAGCAAGGGTCCATTCCACCGACACCATAAAGTGTCCAGTTTGTTTATAAATCAAGTAACAGGGCGCTGAAAGCATTAAATAACGCGATAATACCGCGGAACCGGCTTTCTCCCCGTCCGTCTGCATTTTCCAGATTATTCCTTAATTTATTGTCAAAGGAAAGCGGGAATTATGCGAATTAGGTCGAGCAATACGTGTATTGTGTAACTCCATAAAAAAGAGAGAGGACCAGCCTTTTCAATGTAAATGCTCATTATTAGCGCACCGTATCCAAACTACGGAACCCTATAGTATCGGCATGTCCATCCTGTCTGTAGTAAAAATTGGTCATGGGTGAGTTGGGCTCGCATTGATTCGATTCGAAACCTAAATAAAATTGGAAATAAATATTATCTGCTGTGCAGCAGTGTACCCTTGGTGCGCGAGTACAACTCGCACTTGATCAGTTTTTAATAAAATCCCCTAGACGAGATGCTAACATCGTTAAACAGTTTTTTGGATTGATTTCAACGATTGGTAGCTTGCGTCAATGCTATATATTTTTGATAATGATAAAGTTAACACAATTCTTGCTTTCTAGCAATACATGATGGCTTGACCATGACTGAGGAATTCGATCTTGAGATTTAGTAGAAAAAAATATTTTAAAAAGAACATTTTTACATGCCAAAATAAACTCCAGGCTTGTACCGGGTACTAGACAACGATATAAACACTTATATACAGAAATACATATTTTAAATAAATAAAAATCATCCAAGACTCACGAACAAATACTCACGTTCATCACACAAATATCTACCGGGAATTTAACCTGGGACCGCTAGCTTCGTAGGCAATATATTTTTGTTATAATTGTAAAATAAATAGTTTTAATTTTATTCATGAAAGATGACGACAATTGCCCAGTCCACCCTGATCTCCGAAATTACTTAGCCTAAAATTTTGAAAAAATACTAAATATATTTCATTTCTTGTAGATTACACAAAAACCTATAACAATTCGATCAAAAAAAAACTTTAAAAAATTACGTATGTACGGATCCCTCTCCACGTGAATTCAACTCGCACTTGGCCGGTTTTTATTATTAAATTTTATCGAAATCAGTTTAGCAATTTACTGTAAAAATGCGTTTCCATACCGCCTGTCTCGCAAGATAAAAATCTATCAGTGCTTTCTAAAAGATCACTGCTGAGAATAAGAGCCGAAAAAAGTACACATTCTTTAAAGATCTATGTGTCATAATTTTGGTTACAGATCCCTAAAAATGACTAACACCCGTAATCACAAACAATACTTAAGGGATCCTTCACTGAGTAAACGCACTGCGTTCAATGCAGCTTTGTAAATGGCCCTTTTTGACGGACCTTTTGGTTATGAGACGATTTGAACCACCCTGTGCGTTAGTGAGCACTGTGAGACCTCATAGTGACGTTTGTGAATACGGGTGTCACTTCCGACATCCTCCAGTGTACTGGAGATCTGGGAAATAGTCTCAATTCATTCGTCTGTTAAATTAAAACGAGAAAAACTTTGCAAAAAAAAAACTAAGATTTTCCATTTGACTTAAATCGAGGTCAGTCGGTCTCACTTCATGGAATACTTTGAATGCAAAATATTTTTCCTTACAGGAAAACTGGAAGCCGGGAACAGGTCAACTAGGGTTAAGGAATAAGATAAAATCAGTGATTCAGTGAATTCCATTGCATGAGTTCAATGTGGGTTTTTCTGGGGCACACTATATAGCCACGATAATGTCTTAAATAAAACGGTTGGTCTAAGATCCGAATAGGAGACGATTTGCACCGGGCTGTTTATTTGATGAAAAGTATTTTATATCTAATTTAATACGCTAAATAATATGAGGCGAATAGGTAGGCTGAAAAATTTCATTACCTGGTAAGGTAACAACATACCTACTCATCTCCATTACTCATATAAAAAAAGGAAAAAAAAGAAAAAAAATGTTTATTCAGTAAGTAGGCCGCACGGGCACTTTTACACGTCAATAATCTACCAGCGCTTCGCAAGAGACTACTGCTGAGAAGAAACGCCGCAAGAAACTCAACAGTCAGTCGTTTTTTAAACATTGCTTATGAAATTACACAATTATAAAACTTAACCAAGCATTATCAAAAAAAAGCTAACTTAAATAATAATAATATAAATATCATGCGTAGTTCAGCAGGAAAATATGTCAATATTTAGAATTTTCACAAGAACTCATAAATAGTAATAATACATACATACATACATTAAATCACGCCTGTTTCCCAGAGGGGTAGGCAGAGACCACTTCTTTTCACCTGCTACGATCTTGACAAATCTCTTTCGCTTCTTCCACATTCATACATCGAGTCATGCACGCACGTCGGTTTCGGGTTCTTATATTTTGGCCCTTTTCCAGTATTTTTCCGATTTGATAGAATGCGAATATTAATAATAATAAAAAATATACATAAGCATATTTACCTATGACGGTGCAAGACAACCACAAAAGTTTCGATACATTCTCCTACAGAAACCGTGACCCCTAGACAATACTTATAGCATGTTTACATATTTTTATGACTAAGTTATTATTAAGTTATTTAGGTAGGTACTTAGGCGTGTAGTAAATAAAGAGAGAAGATTTGTATTTTGGTTATTTACCAATAAACTCGAAAAGTTTTCTTTCACCTGTATAATAATAATGTAACCTAGCTAAAAACCAATGTTCTTAGCTAGGTTTAGACACAATAAGGTTTACAAAACTTTATTTTTTTTATTTTCTATTGTTTCCCCCGAAAACGACCCTTATTTAAAAAAAAAACACTTTCCCTCTTTTTTATTTGGGTCAACAATTTTACATTGTATGTACCAAACTTCAAGTCAATCGATCCAGTAGTTTCGGAGCAATTTGGCTGCGGCAGACGGACAGACAGACAGACGCACGAGTGATCCTATAAGGGTTCCGTTTTTTCATTTTTTGTACGGAACCCTAATAAACACGACATCTAGTGCTCGGGATCACATTTCTGCCCATTTCACAAATATATGTTTCTACCAGGAACGAACCTGACACCGCTGCGCTCGCGCCGTAGGCGGTAACTATTAAAAAGACTAATTGCGTCGTCATTGTAATATGTATGTTTTGTTACGAATATGATTTCACAGGAAATTTCCCGTGTTAGGCTGCGGCTCCACTGAGGCGGAGACGAGCGGAGCGGAGCGGAGCTGTGCCAATATTAACCAATAGAAGGCGCATGTGGTCACGTCGAGCGCGCCTTGCGCACGTTAGTTTAGATTCTATTGGTTAATATTGGCACAGCTCCGCTCCACTCCGCGCATCTGCGCCTCAGTGGAGCCGCAGCCTAAGTAAGTACGTTTGAATCATCCGTATCCATTTTTTATGGAGTAGAGAAGGCAAACGAGCACAAAAGGCAACTGATGTACAGACTACAATCGTAAGAATTTTATCTGAAGACTGCAAAACTGCAATCTAAATTAATATTGATGACACAATTAGCCTAGTTGGTAGTGCCCTACCCTGCCTACGAAGCTAGCGGTCCTGGGTTTAAATCCCAGCAGATATTTGTGTGATGAGCGCGAGTATTTGAAAGAGCACTTTTTATCCCGGAATATTGGACAGTTCCCGAGGTAATAGCGATGAAAGACTTTTACGGGACAGGGTTGCGGGACACAACTAGTTATACATCAATACATTATTCACCTGTATTCACAAACGTCACTATGAGGTCTCACAGTGCTCACGAACGCACAGGGCGGTTCAAATCGTCTCATAAACAAAAGGTCGGTCAAAAAAGACCAATCTCAAAGCTGTATTGAACGCAGTGCGTTTACTCAGTGAAGGATCCCTTAAGTATTGTTTGTGAATACGGGTGTTAGTGGTGGTGACCTTGTGCATGGTCCATCGGGATCGCTACCACCTTCTTATTCTTGAGCCAAGCAGCATGTATTCGCATTCTTGTGTTCCGGTGTGGGAATAAGACAACCGATGAAAACACTAGTATTCCATCTTAGTCATCAGGGTCGGCAATAGTACATTTGCAGGCTGCATTTTTTATTTTTAAGTCTTCTGATAGGTACCAACTTTATATGGATCTTACCTATATTTCACTTATACCATCAGGGGCCTATTGCATAACAAAGTACAAGCCCATACCATTAGTAAAAATCCATAGAAAACCACTAATACTATAAGCTTGTACCTACTTTATTATGCAATCCGCCCCTGGTGGCCTGTTTTAGATAGCGTTTATTTCGGGTATTGACCCACATAAAACTAAAAAAAAAAATTACAACACAAGAAATTACATTACATTACATTATTACATTGCCATAAATTTGTTGCAAGCATGCTAATGCCGCATTATGGTCCATTTGCATGCATCATATACCGCCCTTAGCATGCTATTGTCTGTATTTCTAACCCGGTCCATGAAGGACGCATGCCGTTTTCGTATGACAGCGTAAAAGTCCACCCTGTTCTCGGCGAACATGCCCGACGCGCTGCACCGCCACGGCAAATTTATAAAACTAGAAATTACAATTTACAGGTTACAAGTTTCCATTTGACACAACCTCGACCAATGACGACGAGCCATTTGAGCAGTGTTTCCAGTTTAGACCTGTAAAATTGTAGCTTGTAGCTTTATAAAACGTGCCAGGTGGCCTTCTCCATATCATTTCTTTTCTGTTAAAAACCAGCAGACAACTGATCACTTATTTTACTCGAAATGTTATTTTAGTGTAAGTACCTATGTAGAAAAAGAAGAAAAGGTCAAAAATTGTGTTCTTTCAAATATAACATAACATAACATAAACTCACGCCTTCATTCCCATAGTGCGGTAGGCAGAGCCACAGACTCACCAACAACTCCAAAAACTTGTTGATAATTCTGTGACCACATTTTGCACAAACCAGGCTAAGATGTTATCCAGTGTATTAGTGACAGGTTGCAAACCCCTCGCCTAACAGCACTACACAGCCTTTAGTCCCTTAGTCGTCTCTTACGACATCCACGGGAAGACATGGAGTGGCAACATTCTAAACCCGGCACCATTGTTACTAATCTATTTTAGTTTTTCAAAGAGTAAAGGAACAATGAGGAAATTGGAGCCTATAATATTTGACTGAGGCTTTGTAGCCGAGATTTGTATTATTTGAACAAGAAATACGATATTTTACCTGTACGAGTACTCTATTCCTGGCTTGTACATACGTCAATCTATTACGTGGACCTTTTGTCTTTGTAATATTAGATTATCAACATTCTTACTCCCGAATAGTTATTTTTTGTTACATTGGTATGAGTGAGTATGTTGGATCCTTTTCATCCCTAACACCCGTATTCACAAACAATACTTAAGGGATCCTTCACTGAGTAAACGCACTGCGTTCAATACAGCTTTGTTATTGGTCCTTTTTAACCGACCTTTTGTTTCTGAACCACCCTGTGCGTTCGTGAGCTCTGTGAGACCTCATTTTAATTATTCTTAAAAACTAACCAAACCTAACCTAACGTAATCTACACAATACGTTTATTAAATTTTGCAATGTCAGCCTAAAAGGGTGTTATGACAATCGATTAGAGAGTAGATAGGCCCAAGTTAAGTATTAATGACATAGGTTAGGTTAAATCAGATTAGAGACTACCAAAAAAAACCTCATGCGCCGAGAAATGCATTTTGATGAAATGACATTTTGGCGAAATTATGCGTTCGTTGAAAGGTGTTTAAATAAAATAAAATAAAATAAAAAACCCTGTAGTTTGGTAGATTAGATATTTTGGAATATATTGCGATAGGTGTCCTGACTTTTTACCAAATCATCATTTGACAAACTACATCATTTTACAAACTTTCATTTCGCAATAATGTAATTGTGCTTAAACCATTACGAAATTACATAATTACTATATGGGCTTGTTAAATAAGTTAGGTTCGGTCAGATTAATGACCACTAAAAATAAAAAAATATGTGGCGGGAAGTACGTCTTTGCGAATTGAAAGTTTGTAAAATGATATACATAGTTTGTCAAATGATGATTTGATAAAACATTAGTGAACCATTGCGATGCAATACATTTCCAAAAAATATCGAAATAATGTAGGGATGATTTAGATCCATAGACATTTTTGCTGCATGTCATCAAATTAACTCGAAGATTAAAAAAGCTCAGGATGAAAGAGTCGTCACTCCTCAAGTCTCTATAATTTCCCAACTTTAAAAACTCCTCTGAAACAATTTAAACTATAACAAAAGCTTTCAAAAGCACACCACTGCCCACGTGTTTCAAAAGCTCGCATAAACTTAATTTAAATGCCGGGCAGCTTTCACGGCTTTAGAATTTCCGCTGAGCCATGAAACTTTTCAAATTCTTTTTGCGGTGAAAGTTTTATTTAGACGCATTTTTAAATAGGCTGTAAGGTTACTGTGAAGGCCTCTTCCAACGATTGCCATTTATCTCGGTTTTCGGCTATCTGTCGCCATTTTGGTCCGATTGGGAAGACGACATAAAAAAATTGCTTATTTTTTTGATGTCGTCATCCCAGCGTGCGTTAAACATTTTTTTTTGGACTTTTTGTATTGGGTAATAAAAGGCTTCTTTTTTTTATATTTATTTTTAAGGTTACTGTAAGAAACCAGTGAAAGATTGGATGCGTGGCAATAAAAACGGGTAAATAAAAGTCGAATTTGCGCGCTGAGGGTTCCTGAATAAATGGTTTTTAGGGTTTTGAAGTCAAACTAGGAACCCTTATAGCCATGTCCGTCTGTATGTCTGTCCGCGGTTTAACTCGAGATTGGTACAGTCACCAGCAATAATAATATTATCCAACATTGGGCGCAAAAATATCTGACACACTCTTATACCCCCTAGTAATAAAGACGTGTCAGATATTTTTGCGCCCAATGTTGGGTAATATTATTATTGTTGGGCTGTGGCATAGTTACGAGTATACATTTAAAGTGTAATTTTCCCTAGAGTCCTCCCCCCCCTCTACAGACAAACACACACACACATAGCTGTCAAACTTATAACACCCCTCTTTTTGCGTCGGGGGTTAAAGATCATCTAAGGCACCAAATAGCTTTAAATAGAAAATTTGTTTATATTTTTTGGTTTTTAATATACGTATTAACGGCGACGGAACCCTTCCCTGAGCATGATCCGACATGCTAGTCTTGCGCGGGTATTTTTAGGGTTCCGTACGTCAAAAGGAAAAAACGGAACCCTTATAGGATCACTTTTTTCTCCGTCTGTCCGTCTGTCTGTCTGTCTGTCAAGACCCTTTATCACGGGAACGCGTGGAGGTATCGAGTTGAAATTAAAACCATATATATACTGCGGTCTACAGTCCCTTGAAGCTGTGAAAAAATAAAACTTCTACATTAACGTAAAAAAAAATACCGCCGTTTATGCCGCAAAATACTTGTATTTCGACACTTTCGAGGGAATCAAAATGTAATCCCGTTGACCTAGAACTACGAAATTTGGCAAGTAACTTCAAATCGTCAAATTTTACGAGTAGTTAAGTAAAATTATGCTAAAAGTTGGTATAAAGAATGAACGGCACCCAGTCTTGAGAGCAACTGCCTGTGGGTCTCAGACAGAGCCCATTTACCATCTGTGGGCTTAACATGCGAGGCGAGGAGAATACGTCAAACCTCGTCAAACGCGATTTAGTGTCAAATATGTCTATTCCATATTCTAACGTAGTAAGGGTAAACATTCAAGGTTTTAAATAAAAGTGTATTTTGTGTGAATTGAGTCCTTTTATTACTAAGCATCTTAAAGTGTGACGTTATATCAAATTTTCTTATTTTCATATGAATGACGTAAAATATGACAGTAAATCTCGCGTAGCATACTAAGCCCCCTGGTGATCTGTGTGCTGGTTTGCCTTCTCTTGTTTACTAGACAGTAATGGCGCCCGACTTAAAAACTATACGATAACACGTTAAACGCAATATGGTTTTGGCCAGTAGAATAGAACCCGAGGTTTGCCTCCTTCTGCATAGCTTCCTATTTCAGTCTCATGGCTTTTTAACAATAGTATTGCTTGAAGTTATTTCGGGAATTATTGTTTCGGAATATCCGACACGTGCCGTGTTAGGCTTGTGGGAAAGGGATAGAGGAGTATGTGTTGTTATATTTTAACAACTCGCTAATGAGCTTGTCAATTAATTGCTAATCAGCGAGCTGAAAGATGGTGAATGAGTTTCTCAAACATGCTCAGAAAGGATGGCTTTTCTTTTGAAAAATGAAGACGGAAAGAGCCTTATTTTCTTAGGCATAAAACAATTGATTGACACCCGTATTCACAAACGTCACTATGAGGTCACAGTGCTCACGAATTCACAGGGTGGTTCAAATCGTCTCATAAACAAAAGGTCGATCAAAAAGGACCAATCACAAAGTTGTATTGAACGCAGTGCGTTTACTCAGTGAACGATACCTTAATATGCCTTAAGTATTGTTTGTGAATACGGATGTTAGTAAATGAAAAGGCCTTTAGGTAGCCTGCAGTGGTCGATGTTTCTCAAACATGCTCAGAAAGGATGGCTTTTCTTTTGAAAAATGAAGACGGAAAGAGCCTTATTTTCTTAGGCGTAAAACAATTGATTGACACTCGTATTCACAAACGTCACTATGAGGTCTCACAGTGCTCACGAATGCACAGGGTGGTTCAAATCGTCTAATAACAAAAGGTCGATCAAAAAGGACCAATCACAAAGCTGTATTGAACGCAGTGCGTTTACTCAGTGAAGGATCCCTTAATATGCCTTAAGTATTGGTTGTGAATACGGATGTTAGTAAATGAAAAGGCCTTTAGGTGCCCTGTAGTGGTTGATGTGGGCTCAAATGACGAATGATGATGAAAACAATGCACTCCTGTTCGCTGTGATATTTAATTCAAAAACGCTGTAAACGCATATAAAATGGAATATAAATATATATATATGTATGCCCAAGGCTGACACGGGGATTGCCTAGCTCGGATTTTAGCAGACCTCGCAAAGGCTCGACCCGCCAAACACCTCGTCAGGCAATACTTTCCGGGCCTGGGCAATAATGTAGGCCTACTATTTTTGGCCTGGGCGAATCGGACATTATAACCGCTGTCATTGTCGTCAATATTATTGACAAAATAATGATAACAAGCAGCAACTTTCAATGTAAAATGACTAAGAACTGGGCCTCTATAGGGAATATGCGTTATTTTACAGCTTCAAACACGTGAGAAAAAACATTTTTTGAATAACTATAAAAATAACCAAGATATAAGCCAACAAAGATTTGTACCTATCACTTTCTAGCTAAACTGAATTTTACGTGGAATTTATATGACCGAACTGAACAATGACGTCACCGGTGCATGCACTTCGGATCTCTCTGTCTAATTAGCAGTTTAAAATGCTTTTATCATCCGTATTTTTTGACCGATTTTAATTTTAATTTCACTTTTGGTGATATCTTTTACGGATTTTTTATGTTTTGTTGACAAATTAGATTTAAAATCCATGCCTATTCCCAATTCTTAGCGGTAAAAAAACCATATCGTCTTGGATTTTTATGGTATTGTTCGGTCGCCATTACTGTCAAATACCTACCTAAAGAGCTACCGTAACTTTGACAATACGATAACAGAGGGGCTAGACACTGGTAGATCACGTGACTTTTCGTATCTCGTCATCTACAAGTGACGCGATTGGTTTAAAAACGTAACGAATAGAAACGCTAGCTAGCGTAATACACCTTAGGGGCTAGACAAGATGCATTACGCTAACCAGCGTTTCTATTCGCTTCTTTTGTAAACCAATCGCGTCACTGGTAGATCACGTGACTTTTCGTATCACGTCATCTACAAGTGACGCGATTAGTTTAAAAACGTAACGAATAGAAACGCTAGCTAGCGAAATGCACCTTGTCTAGCCCCTCTTGTCTAGCCCCTCATGTCAAAAACGATGTGGTTTTTACCACCTAGAAGCCCAGTAGCCCTCGACAAGATACATATCGCTAAACGAAACGATTTCAGAAAAACGCTAGACGCAACCGCAGCTTTCGTTGATCCTATCGATAACAATATCATTCGCCGAATGCATCTTGCCTAGGCATTGATCTCATCTATATAATTAAAAATGAATCGCCAAAATGTATGTGATCGCATAACTTCCGAAAGACTGGACCAATTTGGCTGATTTCTTTTTTGTTGTGTTCGTCATTGTCAGGACAAGGTTTGTATGACAGAAAATAATTGAAAAATCCACCGGGATAGTCAGAAATTTGCAGCGGGGCGAAGCCGCTGGCGGGCCGCTAGTTGTAAATGAATTTATCAACTTGAAAACTTTTTTCTTCTTCTTCATTTTGGCGCTATTGCTTGCACTATGATCCCAAAACGTAAGAGTCTATTTATTATAAAGATTTATCTGCTAGATGATTCCACTTATCCAAATTGCAATACTCAATCTATTCCTTATCTACAGATTAAGTTAAACGTAAGTCGAAACGATTTTTAATCATCTATATGTATAAAAGGCAAACCTGACTGACTTATATATCAACGCACAGCCGAAACTACTGTAGCTAGAAACTTGAAATTTGGTACAGGGGTTCCTTTCATGATGTAAGTGAGCACTAAGAAAGGATTTTCCGAAAATCGACCCCCAACGGGAAGAAATGGGGGGAGTAGCGGGAAACTAATTCCACGCGTACGAAGTCGCGGGCATCCTCTAGTATCATCATATGTATTATACTGTCTACGTATGACACAATTCGAAAATTTCCTTAAGCTTATACTTTTATTGATCTTAATTCGAAATAAATTTGCTCGTGTGTGTGACATCATCCGTTTAACATTAGATACATGCGCTCCTCCACACTAGGTGATTCCTTTTTATGTTTAATGCCTAGTACATTAGTGGCATCTAGTAGTAAAATTGTGTTTTTTTTTTGTCTGTGGGTCTCAGATGACAATTGTCATCTTCGGGAAAATTCGTTTTTAATTAATACTTTAATTTATACCTGGTAGGGATACATAATAAATGCAAATGGAATAGATTTGGCTAACGAGCTCACTGGCCAAATAACAAAAATACTATCCTTAAGTTCTCATCGAGCCGAATATTGATTGATTTTGTTACTTGTTTGTCTTTTTAACCCCCGACGCAAAAAAGAGGGGTGTTATAAGTTTGACGTGTAAGTGTGTGTGTGTGTGTGTGTGTGTCTGTCTGTGGCACCGTAGCTCTTAAACGGATGAACCGATATGGATGCGTTTTTTTTATTTGAAAGCAGGTTTTCTAGCGGTGGTTGTTAGACATTTTATATCGAAATCGGTTCAGCCGTTTTTGAAGTATTGAACTTTGAAATGTCAGTGTCGGGGGTTTTCCAACTTTTTGTTGGTTAGGTTATTGTTTTGTTTACTTTGGTTGTATGTGTGTGCTATGTATGTGTGTGTGTGTGTGTGTGTGTGTGTGTGTGGTTCCAAAAAAGACCAGCGCTGGCTTTAACGCCGGCATAACGCTGAGTTGGAACCATTTCGTGACAGTATTTTGGTGCGTTTTGTTTGTCTGTTTGACACGAAGAAATGTTTTTTCGTTCTTCTTTCTTTCTTTCTCATCCTAAAATCATATTATTTACAAATATTGCTCGTTTAACAGTACAATTTATAAATATAATATACAAAAACAACGTATCACATAATAATATTCTGAGACAGATACGCATGGTAACCGGCGCCTATAAAAGGGAAATCCAGAACAAGATAATTATTATCAGTGTTCGGGGAAAACTTACATTAAGTACAGCCATGAAACTATTAATATCCTTATACCAAATCCGAGACTCTGATATAGAGTTAAATTGAACACTAATCTGCCAATAATATTGTTATTTTTCAAATACATTCTTATTTTTCTTGGTTGCAAGTTCTCCTTTTATGGTCAGCTTTACAAGTATTGTTAAAGTTTTGCACCGTTTTCCCCGATCACTGAGTATTATACAATTTAACAGTAGTATGTAGACATTTCTATCTTATATTGACAGTTCATGCGTGAGTAGGTAAACCAGAATTAGTCACCGGATTTTTGCCCTCGTAAATTAAATAAGTACAGTTAATATTTATTTATTAACCCCTTAACTAATAAACGTTAATTAACGGTGGTATAGCTATACAATGTTTTGTCTTTATCTGTCACTGTGACATTTGGATTTGACAGATAAGGACAAAACATTGTATAGCTATACCACCGTTAATTAACGTTTATTAGTAAGGGGGTAAGTAGGTATAAAACACGATTTACAAAATGTTAATGTAATTCTTTGTTAAGAAAGTGGTCGGAGCAACTGAAATTGTATGTCCACTTTGGTAAAATAAAACTACAATTCTTACAAAATTGTAAATGTTATATTAGGAACATAGTTGTAAAAAAACACCTTATTAGCAAATTTTACATTAATACTTTATACATAACTACAGTGTTATTTATGCTGTTGAATGGCTTTCATGGATTCCAATGGTAATCATTTACTATTTATTTTTAGTATTACGGTTGTGTAATAATAATAATAGTGTTAAGCTTAGTTTTTAGGGTTTCATACCTCCAAATGGTTCGTGTAATGTTACAAGGTGCTGCTCGCCAGTTCTATTAGCTTGAACTTGGCTTGACACGTTGCCACGTGTCTAGATACTTACGCGGCGGTGCGAGTCCGACTGGCACTTGACTGGTTTTCAGTACTTATTTGTGTTTTTCTTCAGAATTTTGATAAAATTTGACGCTTATATATTCACTGTTTTAACTATAAAACAAAAATAAAAATATTCCTAATCATGCTGTGTTCACATCTAGTAGAGCGTACACCATATTGCACAAATGTATAATGTAACGTTCTGCTTTGTGAGAGTATAGAATAAACACGTGGATAATCATTAACCTGCTGAGCGGGGCACATAGAACGTTCCGAAAAAGCTCAATAAAGGTTTGTAAAATTAGCTTTTTCGGAACAACTTAAGTGCCCTCTATCACGCAGATCATGGTTTATCTACTAATTACCTACGACCTTGTATAAAACCAAGTTTTATTGACGTATGACGCCCTGAGAGGATGGCCACTAAAACTCCTTTAGTAGCTACAAGCTTGAAAGAGTTATTTTAAGAGTTAAGTGACTATAATGTTTGTGATTCTGTACCTTGAGTGTAAGTTGCTGTTCACGCGGCAAAACGTCTCGGACGCGAAAGTGACCATGTTACTCATACGAGAAACGCAAACGCGATCGAGACGTTTTTGTGTATGTGAAAATACACTAGAGGCTCTGTACGATTTATATATACTACTTGTAGTATTCCTGGGCATTTACTAAATCGATATCGCATTCGATAAATCAATGAATCAAGCGACACATCTCTTTTATCTCGAAAATTCATAGAAATGATTATCTTGTACGGATATATTATTAATGCTGCAAACACGTGCACGATCAGTATACGCAATTCAGCGAATTTTTGCAAGTTGCTTACGTCAAGTGTCATGTTGTCCGTTGGGTTGTATTGTAAACCGTAAAGCTGGTGGACTTACGACAACTTTTACTACTTACGCCGTTATGAATTAACCGCTTGTTTTGCGTGTGATTAAATTGCCAAATTTCAAGTATGTAAGCGTCTTTGTTTCCTTGATTAAGATGACAGTGTGACCTCGTTTCATGAAACTAGGTATTGTTGGATTGTTACTAACGCCGCGAGTGTATTGGGATCCTTTAATCTAAAAAACCGGAGAAGGCGAGTCGGACTCGCCCACCGAGGGTACCGCACATGACACGGTTAACTCAATTCAAAATTTGTACCGCCGTTTGCATAAAGACCCTGTTTTTTTTGTGATTTTATTAAGGTTTCTAGACTTTTCCGTATATTTGTAGTATAGTCCCGGAAGATTGGGTCAAGGCTGTTATCGTCCCTCTGTATAAAGGAAAGGGGTCACAGTAAGACTGCAAAAACTACCGCGGTATCAGCCTCCTTAGTGTTGTCGGCAAAGTATATGGGAAGATTTTAATTGAAAGGGTATTGAATGTTACGAATGACAAAATCTGGGATGTACAAGCGGGATTTCGAAAGGGAATGGGATGTACGGATCAGGTCTTTTCACTACGGTCTATCACAGAAAAGTTCTTGGCTGTCAACCAAAAGGTTTTCTGTGCTTTTGTAGACCTGGAAAAGGCCTATGATAGGGTAGATAGAAAGGAGTTGTGGAAGGTGCTGTCTATGTATGGAGTGAGCAGCAATCTGGTGCAGGCTTTGAAGTCCCTTTATGAGGGCTCCAGAGCCTGTGTCAGGATCAATGGGGCATACTCGGCCTGGTTTAATATCTCCAGAGGTGTTAGACAGGGCTGTGTTGCCTCACCATGGCTGTTCAATCTATTCATGGACAGCTGTATGCGAGATTTGAAAGATTGTGATAAGGGTTTGCGTATGCAAGAGTTGCTAATCAAATGCCTCTTATATGCCGATGATCAAGTTATACTTGCTCCATCGGTACTTGAGTTGCAGGAGATGGTGACAATGATGAATGAGGGATTTAAGCAAAAGGGGATGAAAGTAAATGTTGCCAAGACCAAGGTTATGGTGATAGAGAAGGACGAGGAAATGACTGAGTGCGTGATAAATATAAATGGTGTATTAGTAGAGCAAGTAAGTGGATTTGTGTACCTGGGAAGTATGTTTACAAGAGATGGTAAGTGTGAGAAGGATGTCGAAAGGAGGGTGAATGCGGGGAATCAAATAAATGGGGCACTGTACTCATTTGTGGGCAGAAGGGGTATTTCACAAAAAGCCAGACTGGCTGTTCACAATGGAGTGCTGGCCCCTACTCTGATGTATGGTAGTGAAGGTTGGGTGTGGCAAGATAAGCATGAAAGTCGTATAAATGCAGTTGAAATGCGCTCTTTGCGTAGTATGTGTGGTGTGAAACTGACTGATAGAGTAAGGAATGAAAAAGTCAGAGAGAAATGTGGTCTAAAAGAAGATGTAGTGACTAAGATTGAAAAGGGCATGCTTCGATGGTTCGGTCATTTGGAAAGGATGGATGAAAGAAGATTGACGAAAGAGATATACAGAGCGAAAGTGAGTGGAAGGGTCGGAAGGGGCCGCCCTAGGCGTACTTTTTCGAATCAAATCGGAGAAATACTGGAAAAGGGCCGAATTTTAAGTACCCGAAACCGACGTGCGTGCATGACTCGATGTATGAATGTGGAAGAAGCGAAAGAGATCTGTCAAGATCGTAGCAGGTGGAAAGAAGTGGTCTCTGCCTACCCCTCTGGGAAACAGGCGTGATTTAATGTATGTATGTATGTATGTAAGACGGTATTACTTGCCAAATTTCATAGTTCTAGGTCAACGGAAAACGGAAAAATTGAGAGTGGCGAAATATACGTTTTTTGCGGCATAAACGGCCGTATCTTTTTTTTACGTTAACATAGAAGTTTGATTTTTTCACAGCTTCAAGGGACTGTAGACTTGAGTATATGGTTTAAATTTCAACTCGATACCTTTACGCGTTCACGAGATAATAGGTCTTGACAGACAGACGGATGGACAGACGGACAATAAAGTGATCCTATAAGGGTTCCGTTTTTTCCTTTTGAGGCACGGAACCCTAAAAATGATAATTTGACGGATTTCAAGTAAAAAAAGTGATTGGTTTCTGAAAAAATATTTGTTGAGCCTAGGTAATCGTGTGATATATAAAATTAAAGGGTAAAAACAATTAAAAAAATATATGAAATAGGTATAGTTAATGAACACGGAAAGATTCACGAAAATATAATAAATAAATGCAGCAGGGCTTGTAAAGGTTACTTTTCTGGACATATTAATAAAGGAATGGGTAATACTTTTTAAAAGATCTTATCTCTTTTCTATAAAAAAAAAACTGGCGTTTGATAAACACTCTTGCAACATATTCTAACTTATTACACGATAAAAATAATAACGCTATAAAAAAAAAAACTTCAGACTTGAAAACTGATCCATAGCTATTTTGTTAATATAACATTTTTACTTAATAACTAATTCTAAGCCTAACCTGCTCAAGCTGTTTCAGCGTGAGGTAGTTACAAACTTACACACAAACTTTCGCACTTGTATATCAGTGTGATAATATTTTAACATTAATTCTACATTCTTCTCAAAACGAATAATCTACTGTGTACTAAGATTCACAAAACGAGGTGTCAATGAACATTATTGTCGAGTAAATTTCGATATCTTATCTTTTGTCACCCACATTCCTTTACCAAAATCGAGGGACAAAAAACTTTTGGTCCGCACGTGTTTCCCCGACACGAAGTGATTACCGCCCAAAAAACGATGCTATTTCAATATTAACCTTATAGTCCTCGTTATAAAGCCTTGTGCATGTTTTAAAGAAGGATTTGTTATTTTTGTAAAAAAAAACAAGTCGTCACCTGTCTGTTCCTAGTAGTTTAAATCAGCATTTTTTGACTGCTTCAGAACAAAAATAAATGATTACTCATTTTACTGTCACAGCTCCTCTGACATTGCTACTGCTCGGACGTTTCTCTGAATTTTAATGCTTAATTTTATTACATTTTTACATTTTAAGTGTGTTCAATACAGGTGAGTCAGTTGAATAAATTTGATTGAAATAGTAATAATAATATGACGAAATCATGATGCAATAAGTTTACCAGATTGTATGATTTAATGATTCATTCTACACTATAATTTCCGGTACATCGACATTATTATAAATCTATCGTTTAACTAGTATAACGCATTGATTTTTAAAAGCTCAATCATTTCAAATATGTAATTTTGCACTCAATAAATTACATAAATTTACGCTCACCAAAAAAAAAGTATGACAAGTAAACATTTTCTCAAGAAAAACCGCCTAGTGTGGAACGCGCTTGAGTCGTATATAAGGGTGGGAACTCACAAAAAGCACGTATTCTGTCCCAAACTAGGAGACAAGCAACATCTAGTGTCTTGATGTGTCACAGTTTAACCGAGTGAAATTAAAGGTGGTGATATTAGAAGGTAAGTTCAATTAATTGTTTTTTTTTGTGTTTTTATATTAAGGGATCCTTTTCATTATTATTGGGTGCTAACTCCTGCACTCAGAGACGTCATTTAATTTAATGCTTGATTAAAGTTGTTGCTGTCACTTTCTTTGCTACAGCAATAGAATAAGACAACACGTGACTAAACGAGCATTAAATTTAATTGACGTCTCTGAGCGCGGCAGTAAGTAATTTAGGTAGATTTTTTTATTTGAAAACTCGGTATAACATCAAGTCAATTTTTTCTCGTAATATTATTATATTTATCCTGTTTTTTTTATATAGCGGTTTTTTTTTAACGAAAGCTGATATATAAAAATTCAATATGGCTTTTACTTTTTTTCTTTTGAGGTTTCTACAACTAGCTAAGTATAAAAATATTTCTTATTTATTTTATATTCTGTTTTTATGTGAGTGATCCGTTCGTAAACTTAGAAAATGTTTAAATGTTAATTTCAAATCTTCGTTAAAAATAAAATAAAATACGATTACTTAATAAAATAAAAGTACTTAAAAAAAAACTACAAATTTAAGTGAGTAAAAAAAGTTTTGTCATTTTCTTTAACGTAATTTTCCTTATTAGATTAGGTACCTTATAACCTTAATTATATATTGAAATATTTAAGAAGAAAATATGTGTTTGTATATTTTTGTTTTAACTTCTTGATCATAGTTACATTTTGTGGTACAATACAGCACAGGGTGTTACGTAATTATATAATGGATAATCAGTGACCTGCAGATAGGGGAAAATAAGACAGTTCTGAAAAAACCAACATTAGGTTCAGTAAAATACCAAATCTGATAACACAAGAAAAAAGCAAAATTAAAATAAAACATCAGTACAACGACTCCAAATTGAATCAGAGTCTAAATATTTCTAAACCATTGGCACATTTATTAAGCCTAATTTTACTTCTTCAGAACTTCAGAACAGTACAAAAGTGTCGCTATCTGCTGATCAACGATTAACTACCGGACTCGTTAAAGCCCGATTAAATTATGACGGTTTTTTTAAACACCATTGCGAATTTAAGTCTACTATTTTATCTTTTGTTATGGTAACGAACCAAAAATTGAAAAATTCAATCTAAATACGAGCGCGTCGACGAGCTGTCCTAGTTGGTAGTGACCCTGCCTACGAAGCTAGCGGTCTTGGGTTCAAATCCTGGTAAGGGCCGATATTTGTGTGATGAGCGCGAATATTTGTTTCTGAGTCATGGATGTTTTCTATGTATTTAAGTACTTATATATTTCTCTATATACGTATTTATATCGTTGTCTAGTACCCATAGTACAAGCCTAGAGCTTAGTTTGGGACTGGGTTAATTGGTGTGACATTGTGTCCTGATATTTATTTTATTTATTTATTTATATTAAATTATTTTGTTGTCCGTCTGTCTGTTTTTCCGTGTTTCTATCAAAACCCCTTTTCTCTGAAACGTTTCTGCATCTGGTGTAGAAATTTATAAGTTTGTAATACGGAATAGCCATAAACTTATTCTATGGAAATAAAATCGCGAGGAAACGCTATGGTAATATGACAAATACATCTAATATATAAAAGGCAAACCTGACTGACTTATATATCAAAGCACAGCCGAAACTACTGTACCTAGAAACTTGAAATTTGGTACAGGGGTTCCTTTCATGATGTAAGTGAGCACTATGAAAGGATTTTCCGAAAATACCCCCGACTGGAAGAAATGGGGGGAGTAGCGGGAAAATAATTCTACGCGTACGAAGTCGCGGGCGTCCTCTAGTGTTTTTTTAATTATCACTTTCATATATTTATTGGTAATTTAAATGACATGCCATTTTTGGTGTAGGTAATAATACAACATTATAAGGTAAGTATATTTATTTATTTAAATAAGAACCTATCCCAAAATCACAGTCAGTATAAATTAGGTATAAAAACAAAAACGTCCTGTATATATACGTGTATATCTACACTAATAATATTATAAAGAGGAAAAATTTGTATTTTTGTATGTTTGTAACGAAAACAGTCAGAAACTACTGGACCGACTTCAAAAATTCTTTCACCGTTAGAATGCTACATTATCCCTGACTAACATAGGCTATGCTTATTTTTCTGCGCGAACGGAGTCGCGGCAATCATAAAGGCCCGAGATTCTAGGCGGATATAATCACAGAACAGAAAAAACAGTAGAAGTGTCAAGTGGGCGTGTAACGCGTGGCATAGTTATGCGGAGTTCCGCATAACCTACCATACTTTTGCCGCGATCGCTTATTTCGATATTTCAATATTTAGATTTTTCTAAAATATGAAATAAACCCAGAAGAATGCCTTATTGTGCTATTTTGGAATGTAAAAACGATAGCCGCACCAAATACATTTTCCACGGTGGGGTGTTGTTTTTATGATAGTTTGAGTATTGACGACAACAGGTCTGATACTAAGCGAAGTTCATGCCACTTCCACTGTGATATAACCATATCGTCTTTGACCTATTATCGTATTCTCAACATTACGAAAGCTCTTATTTACTAGACAGTAATGGCGGCTGAAAGACAACCATAACACGTCAAAGGCAAATATGGTTTTATCGATTAGAATAGAGAACCTGAGGGCTTATTGTCTAACGCACTCGCAATCGCAACCGGCTTCAAAGTGGAGCAATTGTTTTCATTTTGTATGCAGACAAGCCTTCGATTTTCAAAATAAAAACGATCGTGATTGCGAGTGCGTTAGACAATACGCCCTCAGGGCTTCTATTCCCGGCGGTAAAAACAATAATATCGTCTTTGACCAGAGGGCATATTATCTAATGCACTCGCAATCACGATCGTTTTCATTTTGAAAATCGAAAACAAAATGAAAACAATTGCTCCACTTTGAAGCCGGTTGTCTCCCTCTGTAACGGTATTGTTTTGACGTCAGCCGCCATCACTGTCAAGTAAATAAGAGCTATCAAAACGTTGACAATACGATAACAGGTGAAAGACGATATGGTTTTTACCACCGGGAATAGAGGCCCTGTTCTTTCCCTCCAAAAACTCCACAAACGAAATTCAATCTTAAAACTCTGTTGATAGGTATCTTTTGCTGTAATAATCATAGCCGAATGCACCTAAATGCAGCACAAGACAGACGTCACGTAGGCGTCTTAGTTCCCACGGCGCGGCGTGGTCGTCTAAAATAATAAAAACCGGGCTAGAGCATGCGGACCATGCTCAGTGTAGAGTTCCAAAGGGGTCTACATCGGAATCCATAATGTTTTTTTCGCATAATGTATCATATGGCATAAAATCGTTTGACCTAAAACGGTTTTTACAATAGAAAGGGTTTTGTTTTAATTATTTTAATAAACTAACCTAACCAAACCTTAGCTAATCTACACAATAGACGTTTATTAAATTCTGCAATATCAGCCTAAAAGGGTGTTATGCGAAAAAAAAATAGGCGATACAATCGTTAGGACAAACAATCATTATGCCATACGAATGAGTCCCGTTCCGAAGCCGTTACTACTCGTACTTAAACAAAAAACTATCTCAAAAAAAAATGAACTTCTCTATTTATAGTTATTTGGTGCTTAGGTGATTTTTAGTAGGTATTTTCTTTTTAAATTCGTTGTAAATATTTGTTTTCATTTAAGATATTTTTCATATTTTTAGTAAATGTAGTTTTGACTGTAACGGAGATGAGATGCGCAACTTTAGCAAAAATTACACGTTTTGAGTCTATTATTTCCGAAACGGAAAAATGGACATTAACATATACGTTATGATTTTTAAGAGCTATCGAATGATACCTCACTCTATGTTAGAATGTTAAAAAAAAAACCTTCGCTTTACGTGTATGGTTGTGAACACGAATTTTTTTTTTTCAGTATTTTATTTTACAAATTGGTCGGCACGATATACATATTTAACAATGCCACATTTCAGCTGACCGACGGACAGACGTACACATGGCAAAACTATAAAGGTTCCTTTTTGTAAATATATTGCCAACCCTATGCATTAAGATGAATGCCTGGGTATAGGTCGAGTCACAAGAGCTGGTACGAATGGATTGAATGAGTAAAAAAAAAAAGATAAAAGATGTTTATTCAGTAAGTAGGCCGCACGGGCACTTTTACACGTCAAAAATCTACCAGCGCTTCGCAAGAGACCACTGCTGAGAAGAAACGCCGCAAGAAACTCAACAGTCAGTCGTTTTTTAAATATTGCTTATGATAAATGATATTATACAACGAAAAGAAAAAACTTAACCTAGCATTATATAAAACAATGAATGTAACAAACAATATGAATATGAATATATATATCATGCGTAGTTGAGCAGGAAAATGTGTCTAAACTCAAAATTCTAAAAAAAAAAACTCATAAGTAGTAAATATAAAAATAAATAAAAATTATACTTAGACGGGGCAAAACAACACATAAATAGTTTCGATACATTTTCCTACAGAAACCGTGTCCCCTAGACAATACACAATGTTTTACATATTTGTATGATTAAGTTATTATTAAGATATTTAGGTGTTTAATTTAGGCCAAGCATTTTTATCTGTTAGATAAAAATGCTTGGCCTAAATGGAGTGAATGAAAAAGGCCTTCCCCAAGGTTTTCCACAACGATCGGTCCTCTGCTGCTGTCATCCAGCGGTTTCCCGCGGCTTATCAGATCGTCGGTCCGCCTTGTGGAAGGCCTGCCGACACTTCGTCTCCCGGTTCGCGGTCGCCACTCTAGAACCTTCCCGCTCCAACGGCCATAGGTTCTACGAGCAATGTGCCCCGCCCACTGCCACTTTAAGTACTATGTACCGTATTATATACCTACTAGAGGACCCCACGACTTCGTACGCGTAGAATTAGTTTCCCGCTACTCCCCCCATTTCTTCTCGTTGGGGGTCGATTTTCGGAAAATCCTTTCTTAGTGCTCACTTACATCATGAAAGGAACCCCTGTACCAATTTTCAAGTTTCGAGGTACAGTAGTTTTGACTGTGCCTTGATATATAAGTCAGTCAGGTTTGCCTTTTATATACAGGGTGTCCCAGAAACCGACGTCAACCTAGGCGGATGACGTCGGTTTCTGGGACACCCTGTATGTAAATAATCGACCGGGAGACCTTACGCAGCGTCCATATAATATGTTTTAAATATGCCCTATTGCTATTTTTTTGACATTATTCCATTAGATCCGATTTTCTGGGGGCCTAGTAGGGGGCGATTTCCGAAACATTGCAAAATTTTCCTTAACTGCTAAATCTAAAGCTTCTGAAAGTTACTTATGTAGATGGAAATGATTATTTTGGCTAGGCCTACTGTATGACTAGCTCTAGCTAATTATCATAATAAGACATTTAATTTGAAGACAAGTGTCAATGTCATCTTTGATCAAATTAAATCAAAGATGACATTGATACTTGTCTTCAAATTAAATGTCTTATAAAGATAATACAATACAAATTAAAAATTACTCGCAATCACGATCGTTTTCATTTTGAAAATCGAAGGCTTGTCTGCATACAAAATGAAAACAATTGCTCCGCTTTAAAGCCGATTGCGATTGCGAGTGCGTTAGACAATAAGCCCTCAGGTCAAAAAAGATATTGTTTTTAACTTTTTGAATAGAGGCCCAGCATATAATTATTATGCCATTATAACCCAAGGAGGTGTATACTTATTCATTTTAACTTTCATCAAACAAAGGCTAATTTTGTCCGTGTAAAATTATAATTGATTGATAATCGATTACTACGTGAGCAAAGCCGCGGACAAATGCTAGTTATGGATAATTGCATTATTATAAAAATAAATATAGAGGTACTACGTAGTAAAATAATGCAACTACGTTATTAAATTGCAAAGTAAGCCAACGAGCGAGCTAATCGAACGTCATATCGCATTACATTGTTATTAAAATGAGAATTTTATTGTAATTCCATAAAGTTTAATTCTAATGTTATAATATTATCAACATAGGACGTTTTAACCAATGTATAGATTTTACTTATATGGTACCTACATAAACAAAATGGCGAATCATGACCTAAACTTAGTGTAATGTTTCAGCTACTAATTTCTTAGTATTTTTAACACTTCAGCAGAAACTAACTACCGACTTCCGATCATTTGCATTATTTTGTAAATTATTCCTACATAATTTAAGTAGAACTTTAAAAAAAACACATTAGTATAAATATTCGGCTTAACCGGCGATCGTACCCTAGATGAATTTCGTAGGCAAAGCCACTAATAACTACATTGTATTGTTCTAACCAAGTTTTCTTTCTTATTCCAGATCCTAATTTTTGATACCCAGTGCCATCTACCGCAGAATAGCAACAATGTTCAACTTGGTGTCGCTACTCGTCGCCGCGGCGCTAGTGTCGCTCCAGTGCGGCTTCGAAGCTAACGCACAGCGCGACAACAAACAACTCGATAATAATTTAAACGCAAACGGTGAGTCCAATTACTAGGATTATTATAAATATATGTTAGATTCTTTTACGCTTTTATTAATTAATATAATAGGCTTTTAAATCTGAATCGCTTGTCAATGCGTTTTATTTATAACTGGTTGTGTTTAAAAATCGTTTTTAATGCTTTGAAAGTAGTTATAAATTAAATTCAACACACAAAACTACGTTTAACTGATGCAGTCACCATTATATCGGTTTTCAGTGAGCGTAAATCTAAAAAAATTCAAAAAACTGAATATTTCAAAGTACCTCAATGCATGATGCATGATGGACTAAATCTTTGACTTGCAAAATCGACGAGACATCGAGAAAACTGCTTACAATTTTAAATAAAGTGGACCCACTGTATTCATACACTGTAGTTTGAAATTCAAATTAGTTGAATTTCAAAACGATTCTATAATGTTCCAGTTCAAATTTGAATTGAGCATTTAATTAAATTGCAGTTGATATGGGTTTTGACTGAAGCATTTAAAAGTAAAACAATTGTGATCTTTTGGATAAATAAATACTTACAGTATTATTCTTTGATCTTTTAATTCAAATATCACACAGATCACAATTTCACAAGAATCCTTATGTTTAAATTGATTAACGCGCGGTACAAGTTTTATTTTGTCAGTTACCTAATACTTTGTCAATGAATTAAAAAATGAATTGGTGAAGAAAATAACACCCAAGCGGGCCGCAAGGTGCAGTCTACGACAAATAACGCCTTATGAAACTGACGATCCTAAACATTTTCATTTACCTACTTGGGTGGTCGTTAACGTTTGTAGAATGCATCTTGTAACGAGCTGCCTCCAGCCCGCTGGTCATTGGTCTAACTAAGATAATTTGTCCATACACATACATACATACATTAAATTACGCCTGTCTCCCAAAAGGGTAGGCAGAGATCACTTCCTTCCATCTGCTACGATCTTGACAAATCTCTTTCGCTTCTTCCACATTCATACATCGAGTCATGCACGCTTCGGTTCGGCCCTTTCCCAGTATTTCTCCAATTTGATTCGAAAACCTTCCACTCACTTTCACTTTGTATATCTTTCGTCGATTTCCTTCCATCCATTCTTTCCAAATGACCAAACAATCGAAGCATGCCCTTGTCAATCTTAGTCATCACATCCTCTTTGAGTTCACATTTTTTTTTTTAGATATTTATATAAAAGTAAAAAAAGTTAAAAACATTTATTCAGTACACACACAAGACACACAGAAAAAAGTAAAACCAGAAAACAACAATAAACAAGTAGTTGGTGTCTTCGCGGCAGTGAATCGGACACTGGCTCAGCATAATGCTGAGTGTTAAACACCTGCAGCGCTAAATTAATATGTAATTATTATTATTGCCAGTGGTTCCCTCGCACAAGTCGCACCCAAAGAAGGCCGTGACGATGCTGCAGCACCCGCCGGCGACCGCCCGCTTCTCCCGGAGTCCCCTGGAACTGAGCTGCGAAGTCCAAGGGTCTCCCGTACCCAGTGTGCAATGGCTGAAGAATGGAGAACCGATTACTGATGTAAGTAGCACTACCGTTTCTTACTCCAATAATAACTTAGCCTGTTACAATATTGACGAGTTCCTTCAAGGATCATTGACCTATGGACAAACATTAACAACCCACTATAATACTTATGTGAACAATGTGTATTCTTTTCAAATTATTCTACTCTACTCATATAACTTTAAAATGTAATTAATTACTATATAAAAATGACTGTATATTAGTTATTATAAATGTGACATGTAAATATATATATTTTTTTAATTTATCTTATCTTAATATTTAAAAAAAGACTGACTGTTGAGTTTCTTGCGGCGTTTCTTCTCAGCAGTGGTCTCTCGCGAAGCACTGGTAAATTGTTGATGAGTAACAGTGCCCGTGCGGCCTACTTACTGAATAAACATCTTTTATGTGCATAGCAACAACGGTGACGCAATTTTTAATAAATTAAAAATAATTTCACCTATTGTTTTTGAACGTCTTTTCTATTATCAAGGTTGTCTGTAAGAGATCGCTGTGAAATAATAAGACCGCCTATTGTTTACCATGTGCGTAAAATTGTATATTATTTGTAACTTTGTGGTGTGCAATAAAGAGTATTGTATATTTCATTTTATTCAATCCCCAGATAAAAATATAGCTCACAGTTAAGACATCACTCTCAATTTTTTTGTGAATATGAAAGAAAAGGGTAGAGATAAAATTTAACGAATACAAGTATGTATGTAACGTTAACCGATAAATTTTATCTCTACCCTTTTCTTTATTATTCACAAAGAAATGGAGAGTGATGTCTTTAACTGAGAGCTATATTTTTATCTGGGGATTGAATAAAATAAAATATACAATAGTTAATGTTATGTGAGTTTGTTTTTTACTTTGCATGACCAATAACCACTTTATAAATATTTCTTTTAATTTAACCTGATGCCTCATCTATTGCAGTTTCTGGACGAAACTAACGAGATCACTGCGCTCTACCCGTCCAGCCTGGCCTCCCTGGTCTCCACGCTGGTGGTTACCACCGCGAACAGTGGAGACGTGTTCACCTGCATTGGTACCAACGGCTTCAGCACGGAGACTGGCTCAACCACCATCTACGTTGAAGACGGTATAGTGGATTGTTAAAAATTTTAGTAAATATCAGGGGAAAATTTCACACATTTTGACCTTAGCCCCAAATTTAGCTCTAGGCTTGTCTATGGGTAGACAACGACAAACATGGGATGATGATGATCATTTTTTTAAAATATAAATAGGCTAAGAAACATTTTACTTGTTAGCACTAGCACAAATTTTGAGCATTCAATTGAAAAAGCTGCAATAGGATTAGATGTTGGTAGCCGTATTTGGGAACTGGTTACTGATTAAATAATTACTATATTGATTTCTGACTTGTGAAGTGGTTTACCTCTACTTATCGCTCGAAACACGATTAATATAGCGAAAAAAACAAAATGGTTTTAGTTTCTTAAGACAGAAATCAAGAAGTTTTGGACACTGGCTCCCTTGGTAGCCACGCGGTACCAAAAGATTTTGTTTTTATTTCTGTATTGTATTTATCGATATATTATTTATGTATAACGAAAGTCGATAAACGAGAAGTCACTAGCGTTAATGAAAAGCGCTAACGACATTTAAAACTGCTTTGGTTCTTGAATTTGAGATACTGCTTGTTGATTTAGGGCAGTATTAGCCTCGCCAACATTGACACCGACCAGAGGCTGGCAGCGCATTACAAACCACAGAACCTAACCCGTCCTTATCTTTTTCAGGCGACGAAGCTAATCTGCTATCTTTGCCTCTCTTCACGCTGCCCGCGAAACCGGTTATATCCACGTACTACAACCATCTCTTCCAAGATATCGGCAGCAACGTCGTCCTTCCCTGCCGCGTGGTCAGCCCCACGGAACCTCAGGTCTTCTGGCAGGACAACGCTAATGACATCATCTATGGAAACTCTAGGATAAAGGTGAGCCAACAGCGTGACTGGCAATGATAGTGTACCTATACATTCACACCCGTATTCACCCGGATCCTTCACTGAGTAAACGCACTGCGTTCAATACAGCTTTGTGATTGGTCCTTTTTGACCGACCTTTTGTTTATGAGACGATTTGAACCACCTTGTGCGTTCGTGAGCACTGTGAGACCTCATAGTGACGTTTGTGAATGTAAACATTGTAAACGCAACCATGTCGAATTAACTATAGGGTGCTTTTTATGTTTGGCGTTATGACCTCAAGTAAGAACCTAAGGACTCAGGAGGCTATTCGGAAGCCCCAACTCTGTCACTATCAGGGTCTCTATTATACTGTGTAAAACTATATTACCTCTTAGCTCTTATAAACTTAACAGTAATGAAATGACGGCCGAATTAAAAACAATACCACCAATACCATGAGAATGTCATGTCACAAATCGATATTTTATTTATTTATGTCTTTTTAAATAAGTACAACCTCAAATTTTCCGATGGTACGTACTCTTTTCAGCGGTCAATGATACTTACGTTATAAAATATAAGGGTTTTCGTAATTAATGTAATTATACTGATTTCAATAAAGCAATTTAAACTGATTAAACTTTCCGATATTTCGAACTTTTTTCATCATCGACCATTGAAAAGAGTACGTATCATCGGAAAATTTGAGGTTAAATAAATAAATAAATAAAATATCGGTTTGTCGATAACATCGATAAACAGCGGTGTTCTCTCCCTACAACTAGTCAAAAGCCGCCCCCAAAATTGCGGGCCCTAGTAATGTCGTACCACCACTTGTCAACCTTGTGAACTAAAATGTTATTCTTCATCAGATGCTTCCTTCTGGAGACCTGTTCATCCCCAACATTCGCTGGAGTGACATGGGCGAGTACACCTGCACCGCCAAGAATCTCTACGGCAAGGCCACGGCTGTCAGCTTCCTCTACCCCACAAGGCCAAGTCATGTAAGAATTTTTCTGCATACTTAACTATACATGTCAGATTAATTTTAATTTTTCAAATATTTTTGTTGTATTTTTTATTTTTTTTATGGTTTATATGAAATAAAGATCGCATATATTTAGAAGATAAATAATAATAATAATAATAAATAAATAAAAAGGGACGATCTTACACAAATTGACCTAGTCCCAAACTAAGCTCTAGGCTTGTACTGTACTATGGGTACTAGACAACGATATAAATACTTATATACAGAAATACATAGAAAACATCCAAGACTCAGAAATAAATACTCGCGCTCATCACACAAATATCTGCCCCTACCGGGATTTGAACCCAGAACCGCTAGCTTCGTCGTCAGGCTAGCGCGCGTCGTCATCTAGGTGTTACAATTTTAGGGCTTAGGAACGGAACCCTTAAATGGTAAAAAAGGAACCCTTATGGTGAGACTTCATTGTCTGTCTGTCGTCGGTCTGTAGGTTACAGCAGCTTTTCTCACAAATGCTATGAACTTGAAATTTGGCATAGTTGTGCAACTTGCTTGCCCGCATCTGCTTTTAGTGAAAATAAATAAAAAAGGGGGGTTGAAAAATTTAACTGATTTGATTTGATTATAGCAAATGGGGTGTTATATGTTCGATTATATTCGGTGAGGAGTATTAATAAAAAAAAACTGTTTTGAGAAATTACAAAAAAACTTTGATAATCTCTGTTAAAATTTTAGGCTATACCTATTCCTTGGCTGTTACCAAGCATAATATGCAAGATAATATTATTATCTTAAAAACGGAACCATCGGTGCGCGAGTCCGACTGGTTAATATTGGCACAGCTCCGCTCCGCTCCGCTCGTCCCGCCTCAGTGGAGCCGCACCCTCAAACTGTTTTTTTTTTCTTCCAGTAAACCATCAGCCGCCGCCGACCAAGTGCTACCCGCCGATGCTAAATGTTCCTATTCGTAGTAAAGTATTAAAATAACTTAAAACTAACTTATTCGTAGATTTAGTTGTACTTATTTGAAACTGCGCCACTACTCATTCTTGCCTTTTTTTTTTTTGAGAAGTAAAAAAAATTATTAAGTAGCGATTTTATTTCCACGTGGTATACCTGCATAATTATGAATATTATGATGTAGTAAATGTCTTCTTAATAATTTTAAGAAAATTATAAATGTACTTAATGTAAATCAACTTAACGTCTGGGGTAAGACGGATTTTAATAGTCAGACGTAGGAATCATTTTATGACAGGGGGCAAAATTTTATGACAGGTAGGGAGTTCGTATATCGATAAACTCAATTATCGATGCTTTTTCCATAAACTAGTGATCGCCCCCAGCATTGTATGTATTTTCTGTAAGTATTGTTCTGAAGACTGTCATGAAGTTCACACAGTATATTTAAAAAAAAATGTTATGCGTCTATTACTTCCACATAAATTGAAAAGTCATTTAGAATCCTAAAATGGATTTATCAGCCAAGAAGGAGGCGTTCAACGCCCGAAAATTTGGAACCAATCCTAATCGTTTATTTAAACAATAGTAGATGGGACGTGATTAAGAAAAAAATTATGAGGGACGAGTAAAGTATCTTTAAAAAAAAAGAAGAATATACTTTTACAAGCAAAACTTGGAGTGATCTCTAGTATATAGAACAAGCATCGATAGTTAAGTTTATCGATATAGAAACTACCTACCTGTCATAAAATTTAGCCTTTTGGATTTCTATGTCTGTTAATAGTATATTTTATGTCATAGGCCCGTGGAAACTCAGGCTTTTATACATATATTTGAAATGTTAAAACATTGTTTGACTTTAAAAACGAAACTAATTCTCAAGAATTGTTAATATTACAATGTTAAACTTCTTACGATATTTTTTATAAATAATAAATTAAATTAATGTTGTAAATGATCCATTAACTTTGAACATTATCATGTATACCAATTTGATACTTGAATTTAAGGTAGCTTTAAGTTTAATAATCATCAAGATCCAGTAATAAATGCTTTATTTTACAACTGAAATCATTTTTTTATTCGTAATTTTATTTTGTTGTTTCTTTTAGGTATAATATGGTGCAAATGACTTTACCAAGGTGACAAGTATGACAAGTGTCAAGTAAGACACTTCGAATTAAATATCACTAGGTACTGTCACTGTCATAACTCGGTTTAGCCCCAATACCCTTCAGCCATGTCTGCCTCTTTGAATTTAAATATCATTAAGTAAACTTCTGGACTTGACCAGAAGCGCGTGGAGCTAACCCCATGTGCTTCTGTTTAGTCCATTAGAGAAAATACTCTTTTACCGAACAATTGTACTCGCGTGTGATATCCATGGACTTGTTACTCTAATAAGTCCATGGCGATTGTCTAAAACTCGATACTGGCGAAATGCACCTTGTTAAAACAAGGAGTGAAAGCCATTAATTAAGAAAAAAAGTAACTTCTGACAGTACAGGGTAAGTACACAGAACAGAAAAAACAGTAGAAGTGTCAAGTGGGCGTGTAACAACAAGTGGGAGTTCCGCATAACCTACCATACATTTGCCGCGATTGCTTATTTCGATATTTCGATATTTCTAAAATAGGAAATAAATCCAGAAGCATGCCTTATTTTGCTATTTTGGGGTGTAAAAACGATAGCCGCACCAAAAACATTTTCCATGGTGGCGTGTTGATTTTATGATAGTTTGAGTATTGGCGACAACATGTCTGATACTAAGCGAAGCTCATGCCACTTCCACTGTTTTTTCTATTCCATGGGTAAGTATCACGGAGATCCACGGTGATGTTGGAGACAGGTTGATATGCAAGAGTTGTAGATAATAAAATCGCTTGTTCAATTCGACTGGAGTTTTATTAATTAGGTACGCATTGTGTTATACAGCTTTTAGTAGTCAATAGGTTAAAACAGAAGATTTAGCACATGAAATAATATATAAAATAACAAATTATCAGTATGCAGCTAGCATGCAGCTCGAGAACAGCAATTCATGTTTTTCATCTCAGTTGCTATGATCCCCAATTTCGACCGATATTGCAATGGATCGAAATATTTTTGAATTTGGATAACAATTTAGATCAATGAAAAATGCAAGAGTGGCCAGCATCGTAACCTAAAGAGGTTGTAACAACCTTGTAAGAAACTGTGCAAGTTTCCACGGTGCCTCAATCACCGACTCATAAAAAATTATAGCTCTTGGATAATAGTTTTAATACATTGTTTTAGGCGAAAGGCCGCCTGGATGTTTCAACACGTTCACGTGCCAATCATAAGCGATAAACAAGAAGTCGCTTAATTCCGAAGGGCATACCCAGTCACTGAAAAGAAAATAATATTAATATCATCTTTATCTTAATAACCTGTAACAAAACAAACAAACAAAACTCTTTGGTAACATTACTAATAGGTAACTAATAAAAGCTGAAACTAAATCAACATGTTTTAACTTGAGTACTTGTGCTGTAGGAAATAGGACTATAATTGGGATAGACCAAAAAAAATAACTTACGGTTTTTACATTCTAATTCGAAAGAATGGGTAATTTTAAGAGACCAATTTCATTCATTCTGTATTTGGCCCAATAGTTTTGTTTTAATTTCTTTATTTATTTAGCAGACATTTTATGGATGACATGATTATTTTAAATTTGAGTTGGCATTTTCTAATAAATTACAACAATTAAATGATATTTAATGATAAAAAGTGATTGTAATAGTGTATTAAAACATACTATTTCAAGCGGTTTTCGACTAACCCCTAAGATATGCCAAGGAGGGCTTCAAGCCGAAAACGAAAGTCAAACAAAGGTTAAATATACTTTTGTCGAAATTTCCGAAATAGATAAATATTTCAAAAACTTAATAATGCAGAACGGCTTTAAAACCCCATTCCTCGAAATGGTTTTCGAATTAGAGTAATTGTAAAAATATGAACAATCCCAATTGTGTATTCGTATTTCTACTTTGAACATTATTTACTCCTGCGGATGATTTATTGTATCTTGTAAAAAAAACATTATGTCAAGAGAAAATAGGTCGACGAACATTATGTCAAGTACTCATTAAGGACAAACGATTATTATTACCACAAACATTTTGGCAAGTGAAAGTTGGATTAAGTACAAATGTTATGGGAAAACATAGGGAGCCCAAATTTACATGTCTCTAAAATGTGTATACAAGGCAAGGTGAGTAAACTTTCAAGTCAGTCAGCTAAAAGATTTATATGTAACCCACTTTTCACAAATAAATATTTTGATTTTGAAAGAAAAGTATTATTTTGATGAAATGAAATAAAATGAATCAGAAAACATTAACATAAAACTTATTTCTAGGCAACAAAAATCTTACATAAGTTGAAACAGCCTGTAAGTTAAACCATATTTGTGACAGGACTGATTTTTATATGTAATCTTTTATGTCGAAAACGGAAAGCGACGTAACAAGAATGCGTCAAACAAGAATACAATGAAACAAGAATGTGTCAAGACAAGAAAGTCGTCGTATTCCTGTTTCGTCGTATGGTAGGTATACAAAGTAGGTCTTAAATAATAAAATAGTTTCATCCACTTTCTTTCTTTTCCTTTTCTTTTTTTTATATAATAAACTTAATATTTTTATTAAGCAAGCAAAGTCATAACATTGTATAGTGTAACTTGGTAGTTCCACTGTGTCGAAACAAGAGTATGTCGAAAACGGAAAGCGACGAAACAAGAATGTGGCAAAACAAGAGTATGACGAATCAGGAATACGACGAAAAAGGAAGCAATCAGCTAAAAGTGTTCAATACTGGTGTTATCTAAGGGTGCGATTACCTCTAAAATTTTAGACGGTGCCTTGACTTACTTGTTGATCCACAAAATGTCTTTATTATTGATTTGAAACTCTTTGTTTTTGACGATGTATGTCATCGTAGCCTCAATAACGTCTTGTGCGGGCCCCATCGCTATCTGTTCGAAACAGTCACAGTCAGTTACATATAAATATAGATAAAGATAAAGAGACATGCACTGTAATACAGCTGGAGATAGTGACCCAGCTTAAATATCTTGGACATCTGATGATGATGAGAACGCAGAGCATTCACAGTAAGAGCCGACATGATCGCCCGCAGGTTCACTAAGGCCCGGTTCCCACTATGCCGGACCGGCTATTTTGCCGGATGCCGGTAAGACTAGTGGCTTATGACGCTGTTCACACGGCATAATGTGAACAGCTTCATATAAATTGTACAGGTTCCCACTATGCCGGACCGGCAATTTTGCCGGATGCCGGTAAGGCTAGTGGCTTATGACGCTGTTCACACGGCATAATGTGAACAGCTTCATATAAATTGTACAGCCACTACCCTTACCGGCATCCGGCAAAATTGCCGGTTCGGCATAGTGGGAACCAGGCCTAAATGCTCCATTCAGATCAAAGTTTAGAGCCTACCACGTAGCACGTAGCTGTATACAAGCAGCCTGTAGGCCGATTTCACTCAGTCCGAGGCTCTGCGTGCAATTTAATAATTAATTCAGGTTACTGATGGGGCTACCCCGATGATACTGTAGTTCGCGTAAGCACGGTGCGTCCCTGAGGCTCTAGCTAAGATGCATTACGCTAACCAGCGTTTCTATTCGTTTCGTTTTTTAACCAATCGCGTCACTGGTAGATGACGTGATACGAAGAGTCACGTGATCTACCAGTGACGCGATTGGTTTTAAAACGAAACGAACAAAAACGCTTGTAAGCGTAATGCGTCTTAGCCCTAAATGGATGAACCGATTTGGATTCGTTTTTGCTGTGGGTTTTTTATTCTTTAGAAATCTAAGCTAATCTAGGTAAAAGGGCCGTTTAAGAGATGTAATTATAAGCTCCAAAAGTAGGGGGCATCGGCTGTATCTATTAAATAGTGATGAATTCAAACATTGATGTCGTGTCTGGGTCATTTTGATTAGTAAAACAATCTACTATCTTATTCTTACTCACCCTAGCCCGATATCTATCTTCAGTGATGCTAGTCGGGGTACCGAAAGCGCTAGTGAAGGCATCAGTGTCAGCTTTGCCTGAGTACGCCAGCAGCTGGCTGTTGGGCAGCTCGCGCCGCACCCACAAGACCGACTTAATAGTCCGCGGTAAGCATAGCGACCTGGGAACAAAACTGTCCTATGGCCACAAGATGCTTGGCGCGAACGTCAACGGTTGTCGAAAACTATCAATGTATGGATTTGACATTAGTTCGGCAGCTTTCGTCAATATATTCTAAAGTGGGTGATCGTGATCGACGTACGAGCTGTTATACCGCGGTTTTAGAACGACGGTTTTACTCGTGGCTCGTTGGCGCTGATCGACTAGCGAGCAAACTGCGGTTTTAGAACGACGGTTTTACTCGTGGCTCGTTGGCGCTGATCGACTAGCGAGCAAACCGCGGTTTTAGAACGACGGTTTTACTCGTGGCTCGTTGGTGCTGATCGACTAGCGAGCAAAACAGTCGTGTCTGAAAGAGAATTTCGGCAACATGTCTTGCTCGGAGTCTGAAGCTTTGTGTTATCTTTATTGGAAAAAAAAAAAACGAAAACGCCCTACATTTTAAATTCGATATGGACAAGAAAAACGGACACAAAAATATACTAATGTTTATTTTACAATGCTTAAAACACGTCCGTCCTCTAGCGCTGTTGCCGATAACTGCCGACTTGGCTCACCGGTCGTGATCGACACGCGGTTTTGCATGACGAGCCGAGTAAAAATATAGCAAACATGACCGCATGAACATGAGCCGCGAGCCCAGGCTCGTCGGTTTTTAAAACCGCGGTATTACAACGATACACCGGCGATCTTACCGACGAACCTTAAAACCGCGGTTTTACTCGCCCGTCGATCAGGGCCTTAGGAACGTATATTACGCATAATTTTCATTTCATCGAAAGGCATTTCTCGATGCATTAGTTTATTAAGTTTAGTAGTCACAAGTCTAACCTAAGCTACATAATTAATGTTTAAGATATCCAGAAAACATCATGGTCTCTGCAGAAAATAGCGTTTGATGCAGTGAAATTCGACAAAATGATGGGTTAACTAACCCTAAACGTACATTTCCAATAACGATAAAGTTCTCGCAAATCTTGACTAGGGCCTCTAATATGAGAGATGGCTGTTAAGTGCAAAATAAAACTTTCTAAATATTTTTACCGAAATTAGGTAGTTTAAAAGAAAAGCATCCCTTACAACTGACTGCAACATATTATTGCTCTCACATCGACATTAGGGTGTTACCAGACCAATCGATCGATGGTAGAATTGATTAGTCGACGTCGATCGATAGTTCCTACCAGACCAATCGATCGATCGTCGATCGATGGCAAAATGGATTAGTCAACGTCGATCGATAGTTCCTTCATCAATTAATGCTTAGTCGATCAACGTCGACCGGCAATCGATAGATTGGTTAGTCGAACGATATCCGTCGATTGATAGTTCCTACCAGACCAATCGATCGACTTCGATCGACGTCAATCGATGCCGTCGATCGGCGATCGATCGATTGGTCTGGCAACACCCTTAGTCAAGGAGTCCTCATTATCATTTGCCTACCCCGCTTCGCTCTCTAAATTGTTAATGTGGTCTAGCAACGCGTGCGCAGTCTTTCTGTACAGCGGATTGCCTGACGAGACATTCCGCCAGGTGACGCAGGCGCACCATTGGAGCTCAATCCCCGCGTCGCTGCACGACCGGCTACGAGGGATCTGAAGTTTGAAAAAAAGCCAATGAGTTCTGAGATCTGCGACAAATCTTAAGCCAGGTTTTAAGTAATCTTTCAAGAAGGAGAAGTTTCATGAAGTCTTAAGTACGGTACGATTAATTGGCTCAGGCCTGAAATATGCGTTTTCCTAAAATGTACAATTCCCATAACGTCTGCGTTCTCACAATGTTAGCATTTCTATTTTGTCAGTTTTCTCAAAATGACTGCTATTTAAAATGAGTACAGTCTCAGAAAGTCGTCTATTCACAATGTTTACATTCCTATAATATTAGCATTACCATAAGTTTTGCTTTTCCGTTATGTTCACTTCTTTATATAGGCTATCGTCTTGTTATGTTTGTTTTCCTATAATGTCTGCTTTATTTCAAATCAAAGTTCTAAATATTCCAAGGCAGCAACCATCAGCATAACGTAAAATGTTGACAGGAATAATTATACAAACTTTTGGTCAATTTTGGGTTGAGATGGTAAATGCAATCGAAAAATATAATGTTTGAAAAATTCTGTTCTACTTAGGACTCAATTATAATTATATCGTTTTATTTTCGTAGTTATTTCGTACAGTCAGCGTCAAAAGAAACTGATCACTTAAATACCTTGTCGCTTTACTGTCACATAAGCAATGTCAAACAAGATTGTTAATGCGATAAAGTACAAAAGTAGCTTGAAGTGATCAGTTACTTTTGACGCTGACTGTACCTAACCCTTTCCCCGCCAACGACGCAAATTATAAAAATTTCGCTTCAAAATAATAAATATATAGGTGTAAATGTGGCGTTCATGATTGCAGACATTTTGGGAATAAGACATTTATGGAATGCAAAAATTGTAAGAAGGCAGATATTTTGAGGTTGCAGACATTTTGAGAATAAGATCTTTCTGAAAAGCGAACATATATGAAAACTGACATTCTTGGAGACAGACATTATAAGAAGCTGACATTTTGAGAAGCTGACATTATGCAAAAGACGTGCTGACATTATGGAAAACAGACATTTTGGGAAAAATACAATTAAGGAAAACGCATATTTCAGGCCTGAGCCGATTAATTGGACTTTGACACTCGGCTATTCTCGACATTCATCGGGAGAGATCGGAAAACAAATGACACGAGACATTGCTGCATATTCATAAATCATAGAGTGCACTTAACAGTCTAACAGTAATGTCAGTAATGTATAGGTAGACAATCTGCCACACTGTCATTGTTATACAGTAGACCTAATGAATAACACAGATGTGGCTGATTTAATTATTACATCGCATTACTAAAAACACAAATATTAAACTAGTATACCTCCGTACTTCTGTCTAAGCTGGTTTATTATGGTTTCGACGCTCCTACGGTAGTCCCAATTTATGTCGAAATATGTAAAAGCAATGGTTCTACATCATCTTCCCCACTAGCTACGGTTTCTAAAGGTGTACCTCAAGGTTATATCCTAGGACCATTACTGTTTATTTTGTATATCGCTGGTAATATTTCAACAAATATAAGAAACTGTAGATATCACCTTTATGCTTTATTTCCATAAGTCCTTCGTTAGTAGATCCCTACTATGTAAGGTATCTATGTGCAAATTTTCAAGTCTCTAGGTCTAGCGGTTTGGGCTGTGCGTTGATATATCAATTAGAATTTAGAATTTTTATATGTATATATTTTTTATTAAGATTGGCTAACATTATTTTTACTTTATTCTATATATTGTTAAAAACACATTTCAAAAGTTTTTACAAAGATTCATTGACTTTTCGAGGTTTTTTAATTTTTACGCCTTACGGATCTCCACTAATAGTTTAACTTTTAAGTATTATTGTGTTTGTTTTATGATTTAAAATATGACCTTCTGCTGAAGTTTCTTGGTCTCTTCTCCGCAATGATGATCTTGTTCGAAGCGCTAGTAGATTCCTGAATAAATATTTTGAATTTTGTTTTTTTTTTTAAGTTCTGTGCATGCCAACCAGTGATGTCACAAACAAACCACAGCTACGTAGATACAATGTACGTGTTCATTTACCGGCGGCGGTGCCACTTACCGGCTCCAGCATAGTGAGGGCCCTCGGCAGGTCTGCGCCCGGCACCCTGTACGGGTTCCAGTGCTGCGTCATCCCGAGCGCGTCGAGCAGCGTGGCGTGCAGGTCGTGCGGCGTGGTGAGCGCGCGCGCGTTGGCCTGCAGCGCGTGCAGCGCCTTCGGCCGGTCGCGCACCATCGCCTCGGGCAGGCGCAGCGCCATCAGCGGCTGCCGCTCTTCAAACTTTCTTTGCAATAATTTGCACTGAGTTTTGTATCGTGAGCAACTAAGAACAAATTGATTATGAATTATGAATTGTAATTTTTACGGCATGGAAAAAGAAAACAAGCACACAGGCCATATTAAATGGGCTCCGAAGCCTGTATATAATTGCAAGAGACAAGAGGAACTTTTTAAAAGTTGTTCTGGTAAAAATCATGCTTGACGTAACGGAACCAGTAATTGACAAAGTACCAATTATGGACACTGATTCTAAGAGCTAAAAGTGAACAACATTAGTGTCATTACATTATAGAGGTTACTATTGAGACAAATAGTTTACTTTTTTATTTTTTGTGTTACTGAGAAAATAGACAAATTATTGCTCATAGCTAAAGAGCTTAACCGCCGCATGGTATTTTCTGCATCACAGCTAGTGCAAGGTTAAAAAACCAAACGCGGCTACAAACAAATTGACGTCATTCAGACCAATAGTCCAAAGCGGGTGAAGCGAATACTGATAATAATTCTTTTGTTTTTATGAGTAAATAATAACCAAAAAAAATAACAGAATTTAGTATGCTTTTGATACAAACCTCTTCAACCATGATTTTTGACAGATTTGCAATGCATTTAAAATCAATCTACCTGTTGGCCCTAGACATGTCATCAACAGACAGAATATATTGATAAAACCTCTTCTTTGATTAGGTTTAAAAATAGAATATAGATACTTATTTTAATTCTACACACATCAAAAGTGCCTAGGGATATTTTTTATCCCTAGACAGTTTTGAACATTTCAATATCCTCCTGAGTCCCAGGTGTCGTTTAAAAGAACAAAATGGCGTTCACCATTGAGTCCTGGGTATTACTACATATAAGATGGCATTATAACCGAGTGTTCTTCAAAAAGAACAAAAACAATATTGTCACTGAGTCCTGAACTTTTAACACCGATTGTTACTGTTTTATACTTGTGCCGCCATTGTCACCTGTTGCTGGCTACTTTCTGTCTGGTTAATAAATATGGCGTCTTTCTTACGCTTGATTCGGCGCGTGGAATAGAAACAAATATATGACGATGGAGATAATGCTGTTTCTTCTAAAAATTCGCGGTAAATTTGAAATACTCGATTTTGTTCTTTTAATAGGTAGTTCGGTCATAATGATATAATTATTTATTTTTGAATTGTCAGGACTTAATGATGGTTGCCATTTTGTTCTATAGATAGTAAGTTAGGTCTTTATGACAAGTAATATTTTAGGGACCCGGGTAATATTTTAGGCATATTACTACTGAGTCAAAACTACTATACTGATACTGAGTATGACTTTTTTGATGTGTGTAGATCCTCACCTGGGACCATGGTCACTCATTACCACAAGAAGCGTGTCATCGGAGTGGTGTTTGAAGGCTCTCAGAAACGCCGCCATGTCTTCATCAGTCGATTGCGCCAAGTTGAAGTTTTCGTGTGTTAGTCCAATAAACGTGAACACGAACCGCTTTCCATTTAAGTTCATGAACTAAGGGCAATGCATACAAGAAAATCGGTATCCTGGCTTTTTACAAAATCGTCATTTGACAAACAATGTCATTTTACAAAGTTTCATTTCGCAAAAATGTAATTGTGCTTAAACAATTACATATTACATGGGCTACATGTGCTTGTTAAATAAGTTAGGTTAGGTTAGACTTTTGACCACAAAAAATATAAAATGATGTGGTGGGAAGTACATATTTGCAAATGAAAGTTTGTAAAATGACATTGTTTGTCAAATGATGATTTGGTAAAACATTAGTGAACCAAGAAAATCAAATACCTACACCAAATCCCAACTAAGATCGCTTCATGAGTTTAGACAACGACAAAAAAAATAGAGAAAAAATACTCAAATATTAAATAAACAGGACAGCCAGCTTCAATGGTAGGGTCACATTCATCAAGCCGACCCGTGTCGTCACATGGTTTTGTTAAATTGTACATTATGGCTACCTACAGTTATTTATTCAATATTTATTGCATAAATATTGACATATGAGTACAAAAAAAAGAGAAGGCAAACGAGCACAAAGTACTTAGATGGAGGCCTCTATGCTAGTGACAGGTTGCAAGCCCTTCGTCTAACAATAATACAAGCCTTCATTCCCTTAGTCGCTTCTTACGACTCCCACGGGCAGACATGGAGTGGCACTATTCTAAAGCTGGTGGTTCGCGCCGCGACAGAGGCAGGAGACCGAGACAGGAGACCGCGACCGTCACTTGACGTTAGGCAATGTATAAGCGACAGTTCGCGAGCGCGACAGAGACAGGAAACAGTGAGACGGTCGCTGCCCCGGACCAGTAGTGTCTCATGTTTCCGGTCTCGGTCTCCTGTCTCGGTCGCTTGTCTCTGTCGCGGCGCGAACCGCCACCTTAAGCCGGCAACTACACGGCAGACGGCCACCACTAAAACACGTATCGGTTTTATTTTGTCGTTTTTACCTGTTCTGTAATGTTCATCAAAAGTTTGTGCTGTGGCGTGGTACCGACACAGTTTGCCGTTCTCTTTTTGTCTTGTTCCAAAAAGAACGCCCGAAGGTAGTGATCGGTCGGCTGCAAAAGCCATCCCTTCAAGCGCCATTGGAACGTTCCAGCATATGGCGTGTCTTCAAAATACGCCGTGCGGTACCTTAAATATTATGAATGAGACAGGCAAGTAAACCTAGTCAGTGACGTGCGCGTTCGCTTTCCACTGCGGTGTATAGTATGAATTTTCATACGACATGCCACTATACACCGCAGTGGAAAGCGAACGCGCACGTCACGTCTACGCGCACGCATCTGGTGTGGCTGGGCCTTAAAGGCTATCCCTTACTGTGAATTAAAAGCCCAGTAGTTGCAATTACATACAAAAGAGTTAAGATGCCTTAATGCTGGTATTTAACCCTGCGGCTGTCTTAACGTCAACAGCGGGGTAATGGCCCCTTTACACGTCGGCGGATCATGGGAGTGCGTAAGGGACGCATTTACACCTTAGAGTGAGCAACATATTCTTGCATATCACTCTTAAGTATTGCTCCGTCCCAAAGTTTATTGAGACTGAAGTTAGTATGTACAATCATATCTATAAGTATCTATATACCACGGCCGTTATCATCCTGAGCTCTGGGGCCATAAAACCCTTTTTCGCCCATCTCGCTCGCTCTAGTGTGGTTAGCAGATCTCTCGCTCGCAGTTTGCAGCGACTTTAGTGATGTGCATTACTTACTGCGGTACACAGAGACGTCAATTAAATTTAATGCTTGATTAAAATAGCTGCTGTCACTTTCTTTGCTATAGCAATAAAATAAGACAACACGTCACTAAACAAGCATTAAATTTAATTGACGTCTCTGAGTGCGGCAGTTAGTAAATGTTTCATCAATGTCAGATATGAGTGATTACTCCACGAAATTAATAACAACATAAATACCACGGTCCTAAATGCCCCGGTAAACATCAAATTATTATAATGAGTTACTCATTTGGGAATATTATCTACTTAAATACTTAAGTGAAACATCGATAAGAAAAGTGCAATCGATATCGATATTTCGCGACCAACGTAGCATATGGTCATCCTTGTTCACTAATTAGTTTATGGCCCCAGAGCTCAGATGATAACGGCTGCACTATAGCTAGAACGGTGGCTATTGATGCGACAACTCCTAAGACCTAGATCAGGACAAAGTTGTAGGTAAAGTACGGCGGTTTTGATCACCGGCTTACAGTCATTCCATTCTCGTATTGCACTTAAGTAGGTACTTCTTGGGAAATTGTATAAAATTATAAAAACAAATTTCAGAAAAAAACTGAGCTTACTGACTCTAAATTTAAATCTGTCATTAAACAAAAAATAATTTCCCGAGCATAATTATTATAAAGTAAACGATTATATGATGGACAGGGATGTTTGGCAGTGAGTCGTGAATCCTGCATGAGTAATCTACGCTTAAATCTACCTACGCTTAAAAAAGGTGCCCTACTGTGCAAAAATACTGTGATATTGTAAACTTATGTAAACTTTTTTGAAATAGTATACCTTGCCGAGTTTCTTACACCGGTTCTTCTCGGGGCACAGGTTTTATTTTTCGAACCGGTGGTAATGCTTTTTGACATTCAAAAGCGGCCTGCACACGTAAAGTTCGGGCCGCGGGAAACGCCACGCACCGTTCTAATCTTCGTTCCGAACCGTACGTGTAAATGCAACTGTAATAGTAAAATAGTAAAAAATGTACGCTTCGGAACGAAGATTCCAAGCTTTACGTGTAAAGGCCGCTATAGGTGCATTATACAGGGTGTTCGGAAAAAGGTCTGACAAACTTCAGGGACTAACTCTGTAGGTCATTCTCATCAACTTTTATTATGGGACCAACATCCAAATCGCGAAAAAAAAAACAGCTGTTCCATACAAACTTTGAGAGCTAAAGAGCCGAAATGTATGGAACAGCTGTTTTTTTTTTCGCGATTTGGATGTTGGTCCCATAATAAAAGTTGATGAGAATGACCTACAGAGTTAGTCCCTGAAGTTTGTCAGACCTTTTTCCGAACACATAGTATTATGAATAAAATTGAAGAATAAGGAACTTTCACTTTGACTTTGACTTGTAATTTAGTTTTCAATCACGTTATCTAATCTGTTCTGTGTTATGTATTCAGAGTTTTGACTTACCCATCTTCTTTCAACTTATAGAAAATAAACGGATAGGCATCCACGCTTGTGGAATTAGCCTGGCTCCTCCTCGTTTCAGGTAGCTCGAGCTCCGTGTGCCCAGTAAGGATTGGAATTATTGCGGCCGGAGTCGATTCACCTACTATATTATATCTGAAAATAATAAATTACGAACCTGAATGATGCGACATGATTATTAAAGTACCTAAGAAATTTGTGGCAAATCGTGGTTCTAGAATCCATGGAGGCGCTAATTCCTAATTATTAGTTTAGCGGTTTAATGAATAAATTAATTTTGAAATATTAAAATACTGAAGGTCAAAGTCAAAGTGTCATGTAGGTATTATAATAATTAGGAAAAAGCTACTCCATAGATTCCATTAAAACATTAAAACAGTTTTCCAGACTCATATTGCTGCATATGCGGTTAAATTAAATTATAAATAAATAAATAATATATCAGGGGACAATTTTACACCAATAGGGAATATGCATGGTTAAAAGTACCGTAAAAGACATCACCAAAACTGAAATTAAAATTAAAATCGGTAAAGAAATACGGATGAAACAAGCATTTTAATTAAACTGCTAATTAGACAGAGCGATCCGAAGTGCACCGGTGACGTCATTGTGCAGTTCGGCCATATAAACTCCACGTAAAATTCTGTTTTGCTAGAACGAGATAGGAACAAATCTTTGTTGGCTTATATCTTGGTTATTTTTATGGCTAATTAAATAGTGTTTTTCTCTCCTATTCGTTCCATGAATCAGCGTTTATTAAAACTGTAAAAAAAACATGTATATTCCTTATTGACCTAGTCCCAAACTAAGCTCTAGGCTTGTACTATGGGTACTAGAAAACGATATAAATACTTATATAAAGAAATAAATACTTATATACATACCCCCTTACTAATAAACGTTGAGTAACGGTGGTATAGCTATACAATGTTTTGTCCTTATCTGTGATTGTGACATTTGGATTTGACACATAAGGACAAAACATTGTATAACTATACCACCGTTACTCAACGTTTATTAGTAAGGGGGATAGAAAACATACAAGACTCAGAAACAAATACTCGTGAGTACCTACTCATCACACAAATATTTGCCCTCACTGGGAATCTGTGAAGAGACTGTATGTCTTTCTTAGCAATGATATTTTATATTAAGATACGTTATGCTCATACTAAGCGCATTCAAAACCCGTCACCAATTACTGACAGTTGCTACGTTACCATGGTTACCATATTTCTACAGACTAAGACGGCAATCCGTAGCGAATGCTATTGTTAGAAAGAGATAAATAATTGTTTCAAATTGCTCGCCATTCCCGCCAAGACAAGTGCCCGCTCACGGCCGTCCTTATCGCACTCCTGCGATGTCTAATTGTGTATCTCATGTTTCACAGGTGACAATGACGTCGGTGCAAATTAAACAAATCATGGCGATGTACAAACAAAATGTAAAAAATATTTACGGTACTTACGAATGAAATGAGACATCCATTCTTCCTTTTACAGTTACAGTATAATTGTGGCAGCCTCAAAAAACACAAGACGGCATTTTACATGATTTATATTTGTTGCATTTCGGTAATAAAACTTTACTGTTTTTGATGCGTGCGTGTCAACGGCCGCAGCGCAACTAAACGGTAGTCTAACGGTAGTAAGGCAATTGCCTTCCTTTTTTGAGGAACGCTTATTGCGCAGATGACGTATCTTAATATAAAATATCATTGGTTCTTAGTAGTCTACATATCGTTACTACTTTGGAAAAAACTCGTATCTGATATTTCGAGATGAATGAGTTTGAACTTAATTTACTTCACGTTTAAGTTTAAAATCGTATGTCACGAAATATGAGATACGAGGTTTTTTCAAAGCAATGACGATATGCTACTCGTTGCTATGGCTACTTTCTGAGTTATAATTTTTCTCTGTCACTTTTGTTTTTAGTAATACATTAGTCATACATTGTTACCATCGTTATTATCAGTGATGGGAAATAGGTGAGCTAATTTACCTAAACTTGACGCATATTCATTCATGCGTGAGTGAGATGGGAATACATTATTGAATGAACATGCATCAAGTTTAGGTAAATTAGCTCACCTATTTCCCATCACTGGTTATTATTTATCTACAATAATATTGCTTGATACTTGCGCATTCCTTTATTTTCATCAAAAAACTTTAACGAATCAAACCCGGGACCACTAGCTTCGTAAGCAGCGTCACTACCAACTCGGTCAGCGCGTCGTCAACATATAACATAGCTATTATGTTATAGGCCTGAGCCTCTATTCGGCAGGTAAAACCAACATCGTTTTTGAACTGTTATCGTATTGTCAACGTTTTGATAGGTCTTATTTACTTGACAGTTAAAACAATACCATAACAGGTCAAATACGATTTGGATATTACCGCCTAGAATCTCTATTCTAGCGCTGCTTAATACACAATACTTCTTCTAAAGCATAGCAAACGATCATGTTTTGCATTTGTGCAGTTTCCTTAGAAATGCTTGAGCACCTTGGTCAGGCAATAAATAAGCATAAAAATCATAAGCAAATAAACAAAAGAAACGGACAAATAACTATTATTTTTATAAGCAACTAGAGGACGCCCGCGACTTCGTACGCGTAGAATTAGTTTCCCGCTACTCCCCCTACTTCTTCCCGATGGGGGTCGATTTTCGGAAAATCCTTTCTTAGTGCTCACTTACATCATGAAAGGAACCCCTGTACCAAATTTCAAGTTTCTAGGTACAGTAAGTAGTTTCGGCTGTGCGTTGATATATGAGTCAGTCAGTTTTGCCTTTTATATGTATAATAGACTAGAGGACGCCCGCGACTTCGTACGCGTAGAATTAGTTTCCCGCTTCTCCCCCCATTTATTCCCGCTGTGGGTCGTATTTCGGAAAATCCTTTCTTAGTGCTCACTTACATCATGAAAGGAACCCCTGTACCAAAATTTAAGTTTCTAGGTACAGTAGTTTCGGCTGTGCGTTGATATGTCAGTCAGTCAGTTTTGCCTTTTATATATATAGAAGATAGTAGAGGTACTTATGTAAGTATTTGCTAAATCCTATCAATATTACCGGGAAATTACTACATAAATAGGTCCTAGATTTTAGAGCTAAATCATATCCTTTTAAGGAATACTATCTCACCCTTCCATAACTGTGGCTCCCAACTCCTCGGTCAGCACCTTCCAGCTCTTCGGCATCAGTCTGATGAAGCCGTTCCTCGAGGTGGAGTCTATGGCGAAGATGAGCACGTTGAACGTGCTCTCGCGCAATCGCGGCGGCGTCTTGGGCGTTATCTGGCGGAACCCCAGCGTGTTGCCGGACCATTTCAATTCTTTGCTGAAATAAACAACTGGTCAAGTGCGAGACAGACTTAACGCCTAATTCTGTTTTTGCCGTCGGACTAGTTATTCATCGACATATAAAATTTGCCTTGTAATAATTGTTTCGAATATTAGTTTCCAAAAAACATGATTATTGGAGCGACTTTCTTTTTTTAAATAGATTATCTTCTAGTAAATGGATTTTTGCCTTTCAAGCTTATTACACAACTAGGAATGCTTCCTTCGCTTATTTTTTATAATTTACTTGAAGTGGTATAAGTATTGATTCAGCCTTAGATCAATTATTTTTTCTCAAACATGCTATGGAATGTTGACGTTGTGTTCCTCATAATAGGCTGCGAAGTATGACGTTTCAGGTACGGCTAGGACAAGAGGTCGTTAATGGAATTTCATACAAATCTTGCAGGCCTAGGCCGGCAAAGCCTCTTTTTTAATTTCCATTCCACATTTTTTGTGGCACAGGCATCAGGACATTCTGCCACAATGGGTATTAAAAAAAAAACGTTTTTTTTTTTTAAATAATGTAAACATAGCGGCTGTGTTTATTTATGAACAGGCTAAATAACTGATTTTTTTTTTATATTCTTAGTCGTGCATCCAACCAAAGCGTTTGCATGTTTAAATAAAGTACCAGGAGCGCAGAGGTAATTAGGAGGCTAGCACGGTGCGGCGCAGGCGGGCGGGGCGGGCGCGCACCCGACACAGCGCGGATGACTGAGCACTATACATCGGTATCAACGTTCAAATTTCATGGCACCCGGTAAGGGTAGCAAAAAAATAAATACATTCGAATATTTGATGAATAATAACGTTTATATTCTGTGTTATTTTTAAAAATTATGCTGCAGTTAACTGTACCTATATGTATAAATACTGTACTTATACGTAAAGAGCTTTATTATCTTAATAATGTCATATAACCTTAATACTCATTTTGCATTCGAAAAGTAATATATGCCAAATAGGAAACAAATGTCAATTTAATTGTCAAACCAAATAAATATTAGTTAGTGTGAAAAGGTCATTTGGTCATTAAAAAATGGATATATTATAACAGACGTCAAATGTTGACAGAAAAGTCCATGGAACAAATTTTAGTAATTTATTTACCATTAATACATATTTAGCGTCTTTCTTTTTATTTATAAAAAATAAAGGTTCTAAATACTAGATGTATTTGTTTTTCTGCAAACCGTACTTTGCCATGAAAGTTGAACGTTGATACCGATGTTTACGAGCACTGTAGGTTACTTTTAATGTTTGTGCACTCCTAGTATTCGACGTTGTATTTTTTTTTTAATGAAATTATATTTTTGAGAAAACCACTATACATACCTCGGCGGGAAATATGGGGTTGCCCGCTTTCCTCTATACGTCTTCGGCCGGCAAACTCTTTTGTCCCGGCCTCTGTAGTAATGTACTATTAGAGAGATTGTGTAAACATTCACGTTTGACCGAGACTTACCCATCGAGCGAAGTGCCGTTACACCAGACCTTAATGTGGTCGCTCAACTTCAGCTCGTAGCTTTCGTCTCCTTGGAGAACCGTAGCAGGACCAATCGTGTACCTCGCATCGCTATGATATATTATATCTCGAAACTCACACATAATATCGTTTACGGTATCTTCTAGTTCATTGATTACTCTGCACTTTGAGTTCTAAAATGCAGAAATAATACGTTGTTAATATTTAAAAAAAAAAGGTCAAGTGCGAGTCGGACTCGCGCACCGAGGGTTCCGTATTGAAGATAATATGCTTGGTAACGGCAAAAGAAAATACTCATTTTGTTATGAGCTTTATTTTTTACGCAATAAGGTCCATTTAGACTAGCCTAAATTGTAATACAGATTTTCTTAGTTTTTTTGTTATTTCTCAAAAACTGTAAATAATGAACACTACATTTTATTTTTCACATAAAATATAAGTAATTATCTATGCGTCAGGATTTTTTCAGATTTTTTGATTAATAAACTTGGGAGATAAGAGGAGGGGGGAGTGGTCATTTTTTTGTACATTTGTGGCTATAAATCAAAAAGTACAACAGAGAAAATTAAAAAAAAAGTTTTTAAATGTGCAGGTAAAAGACCTTTCATATGACACTCCATTTGCAATACTGCCGTGTAAATCCAATACACTGTAACTTAAGATACAGTGTTTTGATTTAACAACGTTCTATGGACTCCTCGTACTTTAATCTATATAGCTGTAGAAAAATTTACTTAAATTTCGTTATAGTTACTGAGATATAAGAAAATAAAAAAAACTGTATTTAAAAAAAATTAGGGTCTAAATAGGCAAAACACTGCAATTTTAAATACAGTGTTTTTACGAAACATTTTCAGGTCTATCCGAGATACAGTGTTAGGTAAAACCAAATATGTAAGGCCGGTGGCTTGAGAAGGCGAGCGCTGTGCGAGGGGAAGGACGAGAGCTCGCCTGTTACTGGACGTTCGCACGCTTGTTCAGTGGGCCGATTGACGGCGGCAAGTGTGGCTACGCACCGTGTTATTTTATTGTTTTGTTTGGTTGCGTATTTGTAAAAATCAAGTTATTTACCATCAATCAATCATTCACTTACCTGTTATTATTGTAATAGGGTATTTGCCTGATATTAAATTTCATATTATTCGAATCAGGTCACTGGCTCCACGCTCTTCCTTCCCGCAATATAGGCACAGTCTTGGACCCAAGCTGCTTGCACATAGCAATAAGCTTGCGGCTTGGAGCTAGAATTTGTGAACCTCATACTTGCAGGTGCGGGTAAGGAAGTGAGTGAGCTGGGACAACATGACCTTTCATGCTTTAGAAGTGCCGGCTGTTTGTACCGCCACGGCACAATTAATGATCTGATCCGTCGTTAGCTTGCCACTGCCTCTGTACCAGCTGTCCTGGAACCAGCAGTTTTGCATAGAGACGACGGCAAGCGACCTGACGGAGCTACATTGGTGCCGTGGAAACTAGGTAGGGCAGTGGTGTGGGACGCGACGTGTGTTGACACATTCGCCCTTTCCCACGTCCAGTCAACACGTAATAGGGCCGGTGCAGCAGCTGATCAGGCCCAAAACATCAAGCGCCGCAAATATTCATTATTATTAAATAATTATGAATTTGTGGCGCTTGCAGTGGAGACCATGGGACCTTGGTCAGCTGATATGAAAAGCTTTATTAAGGCCCTGTCATCCCGGTTCATAGACACCTCCGGAGATCCTAGAGCTGGTGCTTACCTCTCCCAAAGGATTGGACTAACAAAGCCAGTGTCATAGGGACCATGCCGCGAGCGGACCTGCTAGAGGGGGTGTTCTTTTTATAGTGGTGATTATTATTTACATCTTTAATATTTGAGTAGCTTAGTTTTATTTTAATTTAAATAACTTTAGTTTTAACTTTTAATTGTATTATTAAATGTACAAAATAGAAGTATGATAAAATAATTCAAAATCAAAGTTGTAATTGGTAATAAAATTAAAAAGTTATAGCCTTTTAAAGTTTTTTGTCTATTTTTTTCTTACAAAACGATGTCTTGCGTGTAATTCATATGGCGGTTGAGTAATATGACGTCAGAACTGTATTTTCCTCTCTGTCTAAAAGCAAGTTTTAAACATTTATATGTTTTGTATTTTTAAAGATATTTAAAAAACTATTCTACACTAGGCTAAACTAGGCTATTCGGAAGGTAAAAAAGCTTCAATTTAAATACCAATAAAAAATCAGGCAAATACCCTATTATTTATCTAATAGGTAAATAATTGCGTTCTACTGATAATTTGGGAAATCCTTATAATTTACGAAATAGCACGAGCTCATACTCATGGGGTATTTTAAAAAATGAGACGTTTTACGTCGAGGTATCTTTTGTAACGATTTGTTTTTCAGAAAGGCCTCTAAAAATAGATGAAAGAAACGAACAGGTCTGCTTTAACCCGGTCTCTTGAGTTCTAAGACTTGAATGAAGTAAAAAATAATAATAATAAGTTATTCTATGTATAGAAGAGAAAAAAATAAGTTGACTGCCACAAAAATAACAAAAAAAGCCAAGCTTTTCAGCCTTTATGGGATACAATACAGGTCTTTAACAAGTCAGTGACAAGTAATTATCTACATCATGATTCGTGATGAAAAGATTTTACCTAATTTACTGTCACCGACTGCACTATATTTGTTCTGTTCATGTATAACCTATTGTAAATATGGCAGTACCTATATTAAAAACCACCATTTTTAATAAAAATACTGACTAAATCTAGTTCCTGTGTTGTATTTTAATGTTGATTTAACTGCACAATACACTGTAAACATAGATACAGTATTTTGCCGTAACAATCATCGCACTATTCTTGTCGCATAGTTATGACAATACACGTTTTGGTTCAAGGCTCTAAAACTAGCAGCAGTAATGTAAAAAAAATTAGATGGCTAGATAGCCAGTCAAAATACCTATCTAATGATACCTCACACTACCGTTTAAATTGCCACATGTGTCTAAAACACGTTAAAATTAAAAAAAACTTAAAAGTGCCAATTACTCGAAATCGCTTTTTTTGAGATACAGTGTATTGGATTTACACGTCAGAATAGCCGAACTACTTTCATTTTTCAACCCCCCATTCTAGACGCCTTTTAAATTATTTATAAAATTAATTTCATTTTTTTTTACTTAAAACAGATGCGGGCAAGAAAGTTGCACAACTATGCCAAATTTCAAGTTAATAGCATATGTAGTTGCTGAGAAAACCTGCTGTGACATACAGACAGACAGACAACAAAGTCTCACCATAAGGGTTCCTTTTTACCATTTCGGTACGGAACCCTAAACAAGTTAGATCCACCTAGTTGATGTCCAAAAGCTGAGTCGAAGTGTCTCTTGGCGTATATTAGCTTAGAGAGAATTTAAATGAGAGTTAGGGTGTTACGGGTTACCAGACCAATAGATCGATCATCGATCGACGGCATCGATCGACGTCGATCGAAGTCGAACGATTGGTTTTGTAGGAACCGATCGACGTCGACTAATCCATCCTACCATCGATCGACGATCGATCGATTGGTCTGGTAACACCAGTGAACGTTAATTTGAAAGAAGGATCATTATTTACATAGCATTTCACCCAATCTTCTGGGTTGTCGTCGCATTGAAGTAAACGAACTTTTACTTTTTCGTCCGATTTGGTTGCTTCGCTTGAAAATGGGTCTGTTATCGGTAGCACACAGCCCTTGCCTTTATGCAATCTGGAGTCTTCTTCCAAATTATGTTCTATCTTTCTGAAAATAAAAACGAGACAAGCGTCATTTTATATTTCAACAAAGCAAACTTGAAATTGATTAAACTCACTAAGGCCCGGTTTTATAAAGATCCGTTAGTAAATATGTCAGATCAAATTTTAGTAACTTCATACAAGTTTTGACATTCCTGACTGAAATTTGATCTAACGGATCTTTATAAAACCGGCCATAAGTATAACTTAGCCCCGATTTGGTAGTTACTGAACTACCACATTTTTTTAGCATAAAAAATTTGGTAAACAAAGAAGCAGGTGTCGTCTTAATACGATAATAATAATAACGACAAACTTAACGGAAAATTAAACTCAAAAAATTAATACAATTAAAGATTCTGGGACAACTAGGTACCTACAACGTATCACACTCGCAAAACATACGACATGAGAGTGACGTTTAACAACAAAGATGAACAAACAAGGTACAGTGCGATATCTCTTAGAAGGTGCTTCGGGTTTATACTTGTCTCTCACTCACTGTCATACGATCTTATTAAGAGCGAGTGAGAGACAAGTACAAACCCGAAGCACCAACAATTACCGTAAACCGGGGTGAATAGACACGATTTTCAACTTCAAACGCGTTTTTTGTATTTGATTCTAATGGCAATGGAAATAAGTTTGTTTTTAAATTGTGAGTCTCAACAATTTTTTCAAGTTTACATCGGAAAAATAAGCCTTATTGCTCTTAATTTAGCAAAAAGATGAAAAAATACAAGGTTTTTTCGTATCCGTGAAAACGGGGTCAGTAGACACGACATATGGGGTTACTAGACATTTCGATCAGGGTTGTCACTATTTGTCTAGTGTTAAAAAAATATCAGTTCCTACCTACCTAGGTATCAAATCAACGGGTAGGTACTTATTTGATGAATATAAATCCTATCCTACTTTTTTGTTTGTATTTTTTTAAGTTGTTCACTTTGTTATTAAAAAAGTTTAGTTAGTGTTAAGTGTATCCTATTTAGATTATTGAATTATCCTTCAATTTAATTTATTTTATTAAATGCTAAATAGGCTAAATTATCCTTAAATTAAGCCATTTTAATATTTTTTTAGGGAATATAGTGAAAATCAGTTTTGACAACCCTATAACATTTATTTCTATTAACCCCCCATCTGTTATTTTTCACCCCTCTCTCGTATCTTCCGACCCCGTACGGCGTGTTTAGTAACCCCGTATAGCGTATCTAGTGACCCCGTATGTCGTTTCTATTCACCTCATTTTCAAGTCAAAACGGACATGGATTTATTTTTCCACATTTAAAGCCTAAGACTTAAGAAACCCGGGGTTATTCTTTGTTATATAAATACTGCAGATACAGGATAACTGGATAAATACGTTACGAGAGTATAAAAAGCACTAAAATCAACATTATAACAAAGTTTAAAGAACCGTTATTTCTTACCTTGGTGACGTCTATTTTCGAACTAAAATATTTTTCACTTGTGACCAACTTCATGTATATCGAGTGTTACCAGAGTAATGAACAAATATTGCACCTTAATTTAAAAACCAATAAGATTGACAAAAGTTATCATATTTCTTTTTGTAGCCATGTGAAAAAAATCCCGAAAATATTTCTAGTCACCCCGCGATTTCTATTCACCCCGGTTTACGGTATCCGCCAAAAGTTTAAATGTTGTGTGTGAAGAACATGTTGTCCACGTAAGTTTATTAAATTTATATACTAATTTTTGTGTTGTGCTTCTTTTATGTTTTTATCAGTGTTACTCATGTGTTATCAGTATGTGTGGTGTGAAACTGACTGATTGAGTAAGAAATGAAGAAGTCAGAGAGAAATGTGGATTAAAAGAAGATGTAGTGACTAAGATTGAAAAGGGCATGCTTCGATGGTTCGGTCATTTGGAAAGGATGGATGAAAGAAGATTGACGAAAGAGATATACAGAGCTAAAGTGAGTGGAAGGGTCGGAAGGGGCCGCCCTAGGCGTACTTTTTCGAATCAAATCGGAGAAATACTGGAAAAGAGCCGAATTTTAAGTACCCGAAACCGACGTGCGTTCATGACTCGATGTATGAATGTGGAAGAAGCGAAAGAGATTTGTCAAGATCGTAGCAGGTGGAAAGATGTGGTCTCTGCCTACCCCTCTGGGAAACAGGCGTGATTTAATGTATGTATGTATGTATGTATGTACTCATTGCGTAATTCGTACTGTTGTGAATTAACCATAATTTGACGCTTTACAGTGGATTCATTTAGAGATAATTATCTCAATTTTAGGTTAGAGCCGCAAGATTTTTCTGTCACGAGAGTTACCGAGTGTTACTAATGCCTTGAGCGTTTTCACTTGTCACGTACGTCACTGTGTCACTGTCTCGAGAATTATATTTACTTTTTTTTTGGCCTAACCCAAAGTTACTGAAAATTATAGGTACGTTATGAATTCTGATGATTATGACTTAAAACACTTTATGAGTAAAAATAATTCCAAGAGTCAATTATGGACCACGATCTTTTTATAACGTGACTAGAAAAAACCTTGCCTTATTGCGCAAACTATATGAACTGACATTTCTATTGCAATTCACGAAACTCAGGTAAAAAGTATAAGTGGCGACCCCATTACAGTTTTTTTAATACCTTACATTTATTTCTTGAAAGGTCTTTCTAATGCTAAAAAAAACAATAGTGAATGTCCATCTGATCCCAGAGTTTACCACCAACCAACCTATAAAGTATCTCCTGGCCCGGACCTGCGGGTCCAGTGGGTCGGATCTTTTTTGCTATCGCGAGGGAAATCTGCAAAATACAAGATACAAGAGATTTAGCCACTAAAACCTTTCATAAATAACTGGCTCTTACTTCATTGTCTCCTCCAATTGGAGATGGTACGCGTTCGCCGTGGTGATGACAGAAACACAACACAGCAGGCTGAGAGCGACGTCCGCGGATAGAATGGCAGCGCTCTGCCGGGAGCGGCGCCACGGCTGTGCCATCATCGCCATCTTGAAACAACCGGCCCGGTCAGTCGATTGAAATTACTTTTCGCAAGTATGAAACTTACGAGATACGATAGATTATGTAGCCATGTTTGCGATCTAGAAATAGTTAAAAATTAATACATACCTACATTAAATCACGCCTGTTTCCCAGAGAGGTAGGCAGAGACCACTTCTTTCCACCTGCTACGATCTTGACAAATCTGTTTCGCTTCTTTCACATTCATACATCGTTTCGGGTACTTAAAATTCGGCCCTTTTTCCAGTGTTTCTCCGATTTGATTCGAAAAAGTACGCCTAGGGCGGCCCCTTCCGACCCTTCCACTCACTTTCGCTCTGTATATCTCTTTCGTCAATCTTCTTTCATCCATCCTTTCCAAATGACCAATCCATCGGAGGATGTCCTTTTCAATCTTAGTCACTACATCTTCTTTTAGTCCACATTTCTCTCTGACTTCTTCATTCCTTACTCTATCAGTCAGTTTCACACCACACATACTACGCAAAGAGCGCATTTCTACTGCATTTATACGACTTTCATGCTTATCCTGCCACACCCAACATTCACTACCATACATCAGAGTAGGGGCCAGCACTCCATTGTGAACAGCTAGTCTGGCTTTTTGTGAAACGCCCCTTCTGCTCACAAATGAGTACAGGGCCCCATTTATTTCATTCCCCGCATTCACCCTCCTCTCAACATCCTTTTCACACTTACCATCTCTTGCAAAAATACTTCCTAGGTATAACAATTAATAGTCAGTACCTATTACACTTTATATTACACACACAAAATGTCGTAATAGTAGTTTATCTACGCACATATCATAATACTCTAAAATGCGTTAAATCACCAGCATTATTATACAACCAATTTTACTATGAGAACTTTCTTGTCTGAGGTAGTACGAAAAATCTGTACTGTAATGTTATTATTGATTTTGATTTTGTACTGAAAAATACACCGATTTGACCTTTTAATTGATACTAGAATTGGGTCTAATTAAATTGTGTTGGTTTTGGGACATGTTCAAAATTTGAAACTCATTAGTTTATTATATTTGATAACGTAATTATAAACGTTACAGCTGTCATTGCTGTAACCTACTACCATAAGTAATGCTGGTCATTGCCAACGGATTTTAAACGCATAATAGGGTATTATGATATGTGTGTAGATAAATGTTTGCTCATACTGGGTTTCGAAAGCGGGATAGCTTGCTTCGTAACCAGGGGTGTTATTCTCTGAAAAGCAAAGGTGAGCGAACGCAGGAGTGAATTCCAAGCGGCGAGTTTAAGAAGTCCCGTCCGAGCGAACAAAACACATATTAGCGAGTGCATTCTCAATTAGGCAGCCTTATACGTTCGAGACGACATGCTGCCAAATTGAAAATGCACGCCCTAAAATGTGTTTTGTTCACTTTGACGGGACTAAATCTCGCCGCTTGGACTTCACTCCTTCATTCGCTCACCTTTGCTTCTTGAGAGAATCACACCCCAGGCTAACGAAGGACATTGGGTTAATTCTGGGGCATATCGCAAGGCAAAAATCCAGAAAATGGTGTATTATTTAACTATGAGTAAAACTTTAATAGAGAATTACCATTCATACCAAACCTTGTTTATGATGAATTTTATTGCTAGTTTTACCCTACACTACACACACTACACTTGCACACTTAGTTACACTTGGGATTCTAGTAAGCTTGCAATGCTGGCTGTACCTGTTCAAGAAAACCAACGTTTGTCAACGCGATAGAGATAAGCCCTTTTAAATAAGCCGACCGAGAAACAAGGGCTTGTAACTCTTACTCGACTCAAACAAGCTCGGACAATGATCTTACAGCGACTACCACTGTCGTGTTGATATTCATTTATTTGTGATAGAACCGCAAGTTAAATGAAAACTAAACAATCGGTATAATGGGGCTTTATGCAATATTTACATTCAATTTTTTTCACAATATTTTATATTATAGAAAACAATCAACGCGTGCGCATTGTCTAAAAATAAATGCAATAGAAAACGTAAGAGGTAAGCATCAGACGAATGTAGTAAGGTTAGTCGTGGTTCGGATGTGTACAGGTTGGAGTGCGGAGTGAGGCAGGGTGGGTTGACGTCTCCGAAGCTCTCCAACCTATACATGAATCAGCTGATCGATGAGCTGAGTAGCAACCCAGTTGGTTGCTCCATTGGTGGGAGAATGATAAATAACATCAGCTATGCTGATGATATGGTGTTACTGAGCCCATCAATCAGCGCACTGAGAAAATTGTTAGCCGTCTGTGAGCGCTACGCCGTGGCCCATGGCCTCAAGTACAATGCGACTAAATCTGAGTTGCTGGTTTTCAAAGCTGGCAGGAAAACTTATGACTCTGTTCCACCAGTTGTCATTAGTGGCTCAGTACTTAAAAGCGTCTCTAAATTCAAGTACTTGGGGCACTGGATCACGGAAACGCTTAGCGATGACCTCGACATCGAGATGGGAGCGCAGAGCACTTTCGGTCCGATGTAGCTAATATGCTATACTCGAAACTCGAATTCAAGACCAAAATCTGACAGTTCCCATCTTGATTATTTAGTTATTTTAACATTATTTCATAAAAACATGAATGAGAACTCGTGTAACCAATAATATTAGGGTAAGTTTTATTGATAAAAATACCTACACTTAAACCAAAATGCAGTAATCACAGCGAATGTGCGCCCGTTGAGGTTAGGATTTTGGTCTTGAATTCGAGTTTCGAGTATAGCTCGGCGTTTCGCGCGTTGTAGGGAGGGTGTTAAGATTACACTGTTTAAGGCTTTCTGCCAATCCTACGCGTGTGCACTATGGATTCGGTATAGGTACGCAAAGGGCCGTCAGTGCTCTAAGAGTGCAGTATAACAACACCTTTAAGGTGCTAATGGGACTGCCGCGCTACTGCAGCGCGTCCGGCATGTTCGCGGCGGCGAGCGTACCTGAAATTCAGCCCATCATACGCGCCAGAACGGCCTCGCTTATGCGCCGGGTGCGCGGCGGCTCCAATACCATCCTGAGCGCGCTTGTTGAACGGGCAGACTGTCTAATGTTGCGACACTGGTCGGAGGCGAATGCCCACGTCCGGCGTTACTAGTTGTTTATTGTTTGTTGTTGTTCATGTACCCACTAACACTAGTTTTTTTTAATTATTATAACTAACTGAATATGGACCCAGAGTACGAATAAATTATTTTATTCATTTTTATTATTAATAAAGAGACAATACGTGGCGTGAAATCATAGCATATTTTATTTTATTTTTTGTGTCAGGTAGGTTAGAGCCCTTGATTCCCACATGGGTGCCATCAGCAAATAGTGTTACTAGTGAATTTCGTGGTGGGCAAGCCGGCAAATCGTTGATGTAAATCAGGAACAATACAGGATCGAGTATAGACCCCTGAGGCACACCATCGTTTAGTTGGACCTCGTGAGGTTGAACTCCGTTTACACATGGTTTGCACTGACTATTTGGATTCTATTTTCAAGGTAGCTTTTGATTTAGTTAAGTTCATCACCGCTCAAAGGATCTTAGCTTATCTAACGGGACATCATTTGTCTTAAGCAGTCAAAGGCTTTTGATAGGTCGCAAAATATTAAGCTAGCGCACTTTTGCAAATCATCCATATAAGACAAATTCAATTACAGCGCTAAGTGCCATGAAGTGCCAGTGCTAAGTGACAAAAAACGGGACCTGCCGTTTGGCCAAAATATTTTTGGTCAAATGTATTTTTTCCCAAATTTTCATTTCCCAAAAATATTTTTGTATTATTTTTGTTTTATATCTGGGATATCGAAACCGCTTGCTACATCTATTAGGTAGGGTATACTTTGTAACCACCTAAAAAGTAAGTCAACTGCGACGGGAAACAACTTTTTGGAACATGAAAATTTGTTCACATACATTTACAACATACATTTGACCAAATTTTTTTTGGCCAAACTGAATAGAGCCATCGAAAACCATTAAACAACTGGAGCAAAACGTCAGCAATAACTGCAACTCCGATAAATGTTACTCTGTTGTAAATAAATAGCGCGCTATTACTGTTATAATAAATACGAATATATTTATAATGAGCAAGCAATATTTAAATAATTTGGCTGTCGGAATTAGAGAGGTATTAACTCCTTGACATATATTAGTGCTCGGTCTTGAGTCAACTTTGCTCGTAGGTTTTGCGCAGGGGCTTTGGTTTGCATTTATTCCTTCATCTTACCTTATCTTATCTTATCTTACAGATGGGCCCTTTCGGATACACTTCGACCCTTTAGGATCTTTTGTACAATTATTACCCTCTTACACACTCAGCTGTTCGAATGTGCAGGTTTATTCACGATGTTTTCCCTTCACCGTAAGAGCGTCGAGTAATGTAGTAGTAGTAGTCATTTATTTCATATTGGAAATTACATTATAATATGTCGCATAGTTATAAAGAATTCACAATAAGATCGTCAGTGTAAAAAAATATAAATGAAAAAAGTAAAAATCAAATCATGTCAATGTGTACAAAAGTAATATTAATAATGAAACAAAATAAAAAGATTAAAAAAACAAAATAAATATAGCTCAAATGCTACAGTCATAAAATGTCAAGAGTACAATAATATTAAATAGGTATGTCAATATGCGGAATTTAAATAAAAGTAATGAAAATAAAATAACTCAATATAGTTAATATATCTAATCGTCACTATATTCTTTAACAGAATATAGTGATTTTGTCACTAACAGATTTTTAAGTCGGCGACCAAATTTCTCACCCGAAGATTCGTTTTTAATGTCTGCGGGTAGACGCTCATAGAAAGCGGGCCCTATCACGCGCGGGTTTTTGTCGAGCAGCGCCAGCCGCCGCGGCAAACGCTGCAGGCGGCCCGTTCGCCGGGTGACCCTGCCGGGGATGTTCACACGTTTGAATTTATCTATATTGTTATGAGTATACATTATGATGTCAAAAACATACTGTAAATAGTGCGTCATTATACCATATTTTTTGAACAATTCCCTACACGAGTGTCTCGGTTTTACCCCTGCCAGTGTACGAAGAGCTCTCTTCTGCAAGGTGAGAACGTGTTTAGAGTCTGTCGAATTACCCCATAAAATTATACCATACGACAAAATGGAATGAAAGTAAGCAAAATATACTTGAAGCAGTGCATCATCGGAAACTATCGGTTTGAGCTTGCGTAGTGCAAATACTGCACTACCAAGTTTTCCGCACAGATTAGACACGTGGTTTTTCCAATTTAGTTTAGTATCTAATGTAAACCCGAGGAAAGTACATGACATACAATGCGGTAATGGACTCTGGAACGACGGGATGGATGTGGTGTTTCCGGCTGTGAATAGCATCACGCTGGACTTCGCGACGTTGAGGACAAGGCCATTCGCAGAGAACCAACTGTGAAGGTGCGCGCACACGCTAGCTATTCTCTGCTCGAGCTGCTCGTACGTGCACGCGCTCACGACCACTGTGGTGTCATCAGCGAACAGCACCGTCAGACCTTCGGCGACAGAGGATGGTAGGTCATTTATGAATAATGAAAACAAGGAACTGCCCGTCGGATTAGAATAAATCTTCTTGTACATTCAACATTGTACAGTCAACAGCATAAATAAGTGATGATTTATGTACCTTCTCACTTTAACGTCGTGTTTGAAATGTTATACAAAATTGTGAAACGATTGAAAGCGACAAGGTACATAAATCATCACTTATTTATGCTGTTGACTTACATACCCTTTTGTAGAACAAGTTAAGTCGACTTATACCCTTTTTAACTAGGTGCCCAGAACTACTCTCAAGAGACGAGAAGATGTTTTTAGAAACATATAAAAAAAATCGTAGTTACATGCGCGTTTGCGGTGTTTGCCTATTTTGTGTTGATATATACTGGCCTAGGTACTTCATTTGTTCAGCTACCTAACTAAATGTAGAAAAAAAACCACGTGGTACCTATAGCTTGTCAGCTTATAAAACAAACCATAGGTTTAACACAACACAGAGTTACGTGGTTTGATTTGTTTTCATTTTGGTAGTTAAGTAACTAAACAAAATTAAATAGAACGTTGGAAATGAAACGCTATTTAATTAGGAACACAATATTTTAATAAAACAAATTAAAGAAAAAAGTAGATACGTACCGAATTAACTTACGACATCGTTTTGTTTTTTTTTTATTCTGCTTTATCAGTCAGCAGATTACCTGTCGATAATCTTATTGACAAAGCAAGACGAATAAAAAGGTATGGGACAAAATACGATATGTCGTATGATTATGCACTACATCTGTAGCTTACTTTTAATAAGTAATTCTTACAACCACTCATTACTTATGTGTCATATTATCATAACACATAATTTTCTACCGCGTCTGCTGGGGCAGGTCCGACTGCAGACATGTCCGAACAGGCCGCCTGGGTTCAGTTGATTTAGGTCTGCTGCAGGCAGTAGCAGAACTTGTTCAGGTGCGGGTGCGTCTCGCTCACGCATTGCGGCTCCGCGCCGTAGCTGTTGACGAAACAAAACATCAGTTATTGCCAGAAAACTGCACTTCTCAACAAAAGGATGTAAGAGCCATGAAGATACGCACTTTTGCTGGTGCACTTTTCCACATGGTATTTTTTGAGATAGATTTTTGTATTTGTAGTAACGGCTTCGGAACCCTACTTTGAGCATGGTCCGACATGCTCTTGCCTAGTTTTTTTAAATGAATGTTTTTGAGGCGATTTAGCTCACGCGTTGATTCTGGAGATGTATCTCGAGTCGACGGCGAGCTGGTCCCGATCCTTGTCATACTTCAGCATCGCCTCGAACAGAGCCTTCCCGGGACCAACCTCCATCTGCAACAAAACAATACAATACAATATTTGACAAAACACTTTACTGAACACCATATTTGACGACGCGTTGACCTAGTTGATAGTGACCATGCCTACGAAGCTAGCAGTCCCGCGTTGAAATCCTTGTAAGGGCAGATATTTGTGTGATGAGCGCGAATATTTGTCCATTTACTTTCTCGACCTCTTATCTGATCGAGTAGTTAGATAGTTTATAGAGATTATCGACTATTCCTATCAAAATATTCAATCAGATAAGAGGTTGAGAAAGTAAACGGATGAATTGGTCCAAGGACGAATCCTGCGTCTTGGGTGTTTTCTATGTATTTAAGACACATGACACACGAGCTGTGCTCATTCGGAGTCTCAATCTTATTAATGTGTTTCATTAAAATTGTGAGCACTATAAGGATATATAGGGATGGGATGGGACAGTAAGAATTTTGAGATCTTTGAAATAACCTCTGCACGATACCAACTGATGTACCTTCACCATAGTTCTTATAACCCTTTTTTCACAACAAAACCCGACTTCATTTGGTTATCGTAGATAAGTGCGTTCAGGATCTCTAGAATATGCTAGAAGAACGTGGGCTCTAGGATGAACACGTCCAAGACGAAAATCATGGCGAGCCACCCGGTTCAAGTACCAAATATTAGCGTTGGTAATGAAGCCGTAGAACTGGTCCAGGACTACGTCTACCTTGGACACTGTTTATCTTTTGGCCCAAATAGGCAAGCAAAGGAGATTGCGAGTCGGGATCAGGTGGGATGGGTGGCTTATACATAACTAGAAATAGCCTTCAAAGCAAATCCTCCGTAATGCCAAAATACCAAAGTTTTCCTCACGTACGGATCGGAAACATGGACGCACTCAAAGGCAAGCAAGCTTTGTGTAACAAATTATTGTTACACAAAGCTATACTTAAAGCAGTCCATAATGGGAATTTAACTTCTGGATTACGTACCGAATATTGAGATTAGGCTCAGGACTAAAGTTGCGGATGTCGGCAAAAGGATAACGCAACGCAACTGAAGTGGAGATGGTTGGGACACTTGGCTGGGCGAAACGATGGTAGGTGGTAGAGGGAGGTAACAGAGTAGTGGCCGAGATTAGGTCATAGATCGGTGGGTAGACAAACAGCTCGTTGGTCTGATGACATTCAGCATATCGTTGGGAAAAGATGGATGGCGTTAGCACGAGACCGAGCCAAGTGGCGAGAAAATGAAGAGGCCTTCCCTGCTGTAGATGGAGGCTAAAATGATGATGAAGTAAGTCTAAAGTTAAAAACCTTCACACCTAATAGCAGCTGTTAACGTTTTGAGAAAGAACACAAAAAGAAGTGGTAAGACACATTAGTATAGGATAAGTGTCAAATAGGGTGCCACTCACTCAGTAAACTGCCGTGGCTTGGGTCGTGGCTATCCGTGACGCTAGCTTTGAGTGGCCCATAGAACTTTTCGAATATGTGTATTTTCACCTTGATCTGGTAGTTCTGAGGGGATTTATCAATGGCCTTCTTGTATTTTTCCTGGAGTTCGGCAGCCAGCGGCTGGAAGACGTACCGCCCGTGCGCCGGCTGCTGCCGCGTCACCCAGGATATAGCAGACAGCGTACGCGGGACACATTTCCCCCTGTTTTGGACATAAACATATTTTTTTGAATCCTGCAATAAGTCTGGTCTGGGTAATGTGCTCTAACGAAAGCAACTGTACTTCTCTGATGAGGAGGTAAGACAACCGGTAAAAATACCAGAATAAAGGCATCTCATCTTAGTGGTCCGGGTTGGCAAGGCAACGCATTTGAAGTCTCAAAATCGTAAATGTACATTGACTTCAGAACTGACTTACTATCAAGAACAGAATAGAATAGAATAGAAAACATTTGTTTCGCTTAATTATAAATCAATACAGTGTGTGAAAAGTAGTGCTGCGAAAACGGTATCCACTCAGCTATATGTCGTACAACCTGTCGGAGGTGCGACGCTGGTTTTCTGTGGACCCGCGGACTGGTTTTGCTAGACAGCAAACATTGCATTCGCTTCTCCCTCTAAGTTACATCGTGACCGATTTGCTTGTTTGTCTTGTCCATACCATAAATACGTACCCAGCTTCTCTAATCAGTGCGTTGATGTGTGAGAGCAACGCCTCCCCAGTCCTGGTGTAGAGCTCATCATCGGGGGTAACTTTCTGCCAGGAGAGGCATGCGCACCAGAAGGGATCGACACCCGCCTCACTGCATGATCTATCCACAGGCAACTGAAAAATGGCAATCAGGCAATCAGTCTCTGTCAACGCGGTTAGCCTGGCAGTCCCCGTCAAGGTCAAATTTTAATAAAAGGGTTCAAATATTTGTTCTTTTTATATGTATAAATACTAGCTGTCCGCGCCCGGCGTCACCCGGGTGATGTTTATTTTCATACAAACTTTATGAAATGTATTCTAATTTTGTATAGGACTGGTTATCTAGTTGGTATTGTTGATCGAAGGCTGATTAACACTTTACTCTCCTGTGCGTCGCGCAGTCGGGTAAAAAGATTGGCCAGAGATAAAGCTATGAACAGACGGAGTGGGAATCAAAGGAAGAGGCGTTTGCCTGGCAGTGGGAGACTTAAATAAAAGGCTTCGAAGAAAAGTTTGTACCTTGGCAAATCAGAAAACCAGCGATGTTCGAAGTGAATTTAGCAACACGACCGACTGTAAACCCAAAAACTGCTGCCTCTGGTGGTTACCACTTGTAAATATCGTAATAAAGTTCCTGTCACCACATCGTGCTCTCTTTTGTCATGCTTTTGTTGCCAACTACCTATAGTACAAGTCTTATCTTGAGTACCGAAACTCACCGGCTTCAATACCGAAAGCGCTCTCATATAGTCCGCCCCAGGCACCACATACGGGTTCTGATAATGCATCAGCCCCAACACGTCCAGAATGGTGGCGTGTATGTCATGCGGCGTCGAGAGGGTGTGCACGTTGGTGCGTAGCGCCAGACACGCATCAGGGCGCTCGCGGTGCATGCGAAAGGGGAGCACAATAGCCATCAGCGGCAGCCGCTCTTCGACCTGGCCCTGCATCGTGTTGCGGGTCTTGGCGTATCTGTGAATACAGGACCTTATTATGAACTTACTTTATTGTGTTTGAATGCTGGTAGAGCCTTGTGCAGGGTCCGTGCGCATCGCTCCCACTATCGTATTCTTTACCCTACCATCAAACAGCAGTGCTCGCATCTATCCCGGTGTGGGGATAATACAACCGAATAAATAACTAGCATAGAGGTATTCTATTTTAATCCTTAGGGTTGGAAACATATTTGCTTTCTTAGGTTTGCAGTCTTGAGACTGTCATCAAGCATTCTACAGATTCTGTAGAATGCTTGTGCTTACATCCAAATTATCATCACGTAGCCTATGTGCTCATTGGCCTTCTCCTTGTCTTGATTTGAAAAGTTAAGAAGAAGGAGTCGTCTGTACCGTGTGCCGTGGTCGCCCATGACGACAATCAACGTGTTCTCGGCGTATCGACGCGCGTAGCGGAGGAACGCCGCCGTGTCGTCATCCGCCACCTGGATCAGGTCGAAGTTGTCGTGTGCGATGTTCAACAGCGTGAGGATGAACTTCTTCCCTGATAGTTCCATGAACTGTGGGTACATTTAATAATACATACAACATGATGTACACTTCTGTAACGCAACGGTTAAGTACGAATAAATGGTAGATGACGTGATACGAAAAGTCACGTGATCTACCAGTGACGCGATTAATTTAAAATCGAATCGAATAGAAACGCTAGTTAGCGTAATGCATCTTGGCAAGGGCCTCTGTTACACCCAGTCGTTTTTCTAATTCGTGCGTCGCTCAAAGTAAATAATTCTAATAAACGCGTCACACACATATTAAAACCTTTCTAGTTAATTAACCGCTAATAATAATGAGCAGTCAAATAAACATTCAATTTATATAAATAGATAAAATTTATCAAAAAGCAAGTCGAAAAAATCGACGCAGCAATTAGACTGAGAACATAAATCTGGAGAATGATCGACGTACATTAAAAATGTCCAGTCTGAATAACAGACCAATGTATAGCGTTATATTTATACCACTATGAATATGAATACAGAGCAAAAGTGAGTGGAAGGGTCGGAAGAGGCCGCCCTAAACGTACTTTTTCGAATCAAATCAGAGAAATACTGGAAAAGGGCCGAATTTTAAGTACACGAAACCGACGTACGTGCATGACTCAATGTATGAATGTGGAAGAAGCGAAAGTGATTTGTCAAGATCGTAGCAGGTGGAAAGAAGTGGTCTCTGCCTACCCCTCTGGGAAACAGGCGTGATTTAATGTATATATGTATGCATGAATATGAATTTGTGCGGGCTTACTTGCTGCGTTAAATTAATCATCAGTTTATACTGCGGCGTGTCTCCAATACATAGTTTCGGTGTTTGCCGCAGTCGGTCCAATAGCGACATGTCCACCTCTTTCTCCAAGAAGAAGGCCCTCAAGTAGTGGTCGGTCGGCTGCTTCGTCCACCCGTTAAACCGGAATTGGAATGTACCGAATTGGGGGTCTTCCTCAAAATATGCCGTGCGGTACCTGGGTGACTCCAAGTAATATAATAATTAATAACCCCTTTGTTTAGGGTTCCGTAAGTCAAAACGAAAAAGGTACTCTTTGTAACCTTCGCGTTTATTGAAACTCGTTGGCCGGTGTCTAGCGTTAAGCGCAGTTTTGCTTTTAAAACGGGCACGTCAGCCGGCTCGAGTGACAGATGTAAAAACTGAAAGGCGACTGAAAATATTTATCTTAGATATAAGACCAATAATAGTACATTATTTTCTCGGCTCGAAAAGTAAGGGATGGTCTGACAAGGTGATTAGCGGCTTATTATTAACATAAAAATTTTTTGGCGGTACAAATTTGTTATAATATTACGTAAGTAAGGCACATTTGTCGAAATGGTCTAAAATAAATTTTGGCCCGCGTTTTCCTTTTTTAGGAGTACTCAGTTTCCGAGAATGTTCTCTTTTTTTTTATTGATATTACTGTTTTTTTGCAAAAGCCCGTCGCAGTCACCAGGGCACCACACGATTTAAAATTTTGCGATTATTATTCAGTAATACAATTATTTCCTGTAATGTATACGTTGGAATAGTTACCTAAGAAATCATTACATTTACACTTTTACCAAGAATAGGTAGAGTTGTTATACGTACTGAATGATTAAGCATTCTTTGTAAATCTTTTATTTATAAGTGTAACTGCTAAGTCAAATTTCTTAAGTCTTAAACTCAAAGCTTCTGACAATAAGGTAAAAACTGTGTGGAAAATTATAAATAGAGAAACGGGTAATACAAAAACTCGCGATAATCAAATCACCCTAAACAAGGGTGACAAACAAATCACATCAAATAAAGACGTGGCCTTAGCGTTCGAAGATTTTTTCTCCACCATAGCCATTAATACCACGAAATGTCTTCAATCATCTGCGATTGGAGCTCAAAAATTACTTTGTGCTAATGTGACTAAATGTAATATAAGCTTTGATTTTACCCACGTAGATTCAGTTTCTATTATTAAGGCATTTAAATCGCTCAGTTTGAAAAAAACGGAGGATTTATGGGGAACGTCAGTTAAAGTCATCCACCATGTCATAGATATAATTGCACCTCACTTAGCTTTAATCTACAATAATTGCATTTTAGAGGGGGTCTTTCCAAATCTTATGAAATATAGTAAAGTCCTACCACTTTTTAAATCGGGCGAGAGGAGTGATTTAACGAATTTCCGACCCATTTCTATTCTACCTGTTTTAAGTAAAGTTTTTGAGAAGTTAATGTTAAAAGATATGTTAGGTCACTTCAATAGAAATAAACTGCTTAACAGTAATCAGTTCGGCTTCACCAGAGGACGATCCACAACTGATGCAGCATCTATACTCATTAAATATATATACAATATTTGGGAGACATCTTGTGATGCAATAGGAATTTTTTGTGACCTTTCCAAAGCTTTTGATTGTGTAGATCACGCGACTCTTATATTAAAATTAGAACATTATGGTCTGTCAAATAATTCTCTAAATCTTATGTCTTCATATCTTAGTGATAGAACACAAACGGTTGTTGTAAACCAAACAAAGTCCATTGGAGCGGCTGTTAAACTGGGTGTGCCACAGGGCTCTATATTAGGTCCTTTCTTATTTCTCGTTTATATAAATGACTTACCACCCGCGGTAGTTAACCTTTGCGATATTGTGCTATTTGCTGATGATACATCATTGATCTTCAAGGTAGACCGAAAATCCGTTGATTATAGTAGGTTAAACGCGACGCTAGGTAAAGTACTTAATTGGTTTACTAGTAACAATTTGCTACTTAATGCTAAGAAAACTAAATGTGTTAGGTTCGCTTTGCCTAATGTTAGACCGGTAGAATCTAGTATTTTTCTAAATGATGAGTGTTTGGAAATGGTGGATAAGGCACTTTTCTTAGGAATAACTATAGACAAAAACTTGCAATGGAGTCCCCATTTAGCAGTACTAGCAGGTAAATTAAGTTCGGCAGCTTATGCTGTTAGGAAAATTAGACAACTTACCAATGTTGAGACAGCTCGCTTAGTTTATTATAGTTATTTTCATAGTGTTATGTCGTACGGTATTCTTGTTTGGGGAAAAGCTGCTGACATACAAACTATTTTCGTGTTACAAAAAAGAGCCATTCGTTCTATATATAACCTAAACTCCCGTGATTCCTTAAGATTATTATTTAAAGAAATTAATATTTTGACAGTAGCATCACAATTTATTTATGAGAATATTATTTATGTCATTAAAAATCAAGACTCTTTTATTAAGAATTGTGACATACATAATTTGAATACAAGAAATAAGAATAAAATTGCTATTAAAAAATTTCGTGTCCGTAAGGTATATAAATCATTTGTAGGTCAATGCATTCATTTCTATAATAAATTACCTGACGAAGTTTTAAAGTTACCATTTCCAGTACTTAAAAATTACTTGAAAAAGTCGTTGATGTCTAAAGCTTACTATAGGGTCGAAGACTATCTAACAGATAAAAATGCTTGGCCTAAATTAAACACCTAAATATCTTAATAATAACCTAATCATACCAATATATAAACATTGTGTATTGTCTAGGGGACACGGTTTCTGTAGGGGAATGTATCGAAACTAATTATGTGTTGTTTTGCACCGTCATAGGTAAGTATAATTTTTAATTTTTATTTATTTCTTATATTTACTATTTATGAGTTCTTGTAGAAATTTTGAGTTTTGACACATTTTCCTGCTCAACTACGCATGATATATATAGACATACTAGCTTCTGCCCGCGACTTCGTCCACGTAGATTTCGATTATAGTTACTCCCTCGGGAACTTTTAAATTTTCCGGGATGAAAAGTAGCCTATGTGTTAATCCAGGGTATAAGCTATCTTCATTCCAAATTTCATCCAAATCCGTTCAGCCGTTGCAGCGTGAAGAAGTAACAAACACACACACACACACACACACAAACTTTCGCATTTATAATATTAGTAGGATTTTTGTTACATTCATTGTTTTATATAATACTAGGTTAAGTTTTATTTTTCGTTGTATAATATCATATCATAAGAAATGTTTAAAAAACGACTGACTGTTGAGTTTCTTGCGGCGTTTCTTCTCAGCAGTGGTCTCTTGCGAAGCGCTGGTAGATTATTGACGTGTAAAAGTGCCCGTGCGGCCTACTTACTGAATAAACATCTTTTATCTTTTATCTTTTTGTGTCTGCAGTTAAACTATGACAATATCATAGATTGACTTATAATTAATTATATTTATTCATTATACAGATACCGTCAGATTCGTCACTCGCCACCGCCTACCTTTGTGTACGTTTCTTTTTTAGTTTTTTCTTACTTTTACTTCATTTGAGAGACTAATTTATAAAGCATAGAACTTCGGCCGCGTAGTTTCGGCTTAGTAATTGAAATCGAAAAAATTAAACGTGTTTTGACTCACCCATCTTCCCTTAACTTGTTGAATATGAACGGGAACGAGTCTATAGTCCCGTACGGAAGCTTGCCCTTCCTCGCTTCAGGCAGTTCAAATTCCATTTTTCCGGTAAGCAAGGGAAATAGCGCGGCCGGAGTGCCGTCGCCCACTATGTTATAACTGAAATTACGGTCACGGAATTTAATTTGCTACCCATTTCAAAGAAAATCTGCTTGAAGATGTCATTTTCATTAGAGATGCCAAGTCATTTGTAATTGATAGGAAACTCAACCTTATTGCTGTAGAATGTCAGATTGACTTTGGACTTAAGGTGGGTGGTAAATTTAATTCCTTGAATGTACAGTCAACAGCATAAATAAGTGATCATTTATGTACCTTGTCACTTTAACGTCGTGCTTGAAATGTTATACAAAATAGTGAAACGATTGAAAGCGACTAAGTACATAAATGATCACTTATTTATGCTGTTGAGTGTACAATAACCACGACCTGTATTGTAAACTAACGAGCTGCTAAAGCTTTGCTTGTATTAGTTTCTAACATTTTCAGCGAAATCCGTTCAGTCATTTCGGAGTATTCGAGACAAACTTTCAGACGTACAGACACAAAAACTCTGAAAAGGGTCATTTATGATATGATAAGGCATCGTATAAATAGATTTTTTTATTCACAGCATTATGCCATTTATTTTAGAATTATAGACGGAGACTTTTTATTTAATGGTTTAGATTATTCAGTTCCTATACCAGCCGACATCAGTACCTATTCCAGCATAATCACTATTGTTAACCTTTCCAACACCACGGCTCCCAGCTCCTCGGTCAGCACCTTCCAGCTCTTGGCCATCCGTCTGATGAAGCCGTTCCGAGACGTGGAGTCGAAGGCGAGGATGACCACGTTGTAGGCATTCTCGGGAACTGGCGGCGGCCTGGTCGGTTGCACTGGACGGAAACCTACAGTGTTGCTGCGCCATTTCATTGGGTCACCGCTGGACAAAAAAAAGCGTTTTTGCTATGGTACCATGGAGAAGGTATACAAGCACAGAGTTCTTCATGGTAAGCGGGCTCGGAGGCAATATTGCAATATCAAGACTGTAATCCTAAGATTTTAAACGCGCTGCGTACCTTGAGGACTAATATTAACCTTTTTAGGATTTCGTAACAAATTCTGAGAAACGGAATTCCTAATTGTCTTATTTGCCCGCGTGTCCGTCAGTCCATTTATCCATCTGTTCGTCCGGATCATCTGTAGGTCTGCACATCTGTCCGTCTGTCAGTCTGTCCGTCTGTCCGCCTGTCTGTCAAGACTCTTTTTTTCTGGAACACCTACAGTTGTCATACTTATTTTAGACTTTTGTAATTGATACTTTTTGACATATTTAGGTAATTAACGTGAAACGCAAAGAAAAAGGACCAGTCTCCGTCCCCCGTTATTTCAAAAATTAATTAAGATAAAAGTTTCAAAAAAATACATAGACCAAAAAATGTCTTTATACATACATACATACAGAAAAAATTAAAAGGGATGCTGTAACATTTATGTTTTTTTTAAAGGACACTCGGACACAGGGTAAACTTAAGTAAAATAGTATGTCAACACAAAAGGAAAATGTACAGAAATGGAAGTGACAAATTCTGTTTACTTTAACCTTTTGAACTTTTGAACGTCTTTGACTTGATACAAACGTTGTCCTCACACGCCAATGACAGCTGAAAACCACAACTAATGTCAACCTTACGTCACAAATACTCGGGTCTATTTTGCACTGTATCTGTGACCACTATATGGGTCGATGGCGTGGTAGGCACGACAGTACACGACCACTTTAGTGGTTCTTGGCGTTCAAAGGGTTATAATATAAATTATAATATAATAACTCAAACCCATGGTGTTTGGATCCGAATCCGAAAGGTTTATTGACCTTACATTTGTAATAAATTTATTTTTGCTAGTTTTAAGATTTTTTTGTTTATTACTTTATTACCTTATTATTACTTAATGTAACTTACTTTTAAGTATTATTATATTTTTATGATTGAAAAAATGACATTCTGCTGGAGTTTCTTGCGGCGCGTCTCCGCAATGATGGTCTTGTCCGAAGCGCTGGTAGATTCACTCATGTTACCGACGTGTAAAAGAGCCCTCATGTGGCCTCCTATTTACTGAATAAATATTTTGAATTTTGATTTTTTTTGAATCGCACTTAAACGGAAATCGATAAGATCTACTTATAAGATGACTTCGGAAGGCGAGGGTTATGTAATTTCATCTATGTTTTGGTCTTGTGGTGATACCACCATCTTCCATGCTTGATATTGTAATAATAATTGATTAAACTATCATTTTTTCCCCTTGTTGTTCGTGGTACACCTAGATTGTCCACCTGGGCATTTTAGCAGACCTTAACGAAGTCGACGGAGCTCCGCACAGGCGGAGCTCCTACTTCTAGGTTGTTTTGGACCTTCGGGCTCTCTGAAGAACTACCATAACCTAAACCTACCTATTGACTTTGTTCAGTTTCCTCTCCGTAAATCACATAGGTGGACCAACATAGCTGGACCACCAACAATGCCCTATTTTTCTAGCAAAGGAGCAGCTGACGGAGTAAGGCTAAAAAAAAAAACTTAGTCTTACGTTAATTTACTGACTCCAGTACACGACACTTTGATGTGGTCGCTTGCCGTCAACTCGTATATTTCGTTTCCCGTGATGTAGGCGGTTGGTCCGATCGTGTATTCATTGTCACTCTTATATAATATATCTCTGATCCGACATTTAACATCCTTCACTGCTAAGTTATCTATGACTCTGCATTTGGAATGCTGAAAAAAAAACCGAGTAAACCTGATACCAATCAAGATGGGCAGGTAAATCAATATACAACAGCAACTTCTTAAACTTAGAAAAGAAACTTAAACAGGCCAGACTCGTGTGATCTTATTATAAAACTCGCCTATGGCTCGTTTCAATAAACCACACTCGTATTTTAATGACTCTCATTATGTATCAGTTACAGTTACATAAACTACTATTATTTATTAAGTATAGACCTTAGACCTTTAATTAGGAGTGGGTTGTTATAAGTCGACAAAAGAAGAAGAAAGAATAATCTTAGTTAATTTTGTGCTGCGTAACTTAGGACATTTTTCGTTATATTAAATAACGTTCTAGCCTAGCCTTGCGTGTATTGATGGCCTGCCTTATCATATTAATAAATAAACGAATAAATTAATTAATACGGAAGACATAAACTCAGTAGACACTTACATAACACCTCACCCAATCCCTCCCGGGGCATTCAATGGTAGGAATCTTCGCAGACTTGTCATACACTTCTGGTGCGAACGGGTCCAGCACCGGCATCTTGCATCCCGCTCCTTTGTCCAGTAGCAATGCATCTCCTAACCTGTTCTCAGCTTTTCTGATAAAAACAACTTAATCTATAATTAATAATTCATTTTTCAAAAGTAAAATCATTAAGTGTGGACGCTATCCGTATCCCCTTTGGTGATCGGGGAAAAATCGCCTCGACAGCGATCACGGCGTATCGCGTATCAAATCATAACTTCGTATCGTGATACAGTATCAGAACACGCCATATTTACCGATCTTGATACGCGTATCCGATCGCCAGTGTGCGGGGTATATAATAAACGCGTGTCAACATCGATCCCGAGCGATCAGATACGGCGCGCCGCATGATCGCGCAGTTTGTGCGTCCACACTAGCGATCTTGATACGCGTCGGTGCAACGCGACGGAGATGCGATACGACGAAATGATACAAATGTGGACCCAGCTTTAGTGCTCTTACTTTTTAGTAATCGACAGGTCCGGCAAGGGGGGGTACATGAAGGGGTACATGTACGCTACCGTCGTTACTGCTCCCAATAACACGAGTAGTAGGTCCCACTTCATACGCTGCCATGTCCTCGCCCATTTGCCAATCTACAACAAACACTTATTAAATTAAAAATGGTGGACTGTTACAGAATGATGGTGGAAAGTTGTAGCGAAATGAATAAACGTATTGATTCACAATAATGTAATTATAGCGACCGACTCGTGGACCCACTATTTCGTCCCACTGCTCTATTCGCTTCCGTCAGAAATCATTTTTTTTCTTCAAAAGTAGGTAAGTTAAGTTCGTTAGGTATCTTTGGATGGCCGAAGGCCAAATCGCCCTGAAATAGGAGTTAGGGCTCCGTCAAAAAGAGCAGTGGGACGAAGTAGTGGGTGCACGAGTCATGCATGGTAATTATTTGTATAAGAATCAAATATAAAACCAAGTCACTTCAAACACATCTTTGAATATAACCATAGACATGTCATGCCATAGTCATTAGCATATTATTATATTAGAATTTAGCCAGATGTAAAGCAGGCTCCTGTTCAATCTATATGTCGCAAGACAGAATCACGGCAAATGTTTCCGTTGGCTGTGTCCACTACACTTAGATTCAACAACTTCGTTTTGAATAAATTGTTCTGATATTTGTAGTCATAAATACCTTTTTACAAAAATACATTATAGTTCCCATAAATATTCTGGATATAAGTAACATGTCATGTGCTAATTTTCTTTCTTATTTCCGTTAACTTTGTTATTTTAAATGTCAATGTCTCTTTTTTTATTTTTAAATGGCACTAAGGAACGTCAGAAAGGCAAAAATGTTGCGCGTAAAAACAAATAATTTAACGTAATCAAAGAGGTTTTAAACTGATATTTCGTGGTGTTTGACCAAGTCATGTTCTTTTGGGAAAATGAAACACTTTTGATTAGAGCTTTGCCTAATGTAATGACTGCTTAATAGCGTTTTCCAAAAAAGTGTAACCCCCACTTTAAAGCTGTCCCCAGTGTTTGAAGTCTAAAAAAAAGACGATGTAAAGCGCAGATCAGGACCCCCGTGTTAGGGTCAAGGAAAGTACCCGTGCTTGGCGAGGGATGGGCTTCAAGAGGGTATCCGGCCTCCTTTGTACATACTGCTAAAATTCTGGCACGATCCGCCGTGCAACACTGGCTAAACAGGGAATCCACAGTCATTTTACATGCTGTGTCGTCCCAGCACCGCTGCGTTATAGGGTAAACAGGAAAATTTTGACTGGGGCCAGCAGTAAACCAAGCATTCTTTGCGTCTTTCAAGCTCGAAGTCTCACATATTAAGGGAAGACGACGGGAAAGTTGGTAATGCAATACTAGTTTTTTTTTTGTTTTTTATTAGCAATACGCAAAATATCTAGTATTGCTTTACCAGCTTTCCCGTCATCTTCCCTTAATCTATCTCGAAACGAAGTCTCAAGCTTAAAAGACGCAAAGAATGCGTGGTTTACTGCTGTCCCCAGTAAAAATTTTTTTTTTGCCTTTTCAATTGTTTATAAAATTCAATCTAACCGTACATACAGAGGGACAATTGATGTAGATACTAAACGAGTACTTTTAATAGTTGTATTTAGTGCAATAGCTACGCGTCGGTCCTCGAACTAACTCGTCCATCTATTGCTTACTTTCTAAACTCTACAACAATGTACTATTTCACAACACTGCTCGGAAATATGGCCATAGATGGTCTTGTTTGGGGTCACAAAACGTCACTTATAAGGACACACCAAGAATGTTTTTGTCGGCATGTTTGCTGATTGGTCGAGAACATTGTTGTCCAACTTTAAGAACAAATGAAAATCAATCAATCAATTTTGTGTCATACCTGCTTAAAATTAAAAATTTAAATCGACCAATCAGAACACACCATTTTGTGTCGTAAAATATTAGGTGTATTTTTGCTAAAAGATACACAGACTAAAAACTATGTCACTGCTTTTTTTAAATGTAATTGAAACTTGGCCCCTAATCTCGAACCACTAGAGATAAAATTACATGGGAGATATGGCGAAACAAATACAATTTTATATGGAGTTGACATTTTCATCTCGAATGTTAGTTTAGTAATCTATGGTAAAATTGGCGGTGATACAGCTTCTATACTACCTTTGAAAAACCGACGCCAATTGAGTAACACTATTTAAAGTGAATTGAAAGTTTTGAATATGAATTTTTATTTTATTTCCTCTCAGTAGTTGTGAAAAGCACTATGTTTGCCTCGGCAGAAAGTGCAATTTATGGACTCGTACACTAGAGGGCCTCAACTACGTTTCGGCCCTCTATATGACTCGTCCAAAAATCGCGTACTTTCTATCCTCTGCAACAATGTACTATTTTGACAATTCGATTTAATGGGGATATCCCAGAAGTTCCATAGTTCTAGTTCCATATGGAACAATCGGTACATATGTAAATGTCAAATAAATGATCCCAATAGTTCCATATGGAACTACATACTAGGCTTTACATCTGGTTTTGTTTTTATTTTAGTTTTAAATCAGTTGAGTATCTTCGGAGCATACCCCGATATCAGTGTTGCAAAATCATTGAAAACGCTAGGATTGGCACTGCACATTTTTTACCGAGGGACGCGATCACTTGTATAAGAAACAACGTAAAACCTGAAGTGTCATATACTTGACAATGTTAACTGAAGTATGTAGGTAATCAATGTGAAGAAGTATCCAATTAAGTATGTAAAATAAATATATGTATACAAAGGTCGTACTTAGCAGAGGGAGACATTTAATATGAATATGTACCAGTAGTTCCATATGGTACTTCTGGGACATTTCGTTCAAAATGAATATCCCGGTAGATCCATATGGGACTAGAAATTATGGAACTTCTGGGATATCCCCGATTTAATTTGATTTGAAAAAAAAAATGTCATTGCTGCTGTGAATCACTTACGTCTACGGAGTTCCGGTGGTCATCGTTGATTTTCATCATCAGTTCCTCTTCAGTAAGAGGTGCTTTTAGAACGCAAATTCTCAAGGTCCTACAGGTAACACCAATATCGCCATGTGTGCCTGAAACTTTAGAGCATTTCTCTCGATATATCTAGGATCCCATCATCAGATCCTAAACTGATGATAAATACTTTTTAGAATCAGTCCCGCCATTTTTGAATAATCAGGTACACATAAAAAATGAAAACATTTGCGACGAACTGAGAACTACCTCCTTTTTTTGAAGTAGCTTAAAAATCACACATCATGTATTACTGGTCGTTCTCAAAAAGTTGGCACCGCTGAATTAATTTTGAATTTTTCAAAAAAAATCCGGTTTTGCTGTTTTTTTTTATTAAGACCGCTAGAAATCAAATCGTGTGATCGATATTACATGGAGGGAAGTGATTTATTTTATTATTTTAGAAGATACAGGTATTTGAATTATGCGGTAGGCAGGTGAATGACCATTTGTAACCAGGTTATCGATAATAGGGGCAGGTTGGCGACAAATACGTACAAATAAAGTGAAACTGTTAGCAGGTTAACGACAACGGGTGCAGTTAAGTAAATTGTTAAATAAAAACTACATGAACCTAACAACAAGTGCTTAATTTGAATATTTTTGATTCGTTTTATTCCTTATCTAAATTATTTATAAATTATAACACATCTTATTTACCTTTTGAGCGTAACGGCATCTCATATGTTGAAATTCGGTGAACCGTATACGCTACAGGGTGTTACATACATATATACGTACATACATACGCTCGAAAAACAACCCTGCTTCGTGCAGTCGGGTAAAAAACATTAACACCACAAAAATATTTGGTTTACAGTATAAGTTTTTAAATAATTGTCGTTCGCCTGCCGTCAACGTCGTTCACCTGTTTCTTTTAGACAGGTGAACGACATACAGGTGATGGACAAAATGACAGTTATATCATCAATACTAGTTAAGTACTTGATAAATGAACTGCATATTTATTCACATTAAAATAAACCACGTTTTACGTGCTATAAATTAATATCAATACAATAAGTCAAACAATTATCAAAATATGGAAGACAGAATAGCGACTACGTACCCATTACAAACTCCCGCTCGCGTAAGTTTTTTGTTTATAATTTTTGAGAACGGCTCGCTGACGACGTGTTACTTCTAACAGTGTTAGCTGGGGACTGTAGGTCTCGAATTATGCGGGGTAATGCAGGTAAGACGAGATAGTATAACCACAGAGGTAGCGTTTATCTCATGACAGGAGAGAGACAAAAACTGTCGTGGACAAAAATAAATTTCAAATAATTCGAAATATAAGTATAGTATTCTTATTCAACACTACAGTTTTAAATCTTGAGTGTATGTGTAAGTAAAAAATAGTATTAAAACTACGTTTCGTTGGTGATTTTTACGTTTTAATTAACTTGAAACATGAGTGCCTCGCGTTGGGACACTGCAGGTGAGCGACAAAACGTAGTTACAAATTGTTTTTATGGTTATTAATATAATTTAATTTTATATCTAAGCATTTGGCCTCTATTCAAAAAGTGTCTTTTAATATGAATTGATAACTAAATTATATGGATGACGCTTTGTAAAAAAAAAGTTCTAAGAGAGACCTATTGACAGGTGGCGGTGCCACTTTTTTGAGAACGACCCTTACCGTTTTGCATTGCGCTATTTGTGGAAAATCTACGGCCTGACAGGGCATTGTTGGTGGTCCACCTATGTTGTCCACCTATGTCGATTATGGAGAGTAGAATAGACAAAATCAATAGGTAGGTTTAGGTTATGTTAGTTCTTCAGAGGGCCCGAAGGGCCAATACAACCTAGAAGTAGGAGCTCCGCGTGAGCGGAGCTCCGTCGACTTCATTAATAATAATAATAATAATAATAATATAGCCATTTATTCCAAGTTTTACATTTGATTTACAATTATTCACTAGATATTTACATAAATAATTACTACTTACCTAACTATTTAAATTATATTCCATTAACTTAAATTATTGTTTCATTTTTATTTATATTTTTAGTATTATTATTATTTAAACAGTTAATTAGAGAATTAATATTATAATTATTTTTTAGCATAACTTCATTAGGTATTTTATATTACATCAGAATGTCTGTATCACATTTTATCAAATTAGTGTTAAGAGTTTGTCGTTAACTTGGGTACCCATCTACGGGTATAGGCCTCCTCCATCAATTTCCATTGTGCCCGATCGTGTGCCGTGCGGGTCCAGACGGCGCCGGCGCAGGCCTCGATGTCGTCGCGCCAGCGCGCGCGCGGGCGGCCGCGGCCGCGGCCCTGCTCGCGCGGCCACCAGTGCAGCACGCGCTCGCTCCAGCGCCCGTCGGCCGCGCGCGCCACGTGCCCCGCCCATCGCCACTTTAGCCTGCAGGCCTCCTCGGCCGCGTCTGTCACCTTCGTACGTTTCCTAATGTCGACGTTTCGGTGTCGATCTCGAAGACGAATTCCCAGTAGGCTCCTTTCGGCCGCCCTTTGGAAGACTTGCAGCTTACATATGATGTTTCTCGTAAGTGCCCATGTTTGGCATCCGTAGAGCAGAGTGGGCAAGATTATAGAGTCCATGGCTTTCTTTTTTAAAGGTATCGGAAGTTTTGATTTAAAGATATGCTTCATGGACCAGTATTTTCCCCATGCCATTTTTATACGTCTTTCGACTTCGTTTTTTGTGTTGTCTTTAAATGATATGTTCTGGCCTAGATAAATATAATTCTTCACATAGTTTATCTTGTGGGATTGAAGCACTGTTTCTATTTCCTCACTGTTAGTCATTAGGCATGTCTTGCTCGCATTCATTTCTAGGCCGCACCTTCGACTCTCTTCATCGAGCGTTTGCAACATGAGGTAAAGTTCGTTGTAATTACTGCTCAAGATGACTATGTCGTCAGCAAATCGTAAGTGGCTGAGGTACTCACCATTTATTTTTATTCCTAGACCATCCAAATTCAATTTTGAGAATACATGCTCCAGGAGCGCTGTGAAGAGGTTAGGTGAGATGGGGTCCCCCTGCCTCACTCCTCGCTCTACATTAAATGATTTACCTAATTGGTCTAGTCTTATTTTAGCTCTACTTCTGCTATAGATTTCTTTTAAGATTTTTATGTATCCATCTGCTACGTTTCCAAATTTGAGAGCTTCCCATAATGCCTCCTGAGATATTGAATCGAACGCTTTTGAATAATCTATGAAAGCGACGTATAGAGTCATTTTATATTCATTTACACGCTCGATGATTTGAGTTAAAGTGAAGATGTGGTCGGTGGTGCTGTAATACTTTCTGAATCCGGCTTGTTCTCTCGGTTGTTGGGAGTCGAGAGTTGCTTTGATTCTTCGTAATATTATGTTGGTGAAGAGTTTATATAAGCTTTGTAAGAGGCTTATGGGTCTATAATTTCCAATATGAAGGGGATCTCCTTTTTTGTACAGTAGTGTGATTATAGAGCTCTCCCATTCTTCTGGTATAGTATGCTGTTCAATGATCTCGTTGTATAACCTTGTAAGTATTGGGGTTATCGGTTCTGCGAGAGCTCTAAGTACGTCATTGGTAATCCCATCCGGTCCGGGACTTTTTGATAGTTTCAGTGACTCTATGCCAGTTCTTATTTCACTTTGACAGAACGGTGGAACACTTTCTATATTATCGGAGTTATTCTCGTCCTCCGGGTGTACTACGATGTTGTCATGGTTTTTGTAGAGATCCTCGTAATATTTAGTTGCTACTTTCAAGGCGCTCGCGGTGCATGCGAAAGGGGAGCACAATAGCCATCAGCGGCAGCCGCTCTTCGACCTGGCCCTGCATCGTGTTGCGGGTCTTGGCGTATCTGTGAATACAGGACCTTATTATGAACTTACTTTATTGTGTTTGAATGCTGGTAGAGCCTTGTGCAGGGTCCGTGCGCATCGCTCCCACTATCGTATTCTTTACCCTACCATCAAACAGCAGTGCTCGCATCTATCCCGGTGTGGGGATAATACAACCGAATAAATAACTAGCATAGAGGTATTCTATTTTAATCCTTAGGGTTGGAAACATATTTGCTTTCTTAGGTTTGCAGTCTTGAGACTGTCATCAAGCATTCTACAGATTCTGTAGAATGCTTGTGCTTACATCCAAATTATCATCACGTAGCCTATGTGCTCATTGGCCTTCTCCTTGTCTTGATTTGAAAAGTTAAGAAGAAGGAGTCGTCTGTACCGTGTGCCGTGGTCGCCCATGACGACAATCAACGTGTTCTCGGCGTGACGGCGCGCGGAGTGGAGGAACGCCGCCGTGTCGTCATCCGCCACCTGGATCAGGTCGAAGTTGTCGTGTGCGATGTTCAACAGCGTGAGGATGAACTTCTTCCCTGATAGTTCCATGAACTGTGGGTACATTTAATAATACATACAACATGATGTACACTTCTGTAACGCAACGGTTAAGTACGAATAAATGGTAGATGACGTGATACGAAAAGTCACGTGATCTACCAGTGACGCGATTAATTTAAAATCGAATCGAATAGAAACGCTAGTTAGCGTAATGCATCTTGGCAAGGGCCTCTGTTACACCCAGTCGTTTTTCTAATTCGTGCGTCGCTCAAAGTAAATAATTCTAATAAACGCGTCACACACATATTAAAACCTTTCTAGTTAATTAACCGCTAATAATAATGAGCAGTCAAATAAACATTCAATTTATATAAATAGATAAAATTTATCAAAAAGCAAGTCGAAAAAATCGACGCAGCAATTAGACTGAGAACATAAATCTGGAGAATGATCGACGTACATTAAAAATGTCCAGTCTGAATAACAGACCAATGTATAGCGTTTTATTTATACCACTATGAATATGAATACAGAGCAAAAGTGAGTGGAAGGGTCGGAAGAGGCCGCCCTAAACGTACTTTTTCGAATCAAATCAGAGAAATACTGGAAAAGGGCCGAATTTTAAGTACACGAAACCGACGTACGTGCATGACTCAATGTATGAATGTGGAAGAAGCGAAAGTGATTTGTCAAGATCGTAGCAGGTGGAAAGAAGTGGTCTCTGCCTACCCCTCTGGGAAACAGGCGTGATTTAATGTATATATGTATGCATGAATATGAATTTGTGCGGGCTTACTTGCTGCGTTAAATTAATCATCAGTTTATACTGCGGCGTGTCTCCAATACATAGTTTCGGTGTTTGCAGCAGTCGGTCCAATAGCGACATGTCCACCTCTTTCTCCAAGAAGAAGGCCCTCAAGTAGTGGTCGGTCGGCTGCTTCGTCCACCCGTTAAACCGGAATTGGAATGTACCGAATTGGGGGTCTTCCTCAAAATATGCCGTGCGGTACCTGGGTGACTCCAAGTAATATAATAATTAATAACCCCTTTGTTTAGGGTTCCGTAAGTCAAAACGAAAAAGGTACTCTTTGTAACCTTCGCGTTTATTGAAACTCGTTGGCCGGTGTCTAGCGTTAAGCGCAGTTTTGCTTTTAAAACGGGCACGTCAGCCGGCTCGAGTGACAGATGTAAAAACTGAAAGGCGACTGAAAATATTTATCTTAGATATAAGACCAATAATAGTACATTATTTTCTCGGCTCGAAAAGTAAGGGATGGTCTGACAAGGTGATTAGCGGCTTATTATTAACATAAAAATTTTTTGGCGGTACAAATTTGTTATAATATTACGTAAGTAAGGCACATTTGTCTAAATGGTCTAAAATAAATTTTGGCCCGCGTTTTCCTTTTTTAGGAGTACTCAGTTTCCGAGAATGTTCTATGGCAACATTCTCTTTTTTTTTATTGATATTACTGTTTTTTTGCAAAAGCCCGTCGCAGTCACCAGGGCACCACACGATTTAAAATTTTGCGATTATTATTCAGTAATACAATTATTTCCTGTAATGTATACGTTGGAATAGTTACCTAAGAAATCATTACATTTACACTTTTACCAAGAATAGGTAGAGTTGTTATACGTACTGAATGATTAAGCATTCTTTGTAAATCTTTTATTTATAAGTGTCTGCAGTTAAACTATGACAATATCATAGATTGACTTATAATTAATTATATTTATTCATTATACAGATACCGTCAGATTCGTCACTCGCCGCCGCCTACCTTTGTGTACGTTTCTTTTTTAGTTTTTTCTTACTTTTACTTCATTTGAGAGACTAATTTATAAAGCATAGAACTTCGGCCGCGTAGTTTCGGCTTAGTAATTGAAATCGAAAAAATTAAACGTGTTTTGACTCACCCATCTTCCCTTAACTTGTTGAATATGAACGGGAACGAGTCTATAGTCCCGTACGGAAGCTTGCCCTTCCTCGCTTCAGGCAGTTCAAATTCCATTTTTCCGGTAAGCAAGGGAAATAGCGCGGCCGGAGTGCCGTCGCCCACTATGTTATAACTGAAATTACGGTCACGGAAGTTAATTTGCTACCCATTTCAAAGAAAATCTGCTTGAAGATGTCATTTTCATTAGAGATGCCAAGTCATTTGTAATTGATAGGAAACTCAACCTTATTGCTGTAGAATGTCAGATTGACTTTGGACTTAAGGTGGGTGGTAAATTTAATTCCTTGAATGTACAGTCAACAGCATAAATAAGTGATCATTTATGTACCTTGTCACTTTAACGTCGTGCTTGAAATGTTATACAAAATAGTGAAACGATTGAAAGCGACTAAGTACATAAATGATCACTTATTTATGCTGTTGAGTGTACAATAACCACGACCTGTATTGTAAACTAACGAGCTGCTAAAGCTTTGCTTGTATTAGTTTCTAACATTTTCAGCGAAATCCGTTCAGTCATTTCGGAGTATTCGAGACAAACTTTCAGACGTACAGACACAAAAACTCTGAAAAGGGTCATTTATGATATGATAAGGCATCGTATAAATAGATTTTTTTATTCACAGCATTATGCCATTTATTTTAGAATTATAGACGGAGACTTTTTATTTAATGGTTTAGATTATTCAGTTCCTATACCAGCCGACATCAGTACCTATTCCAGCATAATCACTATTGTTAACCTTTCCAACACCACGGCTCCCAGCTCCTCGGTCAGCACCTTCCAGCTCTTGGCCATCCGTCTGATGAAGCCGTTCCGAGACGTGGAGTCGAAGGCGAGGATGACCACGTTGTAGGCATTCTCGGGAACTGGCGGCGGCCTGGTCGGTTGCACTGGACGGAAACCTACAGTGTTGCTGCGCCATTTCATTGGGTCACCGCTGGACAAAAAAAAGCGTTTTTGCTATGGTACCATGGAGAAGGTATACAAGCACAGAGTTCTTCATGGTAAGCGGGCTCGGAGGCAATATTGCAATATCAAGACTGTAATCCTAAGATTTTAAACGCGCTGCGTACCTTGAGGACTAATATTAACCTTTTTAGGATTTCGTAACAAATTCTGAGAAACGGAATTCCTAATTGTCTTATTTGCCCGCGTGTCCGTCAGTCCATTTATCCATCTGTTCGTCTGGATCATCTGTAGGTCTGCACATCTGTCCGTCTGTCAGTCTGTCCGTCTGTCCGCCTGTCTGTCAAGACTCTTTTTTTCTGGAACACCTACAGTTGTCATACTTATTTTAGACTTTTGTAATTGATACTTTTTGACATATTTAGGTAATTAACGTGAAACGCAAAGAAAAAGGACCAGTCTCCGTCCCCCGTTATTTCAAAAATTAATTAAGATAAAAGTTTCAAAAAAATACATAGACCAAAAAATGTCTTTATACATACATACATACAGAAAAAAATAAAAGGGATGCTGTAACATTTATGTTTTTTTTAAAGGACACTCGGACACAGGGTAAACTTAAGTAAAATAGTATGTCAACACAAAAGGAAAATGTACAGAAATGGAAGTGACAAATTCTGTTTACTTTAACCTTTTGAACTTTTGAACGTCTTTGACTTGATACAAACGTTGTCCTCACACGCCAATGACAGCTGAAAACCACAACTAATGTCAACCTTACGTCACAAATACTCGGGTCTATTTTGCACTGTATCTGTGACCACTATATGGGTCGATGGCGTGGTAGGCACGACAGTACACGAACACTTTAGTGGTTCTTGGCGTTCAAAGGGTTATAATATAAATTATAATATAATAACTCAAACCCATGGTGTTTGGATCCGAATCCGAAAGGTTTATTGACCTTACATTTGTAATAAATTTATTTTTGCTAGTTTTAAGATTTTTTTGTTTATTACTTTATTACCTTATTATTACTTAATGTAACTTACTTTTAAGTATTATTATATTTTTATGATTGAAAAAATGACATTCTGCTGGAGTTTCTTGCGGCGCGTCTCCGCAATGATGGTCTTGTCCGAAGCGCTGGTAGATTCACTCATGTTACCGACGTGTAAAAGAGCCCTCATGTGGCCTCCTATTTACTGAATAAATATTTTGAATTTTGATTTTTTTTGAATCGCACTTAAACGGAAATCGATAAGATCTACTTATAAGATGACTTCGGAAGGCGAGGGTTATGTAATTTCATCTATGTTTTGGTCTTGTGGTGATACCACCATCTTCCATGCTTGATATTGTAATAATAATTGATTAAACTATCATTTTTTCCCCTTGTTGTTCGTGGTACACCTAGATTGTCCACCTGGGCATTTTAGCAGACCTTAACGAAGTCGACGGAGCTCCGCACAGGCGGAGCTCCTACTTCTAGGTTGTTTTGGACCTTCGGGCTCTCTGAAGAACTAACATAACCTAAACCTACCTATTGACTTTGTTCAGTTTCCTCTCCGTAAATCACATAGGTGGACCAACATAGGTGGACCACCAACAATGCCCTATTTTTCTAGCAAAGGAGCAGCTGAAGGAGTAAGGCTAAAAAAAAAAACTTAGTCTTACGTTAATTTACTGACTCCAGTACACGACACTTTGATGTGGTCGCTTGCCGTCAACTCGTATATTTCGTTTCCCGTGATGTAGGCGGTTGGTCCGATCGTGTATTCATTGTCACTCTTATATAATATATCTCTGATCCGACATTTTACATCCTTCACTGCTAAGTTATCTATGACTCTGCATTTGGAATGCTGAAAAAAAAACCGAGTAAACCTGATACCAATCAAGATGGGCAGGTAAATCAATATACAACAGCAACTTCTTAAACTTAGAAAAGAAACTTAAACAGGCCAGACTCGTGTGATCTTATTATAAAACTCGCCTATGGCTCGTTTCAATAAACCACACTCGTATTTTAATGACTATCATTATGTATCAGTTACAGTTACATAAACTACTATTATTTATTAAGTATAGACCTTAGACCTTTAATTAGGAGTGGGTTGTTATAAGTCGACAAAAGAAGAAGAAAGAATAATCTTAGTTAATTTTGTGCTGCGTAACTTAGGACATTTTTCGTTATATTAAATAACGTTCTAGCCTAGCCTTGCGTGTATTGATGGCCTGCCTTATCATATTAGTAAATAAACGAATAAATTAATTAATACGGAAGACATAAACTCAGTAGACACTTACATAACACCTCACCCAATCCCTCCCGGGGCATTCAATGGTAGGAATCTTCGCAGACTTGTCATACACTTCTGGTGCGAACGGGTCCAGCACCGGCATCTTGCATCCCGCTCCTTTGTCCAGTAGCAATGCATCTCCTAACCTGTTCTCAGCTTTTCTGATAAAAACAACTTAATCTATAATTAATAATTCATTTTTCAAAAGTAAAATCATTAAGTGTGGACGCTATCCGTATCCCCTTTGGTGATCGGGGAAAAATCGCCTCGACAGCGATCACGGCGTATCGCGTATCAAATCATAACTTCGTATCGTGATACAGTATCAGAACACGCCATATTTACCGATCTTGATACGCGTATCCGATCGCCAGTGTGCGGGGTATATAATAAACGCGTGTCAACATCGATCCCGAGCGATCAGATACGGCGCGCCGCATGATCGCGCAGTTTGTGCGTCCACACTAGCGATCTTGATACGCGTCGGTGCAACGCGACGGAGATGCGATACGACGAAATGATACAAATGTGGACCCAGCTTTAGTGCTCTTACTTTTTAGTAATCGACAGGTCCGGCAAGGGGGGGTACATGAAGGGGTACATGTACGCTACCGTCGTTACTGCTCCCAATAACACGAGTAGTAGGTCCCACTTCATACGCTGCCATGTCCTCGCCCATTTGCCAATCTACAACAAACACTTATTAAATTAAAAATGGTGGACTGTTACAGAATGATGGTGGAAAGTTGTAGCGAAATGAATAAACGTATTGATTCACAATAATGTAATTATAGCGACCGACTCGTGGACCCACTATTTCGTCCCACTGCTCTATTCGCTTCCGTCAGAAATCATTTTTTTTCTTCAAAAGTAGGTAAGTTAAGTTCGTTAGGTATCTTTGGATGGCCGAAGGCCAAATCGCCCTGAAATAGGAGTTAGGGCTCCGTCAAAAAGAGCAGTGGGACGAAGTAGTGGGTGCACGAGTCATGCATGGTAATTATTTGTATAAGAATCAAATATAAAACCAAGTCACTTCAAACACATCTTTGAATATAACCATAGACATGTCATGCCATAGTCATTAGCATATTATTATATTAGAATTTAGCCAGATGTAAAGCAGGCTCCTGTTCAATCTATATGTCGCAAGACAGAATCACGGCAAATGTTTCCGTTGGCTGTGTCCACTACACTTAGATTCAACAACTTCGTTTTGAATAAATTGTTCTGATATTTGTAGTCATAAATACCTTTTTACAAAAATACATTATAGTTCCCATAAATATTCTGGATATAAGTAACATGTCATGTGCTAATTTTCTTTCTTATTTCCGTTAACTTTGTTATTTTAAATGTCAATGTCTCTTTTTTTATTTTTAAATGGCACTAAGGAACGTCAGAAAGGCAAAAATGTTGCGCGTAAAAACAAATAATTTAACGTAATCAAAGAGGTTTTAAACTGATATTTCGTGGTGTTTGACCAAGTCATGTTCTTTTGGGAAAATGAAACACTTTTGATTAGAGCTTTGCCTAATGTAATGACTGCTTAATAGCGTTTTCCAAAAAAGTGTAACCCCCACTTTAAAGCTGTCCCCAGTGTTTGAAGTCTAAAAAAAAGACGATGTAAAGCGCAGATCAGGACCCCCGTGTTAGGGTCAAGGAAAGTACCCGTGCTTGGCGAGGGATGGGCTTCAAGAGGGTATCCGGCCTCCTTTGTACATACTGCTAAAATTCTGGCACGATCCGCCGTGCAACACTGGCTAAACAGGGAATCCACAGTCATTTTACATGCTGTGTCGTCCCAGCACCGCTGCGTTATAGGGTAAACAGGAAAATTTTGACTGGGGCCAGCAGTAAACCAAGCATTCTTTGCGTCTTTCAAGCTCGAAGTCTCACATATTAAGGGAAGACGACGGGAAAGTTGGTAATGCAATACTAGTTTTTTTTTTGTTTTTTATTAGCAATACGCAAAATATCTAGTATTGCTTTACCAGCTTTCCCGTCATCTTCCCTTAATCTATCTCGAAACGAAGTCTCAAGCTTAAAAGACGCAAAGAATGCGTGGTTTACTGCTGTCCCCAGTAAAAATTTTTTTTTTGCCTTTTCAATTGTTTATAAAATTCAATCTAACCGTACATACAGAGGGACAATTGATGTAGATACTAAACGAGTACTTTTAATAGTTGTATTTAGTGCAATAGCTACGCGTCGGTCCTCGAACTAACTCGTCCATCTATTGCTTACTTTCTAAACTCTACAACAATGTACTATTTCACAACACTGCTCGGAAATATGGCCATAGATGGTCTTGTTTGGGGTCACAAAACGTCACTTATAAGGACACACCAAGAATGTTTTTGTCGGCATGTTTGCTGATTGGTCGAGAACATTGTTGTCCAACTTTAAGAACAAATGAAAATCAATCAATCAATTTTGTGTCATACCTGCTTAAAATTAAAAATTTAAATCGACCAATCAGAACACACCATTTTGTGTCGTAAAATATTAGGTGTATTTTTGCTAAAAGATACACAGACTAAAAACTATGTCACTGCTTTTTTTAAATGTAATTGAAACTTGGCCCCTAATCTCGAACCACTAGAGATAAAATTACATGGGAGATATGGCGAAACAAATACAATTTTATATGGAGTTGACATTTTCATCTCGAATGTTAGTTTAGTAATCTATGGTAAAATTGGCGGTGATACAGCTTCTATACTACCTTTGAAAAACCGACGCCAATTGAGTAACACTATTTAAAGTGAATTGAAAGTTTTGAATATGAATTTTTATTTTATTTCCTCTCAGTAGTTGTGAAAAGCACTATGTTTGCCTCGGCAGAAAGTGCAATTTATGGACTCGTACACTAGAGGGCCTCAACTACGTTTCGGCCCTCTATATGACTCGTCCAAAAATCGCGTACTTTCTATCCTCTGCAACAATGTACTATTTTGACAATTCGATTTAATGGGGATATCCCAGAAGTTCCATAGTTCTAGTTCCATATGGAACAATCGGTACATATGTAAATGTCAAATAAATGATCCCAATAGTTCCATATGGAACTACATACTAGGCTTTACATCTGGTTTTGTTTTTATTTTAGTTTTAAATCAGTTGAGTATCTTCGGAGCATACCCCGATATCAGTGTTGCAAAATCATTGAAAACGCTAGGATTGGCACTGCACATTTTTTACCGAGGGACGCGATCACTTGTATAAGAAACAACGTAAAACCTGAAGTGTCATATACTTGACAATGTTAACTGAAGTATGTAGGTAATCAATGTGAAGAAGTATCCAATTAAGTATGTAAAATAAATATATGTATACAAAGGTCGTACTTAGCAGAGGGAGACATTTAATATGAATATGTACCAGTAGTTCCATATGGTACTTCTGGGACATTTCGTTCAAAATGAATATCCCGGTAGATCCATATGGGACTAGAAATTATGGAACTTCTGGGATATCCCCGATTTAATTTGATTTGAAAAAAGAAATGTCATTGCTGCTGTGAATCACTTACGTCTACGGAGTTCCGGTGGTCATCGTTGATTTTCATCATCAGTTCCTCTTCAGTAAGAGGTGCTTTTAGAACGCAAATTCTCAAGGTCCTACAGGTAACACCAATATCGCCATGTGTGCCTGAAACTTTAGAGCATTTCTCTCGATATATCTAGGATCCCATCATCAGATCCTAAACTGATGATAAATACTTTTTAGAATCAGTCCCGCCATTTTTGAATAATCAGGTACACATAAAAAATGAAAACATTTGCGACGAACTGAGAACTACCTCCTTTTTTTGAAGTAGCTTAAAAATCACACATCATGTATTACGGGTCGTTCTCAAAAAGTTGGCACCGCTGAATTAATTTTGAATTTTTCAAAAAAAATCCGGTTTTGCTGTTTTTTTTTATTAAGACCGCTATAAATCAAATCGTGTGATCGATATTACATGGAGGGAAGTGATTTATTTTATTATTTTAGAAGATACAGGTATTTGAATTATGCGGTAGGCAGGTGAATGACCATTTGTAACCAGGTTATCGATAATAGGGGCAGGTTGGCGACAAATACGTACAAATAAAGTGAAACTGTTAGCAGGTTAACGACAACGGGTGCAGTTAAGTAAATTGTTAAATAAAAACTACATGAACCTAACAACAAGTGCTTAATTTGAATATTTTTGATTCGTTTTATTCCTTATCTAAATTATTTATAAATTATAACACATCTTATTTACCTTTTGAGCGTAACGGCATCTCATATGTTGAAATTCGGTGAACCGTATACGCTACAGGGTGTTACATACATATATACGTACATACATACGCTCGAAAAACAACCCTGCTTCGTGCAGTCGGGTAAAAAACATTAACACCACAAAAATATTTGGTTTACAGTATAAGTTTTTAAATAATTGTCGTTCGCCTGCCGTCAACGTCGTTCACCTGTTTCTTTTAGACAGGTGAACGACATACAGGTGATGGACAAAATGACAGTTATATCATCAATACTAGTTAAGTACTTGATAAATGAACTGCATATTTATTCACATTAAAATAAACCACGTTTTACGTGCTATAAATTAATATCAATACAATAAGTCAAACAATTATCAAAATATGGAAGACAGAATAGCGACTACGTACCCATTACAAACTCCCGCTCGCGTAAGTTTTTTGTTTATAATTTTTGAGAACGGCTCGCTGACGACGTGTTACTTCTAACAGTGTTAGCTGGGGACTGTAGGTCTCGAATTATGCGGGGTAATGCAGGTAAGACGAGATAGTATAACCACAGAGGTAGCGTTTATCTCATGACAGGAGAGAGACAAAAACTGTCGTGGACAAAAATAAATTTCAAATAATTCGAAATATAAGTATAGTATTCTTATTCAACACTACAGTTTTAAATCTTGAGTGTATGTGTAAGTAAAAAATAGTATTAAAACTACGTTTCGTTGGTGATTTTTACGTTTTAATTAACTTGAAACATGAGTGCCTCGCGTTGGGACACTGCAGGTGAGCGACAAAACGTAGTTACAAATTGTTTTTATGGTTATTAATATAATTTAATTTTATATCTAAGCATTTGGCCTCTATTCAAAAAGTGTCTTTTAATATGAATTGATAACTAAATTATATGGATGACGCTTTGTAAAAAAAAAGTTCTAAGAGAGACCTATTGACAGGTGGCGGTGCCACTTTTTTGAGAACGACCCTTACCGTTTTGCATTGCGCTATTTGTGGCAAATCTACGGCCTGACAGGGCATTGTTGGTGGTCCACCTATGTTGTCCACCTATGTCGATTATGGAGAGTAGAATAGACAAAATCAATAGGTAGGTTTAGGTTATGTTAGTTCTTCAGAGGGCCCGAAGGGCCAATACAACCTAGAAGTAGGAGCTCCGCGTGAGCGGAGCTCCGTCGACTTCATTAAGGTCTGCTAAAATGCCCAGGTGGACAAACTAGGTGTACCACAAACAACAAGGGACAAACCCATATACTGGCCTAGGTACTTCATTTGTTTAGCTAACTAACGTAATGTAGAAAAAAAAACCACGTGGTATAGCTTGTCAGCTTATAGAACAAAACACAGGTTTAACACAAGACAAAGTCACGTGGTTAGATTTGTTTACATTTTGGTAGTTAAGTACCTAAACAAAATTAAGTAGAAAGTTAAAAATAAAACGCTATTTAATTAGTAACACACTATTTTAATCAAACAAATTAAAGAAAAAAGTAGATACGTAGCGAGTTAACTTAGGACATCGTTTTTTTTTTGTTTTGCTTTGTCAATCCGCAGATTACCTGTCGATAATCTCATTGACAAAGCAAGACGAATACAAAGGTATGGGACAAAATACGATATGTCGTATGATTATGCTCTACATCTGTAGCTTACTTTTAAAAGTAATTCTTACAACCACTCATTACTTATAACTTGTTAAGTATAAATACATTTATTCAAATGAATAAAAACCTTAAATGTAAAGAACTAATATAAGAGTAACGGCTTTCTATCTGTGATCGGTTCAGTGTAGGTATGGATAGTGCCACCAGAGTTGAGGTCACGCAAACAATAAGAATGTAATGACAGCGTTAGGTACTTTGAAATTACTTTTTCGTACCGATAGCAAGTTCAACAGTGAATTACAAGATAGACCAATCCTATACATTTCAAACACCTTTCAAGTGATACAAAAGAAACACGTTAGTAGCATTTGCATCTTGGTTAAGGCCTCAGGAAGGAGAGGATAATTCAGTTTAGAGCAAAGCGAATATCGGAGTCGAAATGTTAGTTTGTGTTGCTTTTTTAGTAGACAAACGTGTCATATTATCATAACACAATTTGCTACCGCGTCTGCTGGGGCAGGTCCGACAGCAGACATGTCCGAACAGGCCGCCTGGGTTCAGTTGGTTTAGGTCTGCTGCAGGCAGTAGCAGAACTTGTTCAGGTGCGGGTGCGTCTCGCTCACGCATTGCGGCTCCGCGCCGTAGCTGTTGACGAAACAAAACATGAGTGACTTCCGAGACTCACGGACCCCCGAGCCCCCCTGCAGCCCCTTCCCTGGACCTCAGCCCCGCAGCAAGATGGGGCTTCAGGTACTCAAGCAGACGCGTAGTTTCTAGTGGTGTATGGACCTGGTGCAGGGTCCATCCGGATCGCCACCATCTTACTGCTTAACCCGCCGCGAAACAGCAGTGTTCGCAGTGTTGTGTTCTGGTGAAGATCGTCACTCCACCTATTCTGAGGGCGTCATATACCGCATTTCCGATCTGAGGTCTAAGAACACAATAAATAAAACGGTTATCTGTTTTGCGGTTTATATGGCCGACCTACTGGCACTTCTGCTTGTTAATTAATGTCGATTACATTCAAAAAAGTAGACCCACCAAAAAAAAAAAAAATATTTTCAACAACATGGGGTCGGATCGGATTTTCGAGTTATTGCCAAAAAACTGCACTTCTCAACAAAATGATGTAGGTAAGTGCCATGAAGATACGCACTTTGGCTGGTGCACTTTTCCACATGGTATTTTTTGAGATAGATTTTTGAATTTGTAGTAACGGCTTCGGAACCCTACTTTGAGCATGGTCCCACATGCTCTTGCCCGGTTTTTTTTTAATGAATGTTTTTGAGGCGATTTAGCTTACGCGTTGATTCTGGAGATGTGTCTCGAGTCGACGGCGAGCTGGTCCCTCTCCTTGTCGTACTTCAGCATCGCCTCGAACAGAGCCTTCCCGGGACCAACTTCCATCTGCAACACGTTACGTACTGAATATTGAGGTTAGGCGCAGGACTAAACTTGCGGATGTCCGCAAAAGGCTAACGCAACTGAAGTGGAGATGGGATGGGCTGGGCGAGACGATGGTAGGCGGTAGAGGGAGGTAACAGAGTAGTGGCCGAGATTAGGTCATAGATCGGTGGGTAGACAATCAGCTCGTTGGTCTGATGACATTCAGCATATCGTTGGGAAAAGATGGATGGCGTTAGCACGAGACCGGGCCAAGTGGCGAGAAAATGAAGGGGCCTTCCCTGCTGTAGATGGAGGCTACAATGATGATGAAGGTAAGTCTCAAGTTAAAAACCTTAACACCTAATTGCAGCTGTTAACGTTTTGATAAAGAACACAAAAAAAAGTGGTAAGAAACATTAGTATAAGATAAGTGTCAAATAGGGTGCCACTCACTCAGCATACTGCTGTGGCGTGGGCCCCTACCCATAGAACTTTTCGAATATGTGTAATTTCACCTTAATCTGGTAGTTCTGAGGGGATTTATCAATGGCCTTCTTGTATGTTTCCTGGAGTTCGGCAGTCAGCGGCTGGAAGATGTACCGCCCGTGCGCCGGCTGCTGCCGCGTCACCCAGGATATAGCAGACAGCGTACGCGGGGCACATTTCCCCCTGTTTTGGACATAAACATATTTTTTTGAAACAATCTACATTGAAAATGGCATTTTTTCTTGTATTGCCAGCTCTTTGAGGCCAAAACAAGAGACCTGACAAGTTCAAACTCTGTGGTCTACGTTCATTACGGTTGACGACGCGCTGGCCTAGTTGGTAGTGACCCTGCCTACGAAGCTAGCGGTTCTGGGTTCAAATCCCGGTAAGGGCAGATATTAGTGTGATGAGCGCGAATATTTGTTCCTGAGTCATGGATGTTTTCTATGTATTTAAGTATATATTTCTCTATACAAGTATTTATATCGTTGTCTAGTACCCATAGTACAAGCCTAGAGCTTAGTTTGGGACTAGGTCCATTGGTGTGACATTGTCGACTGACTGACTGATATTTTTATTTACCTATATTAAGTTCGAATAAAAAATTTGCGCTGTTTCGTTTTGTCTGAAATTATCATTTGTCCAAAAATCCTCTATCTCTGAAACCGTTTCACTTTCCTGGATTGTTATAAAACTATCCTAACCTAACCTACGGGTTCTGTATATCTCTTTAAACATTTTGAAAAGTTAACGGGTTCAGAGATTAATGATTTTCGGACAAACAAACCAACGGACAAAACTTTTTCGAGACATCGATAGGTTACCGTTTATTACACAGTGAAGACTCTGGTCACATTCCGGCTCCATGATCATTTTAGCTCTTAGACACCACGTTATTGCATATCTTTACAATACTCTACTACTGAATTTCAACCCATTACAATGAAGTGAACTGGTTCGAAATTTTCTTGTAAGGTCTGGGTGATGTGCTCTAACGAAAGAAACTGTACTGCTCTGATGAGGAGGTAAGACAACCGGTAAAAATACCAGAATAAAGGCATCTCATCGTAGTGGTCCGGGTTGGCAAGGCGACGCATTTGAAGTCTCGAAATCGTAAATGTACATTGACTTCAGAACTGACTTACTATCAGGTGACAGATTTGCTTGTTTGTCTTGTCCATACCATAAATACGTACCCAGCTTCTCTAATCAGTGCGTTGATGTGTGAGAGCAACGCCTCCCCAGTCCTGGTGTAGAGCTCATCGTCGGGGGTAACTTTCTGCCAGGCGAGGCATACGCACCAGAAGGGATCGACACCCGCCTCACTGCATGATCTATCCACAGGCAACTGAAAAATGGCAATCAGGCAATCAGTCTCTGTCAACGCGGTTAGCCTGGTAGTCCGCGTCAAGGTTAAATTTTAATAAAAGGGTTCAAATATTTGTTCTTTTTATATAAATACTAGCTGTCCACGCCCGGCGTCGCCCGGGTGATGTTTTTTTTTCATACAAACTTTATGAAATATATTCAAATTTTGTATGGGACTGGTTATCTAGTTGGTATTGTTGATCGAAGGCTGATTAACACTTTACTCTCCTGTGCGTCGCGCAGTCGGGTAAAAAGATTGGCCAGAGATAAAGCTATGAACAGACGGAGTGGGAATCAAAGGAAGAGGCGTTTGCCTGGCAGTGGGAGACTTAAATAAAAGGCTTTCAAGAAAAGTTTGTAGCTTGGCAAATCAGAAAACGAGCGATGTTCGAAGTGAATTTGGCAACACGACCGACTGTAAACCCAAAAACTGCTGCTTCTGGTGGTTACCACTTGTAAATATCGTAGTAAAGTTCCTGTCACCTAGTCGTCGTCGTCTTTTGTCATTCTTTTGTTGCCAAGTACCTATAGTACAAGCCTTATCTTGGATACCGCAACTCACCGGCTTCAATACCGAAAGCGCTCTCATATAGTCCGCCCCAGGCACCACATACGGGTTCTGATAATGTATCAGCCCCAACACGTCCAGAATGGTGGCGTGTATGTCATGCGGCGTCGAGAGGGTGTGCACGTTGGTGCGTAGCGCCAGACACGCATCAGGGCGCTCGCGGTGCATGCGAAAGGGGAGCACAATAGCCATCAGCGGCAGCCGCTCTTCGACCTGGCCCTGCATCGTGTTGCGGGTCTTTGCGTATCTGTGAATACAGGACCTTATTATGAACTTACTTTATTGTGTTTGAATGCTGGTAGAGCCTTGTGCAGGGTCCGTGCGCATCGCTCCCACTATCGTATTCTTTACCCTACCACCAAACAGCAGTGCTCGCATCTATCCCGGTGTGGGGATAATACAACCGGATAAATAACTAGCATAGAGGTATTCTATTTTAATCCTTAGGGTTGGAAACATATTTGCTTTCTTAGGTTTGCAGTCTTGAGACTGTCATCAAGCATTCTACAGATTGTGTAGAATGCTTGTGCTTAGATCCAAATTATCATCACGTAGCCTATGTGCTCATTGGCCTTCTCTTTGTCTTGATTTGAAAAGTTAAGAAGAAGGAGTCGTCTGTACCGTGTGCCGTGGTCGCCCATGACGACAATCAACGTGTTCTCGGCGTATCGACGCGCGTAGCGGAGGAACGCCGCCGTGTCGTCGTCGGCCAACTGGATCAGGTCGAAGTTTTCGTGTGCGATGTTCAACAGCGTGAGGATGAACTTCTTCCCTGATAGTTCCATGAACTGTGGGTACATTTAATAATACATACAACATGATGTACACTTCTGTAACGCAACGGTTAAGTACGAATAAATGGTAGATGACGTGATACGAAAAGTCACGTGATCTACCAGTGACGCGATTAGTTTAAAATCGAATCGAATAGAAACGCTAGTTAGCGTAATGCATCTTGGCAAGGGCCTCTGTTACACCCAGTCGTTTTTCTAATTCGTGCTTCGCTCAAAGTAAATAATTCTAATAAACGCGTCACACACATATTAAAACCTTTCTAGTTAATTATCCGCTAATAATAATGAGCTGTCAAATAAACATTCAATTTATATAAATAGATAAAATTTATCAAAAAGCAAGTCGAAAAAATCGACGCAGCAATTAGACTGAGAACATAAATCTGGAGAATGATCGACGTACATTAAAAATGTCCAGTCTGAATAACAGACCAATGTATAGCGTTTTATTTATACCACTATGAATATGAATACAGAGCAAAAGTGAGTGGAAGGGTCGGAAGGGGCCGCCCTAAACGTACTTTTTCGAATCAAATCAGAGAAATACTGGAAAAGGGCCGAATTTTAAGTACACGAAACCGACGTACGTGCATGACTCAATGTATGAATGTGGAAGAAGCGAAAGTGATTTGTCAAGATCGTAGCAGGTGGAAAGAAGTGGTCTCTGCCTACCCCTCTGGGAAACAGGCGTGATTTAATGTATATATGTATGTATGAATATGAATTTGTGCGGGCTTACTTGCTGCGTTAAATTAATCATCAGTTTATACTGCGGCGTGTCTCCAATACATAGTTTCGGTGTTTGCCGCAGTCGGTCCAATAGCGACATGTCCACCTCTTTCTCCAAGAAGAAGGCCCTCAAGTAGTGGTCGGTCGGCTGCTTCGTCCACCCGTTAAACCGTAATTGGAATGCACCATTTTGGGGGTCTTCCTCAAAATATGCCGTGCGGTACCTGGGTGACTCCAAGTAATATAATAATTAATAACCCCTTTGTTTAGGGTTCCGTAAGTCAAAACGAAAAAGGTACTCTTTGTAACCTTCGCGTTTATTGAAACTCGTTGGCCGGTGTCTAGCGTTAAGCGCAGTTTTGCTTTTAAAACGGGCACGTCAGCCGGCTCGAGTGACAGATGTAAAAACTGAAAGACGACTGAAAATATTTATCTTAGATATAAGACCAATAGTACATTATTTTCTCGGCTCGAAAAGTAAGGGATTGTCTGACAAGGTGATTAGCGGCTTATTATTAACATAATAATTTTTTGGCGGTACAAATTTGTTATAATATTACGTAAGGCACATTTGTCGAAATGGTCTAAAATTAATTTTGGCCCGCGTTTTCCTTTTTTAGGAGTACTCAGTTTCCGAGAATTTTCTATGGCAACATTGGCAACATTCTCTTTTTTTTTATTGATGTTACTGTTTTTTTGCAAAACCCCGTCGCAGTCACCAGGGCACGCGTTTTGCGTTTATTATTCAGTAATACAATTATTTCCTGTAATGTATAGTTACCTAAGAAATCATTACATTTACACTTTTACCAAGAATAGGTAGAGTTGTTATACGTACTGAATGATTAAGCATTCTTTGTAAATCTTTTATTTATAAGTGTCTGCAGTTAAGGACCGTATCGTTAATTATGGAAACAAATAAAATGGCGTAATCTGTATAAATACTTTTTATTACAAAAAAAATACTTATACTACGGGATTCTTAGATCTTCAAAGTGACTCATGAAAGCGACTTCTATTTATTTATTGGACCCCTTTTGCCAGTTTTCTCACTTTGCTTTTAATGCTCTTCATTAGCCTTTGGACATCGACTGTTTTGAAAGTTTTTTGGGTACGGATCCAGTCTTTTTTGAATTGGTCGATGTTATCTGTTGGTTTAGCTTGTTTTCGTAGCTTTGCCTTCATCAGAGCCCAAAATTTCTCGATGGGCCTGATCTTAGGGCAATTCGGGGGATTTAAAGATTTCGCGACAAATTCGACATTATTCTCTCGATACCAGTTCAACACATGGCGAGCATAGTGACACGCAGCTAAATCGGGCCAGAAATGTACGACCCCTGTGCTTTCGAATGAGTGGTAGTACCCGCTTTTGAAGGCATTCCTTCTTGTACACATCCGAATTTAAGTTTCCCGTTACGAAAAACGGAGACGTTTTCATGCCGCATTGACAAATAGCTTGCCAAATCATCCCAAATTTTTCGCAAAAAATTGATTTGTCGTCTTTAGAGCCCTTCGTACCTTTTATTACGGTGTAAAACTGCGGTCCTGGTAGGGTTTTATAGTCAAGTTTGACATAGGTTTCATCGTCCATTATAATACATTGTTCATTTTTAGTTAAAATTTGGTCGTACAATTTCCGAGCCCGAGTTTTGACAGAAGACTCCTGGGTTTTGCTGCGTTTGGGCTGTTTTTGCTTTTTATACGTTACGAGCAAGTTACGCTCCTTGGCACGCTGAACCATTGCAATAGAAGTACGAAATTTTTTCGCACAATCCCGAATCGATAGTATCTCTTTTTTTTGGGAAAAGAATCGCATATCTTTTTGTCCAAATTTGGACATGAAGGGCCTCGTTTTCTACCTCGACCAGGTAAATCTTTTAAAGTATTATTCATACCAAACCTTTTTATCGTATTGTAAACAGCTTTCAGGCTAACTTCTTCCTCTGAAGTAATCTTTCTCATAGTCATACCTGATTCTTTACAGTATTTGGTCACAATTGAAAGTCGTTTTTTCTCGGAGAGACCCTTCATCTTGCATTGTATAGGAATTATATTGTTTTTTATATTAAGTTTTAATATTTGACTGTATGCTTAACAGATTGACATATGACAGAAAAGACAAAATATTGTAACTTTTTTTTAGAGCTATTCAAACTTGTTTCCATAATTAACGATACGGTCAACTATGACGATATCATAGATTGACTTATAATTAATTATATTTATTCATTATATGTACTTTTGTGCTAACGGTACTTCTGAAGTGTATTCTAATCGCGGTTTGATAATACGTTCGTTCAGATACCGTCAGATTCGTCACTCGCCGCCGCCTACCGTTGTGTACGTTTCTTTTTTAGTTTTTTCTTACTTTTACTTCATTTGAGTGACTAATTTATAAAGCATAGAACTTCGGCCGCGTAGTTTCGGCTTAGTAATTGAAATCGAAAAAATTAAACGTGTTTTGACTCACCCATCTTCCCTTAACTTGTTGAATATGAACGGGAACGAGTCTAGAGTCCCGTACGGAAGCTTGCCCTTCCTCGCTTCAGGCAGTTCAAATTCCATTTTTCCGGTAAGCAAGGGAAATAGCGCGGCCGGAGTGCCGTCGCCCACTATGTTATAACTGAAATTACGGTCACGGAAGTTAATTTGCTACCCATTTCAAAGAAAATCTGCTTGAAGATGTCATTGTCACTAGAGATGCCAAGTCATTTGTGATTGATAGGAAACTCAACCTTATTGCTGTTGAATGTCAGATTGACTTTGGACTTAAGGTGGGTGGTAAATTTAATTCCTTGATTGGACAATAACCACGACCTGTATTGTAAACTAACGACGTGCCAAAGCTTTGCTTGTATTAGTTTCTAACATTTTCAGCGAAATCCGTTCAGTCATTTCGGAGCCTATTTGAGACAAACTTTCAGACGTACAGACACAAACATGCTGAAAAGGGTCATTTATGATGTGATAAGGCATCGTATAAATAGATTTTTTTATTCACAGCATTACGCTATGCTAGCCGACATCAGTCGATTACATCAGTATTCCAGCATAATCACTATGTTAACCTTTCCAACACCACGGCTCCCAGCTCCTCGGTCAGCACCTTCCAGCTCTTGGCCATCCGTCTGATGAAGCCGTTCCGAGACGTGGAGTCGAAGGCGAGGATGAGCACACTGTAGGCATTCTCGGGAACTGGCGGCGGCCTGGTCGGTTGCACCGGACGGAAACCTACAGTGTTGCTGCGCCATTTCATTGGGTCACCGCTGGGCAAAAAAAAAGCGTTTTTGTTATGGTACCAAGGAGAAGGTATACAAGCACAGAGTTCTTCATGGTAAGCGGGATCTTAGGCAATATTGCAATATCACGACTGTAATCCTAAGATTTTAAACGCGCTGCGTACCTTGAGGACTAATATTAACCTTTTTAGGATTTCATAACAAATGCTGAAAAACGGAATTCATAATTGTCTTATTTGCCCGCGTGTCCGTCAGTCCATTTATCCATCTGTTCGTCTGGATCATCTGTAGGTCTGCCCATCTGTCCGTCTGTCAGTCTGTCCGTCTGTCCGCCTGTCTGTCAAGACTCTTTTTTTCTGGAACACCTACAGTTGTCATTACTTAATTTAGACTTTTGTAATTGATGTTTTTTGACATATTTAGGTAATTAACGTGAAACGCAAAGAAAAAGGACCTGTCCCCGTCCCCCGTTATTTCAAAAATTAATTAAGATAAAAGTATCAAAAAAATACATAGACCAAAAAATGTCTTTATACATACATACATACAGAAAAAATAAAAGGGATACTTTTTTATGTTTTTTTTAAAGGACACTTGGACACAGGGTAAACTTAAGTAAAATAGTATGTCAACACAAAAGGAAAATGTACAGAAATGGAAGTGACAAATTCCGTTCACTTTAACCTTTTGAACTTTTGAACGTCTTTGACTTGATACAAACGTTGTCCTCACACGCCAATGACAGCTGAAAACCACAGCTAATGTCAACCTTACGTCACAAATACTTGGGTCTATTTTGCACTGTATCTGTGACCACTATATGGGTCGATGGCGTGATAGGCACGACAGTACACGACCACTTTAGTGGTTCTTGGCGTTCAAAGGGTTATAATATAAATTATAATATAATAACTCGTACGTGTAAAACCCATGGTGTTTGGATCCGAATCCGAAAGGTTTATTGGCCTTACATTTGTAATAATTTTATTTTTGCTTGTTTTAAGAATTTTTTGTTTATTACTTTATTACCTTATTATTACTTAATGTAACTTACTTTTAAGTATTATTATGTTTTTATGATTGAAAAAATGACATTCTGCTGGAGTTTCTTGCGGCGCGTCTCCGCAATGATGGTCTTGTCCGAAGCGCTGGTAGATTCACTCATGTTACCGACGTGTAAAAGAGCCCTCATGTGGCCTCCTATTTACTGAATAAATATTTTGAATTTTGATTTTTTTTGAATCGCACTTAAACGGAAATCGATAAGATCTACTTATAAGATGACTTCGGAAGGCGAGGGTTATGTAATTTCATCTATGTTTTGTTCTTGTGGTGATACCACCATCTTCCATGCTTGATATTGTAATAATAATTGATTAAACTATCATTTTTTCCCCTTGTTGTTCGTGGTACACCTAGATTGTCCACCTGGGCATTTTAGCAGACCTTAACGAAGTCGACGGAGCTCCGCACAGGCGGAGCTCCTACTTCTAGGTTGTTTTGGACCTTCGGGCCCTCTGAAGAACTACCATAACCTAAACCTACCTATTGACTTTTTTCAGTTTACTCTCCGTAAATCACATAGGTGGACCAACATAGGTGGATCACCAACAAAGCCCTATTTTTCTAGCAAAGGAGCAGCTGACGGTGTAAGGCTAAAAAAAAAAACTTAGTCTTACGTTAATTTACTGACTCCAGTACACGACACTTTGATGTGGTCGCTTGCCGTCAACTCGTATATTTCGTTTCCCGTGATGTAGGTGGTTGGTCCGATTGTGTATTCATTGTCACTCTTATATAATATATCTCTGATCCGACATTTTACATCCTTCACTGCTAAGTTATCTATGACTCTGCATTTGGAATGCTGAAAAAAAAACCGAGTAAACCTGATACCAATCAAGATGGGCAGGTAAATCAATATACAACAGCAACTTCTTAAACTTAGAAAAGAAACTTAAAACAGGCCAGACTCGTGTGATCTTATTATAAAACTCGCCTTTGGCTCGTTTCAATAAACCACACTCGTATTTTAATGACTCTCATTATGTATCAGTTACAGTTACATAAACTACTATTATTTATTAAGTATAGATCTTAGACCTTTAATTAGGAGTGGGTTGTTATAAGTCGACAAAAGAAGAAGAAAGAATAATCTTAGTTAATTTTGTGTTGCGTAACTTAGGACATTTTTCGTTATATTAAATAACGTTCTAGCCTAGCCTTGCGTGTATTGATGGCCTGCCTTATCATATTAATAAATAAACGAATAAATTAATTAATACGGAAGACATAAACTCAGTAGACACTTACATAACACCTCACCCAATCCCTCCCAGGGCATTCAATGGTAGGAATCTTCGCAGACTTGTCATACACTTCTGGTGCGAACGGGTCCAGCACCGGCATCTTGCATCCCGCTCCTTTGTCCAGTAGCAATGCATCTCCTAACCTGTTCTCAGCATTTCTGATAAAAACAACTTAATCTATAATTAATAATTCATTTTTCAAAAGTAAAATCATTAAGTGTGGACGCTATCCGTATCCCCTTTGATGATCGGGGAAAAATCGCCTCGAGAGCGATCACGGCGTATCGCGTATCAAATCATAACTTCGTATCGTGATACAGTATCAGAACACGCCATATTTACCGATCTTGATACGCGTATCCGATCGCCAGTGTGCGGGGTATATAATAAACGCGTGTCAACATCGATCCCGAGCGATCAGATACGGCGCGCCGCATGATCGCGCAGTTTGTGCGTCCACACTAGCGATCTTGATACGCGTCGGTGCAACGCGACGGAGATGCGATACGACGAAATGATACAAATGTGGACCCAGCTTTAGTGCTCTTACTTTTTAGTAATCGACAGGTCCGGCAAGGGGGGGTACATGAAGGGGTACATGTACGCTACCGTCGTTACTGCTCCCAATAACACGAGCAGTAGGTCCCACTTCATACGCTGCCATGTCCTCGCCCATTTGCCAATCTACAACAAACACTTATTAAATTAAAAATGGTGGACTGTTACAGAATGATGATGGAAAGTTGTAGCGAAATGAATAAACGTATTGATTCACAATAATGTAATTATAGCGACCGACTCGTGGACCCACTATTTCGTCCCACTGCTCTATTCGCTTCCGTCAGAAATCATTTTTTTTCTTCAAAAGTAGGTAAGTTAGGTTCGTTAGGTATCTTTGGATGGCCGAAGGCCAAATCGCCCTGAAATAGGAGTTAGGGCTCCGTCAAAAAGAGCAGTGGGACGAAGTAGTGGGTCCACGAGTCATGCATGGTAATTATTTGTATGAGAATCAAATATAAAACCAAGTCACTTCAATCACATCTTTGAATATAACCATAGACATGTCATGCCATAGTCATTAGCAGCCAGCACCTTCCAACACATCCTGATGGATGCGGTATGGCACTATCCACACATCAACGCTTCACGATGTCTAGCAAACTTCACTTTAGCCAATGATTTTGTCATTATGTCTGCTAGCTGTATTTCTGTCAGGCAGTAGCGTATATTAATTATCCTTTGTACAAAGTGTTCGTGTATAAAATGGTATCGCACATCTATGTGCTTCGATATTTTGTTACAGGAACCAGATTTTACAAGTTGAATCGAGTTCTGGTTATCGACAAACAAATTTACTTTTGATTCTATATCTGTTACTTCCTTTAAGACCGATTTTAGGTATAACGCTTTGTTTTTCAAACATGCTATGGAATGTTGACATTGTGTTCCTCATAATAGGCTGCGAAGTATGACGTTTCAGGTGCAGCTAGGACAAGACGTCGTTAATGTAATTCCATACAAATCTTGCAGGCCTAGGCCGGCAGTCTTCTTTTTTAATTTACATAAACATAAATTTAAACTATAAAATAATACTATTTACACGGTCAATCGAAATCAGTTTAGACTTCGCCTTTTTGCAAGGCCCAGGTCTCATCTAGTCTAGATCAGTAGGGGGAGTGGGGGAGGAGGGATAATGTAAAGTTGTAACAAAATGAATAGACGTATTGATTCACAACATTCGTATATTATTGATTATTTGTTTAGAGAAAACATTATTAACATGTTTTACAGAACGACAGTATGAGAATAAAATATGTCATTCCAAACACATCTTTGAATATAACCATTAGCAGCCGGCACTTTCCAACTCTGTTGGCCTTACGGCATTAAGTTCGCTTTTTGTATTTCAAATTTATTTTTTTGTTCAATAAAGATTAAACATATAAATAAGTGCACGAATTAGGCTCAGCAAGAAGAAGAAGAAGAATTAAATCAATGTGGGTAATTCCTCGTGATGATTGGGCCTTGCCAGGGATCTCCGAGCGTAGCTTTTAAATGACTTTAAAAGCGTTTCTTATACGAGCATGTTACGGTAGGGAGGTCCGTGTGAGGGTACACATATTAGGCGCCGTATATTATTAGCATTCTAATTACCTAAGAATAATATTATGTAGTGGAGGAAAGATGATGGACCCTCAGATATGGCACTACAATTTATTGTTGAACATTTTGGAGTCGAAAGAAATAGAGGAAGGCCTAGTCTCACTTATTTCAGCCAAACAAAGACATTAAATGTATAGTAATAATAATATTAAATCTCTTTGCAGCCAAATAAGACAGCAGGTAGATGTGTCATATCAAGTGGTAAAAAAACTGGCAGAGAAAAGAGAAAAGTGGCAATTACTCCACAGACAAGAGCATAGTCCTTCAGTAAAAAAATAAGGTGCACTAATTACAGTGTACTAACAGCAAACTAACAGCCCGCTTTACATTTGGCTAAATTCAGTGTGCTAAATTTAGACAGGCTGCGTGGAGGGGATAATCGCGTCCTCTTTACACCTGATCTTGTTAGCGTGCTAACTCACTACGAACGAAAATCGAGCGCAGTGGACGTAGACAATGGCGCCTCCTCTTTTTCTTTAGTTGCCATAGTGCAGATGATCACGCTCACTCCACACGTAGGTATATACTCCGCCGCGCGCGACGAGCGACTGAGAGCGTCCGTTGTCTAAATCGCTTACACTATTACACTCTGCTAAATTCAGTGTGCTGACTGATTTAGACTGGCAGAGTCGGGTCTCGGTGTCTAATTAGCTTGACTAACATACTAACTGCCTTTACACTTGTCTTTTTTTAGAGTCTTTTTCATTCAGCACACTGAATTTAGCCAAATGTAAAGCAGGCTCCTGTTCAATCTATATGTCGCAAGACAGAATCACGGCAAATGTTTCCGTTGGCTGTGTCCACTACACTTAGATTCAACAACTTCGTTTTGAATAAATTGTTCTGATATTTGTAGTCATAAATACCTTTTTACAAAAATACGTTATAGTTCCCATAAATATTCTGGATATAAGTAACATGTCATGTGCTAATTTTCTTTCTTATTTCCGTTAACTTTGTTATTTTAAATGTCAATGTCTCTTTTTTTATTTTTAAATGGCGGCTAAGGAACGTCAGAAAGGCAAAAATGTTGCGCGTAAAAACCACGTAAAAACCAATAATTTAATGTAATCAAAGAGGTTTTAAACTGATATTTCGTGGTGTTTGACCAAGTCATGTTCTTTTGGGAAAATGAAACACTTTTGATTAGAGCTTTGCCTAATGTAATGACATGACTGCTTTACCGTAATATCACGACAAAGCAAAGCAAAGCAGAAAATAGCGTTTTCCAAAAAAGTGTACCCCCCACTTTTAGACTGTCCCCAGTGTTTGAAGTCTAAAAAAAAGACGATGTAGAGCGCAGATCAGGACCCCCGTGTTAGGGTCAAGGAAAGTACCAGTGCTTGGCGAGGGATGAGCTTAAAGAGGGTCTCCGGCCTCCTTTGTACCTACTGCTAAAATTCTGGCACGATCCGCCGTGCAACACTGGCTAAGCAGGGAATCCACAGTCATTTTACATGCTGTGTCGTCCCAGCACCGCTGCTATACAGGGTAAACAGGAAAATTTTGACTGGGGCCAGCAGTAAACCAAGCATTCTTTGCGTCTTTCAAGCTCGAAGTCTCACATATTGAGGGAAGATGACGGGAAAGCTGGTAAAGCAATACTAGAAATTTTGCGGATCACTAAACCACCGTACCGAATGGGAAGGATCCCTTCCCATTCGGTACGGTGGTTTAGGGATCCGCAAAATTTCTAGTATTGCTTTACCAGCTTTCCCGTCTTCTTCCCTCAACCTGTCTCGAAACGAAGTCTCAAGCTTGAAAGACGCAAGGAATCCTTGGTTTACTGCTGTCCCCAGTAAACATTTTTTTTTTAGCCTTTTCAATTATATAGGTATAAAAAAAAATTTTTTTTTTACTAAAAACATGCGGCAAGCAAGTTGTACAACTTTGCCAAGTTTCAAGTTGATAGCATTTGTATAGCTCATGCAATTTATGATGGCGAGTGGGCTTTACTTGTGGTAAACACATATCTGTATACGTGTCAAAGTGTGCGTGACAGCGAGAGCGGGTCATGGTAAGCATAAAAAATAAAGAGAAGTATTGGACACATTATACTTATTATACTGTCGCAAACCCTCTAGCAAATAATGATAAGAAATAATGCAATTAAGTATTTTAAACCGACTTCAAAAAAGGAGGTTCTCAGTTTGACCGATTTGATTTCTCCATCAATTATGGTCCGATTTCAAAATTATTTTTTTTGTTTTGTTTGACTGAGTTTACTTTATAACGTTGAATTGAATTCCGTTGAATTGAAAGTAGGTAACTCGAGCGACGGCGCGCTCGCGACTGATCGCTCCGTCAGACACGCACACTACCGCAATGTGCATGTACACGTTCAACCACTAATAAAGCCCACTCGCCATCGTGAATTGCATGAGCTATAGTTGCTTAGAAAACCTGCTGTGACATACAGACAGACAGACAGACGGACAACGAAGTCTCATGTTCCCTTTTTACCATTGTGGCACGGAACCCTAAAAACGTATGCGCGGGGGTGAACTTTTCGCGGGATACAATGTAATACACTCTCCTGTCTATACTCAACACATTTAATGAAAAAAAGATGCTGATTTTAATAGGCTATTTGACTAATTTTAGAAAACCTTATTAAATTATTCTTTATTACATAAGAAGCACACTACATTGATATTTCCGTGAGATTCTTCTATATTATCAATAAAAATCCATTTAAAAGTTTAAATTTCCGAAACCGCGCCAAAAACGCTGTTTCTATCGTGGCGCTGGCCATGTGACAAGTGTGACGTTATATGCAAGTAAACAATGAAAAATCATTTGAAGAGATATGCCCTTATGATCTGTGGTTACTTGCGTGTGACTTTACCTGCGAGTAACCACAGCTACAAAGCAATCGCATATTGTTTCTGCCACAGATAAAATTTCAAAATATATTACAATTTTTTTCGTGTAATTTCCAAAAAAATATGCTTAATTTAGTTTAAAATAAAGTGAAATATGTTGTTTTACGCTATTATCTAATAGGATGACGACAATTTGATGCATATTTTCAATGTTGTCAAATAGCCTATTCGACGTGGAAGGGTGGCCTAATTTTTGGTTCATTTTCCCCGGACTGGAAAGAGACTCATCGACGTCACTGTAGACCGAGGAGTTGGCAGTTTCCTCTTAGCCTAGCCATTCAACGAGGAAATGCTGCCAGCATCTTTGGTACCTACAATCAGTATGGTTTTCTATGGGGCAGCGTAGAGAGTCCAAATCGCAAGAAAGGCATCTTTCATGCGTCAGTGAGGTGTGAGCACAGAACAGAAAAAACAGTAGAAGTGTCAAGTGGGCGTGTAACCATCGTGTAACGCGTGGCACGGTTAGGCGGAGTTACGCATAACCTACCATACTTTTGCCGCGATCGCTTATTTCGATATTTCAAGATTTCGACATTTCTAAAATAGGAAATAAATCCAGAAGCATGCCTTATTGTGCTATTTTGGAATGTAAAAACGATAGCCGCACCAAAATAATTTTCCATGGTTGCGTGTTGTTTTTATGATAGTTTGAGTATTGGCGACAACAGGTCTGATACTAAGCGAAACTCATGCAACTTCCACTGTTTTTTCTATTCCGTGGGTGTGAGGGGGTCAAAGTATCTTAGTTCTTGCGCTCGAGAAATAAATCCATCGAGTTGGACTCTTTGACCCCTACTTCTCCACCCTGTCGCGAAGTAATGATTTTACCCTAGAGCACGCCCATCCTAAATGGCAAAGCTCTACTCAAAAAACAAAACCAATAGAATTATGGCTGATTTACATTCAGCAAAAGCAGGTCAGTAGAAGTACATTGACGAGTTGGTTTTCACGTTTGAGGCGAGAGCTGTTGTAACGACGCAATGTACTTTTATCTACACTCATATCATAAGTCCTCTATAATGCGTTCAGAATCCGTAGACAATGACCAGCATTACAAGATACAATATGTTTTCTTATCTGTAGCTGTAATGAAAAGTTAAAATTACGATACAACTTTTGATAAAGTAATGTTGTTCAAATTTGGAACATCTTCCAAAACCAATACAATTCAAACAGGGGGCCAATTCTAGTATCAATTAAACGTCGACTCTGTATATTTTAAGTAAAGTGTCGTACGCCATTTTGATTTCGAATGACATTAGAATAGGGACTTTGTTAGTTTATCTATGATTAAAAAAAAACATTCATATTCGTGGCACAGGTTAATAGCTTTGCCGCCATTTTGTTTGTTTTGCCGCCTACTGAACGCATCTTAGAGTACTTATAATATGTGTGTAGATAAAGTAATGTATGCAACTGTACATAATTAGGCCTTAAAACACTCGTGTGATCTTATTATGAAACTCGCCTTCAGCTCGTTTCATAAAACCACACTCGTATTTTAAGGACCCTCTTTATGTATCAGTTACATAAAATACTATTACTGACCTGCTTTTGCTGACCCAATGTAAATCAGCCATTAGGTCAATCCTCTGCACCGCGTATCTCCAGTTTAAAACTTCTTTGACTACGTTAAACTGTTCGTTTTTACTCACAACTGACATTTTTATGACATTCCATGACGTTGCTAGCAGCCATTTAGAAAAATACATTGACATTTAAGATAAGTTAATAAACGTAAAGAAGAAAGAAAATTAGGTACAAGACATGTTATTTTTATCCAGAATGTTTGTGAGAACAGCACTGCATTTTTGTAAAAAGGTATTTACGACTAGGGATGTCACAACAATTAATACAAACCGAAGGTGTTGAGTTGATCCTAAGTGTACTGGACACAGCCGAGGGGAAGATTTGCCGTGATACTGTCTTGCGATATGTAGTGCGAGCAGGCTGTTAGTACCTACACTGTCACTGTAATTATGTATTTGACTGAAGGGCTCTTGTTGCTGGAGTATTGCTTCTTTTTTCTGCCACTTTTTTCACCTCCTGATATAAGTAAGACTAGGCCTTCCTCTTACCCTTTTTCTTTCAACTCAAAAATATTTTAAAATAAATTGTCGTGCCGTTTTAGAGAGCTCATCATCTTTCCTCTTCTAAGTTTTATTTACAAATTAAAGTACTAATAAAATAACCTTAAACTGCATTGACTTATATATTACTAGCGTAAGGACCAGGCCAACGGCGCGACGAAATGGGACCAGCGCGTTGGCCCTAAAATATCTGTTTATAGCCTAAGCAACGAAGCAAAATCAGGGGAAAAAAATCGTGTATAAGCGAATTTTGGCACAATTGTAGGGAATGGTGTTTTAAACCACATAATAAAAGTACAGATGGATGGGGGTGGAGCTAACTTTGGTGTAAAGGTCCCTTTTTTAGTTTTTCGTAAATAACTCGAAAACGGTGGCCTATGGCAAAAAAAAATCCATTACATGATTAATTTGTACCTGGTTTAGGACCATGATTAACCACTTCTTTTCAAACTGTTCCTAAGCCGCTAGTGTGTCTACACAAGTTGCATCTCACACTAGCACTCGTTCCATATTCCACGGAACAAAGCACGTCCCGTCAGGTCTCTTACTTACCATCTATCTATATATATAAAAGGCAAACCTGACTGACTTATATATCAACGCATAGCCGAAACTACTGTACCTAGAAACTTGAAATTTGGTACAGGAGTTCCTTTCATGATGTAAGCGAGCACTAAGAAAGGATTTTCTAAAAATCTAACCCCAACGGGAAGAAATGGGGGGAGTAGCGGGAAACTAATTCTACGCGTACGAAGTCGCGGGCGTCCTCTAGTCTTCTATAAACGCCGGTCGGCTCTAAAAGGACCGGCATGTTAATTGAGGCGAGAACCCGACGGATAATTTATTCGTGTCTTCGAAAAGTGGCCCGCAATGCTCGGGCAAGAAAGTCTGATGTCCTAGCCGGTTCACGTCACTTCCGCAAGGGCACCAATGATTATGTTCTGTTTATGTAAAAAACAACGATAGATGGCGTCAGCATACCCTCCGAGTATGAAAAAGTAAGCGATCACTAATTTCGTGGATCTTAAGTAGGGTCTTGGTGGCATAATTGGTAATGCGCCTGCAATGGCCCGGATTGCCAGAGGAGAATATGTAGGTTCGAATCCTGCCTAAGACCGACGCGACGAAAGGTTTTCGCTTTAATATAATTTATGTTCTGTTTGTTGCAGATTGGCAGATGGTTAAGGACATGGCACCGTACGAAGTGGAATCTGCTGCTCGTATTATTGGGAGCAGTTACGATAGTAACCTATATGAAACTTTTCATTCCGGAAGCGGAGGAACCCTGGGATGGGAACCTGAACCTGACCGTCTTTCCCGGACCTACCGATTTAGTGGACTTACACGTTGTTCAGAAGTAAGAGCGCCACCACGGCTCGTGAGTGTACGAGATAACAAAAGTAAAAACATAAATGTGACAAACAAAAGGGGCCAAGTTAGATAGGGGAGAACGGGTGTGGTTGTCACACGGGTTGGTTGTCACAGCGGCCATAACAGAAAACTGAACGAACGAATGAGTTCATCGACTTGTGTCGAAAGACCGCGAGCGCTATATCTCCCTCTCTACTTCACCTTAGTCCGCGTCAGAAATTCTGGATGGCGGCCGGAGCATGGCCGGAGGATGGCCGCTGTGACAAGCAACCCGTGTGACAACCATACCCGGTCTCCCCTACTATATACGTTGCATTAGAGCTTGGTGCGGCTGACACTTGGCTGACAGCAGCGGTTATTATTACGTATCTGGCTGGATTTTATAGTATCGATTATAATTCGATTTAGGCCGCATTTCACCAACTTGGAATAAGACTTACTCCGAGATTAGTCTATAAAAATTCGGCGCTTAATCTAGGTTTAAGACCTCATTCCAGTTTGGTCGAACGCAACCTAAATCGATTTTTTTTACATTTAATTCACCATAGTTAGGTACATAGAGAATTTAGAAATTTAAAATAAAATCAGGTTAGATATGTAACATATAACCTTAATGTCAGTTTTTACTATACTTACACTGTTATGAATATGAATCTAAAACGGGTACGTATTATAATACCGAAGTTCAAAATACCGAATTTCATAAGGCCTACGAGCGAAAGACCGAATATTAAAATGTCGAATGGTTATTTTACCGAAAGTTTAAAATCGCCTGCACTTTCTCACAGCGGGCGAGGGTTGCCCTCCCTCCGCGCCTCCGGCTTCTTATATACACTCTAGGGGTAGGGCAGACTAGACCACGTAGAATCGGCGTTGACGGATCGGTTTCTGTAGGGCGGAGAAGCTGCCCTTCCCACAGCGCCGGAACAGTCGCAAATTCTAAGTGGAACGATTGGTATGTATTCCAAACAAATATTAGGGTATAGTTATATTAATCTTCGGTCAAACGTTATTTCGGGATTTTAAACTTCGGTCATTTGAAAATAGATATTTCATGCTTCGATCAAACGTACTTTCGGGATTTTAAACATTCGGGATTTTAAACATCCGGTCATTTAAAAATAGATATTTCAAGCTTCGGTATATCGGGTATCGTCATTTTGTACTTTCGGTATTTTGATTTTCGATGTTTTAACCGTCGATATTTTAAATGTAGGTATTACGAACTTTCGGGATTATAATATGTACCCGTGAAACATATTTCACTTTGTGATACCAGCACCAAATTTTAGTATGTTGTTAAAAATGTTATTTTATCTTAAAAACCGGCGGGACCCCACCTGTACCAGTACCTGGATCTGGAGCCATGACATCATCAAAATGGCGGCCGCTGTATTTTGAACATTGCGAATAATTCTGATTATATGAACCCTTTTATACATGTACATTAAATGAACGGGGATTGAATGTTCTATAAAGTATAATAATACACAACAGTAGCTGACTGGTACAGTTACGGAAATATTTTAAATTATATAAAAATGTATAATCTATAGAAACTCACTATTTTAGCCTCGGAAGTACCTATACACTATTTTGATGACGCCATATCTCCGGACCCAGGTACTTTACAATATATACACTACCTTCAATCAAATCTTTGTAATTGCTGAAAAAAGAACCTTTTCTAATTTTTTTTATATGATAACTAGTATTCGTTTTTATGGTGGTGATGCAAATCTATACAAAGAACATACTTTCAAAATTTTGAATGCATCCCGAAAAACAACACATTAAAAAAAAACCTTGAAAAAATCATAATCAAATTTAATTTGTTTTGAAAAAAGACGCAAATTCCGTTGTCACTTCGCATGGACTTAAGGCCGAGCCACCCCGGACACGTGACGTGCACGTGCACGTGCGCGTTCGCTTTCCACTGCGCTGTACAGTATCAATTCTCATTACGACATGTCACTATACAACGCAGTGGAAAGCAAACGCGCACGTGCACGTGCACGTCACGCATCCGGTATGGCTGGGCCTTTATCCGTGTTTGAAGTTTAGCGACTCATGTTGGTACACAGTCACACCCAGATGCATCAATCGTCGCGGATTAAAAATAAAATCATTGACAGCTTAAGTTTCTCTCATCAGGAAAGTTGAGAACAGGTTAGGAGATGCTTTGCTACTGGACAAAGGAGCGGGATGCAAGATGCCGGTGCTGGACCCGTTCGCACCAGAAGTCTATAATAAGTCCGCGAAAATTCCTACCATTGAATGCCCTGGGAGGGATTTGGTGAGGTGTTACGTAAGTGTCTACTGAGTTTATATATTTGAATATTTAATATTTTATTTATTTAAATAGGCAGGCCAACAACAATCATCAATCATCAAATCATAAACTCACGCCTTCATTCCCAGAGTGGGGTAGGCAGAGCCACAGACTCACCAACAACTCCAAAAACTTGTTGATAATTCTGTGACAACATTTTGCCCAACTAGGCTAAGATATCTTATCCAGTGTATTAGTGACAGGTTGCAAACCCATCGCCTAACAGCACTACACAGCCTTTAGTCCCTTAGTCGTCTCTTACGAAATCCACGGGAAGACATGGAGTGGCAACATTCTAAACCCGGCACCACACGGCAAAACGCCAACAACACACACACAAAATAAATTAAAAATAACATTAACAGGAAAACAAATTACTACTTACGCAGTTTAAGTGGTTACAGATTTGGTGAGCGGCCTAGGTTTATATTTTTAATTTAATTAATTATATCACCAGATAGAAGAACGTTTTCGGTAAGTTAGAATTCGAAAATAAAATTGTGTCAAGTGTGTCGTCTATCCATAAAGGAACGGGTCATTTGCCAATTCCTACAGCTAATTACAAATCAAATTATTACATCACTTTATTAATAAATTGAACTTCATTCACAATCCATAAAGGCCGTAGCAAGATAAAGGAAGGAAAAATGCCCTTTGATACAAAATAAAATAAATATCAGCGGGCCGATTATGGTCGTGTTTATCGACGTAGATAAAACATCTGTCACTTTCTGACCAGTATGTAAGTGCGAGAATCATGGAAGCTTTATCCACCGCGATAAAGGCGACCATAATACGGGCCCAGGGGACAATGTCACACCAATTGACCTAGTCCCAAACTAAGCTCTAGGCTTGTACTATGGGTACTAGACAACGATAAACATACTTATATGTATAGATAAATATATACTTAAATACATAGAAAACATCCATGACTCAGAAACAAATATTCGCGCTCATCACACAAATATCTGCCCTTACCGAGATTTGAACCCAGGACCGCTAGCTTCGTAGGCAGGGTCACTAGGTACCAACTAGGCCAGCGCGTCGTCAAATATGAATATGAATAAATATGATCTGATATGACTTGTTTTTTTTCCTATTGTTCCTTACATCAAGCAGTGCAAATGTGCAAAGTTTGGTTGAAAAATTCCCGGTAGTTCCTGAGCAAAAAATATATATCCGAATTCATTAAATATGACTTTTCTCGAAAACTATCAATTTTTAATATGTAGGTATATTAAAAATGAATGTACAAACATTTGTTGTAATAACATTTTGAACCTTACTTATAGGTTATATGTTATATGTTATGGCGGGCTCTTTTCCGCAACTAGACGACTTAAATCGCCTATAACCTAATAAATAAGATTCACCTACATATTTTGCGTGAGGGAGGGTTGGCGGCACTACTCCTGCCAACCCAGTTCCACCGAGGCCTAGCAAATCCTTGATGTTGCCGACGGCATCTGGTAGCGACCTCGGTGTTCCGAGGTGACGTGCCCGGTATGATGCCACCCCAGGGCATTCCATGAAGACGTGGGCTGCGGTTTCCTCCGCCGTCATACAGGCTCTGCACAGGGGGCTGTCTGTAACACCTAATGTGAACAAGTGTTTGTTAAACAAGGCATGGCCAGTTATGGCTCCAGTTATCAATCGGAGTTGGGCCCTTTTGAGTAGTCGTAACTTACGCGATAATCCGGGACTGACTGTCGGAAGGGCTTCTCTACTTTGCCTGCAGGTGTTTAGGTTGCTCCAGTAGTGTTGGTGCTTTACCTTGGTGATTCGGCGCAGTTTGTTCCGCAGCCAGCTGGTCGGCAGGGGCAGAAATGGTTCAGGACCTATCAGTACCTTTTCTGAGCCCTTTCTCGCGAGTATGTCAGCTGCGTCGTTACCGCGTGAGTTGCTACGTCCCTTTATCCACTGTAGGGTGATGGCGTATTGCAAGCGGTTGGTTCTACATGGGTTCCTCCTTGGATTTCCTGCGATAGTATTTACCTGAATATCGAAACGTATCCTTCTATGATCTGAGCACGATAGTTCTTTTGAGACATGCGAGTTCATGATGTACTGTGAAGTTTCTTCAGTTGCTGAAGTCAAGTCAATGATTGTGCTACTTCGTCTGTTGACGAAAGTGGGTTCAGGGCCTGTATTAAAGATGTTAAGGTTAGTTGACACTAGGTAGGTATTCTACAAGTAGCTTACCTCTATTGTTAGCGGTTTCCATGCCCCATAGGGGGTGGTTTAATCAGCTAACGAATTGAATAATAGCATTACTAGTTCTTGATGCGTTGTCAATTTTGGTGAGTCACATTTGTAGGTAATCGTATGAGATTTAAGTACAAATATGGTATATTATTTGCCGGTTCTGTATTAAAAACCTAAGTGTAAGAAGTTCCTGCTCTATCTATATCTATATATATACAAGGTGACTCATAAGCCGTGAACAAACTTATCATCGGGGTGTTTTACCCACAAATATGAACAATTTTCACTATGGGACCAACTCTGAAATCACTATAAAAAAATCAGCTGTTTCATACATTTTGGTCGCGGACGTATTGAACTTTTCTATGAAACAGGTGATTTTTTTTTCGAGATTTCAGAGTTGGTCCCATAGTGAAAGTTGTTCATATTTGTGGGTAGAACACTCTAGTGATAAGTTTGTTCACGACTTATGTGTCACCTTGTATATTATTATATATATAAAAGGCTAAACTGACTGACTGATGTATCAACGCACAGCCGAAACTACTGTACCTAGAAACTTGAAATTTGATACAGGGGTTCCTTTCATGATGTAAGTTAGCACTAAGAAAGGATTTTCCGAAAAACGACCCCCAACGGGAAAAAATGGGGGGTGTAGCGGGAAACTAATTCTACGCGTACGAAGTCGCGGGCGTCCTCTAGTATTTGATATTCCCGCCTACTTTATTGATAGAATGTTTTTTCGTTTTTTTTTTCAGCATTCCAAATGCAGAGTCATAGATAACTTAGCAGTGAAGGATGTAAAATGTCGGATCAGAGATATATTATATAAGAGTGACAATGAATACACAATCGGACCAACCGCCTACATCACGGGAAACGAAATATACGAGTTGACGGCAAGCGACCACATCAAAGTGTCGTGTTATGGAGTCAGTACAAAAACGTAAGTAGCTCTATGGCTTTAATATTTTCATATTTTATTGTGCCTGTGGCAGATGTCATTTGGCAAATTTAGTGGTGCTGCTAATTGTTCCCTTGTTCCTTAAGCCCGCTTTAAATTCAGTGTGCTAAATTTAGATAGGCGGCGTGGAGGGGATAAGCGCGTCCTCTTGACTAACATGCTAACTGCCTTTACATTTGTCTTTTTAGGGTTCCGTACCAAAATGGTACAAAAGGAACCCTTATGGTGAGACTTCGTTGTCTGTCTGTCTGTCTGTATGTCACAGCAGGTTTTCTCAGCAACTACAAATGCTATCAACTTGAAATTTGGCATAGTTGTACAACTTGCTTGCCCGCATCTATTTGAAGTAATAAAAATATGAAATTAATTTTATTAATAATTGAAAAGGGGTCTAGAATGGGGGGTTCAAAAATGAAAGTGGTTCGATTATAGCAAATGGGGTGTCATATGAAAGGTCTTAATCTGCATATTTCAAAACTATTTTTTTGAAAATTTTCTGTGATGTACTTTTTGATTTATAGCCAAAAATGTACAAAAAATGACCGTTCCCCCCCCCTATCTCCGAAGTTTATTAATCAAAAATTCTGAAAAAAATCCTGACTTATAGATAATTACTTATATTTTCTGGGAAAAATAAAATAAAGTGTACATTATTTACAGTTTTTGAGGAAAAACAAAAAAACGAAGAAAATCTGTATTAAAATTTAGGCTAGTCAAAATCGACCTTATTGCCCGTAAAATAAAGCTTATAACAAAATGAGTATTTTCTTTTGCGGTTACCAAGCATATTATCTTCAATACGGAACCCTCGGTGCGCGAGTCCGACTCGCACTTGACCGGTTTTTTTAGAGTCTTTTTCATTCAGCACACTGAATTTAGCCAAATGTAAAGCGGGCTTTAAAGGTAACCGTGGCCAGATAACTGGTTATCTGTGAAGAATTTTTTTCCTCCAGTGTAACTAGTTATCTCCGAGGATTTTATTTTCCTCGTAGATAACTGTTAAAAATAACATTTAGGTATTTGTAAATAAAATCTATTCCTTGGACTTAACTAGTTATCTCCGGCAAACGAGCATACGGATCATACCTCCAAGGAACAAGGGTTCTATTATTCTATTCTAGGTAGGCAGAGCTACATAATTACCAACAACTCTAAAAAAATGTTGATAATTCTGTTACCACATTTTGCACAATTAGGTTAAGATATTTACCAGTTTATTAGTGACAGGGTGCAAGCCCATCGCCTAACAGTACTAAAGCCTTTATTCCCTTAGTCGCCTCTTACGACATCCACGGGAAGACATGGAGTGGCACTATTCTAACCCGGCAACCACACGGGACCTCGCTTTCAAAATAATAATATACCATACTATATCTCACTATACTGTACACTGTATACTTTTCGATACAATAGGTAGTCCAGTGCAAAAGGTCTTCAAAAATCTTTCGGAATCTTTTTCTTTGCGGTTTCCATTAATTTTCAGTTTTGAAATCACATAGGTATTATTTTTGTTCAAGCGATGACACAGTAAAATGGCGCAGCAACACTTTAGGGCTCCGTCCGGTGCAACAGAACAAGCCGCCGTCAGGTCGCGAGGACTCCTACAGCGTGCTCATCCTCGCCTTCGACTCCACGTCTCGGAACGGCTTCATCAGACGGATGCCTAAGAGCTGGAAGGTGTTGACCGAGGAGCTGGGAGCCGTGGTGTTGGAAAGGTTAGGTTAGGTTAGGTTAGGTTAAATTTCAATAAATTCTTTACGGTAAATAAGGTCAATAACATCTGAACATCCAATTCGCCACAAATATATGAGCAGTGGTTTTTCAATTAAATCTGAACACACAACGAGACAATAATATCTGAAAGCACAACTCGTCAAAGTTATCTGAACATTTAAGGAAAATATACCTTAAAGCAATAGGCATACAGTTTAAAATTCTTTAACGTACTACGCTGGAATACATATGACAAGACGATAACAATTGCTAGATAGTTGTCAACTTCGACGGAATCGAAAAAGTACGAGTATTATCTAGTATTAGTTTACCCCTTAAAGTAGCAATGTATGGCCGTTTACACAAAATCAAAGACCATCTTCTCTCCATCTGCTCATATATTTGTGGCGAATTGGATGTTCAGATGTTATTGACCTTATTTACCGTAAAGAATTTATTGAAATTTATTGCTGCTCAGAAATATTTGAGTACCTCGGCCGCTCCAATATATCTGATGGCGACTGTACACATCAACAGAACTCCTGGTTCTAAGAACGTGCGTTGGCAAAGCGCGCGTTTGAAAGCGCCCAATGTGTATCGGGTCGTACTCGTACATACATACAAACTCTTCCGTCACTCACTGACAGAGAACGCTCAGCCTAAACTGCTGGACCTGGGGACGTCATATTTAGAAAGAATATTCTTTGGGTACCGTACGGGTGCTCTAAGCAAGGATTTTTCGATAATCGGCCCCCAATGGAAAGAAATAGGGGGAATTCACAATTACGGGTCGCGGTTATACTTTTAGTTACAACATCGTGGGCGACGGCACACCGGCCGCCCTACTGCCCTTGCTAACCGGAAAAACGGAGTTTGAGCTGCCTGAAGCGAGGAAGGGCAAGCTTCCGTACGGGACTATAGACTCGTTCCCGTTCATATTCAACAAGTTAAAGGAAGATGGGTGAGTCAAAAGACGTTTTATTTTTTCCATTTCAATGACTAAACCGAAACTATGCGGCCGAAGTTCAATGCTTTAGGCTGAACCCAGACGAGCGTATTTTTTGAGTTGTGAGTCGCGTAATTTCTGCTCCTCCATTCAGTTTCATATTAGTAGTAGTATGAAACTGAATGGAGAAGCAGAAATTACGCGACTCACAACTCAAAAAATACGCTCGTCTGGCTTCAGCCTTATAAATTAGTCTCTCAAATGAAGTAAAAGTAAGAAAAAACTAAAAAAGAAACGTACGCGGGTGGGACAACAATAATGTCGTATTTACCTATAGAGACAACCGGTCCTTACGCGAGCGGTGGCAGGGCCTCGTCACTCCATACAACAGAGTATACTCGGCTGTTTTTGTTACTTACGTCCTTCTTTGGTCCCCCATTCTACACGCCAAAATGTGCCTATTCACGCGCGCGTAAAGAACATAATTTTTTGCTTGTCCGTCGCATGACGTAATTAACTTCGTTTCTTAACCTCGTAAATCCCCATGTACTAATAAAAAATCACATTTAGATCATAAAAAACCACTTCCATACCGCAAAAAAAACTTAAAGAAAGAAAGAAAGAGCTAGCAGGCCGCTGCCGCAGTGGCGCTCGCTCGCTCGGCCCGCGCAAGGGCCGCCGCTAATCACCTTGTCAGACAATCCCTTACTTTTCGAGCCTAGAAAATAATTGGTCTTATATCCAAGATAAATATTTTCAGTCGTCTTTCAGTTTTTACATCTGTCACTCGAGCCGGCTGACGTGCCCGTTTTAAAAGCAAAACTGCGCTTAACGCTAGACACCGGCCAACGAGTTGTAATAAACGCGAAGGTTACAAAGAGTACCTTTTTTCGTTTTCACGTACGGAACCCAAAACAGAGGGGGTTATTAATTTTATACTTGGAGTCATGCAGGTACCGCACGGCATATTTTGAGGAAGACCCCCAAATCGGTACATTCCAATACCGGTTTAACGGGTGGACGAAGCAGCCGACCGACCACTACTTGAGGGCCTTCTTCTTGGAGAAACAGGTGGACGTGACGCTATTGGACCGACTGCTGCAAACACCGCAAACATCGAAACAATGTATTGGAGACACGCCACAGTATAAACTGATGATTAATTTAACGCAGCAAGTAAGCCCGCACAAATTCATGTTCATACATACATTAAATCACGCCTGTGTCCCAGAGGGGTAGGCAGAGACCACTTCTTTCCACCTGCTACGATCTTGACAAATCTCTTTCGCTTCTTCCACATTCATACATCGAGTCATGCACGCACGTCGGTTTCGGGTACATAAAATCCAGCCCTTTTCCAGTATTTCTCCGATTTGATTCGAAAAAGTACGCCTAGAGCGGCCCCTTCCGACCCTTCCACTCACTTTTGCTCTGTATTCATATTCACATTGGTATAAATTCAACGCTATACACTGGTCTGTTATTCAGACTACAGTTCCTAAACTATCGTCTTTTTTATTCCTGGACATTTTTAATGTACGTCGATCATTCTCCAGATTTATGTTCTCAGTCTAATTGCTGCGTCGATTTTTTCGACTTGCTTTTTGATAAATTTTATCTTTATTATATAATACACTGGATAACATCTTAGCCTGGTTGTGGTCACAGAATTTATCAACAAGTTTTTGGTGTTGTTGGTGAGTCTGTGGCTCTGCCTACCCCACTCTGGGAATGAAGGCGTGAATTTATGTATGTGTATGTATATATAAATTGAATGTTTATTTGACAGCTCATTATTATTAGCGGTAAATTAACTAGAAAGGTTTTAATATGTAATGTTTTAATTAATAACAAAAAAATACATCCGTATTTCCTCTTAAACATCCTCAAGGGAAATAAGTGTAAGTGATCGGAAGTGGGATGCAACGAAAAGATTTATATTTTTAAGCGCGCGGACATACAAAAATATCGATCTGGAGGGTGACCGATGTACGTACATATATTGGCGTCAAATTTGATGTGATTAAACAGCAAGAAATAAAAATTGGCTAATTGTGAGTCGGGCAGTCCCGAGCACGAGTCCGACTCAAACTTAACCGTTGCGTTACAGAAGTGTACATCATATTGTATGTATTATTAAATGTACCCACAGTTCATGGAACTATCAGGGAAGAAGTTCATCCTCACGCTGTTGAGCATCGCGCACGACAACTTCGACCTGATCCAGGTGGCGGATGACGACACGGCGGCGTTCCTCCACTCCGCGCGCCGACACGCCGAGAACACGTTGATTGTCGTCATGGGCGACCACGGCACGCGGTACAGACGACTCCTTCCTCTTAACTTTTCAAATCAAGACAAGGAGAAAGCCAATGACCACATAGACCACGTGATGATAATTTGGATCTAAGCACAAGCATTCTACAGATGGCACTCTCAAGACTGCAAACCTAAGAAACAAATGTGTTTCCAACCCTAAGGATTAAAAAAGGAATACCTCTATGCTAGTTATTTCTCCGGTTGTATTATCCCCACACCGGGATAGATGCGAGCACTGCTGTTTGGTGGTAGGTTAAAGAATACTATAGTGGGAGCGATGCGCACGGACCCTGCACAAGGCTCTACCAGCACTCAAACACAATAAAGTAAGTTCATAATAAGGTCCTGTATTCACAGATACGCCAAGACCCGCAACACGACGCAGGGCCAGGTCGAAGAGCGGCTGCCGCTGATGGCTATTGTGCTCCCCTTTCGCATGCACCGCGAGCGCCCTGATGCGTGTCTGGCGCTACGCTCCAACGTGCATACCCTCTCGACGCCGCATGACATACACGCCACCATTCTGGACGTGTTGGGGCTGATGCATTATCAGAACCCGTATGTGGTGCCTGGGGCGGACTATATGAGAGCGCTTTCCGTATTGAAGCCGGTGAGTTGCGGTACCCAAGATAACGCTTGTACTGTAGGTACGGTCACGAGCGTTAATTTGGGAACCATTTCAAGAAAAATATGCTTGAAGTCGTCAATGTCATTAGAGATGTCAAGTCATTTGTAATTTTTAGGAAACTCAACCTTATTGTTGTAGAATGTCAGTTTGACTTTGGACCTAAGCTGGGTTCCAAATTAAATCTCGTGACTGTACTTGGCAACAAAAGCATGACAAAAGAGAGCACGACGTGGTGACAGGAACTTTACTACAATATTTACAAGTGGTAACCACCAGAGGCAGCAGTTTTTGGGTTTACAGTCGGTCGTGTTGCCAATTCACTTCGAACATCGCTCGTTTTCTGATTTGCCAAGCTACAAACTTTTCTTGAAAGCCTTTTATTTAAGTCTCCCACTGCCAGGCAAACGCCTCTTCCTTTGATTCCAACTCCGTCTGTTCATAGCTTTATCTCTGGCCAATCTTTTTACCCGACTGTGCGACGCACAGGAGAGTAAAGTGTTAATCAGCCTTCGATCAACATTACCAACTAGATAACCAGTCCCATACAAAATTAGAATATATTTCATAAAGCTTGTATGAAAAAAAAAACATCACCCGGGCGACGCCGGGCGCGGACAGCTAGTATTTATATAAAAAGAACAAATTTTTGAACCCTTTTATTAAAATTTGACCTTGACGCGGACTACCAGGCTAACCGCGTTGACAGAGACTGATTGCCTGATTGCCATTTTTCAGTTGCCTATGGATAGGTCATGCAGTGAGGCGGGTGTCGATCCCTTCTGGTGCGCATGCCTCGCCTGGCAGAAAGTTACCCCCGACGAAGAGCTCTACACCAGGACTGGGGAGGCGTTGCTCTCACACATCAACGCACTGATTAGAGAAGCTGGGTACGTATTTATGGTATGGACAAGACAAACAAGCAAATCTTTCACTTGATAGTAAGTCAGTTCTGAAGTCAATGTACATTTACGATTTCGAGACTTCAAATGCGTTGCTTTGCCAACCTTGACCACTACGATGAGATGCCTTTATTCTGGTATTTTTACCGGTTGTCTTACCTCCTCATCAGAGCAGTACAGTTGCTTTCGTTAGAGCACATTACCCGGACCAGACTTATTGCAGGATTCAAAAAAATATGTTTATGTCCAAAACAGGGGGAAATGTGCCCCGCGTACCCTCTCTGCTATATCCTGGGTGACGCGGCAGCAACCGGCGCACGGGCGGTACATCTTCCAGCCGTTGGCTGCCGAACTCCAGGAAAAATACAAGAAGGCCATTGATAAATCCCCTCAGAACTACCAGATCAAGGTGAAAATACACATAAGTATTCGAAAAATTCTATGGGTAGGGGCCACTCAAAGCTAGCGTCACGGATAGCCACGACCCACGCCACGGCAGTTTGCTGAGTGAGTGGCACCCTATTTGACACTTATCCTATACTAATGTGTCTTACCACTTCTTTTTGTGTTCTTTCTCAAAACGTTAACAGCTGCAATTAGATGTTAAGGTTTTTAACTTGAGACTTACTTCATCATCATTTTAGCCTCCATATACAGCAGGGTAAAGGCCACGTCATTTTCTCGCCACTTGGCCCGGTCTCGTGCTAACGCCATCCATCTTTTCCCAACGATATGCTGAATGTCATCAGACCAACGAGCTGTTTGTCTACCCACCGATCTATGACCTAATCTCGGCCACTACTCTGTTACCTCCCTCTACCACCTACCATCGTTTCGCCCAGCCAAGTGTCCCAACCATCTCCACTTCAGTTGCGTTGCGTTATCCTTTTGGCGACATCCGCAACTTTAGTCCTGAGCCTAATCTCAATATTCGGTACGCAATCCAGAAGTTAAATTCCCATTATGGACCGCTTTAAGTATAGCTTTGTGTAACAATAATTTGTTGCATACTTGCCTTTGTGTGCGTTCATGTTTCCGATCCGTACGTGAGGAAAACTTTGGTATTTTGGCATTACGGGAGATTTGCTTTGAAGGCTATTTCTAGTTATGTATAAGCCACCCATCCCACCTGATCCCGACTCGCAATCTCCTTTGCTTGCCTATTTGGGCCAAAAGATAAACAGTGTCCAAGGTAGACGTAGTGCTGAACCAGTTCTACGGCTTCATTACCAACGCTAATATTTGGTACTTGAACCGGGTGGCTCGCCATGATTTTCGTCTTGGACGTGTTCATCCTAGAGCCCACGTTCTTCTAGCATATTCTAGAGATCCTGAACGCACTTATCTACGATAACCAAATGAAGTCGGGTTTTGTTGTGAAAAAAGGGTTATAAGAACTATGGTGAAGGTACATCAGGTGGTATCGTGCAAAGGTTATTTCAAAGATCTCAAAATTCTTACTGTCCCATCCCTGTATATTCTTATATTGCTCACAAATTTAGTGAAATACATTAATAAGATTGAGACTCCGAATGAGCACAGCTCTGTGTCATAGAAAACACTCAAGACGCAGGATTCGTCCCTGGACAAATTCGTCCTTTTACTTTCTCAACTTCTTATCTGATCGAATATTTTGATAGGATTAGTCGATATTCTTTATAAACTATCTAACTTCTCGATCAGATAAGAGGTCGAGAAAGTAAAGGGACAAATATTCGCGCTCATCACACAAATATCTGCCCTTACCAGGATTTGAGCCCGGGACTACTAGCGTCGTCAAATATGGTGTTCAGTAAAGTGTTTTGTCAAATATTGTATTGTTTTGTTTTGTTGCAGATGGAAGTTGGTCCCGGGAAGGCTCTGTTCGAGGCGATGCTGAAGTATGACAAGGATCGGGACCAGCTCGCCGTCGACTCGAGATACATCTCCAGAATCAACGCGTGAGCTAAATCGCCTCAAAAACATTCATTAAAAAAAACCAGTCAAGAGCATGTCGGACCATGCTCAAAGTAGGGTTCCGAAGCCGTTACTACAAATACAAAAATCTATCTCAAAAAATACCATGTGGAAAAGTGCACCAGCAAAAGTGCGTATCTTCATGGCACTTACCTACATCATTTTGTTGAGAATTGCTGTTTTTTGGCAATAACTCAAAAATCCGATCCAACCCCATGTTGTTGAAAATAATTCTTTTTTTTTTGGTGGGTCTACTTTTTGGAATATAGTCGACATTAATTAACAAGCTGAAGTGGTAGTAGGTCGGCCATATAAACCGCAGAACAGATAACCGTTTTATTTACTGTGTTCTTAGACCTTAGATGGGAAATGCAGTATAGGACGCCCACAGACTAGATGGAGCGACGATTTTCACCAGAACACAACACTGCGAACACTGCTGTTTCGCGGCGGGTTAAACAGTAAGATGGTGGCGATCCAGATGGACCCTGCACGAGGTCCTTACACCACTAGAAACTACGCGTCTGCTTGAGTACCTGAAGCCCCATCTTGCTGCGGGGCTGAGGTCCAGGGAAGGGGCTGCAGGGGGGCTCGGGAGTCCGTGAGTCTCGGAGGTCACTGATGTTTTGTTTCGTCAACAGCTACGGCGCGGAGCCGCAATGCGTGAGCGAGACGCACCCGCACCTGAACAAGTTCTGCTACTGCCTGCAGCAGACCTAAACCAACTGAACCCAGGCGGCCTGTTCGGACATGTCTGCTGTCGGACCTGCCCCAGCAGACGCAGTAGCAAATTGTGTTATGATAATATGACACGTTTTTCTACTAAAAAAGCAACACAAACTAACATTTCGACTCCGATATTCGCTTTGCTCTAAACTGAATTATCCTCTCCTTCCTGAGGCCTTAACCAAGATGCAAATGCTACTAACGTGTTTCTTTTGTATCACTTGAAATGTGTTTGAAATGTATAGGATTGGTCTATCTTGCAATTCACTGTTGAACTTGCTATCGGTACGAAAAAGTAATTTCAAAGTAACGCTGTCATTACATTCTTATTGTTTGCGTGACCTCAACTCTGGCGGCACTATCCATACCTACACTGAACCGATCACAGATAGAAAGCCGTTACTCTTATATTAGTTCTTTACATTTAAGGTTTTTATTCATTTGAATAAATGTATCTTATACTTAACAAGTTATAAGTAATGAGTGGTTGTAAGAATTACTTTTAAAAGTAAGCTACAGATGTAGAGCATAATCATACGACATTATCGTATTTTGTTTTGTCCCATACCTTTGTATTCGTCTTGCTTTGTCAATGAGATTATCGACAGGTAATCTGCTGATTGACAAAGCAAAACAAAAAAAACGATGTCCTAAGTTAACTCGCTACGTATCTAGTATCTACTTTTTTCTTTAATTTGTTTGATTAAAATAGTGTGTTACTAATTAAATAGCGTTTTATTTTTAACTTTCTACTTAATTTTGTTTAGGTACTTAACTACCAAAATGTAAACAAATCTAACCACGTGACTTTGTCTTGTGTTAAACCTGTGTTTTGTTCTATAAGCTGACAAGCTATACCACGTGGTTTTTTTTCTACATTACGTTAGTTAGCTAAACAAATGAAGTACCTAGGCCAGTATATGGGTTTGTCCCTTGTTGTTTGTGGCACACCTAGGTTGTCCACCTGGGCATTTTAGCAGACCTTAAAGTTACGCCCACACCGGTGCTTAAAATACTGTGACGGTACGGAATCGTGGGGAGCGTGCGTCAAAAACGGTGCTAATACGACGCGTCACTGCGATTCCGTAACGTCACCGTTTTTTAAGCATTGGTGTGTGGAGCTTGCGTCAAAAACGGTGCTAATACGACGCGTCACTGTGATTCCGTACCGTCACCGTATTTTAAGCACCGGTGTGGTCGCAACTTAATGAAGTCGACGGAGCTCCGCTCACGCGGAGCTCCTACTTCTAGGTTGTATTGGCCCTTCGGGCCCTCTGAAGATCTAACATAACCTAAACCTACCTATTGATTTTGTCCATTCTACTCTCCGTAATCGACATAGGTGGACCACCAACAATGCCCTGTCAGGCCGTAGATTTGCCACAAATAGCGCAATGCAAAACGGTAATACATGATGTTGTGTGATTTTTAATCTAGGTACTTCAAAAAGAGGTAGTTCTCAGTTCGTCGCAAATGTTTTCATTTTTTATGTGTACCTGATTATTCAAAAATGGCGGGACTGATTCTAAAAAGTATTTATCATCAGTTTAGGATCTGATGATGGGATCCTAGATATATCGAGAGAACTGCTCTAAAGTTTCAGGCACACATGGCGATATTGGTGTTACCTGTAGGACCTTGAGAATTTGCGTTCTAAAAGCACCTCTTACTGAAGAAGAACTGATGATGAAAATCAAAGTTGACCACCGGAACTCCGTAGACGTAAGTGATTCACAGCAGCAATGACATTTTTTTTTTCAAATCAAATTAAATCGAAGTGTCAAAATTGTTGCAGAGGATAGAAAGTACGCGATTCTTGGACGAGTCATATAGAGGGCCGAAACGTAGTTGAGGCCCTCTAGTGTACGAGTCCATAAATTGCACTTTCTGCCGAGGCAAAGTAGTAGTGCTTTTCACAACTACTGAGAGGAAATAAAATAAAAATTCATATTCAAAACTTTCAATTCACTTTCAATAGTGTTACTCAATTGGCGTCGGTTTTTCAAAGGTAGTATAGAAGCTGTATCACCGCCAATTTTACCATATATTACTAAACTAACATTCGAGATGAAAATGTCAACTCCATATAAAATTGTATTTGTTTCGCCATATCTCCCATGTAATTTTATCTCTAGTGGTTCGAGATTAGGGGCCATGTTTCAATTACATTTAAAAAAAGCAGTGACATAGTTTTTAGTCTGTGTATCTTTTAGCAAAAATACACCTAATATTTTACGGCACAAAATGGTGTGTTCTGATTGGTCGATTTCAATTTTTAATTTTAAGCAGGTATGACACAAAATTGATTGATTTTCATTGGTTCTTAAAGTTGGACAACAATGTTCTCGACCAATCAGCAAACATGCCGACAAAAACATTCTTGGTGTGTCCTTATAAATGACGTTTTGTGACCCCAAACAAGACCATCTATGGCCATATTTCCGAGCAGTGTTGTGAAATAGTACATTGTTGTAGAGTTTAGAAAGTAAGCAATAGATGGACGAGTTAGTTCGAGGGCCGACGCGTAGCTATTGCACTAAATACAACTATTAAAAGTACTCGTTTAGTATCTACATCAATTGTCCCACTGTATGTACGCTTAGATCTTTCAAAGTACGCAACGGATTTTAATGCGGATTAAATCCGTTATAGATAGAGTAAATCAAGAGAAAGGTTTTTATGTATAATAAATTCTGGATTATGTACGAGTGTTACAGAAAACTCATATAAACCGTACCGAAGTCACGCCGCGTCGCTAGTTTAAATATGAAATATTGTAAAAACGGAATCTACAGAATGTAAATATTGAATCATACCCTACTATACTGATTGTGGTGTGTTTATACAACTGATTATTATAGGTGATTGTCCCACGAATAGGGTTGCCAATCGTACTATAATATATAGCATTGTACTATATTTTGTCTCTGTGTACTATATACTGTTGAAGAAATATATACAACAACAACAACATAAAATCACGCCTTCATTCCCAGAGTGGGGTAGGCAGAGCCACAGACTCACCAACAACTCCAAAAACTTGTTGATAATTCTGTGACCACATTTTGCACAACCAGGCTAAGATGTTATTCAGTGTATTAGTGACAGGTTGCAAACCCATCGCCTAACAGCACTACTCAACCTTTAGTCCCTTGGTCGTCTCTTACGACATCCACGGGAAGACATGGAGTGGCAACATTCCAAACCTGGTAAAAAATATATAGTACGCAAAAATGCTATATTTCGGCCAGTCCTTATAGTCTGCTCCAATTGAAATTGGCAAAAATGTAAACACAACGAAACAAACCAATTTACCATTATTACTCGATAATCAAATGCTTTTAAAGTCAAGTGAGGTCTTAGCAATGATTTACACACTAGTTTAAGGTTAAATAACGATTAATTATGCGTTATTTTAAATAAAAACACGCTTGATGAATCTTTGACGTTATGTGTCTTTCAGAAGGTACTAATTTGTTTACATCTTTGGCAATTACAATTGACACGGACTATACATATGCTGCGGTTTGGGTTGGCCGTTTTAACCTGATTTTAAGCACCAATATAGGTAGTTTAAGTGGAGAGATAGGCTTTTTCAACTCAGATAGTTGCCCCAATAGCAGGCAGAATGTTAGTAAGCAGGTAGTAAATATTAAATATATTTAATGAATTATTTAACACACTTTTTTTAAAGTTTTTCTTCAAAGTACTATATTTTCATTCAGTGTACTATATTTTTTACAACTTGGGCTTGAAAACAATATATTTGCCTAAGAAATAGTTGGCAACCCTACCCACGAACAAATGAATACCGACACGACATAGTGGGAGTCAGACACAGAACAGAAAAAACTGTTTTTAGGGTTCCGTACCCAAAGGGTAAAAACGGGACCCTATTACTAAGATTCCGCTGTCCGTCTGTCTGTCTGTCACCAGGCTGTATCTCATGAACCGTGATAGCTAGACAGTTGAAATTTTCACAGAAGATGTATTTCTGTTGCCGCTATAACAACAAATAGTAAAAACAGAATAAAATAAATATTTAAAGGGGGCTCCCATACAACATACGTGTGATTTTTTGCTGTTTTTTGCTAATGTTGTATAGATAATGGTACGGAGCCCTTCCTGCGCGAGTCCGACTCGCAATTGGCCGGTTTTTTCTATTCCGTGTTGTCAGATATAGCATATATGTGTTGTCAAGTAAAAAGTTATATAAGTAAGTCCTAGGTCCTCCTTCGGCTTAGTTATTAAATAGGGCTTATCTTAATCGGGTGGCCTAACGTTGGTGTTCACGAACGGGTTCAGCATTGCAACCTCACTAGATCCGTAAGTGTACTTTAGAAAAGAACTAGCAATTCATCATTTTCTGGCTTTATCGAAATTAATTAAATTTTCCCGCGGCGTTGCTTGCGGCGAGCTTGAAATGTCTTAAAGTTTCATACATCAACTAAGAAGTGGGACGACATAAGCTTATTATGATCACTAAAAAGTTTAAAATAAAATAAATGTTTTAAATAACAAAAAACCGCCTTTTAGAAGAAGTTATTTTTTGCGTTTTTGAAGACGACTTTTTGTTTTTTAAACATTTATTTTTATTATTCTTGAATCTATATACTCGTAATGTAGTGTGTTACGTACGCGCGCTGGGCGACTTCCAGATTGTTTCACCAAACAAAATGTCGCCGTTCCATTAATTTAAACAAATTATTAAGTACATAATTACATTATCCCTGAGTAACATAGGCTATGTTTTATTTTTTTGTGCGGACGGAGTCGCGGGCAACAGCTATAAGATTTTTCTGAGAAAGGATCATAATATCTCTCTGAATGTATCGAAATGTATTGTAATACAAACTTGGCCATAATTTTTATATAAACTTAATACCGTAAAACTACACAACTATGGTCCTAGCCTGGAACAATAGTCCAATTTTCCTCTTTACATTATTCTAAAATATGATAAGTACCTTACTGCTATTATTGCTGGGTATGTGAATTGTTTGGCCTAAAATCGATTGCTCTAAACTCTAGCTATAGCTAAAGCTATAATATTTTTAGAATAATGTGATAAGTAAAATTGGACTATTGTTGTAAGTAGGCTAGGACCATAGTTGTGTAGTTTTACGGTATGCTTGTTCACGAAATTGTTTTTTCAAGATGGCGATCATGGCACAGTGGCGCCGCTCCCGGCAGAGCGCTGCCATTCTGTCCGCGGACGTCGCTCTCTGCCTGCTGTGTTGTGTTTCTGAGATCAACACATGGAACACGTACCATCTCCAATTGGAGGAGACAATGAAGTAAGAGCCACTGAAAAATACATTTTCCTTTTTGACCGACCTTTTGTTTATGAGACGATTTGAACCACCCTGTGCGTTCGTGAGCACTGTGAGACCTCATAGTGAGTTGTGAATACGGGTGTTAGTTTCAGGACTCTCTTCATGGTGCTAAAAGATTTGGCTTAATTTAACGGCCGCTTCAGTAACTACCAAATTTGGGGCTAAGTTATATGTAGCGAGTTATCTAGGGTAGAAGTACGGGTTTTGGCCAATTTGAGACCGTTTTCGGCCACTCTAAATTTTAAATAATATCTAAAGCGTTATGAAATTACAAAAATCTATCTAATCTATCTATTAATCTTCAGTCTTAATAATTTATAAACATTATTTTTAATTTTACATTATTTTTGATTCTCATTTCAACCATAAGTGGCCACAAACGATACTTCTACCCTACTTCAGGTTTATTTTGTTGAAGAATAATTATGATGTTTATCTCGATCTTTTTTCAGAAATATAGAAAAAAAATTGGAAAAAACTTTGAAATTGGATAAAGGCAAGGGCTGTTTGATACGGCGGACAGACCCGTTTTCAAGCGAGGCGAGCAAATTTGATCGAAAAAGACCTGTGCGCCTTAAATGCGAGAAAAAAAAGGATTGGGTAAAATGCTATGTAAGGATCATTTTAACTTTCGAAATGCCTTTCAAGTACTTTCATTTAAACACTGTCTAAGCTAATGCGATAGCCTAGTCGGTAGTGACCCTGGCTACGAAGCTAGAGGTCCTGGGTTCGATTCCCGGTATGGGCAAATATTTGTGTGTTGAGCACGAGTATTTGTTTCTGAGTCTTGGACGCAGGGCCCGTAATTTTCGTCGCAAAAATGACGTCGCATAGGGTATGATTCCGACTAAATTCGTCATAATGAATCATTTAACAACCCTGCAAATAATAATAATTAACGAAATGTGTGACACAAGAAACAAAAATACGATTACAAAACGAAAGGATTTTCATGAACATTGCATTACGTATGAACGCGAAGATGACTTAGATTTTCTTTGCACGGGAATTAATGCAAGAAAGATGGCGTGCTTTACGTTAGAGAGGAATTCCGTTTTCTACGCAATTATTGTAATGTGTTATTAACAATACCATTTAATAGTTTTATTTACGTTACACGTATCAAGTAGGTATTATTTATTCCACGTGTAAATAGAGTTTTTGAACTCATTTATACATTATTAAAATGATTGACGACTAATGATTAATAAATTACAATAAAACTATTTGGGATCACCCTATATGGAGCGTGACGTCAAATTGATGTCAACGGCATGAAAATTACGGGACCTGCTTGGACGTTTTCTATGTATTTAAGTATTTATTTCTCTATATAAGTATGTTTATCGTTGTCTAGTACCATTAGTACAAGCCTAGAGCTTAGTTTGGGACTAGGTCAATTTGTGTGAGATCGTCCCTTGATATTTATTTATATACGCCATAGGACGACTACGGCTCAGCTTTTGGATATATGTGTGTATGTATGTATGTACTCTTTATTGAACAAGAATAAAAAAAAGAAATACAAAATCTATATATCGATATATCTGACGTTGGTCGACTAATCGGCTCTAACTTAGGCTCTAAATTAGACGTGAAAAAAATAAGAATAAATTCAAGAGGCTATTAAAAAGCATTATTTAGATCTGCTTATATAATATTATAAATATATGTTTAGTATACTTCACTGATTTTTTTGGACAGCATAATTCTGTTATTTAATTTTAATTTTATTTTAGGTTAGTGAATGCCTATCTTAGACACTGCCGTTCCCACAGTCAAACTGTTAGGTACTCCAGTTTTGTGGGTCAATGCCTAATTGTTAGTTAATTAAAATTGTACTTATTAAATAAATAAATAAAATAATAAAACATTTTTAAATACAACGTATTATTCTACGCATTTCAGTACTCAAACTGCAGTGTACTAAAAAACGTACAAGACACCGTAAAAGGTATTAAGTGCGAGTTTCGAGATATAATATATCATAGCGATGCGAAGTACACAATTGGTCCTGCTACGGTTCTCCAAGGACACGAAAGCTACGAGTTGAAGTTGAGCGACCACATTAAGGTCTGGTGTAACGGCACTTCGCCCGATGGGTAAGTCTCAGTAAGGGTCACCAGACCAATCGATCGATCGTCGATCGACGGCATCGATCGATGGTAGAATTGATTAGTCGACGTCGATCGACAGTTCCTACCAGACCAATCGATCGATCGTCGATCGATGGCAGAATGGATTAGTCGATCGATAGTTCCTTCACCAATTAAAGCTATCAGACCAGTCGATCAACGTCGACCGGCAATCGAACGATATCCGTCGATCGATAGTTCCTACCAGAACAATCGATCGACTTCGATCGACGTTAATCGATCGACTTCGATCGCCGTCAATCGATCGACTTCGATCGACGTCAATCGATCGACTTCGATCGACGTCAATCGATGCCGTCGATCGGCGATCAATCGATTGGTCTGGTAACACCCTAAAACGTGAACGTCTACACATTTAACTAAATTAATTCATAGAAGGCTGGATAAATGTAACGGTTCAGGTAGGTACCTAATATTTTATCGAAACACCATTCAACGAACGTACCATTACGCAGAATTTTTATTTCATCGAAAGGCATTTCGATGAAGTCGTCGTATGAGTTAATTTTTTTGGCATTCACAAGTCACCTAACCCAATCTGCAAAATTAATGTTTAAAATATTCTGAAAACATCACGGTTTAAGCAGAAAATATAGTTCGATGAAATGAAATTCGATGAAGTGAAGTTCGATAAAATGATGCATTAGCGAAAAACCTACTTAGTGTATGAGTCACAATACCATATCGCAGGGCAGAGTCCACTTATACATTATAGGCTGTGATAGCGGCCTGGAAAGACACCACCTGACGGACCCTTCTTAGAGCATACACAAGTCTATTTATTTTCTCACATAGGCTACTTATATGAGCCTTCCAGTCACAAGGCGATGGCTGAGATACGCGATACGCGTCATACTCGTGAACGGGTGCTGTTTGTGGGGTCCGGTCTGTTCACGTTTGCAAGGACTTATTGTTCAATTAATTTTTGCTAGTTTTAAGAATTTATTGTTTATTACTTTATTACCTTATTATTACTTAATGTAACTTACTTTTAAGTATTATTATGTTATTATGATTGAAAAAATGACTTTCTGCTGGAGTTTCTTGCGGCGCTTCTTCTCCGCAATGATGGTCTTGTCCGAAGCACTGGTAGATTCACTCATGTTACCGACGTGTAAAAGAGCCCTCATGATTTTTTTATTTCAGCAAGGACTTGCAATGGTCCGGCAACACGCTAGGGTTCCGCAACGTACTGCCTAAGGAGTCGCCACCAGGGCGCGAGGTCACGTTCAACGTACTCATCTTTGGCTTTGACTCCATGTCGAGGAACGGCTTCATCAGGCTGATGCCGAAGAGCTGGAATGTGCTGACCAAGAATTTAGGAGCCACAGTGATGGAAGGGTGAGACGGTATATATAGGTTATAGGTTATAGGTTATGGCGGGCTCTTTTCCGCAACTGGACGACTTAAATCTGCGCCTATTTTGCGTGAGGGGTTGGCGGCACTACTCCTGCCAGCCCAGTTCCACCAGGAAGCCTAGCAAACCCTGGGGTGAGACGGTATTCCTTTAAAGGATATGATTTGACTCTAAATATAATATGTTGGACTTATGCATGTAATAGTACAGTCAGCATCAAAAGTAGCTAAGCAGAATAACATGGTCAAAATGATCTAGACACGACGTATTCTCTTGACAATAGAGTCGATTTTGAATTTTGAACTATTCAGTTGCATAGCTACTTTTGCTGCTGACTGTACCTATGTATAGTCAAGGACTTTAATTGTTATGCCACTATGGAACCCTGTCGCATAACGTTTATCATGAATTTTGGCGTAATTTCTTTCATGTGGTTTGACGCTGTCATTATGACAGGGTTCCATAGTGGCATAACAATTAAAGTTCTTGACTGTACTTTGACTGCTGGCATAACACAATGGCATTCCATCAGTTAGATGGAACAAATCAATACTTACATACCTCTGATTTGTTATTGTAACAACACTATTAAAATAGAATTGACTGTTTGTCCATTCTTTTTTTTTCTAATGATTTTAAGATTTACTTTTGCCTGGCCAAAGTGCTCAAGTATTTCATAATAATAATGTAACTTTACGGATGCAAAAAATGATTGTTTGCTATGTTTTACAGGGTAGTGTGTTAGGCAGGAGTATATGCTTATATAACCGCATAATGCAGTCTGATATAGTGTCATCAAGTCGCATCATGCAGGATCGTATACTTGTTTTCAGATATAATATAGTAGGTGAAGCGACTCCAGCCGCAATTATCCCTATCCTCACTGGTCACACGGAGCTCGAGCTACCCGAAGTGAGAAAGAGCCAGGACGATTCCCAAAACGTGGATGACTATCCGTTCATATTCTACAAGTTGGCAAGAGACGGGTGAGTAAAACTCAAACTAAATAAGAGTCTAGATTATATTTTGTCACGTGGAAAACAGACAAATTATGAAAAGGAGACGGCGGCGCGGAGAAAAACACGGGTGCGCTTCAATCAGTATAAAAACATTTTGTATAATTTCATTTAACTAACCACGAAAAGCATAATGGACGTTTAGCATAAAAACCAATTGTATAATTGTATCAGGCATACGATCGAATAACATAACACTCATTTAGTATAACTATCATTTTCTTGTTATTATGCATTTTAAGTCAAATTCTTCTAACTAGGTTAGGTTAGGTTAGAACTACGACCACATTAATAGTAATGAAAGCAGTTAGAAATATTTATTTTTTAATTTATTAACATTATTGTTTTTGAAATTATGCATTTCGTTTTATGACTATTATATCGATGGTTCATTATACAGATTGAAATTATGCAATTCGTGTTATGTAAAATGATCATTAGACCATTTGTTTTTATGCTAAACATTACACACCCTAAAAACACAAGTAAGATAGCGAGGTGGTAGCAACCCGACCGCCGCCTGTGGCCTACCATATAAGAATTTCATGTTTTTGACTTTCCTTGTTATTATTCTTTGTATGGTGTTCATTGAAGCGTATGTGTATTGTATTGTAAGTACGTAGTACAAAATGGAACCATGGAACCCTGACCCACCATGATGATGATGAGTGGGGACGTGGCCGAGGCAGACGGGCGGTCGAGTGGCTCTCCATTCATTCCGCCCTGTAACACCATACCACCTGTGTACCATAGAACTGTGTCAACGTGACGTTATTATTATGTCAGGGTCCCATGGTAGTCCCAAGGTAACCAGATAGATCTTATTAAGCAGATAAAGATATTGCAAAGAAAAGTACAGTCGGCAACAAAAGCTCGCCCCAAAAATGAAATTTTTGACAGAAACTTAATTAGTCATAATATTTTAGGTACCGCACAGCGTATTTTGAGGACATGCCGGGTGTTGGGACCTTCCAGCTGCGCTTGAATGGCTGGAGTCGTCAGCCGGTGGATCACTACCTGCGGGCGTTCTTCTTGGAAGAAGGAAAAGACAAGACGAACTTCTGTGTCGGTAGCACGCCGCTGCACAAAGTCATGATGAACATTACAAAACAGGTAAAGACGACCATACAAAGTAAATTCGCGTTTTACTCGTAGAAGGTCATGTGCAGGGCCCGCCTGGTTCACTAACGCCATCTTACCCTTAACCTGCTACCATACAGCAGTGTTCGCTTTGCTGTGTTCCGGTACAGGGGTAAGTCGACCGGTAATTACTAGCATAGAGGCATTCCATCTAAGTCCTAGAGTTTGGTGTCTTGAGACTATCATCGTAAGACGTAGGTACCTATGTTTAGTCTCTTTATGTGGTGGTGAAATCGTCATTTTTATTAAACTCTCAAAATTCCTGATATGTAATGTTTTTCTTCTCTGAAAGTATATAACTTTAGCGGCTTTTGCTTGTTCATTATTTTCAAAAACACTGTTAAGCTACTTTAAGCTGGAGGCTACATCGCGAACGGAGTATCGTATTAAAAACGGGCTTTACAAATATGTAGATTGGAACATGTATATTCTAATAGAATTAATAAATAACTCTGTTTTGCCTTAAATAAATAAATAAATAAATATAAGTGGACAATGTCACACCAATGGTCTGGTCATAGTCTTAAAGTAGTTAAAGTATAATTATCTGGAATAAGTTGATTTAATTAAGCAAATTGTATTATTTTATCTCTTAAGTGCTTCAAGCGCCAAATTAATTTAATTTAATTTCTCTTGACATATGTAAAATGACCCGTATTAATATAGTCATTAATTGAGAAATTATAGTTACTAACCGGTGAAATGTAATTCCGTTTGTTAGTACACTTTTAACAATTGTTTCACACCGTCGGATAGCAGCACTCGACGCCATAATGATTATAATTTCAATATTAAACCGCAATATATTGTTTATTTTGCTATTTTTGTTGTTGGTTGTATAAATAAATAAATAATAATAAATGGAGATGTGCACGGGTCGCTTGCTGAGGATGTGCTTTTTTAATGCGAGTAACGGAAGATGTGCATAAGTGAGAAATCACTGGTGAGATTCGGAATTTTACTGCTAAAATGACGTCTTTGACGACAATTGATTAAACGATCGACGTCTATAGTCCTAAAGCAAGCTCAGTTGGGACTTAGTTGATTTGTGCATTATTGTCCTTTGTGCGATATTTTCCTTTGTGCGATATTGGCCTTTGTGCGATATTGTCCTTTATGCGATATTGTCCTTTGTGCTATATTGTCCTTTGTACGATATTGTCCTTTGTGCGATATTGTTCTTTGAGCGATATTGTCCTTTGTGCGATATTGTCCTTTGTGCGATATTGTCCTCTGATTATTTCCCCCTTTGATTTTCGTGTATTGGATTGTCCTTAGTTCATGAACTTAAAAGGAAAGCGTTTCGTGTTCACGTTTATTGGAGATCTAACACATGACGACATTAACATGGTGCAAACAGCTGATAAGGACATGGCGGAGTTTCTGAGAACCTTCAAAATCTACTCCGAAGACACGCTGCTTGTGGTAATGGGTGACCATGGTCCCAGGTAAGGATCTGTAATTTATTTTACGATCTCGGATTGTATTTCTAAGCCTAATTGAAGAAGAGAGATTTTATTTATGTTTGAGGTCTTTGTTTTTTGATGACACGCCTGACCTATGGGTGGACTGTTTTAAATGCATTGCAGAGGTTGGCCAAAAAGCTTTTTATTGCAATTATCTACAGGCTTCGGTCGGAGCCCATTTACCATCAGGTGGCATGTGTGCTTGTTTTCTAACCTCATGGCATAAAAATAAAATTAAGTTTTTTGTAGATCAGTGGCTAACCAAGGTCGGCTCAAAACATTAGAAGGAAAGTTTGAAGAGCGGCAGCCGCTGATGGCGCTGCTGCTGCCCGCGGCGCTGGTGCGCGCCCGGCCGGAGGCGCTGGCCGCGCTGCAGGCCAACGCGCGCGCGCTCACCACGCCGCACGACCTGCACGCCACGCTGCTCGACGCGCTCGGGATGACGCAGCACTGGAACCCGTACAGCGTGCCGGGCGCAGACCTACCGAGGGCCCTGACTATGCTGGAGCCGGTAAGCGGTACAGAAATGAATGAGTATACATTGTGTTACTGAGGTTTGTTTTTCAGTGACGTAGTGCATCGTCATTCGGAATTCAAAATACTTATTCAGTAAATTAAGGCTACATAAGCCTTAACACGTCGGTTATATGGAGTAAATCTACTACCGCTTCGGGCAAGACCATCGATTGTTGAAGAGAAGAATCGTCGCAATACACCCAGCAGAAGGTTCATTCAATCATTAAATATGATAACACGTAAAATACAATAACACAGTAAGTAACGTTACAGTACGGTCAACCTTATAATATAAGTAGCCGCACACTTTAGTGCTTTGTCACTTTAACGTCATGTTGTAACTGGTGCTCTAATCTGTCAAAAGCGTTAGCGACGACGTACAATATCCCAACGAAAATGTTAAGCACTTTAGTGCACTGCCATAATAAACTTCAAACTGAACATCAAATGACAAGTATGACAATAACAATGGCAGTCACTATGACAAGGTTCTAAGTATGCTCAACATTTTCATTGGGTCACTGTACATAAGAGTGCAGCTGCTTATAAGGCCGATTGTACAATAAAGTACCTATAGTATACTTGACCGGTTTTTTTTGTTTGTTACGGCATCAGAACCCTACATTGACCATGGTCCGAAAGCTCTTGCCCTTTTTTTTCCAGATCTCTCGTAACCGGTCGTGCAGCGAGGCGGGGATCGAGCTCCACTGGTGCGCCTGCGTCACCTGGCGGAACGTCTCGCCGGACGATCCGCTGTACAACATGACTGCATTCACGCTGCTCGACTTCATTAACCACGAGATCAGCAAGGACGGGTAGGCAAATGATAATGGTGACTCCTTGACTAGTGTCGAATTAGTTTTAAGGGTGCTGTTGAAAGAAAGACTTCACCACAATGTTTTACAAGTATTGTTAGTGTGTGTAAAGGCAATGGTGCATGCAGACCAGCTGCTAAGTTGGATCTGAGTAGCCCCAAGTCTGTGATTCAAGACTTCAATTGCAACACTGCAATCCTAAGACTGCAAATGCGTTGCCAACCAGACCAACTGCCGTACTCAAAGATGTTTGATATTGAAGCATCGTATCGAAGAGACAATTAGCTCGTTCCTTTTTCAAATACTTTTGTATGATAATTGATAAGTAATTTGTCACTAAAGCCGATTGTTTGACCGATTTTTTTAAAATCTTTATTTATTTAAAGGGGCTTTGGCATTACAGGAGCCATGTCAGTATCATAATTCCCTAATCTACCTTAACAACTAAATTATTAAAATAAAGTAAATAGCACTCTAGCAGTAGCCGACATAGACTTTGCCAGGATGCTATTAAAAATATCCAAGTTTAACTCATGAGTGTCGTGACCTCCCCACGGCAACATTCACCAGCTTCTGTCTTAATACATTGCACAAGAAATGGTCATCTTCCACTTATTACACTCTATTAACGCCAAATGAACTTGTTCTTGGAACAAGAGGCACTCGAATTCTGGACGCTTGGGCTTTAGATTCTGTGCATTCCATTGCAGTATGTTGAGCACAGCACTTTCTTTTCTGGATTTATTGCCATAATAATCTCGATAAAATTTTGTTTAGTAACTCGCCATCTTTAAGCATTTTAAATACAAATAGGTTTAACTCCTCCATTAATGTCTTACATACTATTTTAACTTTGCACACTAAACCTTTTCACACCCAAAGATTTCTCTCAACTTCTGCAGCAGCTGTTTAAAAGTAAAATCGCCAATTGTTTCCCGTTTTTCCTTTTTATTTTCCGCTTTAAATTTTGCGTCATTATGGCGGGTGATGGATGGCGAGTTTAAGTAGTCCCGTCAGAGCGAGCAAAACACGTATAGCGCGTGCATTCTCAATTAGGCAGCCTTATACGTTCGAGAAGCCATGCTGCCAAATTGAATACACGCGCTGAAATGTGTTTTGTTCGCTTTGACGGGACAACTTAGACAAGGGTTACACGATCAGTTTGGCGTCAGTTCAGTCCGTGCTCGAAAGGGACGCAGCTATATTAACATAATAGCTGCGTCCCCCTCGATCATGATTGAACTGACGCCAGACTGATGAAATACTGAGCGTGTAACCGATGTCTTAAACTCGCCGCTTGCACATCACTCCTGCGTTCGCTCACCTTTGCTTTTGAGAGAATCAATACCCTGTTCTCCTTTGAGTAGATAGTACGTCTCTCTCTAACCTGGTCTTCGTCTTCTTTTTATTTTTATCTTTCTGGCTTTTATCCGTTATCACGCTGTCTGACGAAGCGTCGCGGTAAGCTATCTCTTGACTTCCATATTAACATTCAAAAATCTGCTTTAAAAAAGAAGTAGGGGTTTTTTTTTACAATTTTAATAAAATTATATTTTAACAAACAAAAGAAAAAGCATCGATAATTGAGTTTATCGATATAGGAACTACCTACCTGTCATAAAATCTTGCCCCGTGGATTCCTATGTCTGATAATTAAGAATAATTATTATTAATAATAATTATATTATTATGTAATTATTATTAATAATTATTAGTAATAATAATAATAATTATTAATAATTATTAGTAATAATTATTATTAATAATTATTAGTAATAATAATAATTATTATTAATAATTATTAGTAATAATTATGATTAATAATTATTATTAATAATTATTATTAATAATAGCCTTTGTCATCTCGTGGCCACAAAACAGTTTTGTTCCCAGGAAACTATGCTTACCGCGGACTCTTCGGTCGGTCTTGTGGGTGCGGCGCGAGCAGCCCAACAGCCAGCTGCTGGCTCACTCAGGCCACGCTGACATTGATGGCTTCACAAGCACTTTTGGTGCCCCGACTAGCATCACTGAAGATAGATATCAGACTGAGGTGAGAAGATAAGAATATGTGATTTTTTACCAAGCTCTAAAATTACCCAATCACGACATCAATATTTGACATTACTATTAAATAGTGATGTGCCGCTCTCGAGAGTTCTCGGTAATTCTCAAAATTCTCCTTACAAAAGAAACGTCGTTCCCGAGAATTAAATAAACCCCCTGAGATGATGGCGACGGTTCACCCTGTTGTGGCATAATTTTGTAAGTAATAATTCTTTGCGGCATAATCTATATAGCCATATTAGGCTTTGCGCATTTATAAACTGCTATCGCAGATTCTACATTCGCATAGTTTGATTACACAGAATTACGTTGGTCTCAATATTATTCGGTCATTTATTTCATGCTCCGAATTATGTCTACGCATAAATTAAATGAGCATAAAAATGTTTTACCGGAAACTATCGTTGCAGAAATATGTTTTGTCATAACATTATTTGACTTGAATTATCGACGAACGTCAAAAACGAACGTAGCAGTTAGTTTTTGATACGAGTAAGGTCACAATTTTAACCTTACCTAACCTACTTTTCTGGGAGCAGTTCGTTTTTGCTATGGTCGCAGTTCTAACCTAACCTACTTTTCTGGTAGCAGTATGTCAAGTAAGTTTCGGACAATCGATAAACGTATTTTTGTTTTTGTTATGGTCGAATTTCTAACCTAACCTAACCTACTTTTCTAGTAGCAGTCAAGTTTGTAAGTATGCCAAGTTAGTTTCGGACTGTCGATAATATGCCGAATAAAATTATGCTAAACACAATTATGCGTTAAAATAATCGTTCATAAATAGTATGCGAACATAATTTTGGACATTTTCGGGATGTTACAAATTATGCCAAATAAGGTTTCTGCCACATTACCATTCGGCGAAAATCGATTATGCCAAGTCTGTTATGGTAAAATAGTTTCGGACAAAAAATATTATGCCACATAGAGCGAACCCAATGGCAACCCCTACTTATAGAGCTGATATCTCTTAAAACAGCCAACATTTTTATATGAAACCTGCCGATTTACTGTCATTAGGTTCAAATGGAAAATCGTCCACTTGAAATTATACGTCAGTTCAGAAAAATGACCATTTGAAATACAACAAAAAGGAAAATTGTTCATCCTTAATAACGTCTAAAATGGAATCATGTCCCATGGTAAAATTGTCCAATATGATATTGGTCGAAAAAATATGTCTATTTGTACTTACGTACACTCAGAAATATGACCAATTGTAAATACGTCCTACCTGAAATTTGTACAATTTATATCATATTTATATGGTCTTAATTCATATTACACTACATTCACTTGTGCGTATTTCATTTTGCTCATAATTTATAATGGACAAAATTCCATTGGGACTTAATTAATTTACAACGGAAATAAATTTGGTTATAAATACTTTTCAGCACAATTATATTTTGACTAAATTCACTTTGGATACTATTACTTTTGACCCATTTTCAGAATGGTTATTTCACGAGGACGATTTTCCATTTGTAGGTACCTAATGACCGTAAATCAACCTGCCTAATAACCATGCCAAATAAATTAATTTTCTTTTAAAAAAGCCGGTCCGCAGTCGGTTTTTTCATTTAAGAGCTACAAAGCCACAGATAACACAGATAGAGACACAGATTCACCAGAGGCACGCGTTTAATTTTTAACACCCCTCTTTTTGCTTCAGCCTTTAAAAGTTACAATCTCTGCCTGATGGCCGGTCAAAGATACTATTATAGACCGGGAGATGACTTGAGTAACGGCGTGTGACTCTCTCGATCAGATATTGGTGGGTCCCGGGCACGACGTTCTCGAAGCTTCGCTGACGTACATCGTCGATATGAAACAGTTCCTCATCGACGTCGAAGACATCTATACCACCAACAAGTAAGTCAGGCCCGTCTAAAACATGCATGGTAATCGCACGGGTCTATATTGTATGCCATAAAATTAAAGTTCCGTTTTTAGTTCTCCGTACCATGCCATGTGATATTGAATCATGTTATTTTAACAAATTGTATAGAAAACTGTCTAGTTAGGGCTCAAAATGAATTTAGTAGCAATAAATTAATTTGACGGTAACCAATCTTGTGACTTTGAGAACTTGGCCTAGTTTTTATAGTAAGGGCTTATTAATAAGGATATTTACAAAAGTGATGGCCATTAATTCGAACCTTAACTAATTTTTGTTTTATTACTAAGTTATTAAGATTAAACTGATCCTAATGTAATTTTCATTTCAGCTCCTGGATTTGCCTTTCGGATTTGGATAACCTTTTGTAATTCGATCGAGGTCGGCACGCGAACCTGTTGAACCCTCCGGGCGCTTAATTAATGTAAAAGAATTAATTAAATCAACGTTACTTAAGTTACACGTAAATATAAGTTGGGTTAGGTTAGGTTAGGTTAGGTTAGCTGTAGTCCGCGCGCGAGCTTCGAGCAATCGGGTGTTGGGAAGAAGACGGGTGTACGCCGCGCTCGCCCGTCGCATAGTACCCTGCCTCTTCCAGTGCGGGAGTTGACCTTATATCGCCTAAGTTGGCTATATCGTTAACTCAATATTGACTAAATCTCAACTACTTTTATTCTGCAACATTAAAAAAACCGGACAAGGCGAGTCGGACTCGCCCACCGAGGGTTCTGCACATGACACGGTTAACTCAACTCAAAATTTGCACTGCCGCCGTTCCTTGCATAAAAACCCTGTTTTTTTTGTGATTTAATTACCCCTTTTTTTTACGTAAACGTAGAAGTTTGATTTTTTCACAGCTTCAAGGGACTGTAGATTTGAGTATATGGTTTAAATTTCAACTCGATACCTCCACGCGTTCCCGAGATAAAGGGTCTTGACACACAGACAAACGGACAGACGGACAACAAAGTGATCCTATAAGAATTCCGTTTTATTCCTACGAGGTACGGAACCCTAAAAATAACTTAAGTTTAGATAACCAATTGAAGTCTAATTGTAAAATCATTAAATCAGTGTATTCAATCATAGCCAAATAATAATTATCTCATGGTACGGGGGCGATATTTCCTTGGTACGAGGGCTAAAGGAAAATGGAGAATTGTATCGCGTACATTGAAAATTACATTTAAAGTGTATGAAATTATTACAATTTAAGTTTGTGATATTTTTACCAACTTACAGAACAAAAGAAGTTCAGTTTCAGGAGTAGAAACGATCCATGCCTTTAAAGTCCCAAGGTCGGAGGCTTCGTATATTATGTTAAATTTAAAGTTGTCTTATTTTTCTTAAACGAACAGAAATATATCGTGACCTTATGCAGTTAAGCCATTTTGAACTAATAAAAACTAAAAAATAGCACTTATGGCAGTTTTTACCACACTAGCTCGTAAGTATTGTTTACATGCAGTGTACCAAAGTGTACAAAGTTGGCCGTTAAGCCATGTTAATATTATGTTAAAAATCCCTTCCTTGTTAGAGCGTGCTCAACCTACAATAAGAAGTATTCCCATATCGACTTGTTTAGTTTGCGGCTAAATCAATTTGTCTGTGCAGTCATAAAAGAAAAAAAACTTACAATTTACAATAGCGGTATAGTCTGTCAAGAAAGTCATGAAATTAAAAAGTAGCAACACTATAGTGTCGTCTCTTTTTTCTTACATCGATTTGAAAGGGATGACACTACGGTGCTGCCACTTTTTAATTTTATGACTTTCTTGACAGACTATAGTAATAGCAATATTTAATCTGTAATCTTATCAATGTATGTTTGAAAGTTGTTTATTTTTTGTTTTGTTTTTTGCTCCTTCGTAATGCCATTGTTTTTTTTTTAATACCTACTTTAGTTTAATTTAGTTTTCTCTGAGCAACTCTGTTTTTTTTCCTTTGGTGGAAACTGTTTTGGCTCATGTAGGTATGTATAATGTATGATGTATTGACTCTAACATAGGTTTAAGTTTTTTTTATTGTTACTAACATAATATGGACATGTCCGAAATAAAAGATTTATTATTATTATAATTATTATTATTATTATTAAGCAAATTTGTATTTTTATCATGTATTTTAATTTTAAGCTGTTTGTTTCCCAATAAATAAATAAATATCCACAGAATTCCGATTTTATTACGCTGTATCGTGCATAATGGCTTTATATTGGATCTACATGGTGACTGGAAATTCGCCGTATTCCTTGAAAGGTGTTATTCTACAGCTCATTTGTAATGATTTAAGTCCAGTCAACCAGGGGTCAAAACTCATTGGTTTTCGCGTTATTCACGTTTTTAGATTTTTCTTAAAAATACTCGCCTTTCGACCTAAAACTAGTAATTGTGTAAAATGATTGTGTAAATTATCATTGTGTAATTGTGTAAATTGTAAATTGTGTAAAATGATTTTTAGTTGCGCTTTAAAATGATACAAAATTAGGAAAATAATTACTAGAACTTCTAACTTCAAATCGTGTTTTTTGGAATTTTTGTTCATTTTTCGTAATCAGTAGTTCATTGGCTATTTGAAAAATGCTTTGTTTAGTTCTCAATGACGAAGTTTTTATACAATTACTAGTTTTAGGTCGAAAAGCGGGTATTTTTAAGAAAAATCTAAAAACGTGAATAACTCAAAAACTAATGAGTTTTGACCCCTGGTTGACAGGACATAAATCATTACAAATGAGCTGTAGAATAACCCCTTTCAAGGAATACGGCGAATTTCCAGTCAAACTGTATAATAACTTTAGATTTATAACCTCCATCAGCAACATCACAAACACTGACTGACGTACGACGTGCCTCCAGTGCCGTGGCTAGAGTTGAAATTATTTAAGATAGGGCAGCGCTGGTTTCAGGCTGGGCGAATGTAAAAAGTCATTTATAATTGATATTTCGTCTTCTTCTAGAACTTAAATATTGTTAGAGTGAAAAGTTGTCATTTTGAGGTTATTTCCACGCCTTAAAATTTTTTTATACACGAACACTGAAAATGGATATAATCCTCCATTCACAAATACCGTGAATGGTTGTTTAGGGGTTTCCAAAGTAAATTAAAAAAAAACTTTAGTCCCTAGAAACTAATACGCAGTGATCGGTACGGTCGGTGCAAAACTTTAACAAAACTTACATTACACCCATGAAAATCCATGTATCAAATCCGAGACTCCGATATAGATTTAAATTCAACACTAATCTGCCAATCATATTCTTATTTTTCAATAATATTCTTATTGTTCTTGGTTACATGTTCTCCTTTATGTCAGTTTTACAAGTTTTGTTAAAGTTTTGCACCGTTTGTGCCGATCACTGCTTATAAGGAGCTTTAGTCTCGATATGCAGTCCTAAGTCCATAATGATTCTAACAATGAAAGAAAAGACTTTAAAACATTGAAATAACACATGAGCTTAAGAGTTTTTCGTATAGGTAATGGACATAAGGAAAATTTATAAAAAAAACGATTAAAAAGATCAATATCTCTGAAAGTACTAAAAATTGCTGAACATTCATCGGGGTGTTTTTGGTAGCCCTGGTGATGCCCTATTATTTATTTTTAACCGACTTCAAAAAAGGAGGAGGTTATACGTTCCACTGTATGTTTTTTTTTTTTTATGTATGTTCACCGAGTACTCCGTCAATTGTGGACCGATTTTAAAAATTCTTTTTTGGTTTGATAGAGTATACTTCCGAGGTGGTCCCATTGTCACCAAATCTGAATCTGATGAAGGGATCAGTGAGGAATTGAGGGAACTCCTCAAATATTGTATGCAAACATATAGCGATTTTAGTATTTTTAGTAACAAATGTAGCATTTGCATTCAGAAAGTGTCACTTGGTGAAGCGGAACTGATGATGAAGACCACAGATGGCCACCGGAACTCCTCAACGGTACCGATTTCAAGGGTGGCGATAAGATATCTCGATTAAGATAGTTGAGCGACTACAACGAAGCACATTTAATTGTTTTAAAATGACTATGATTTTCCCGCGGCGTTGCTTGCGGCGAGCTTGAAATGTCTTAAAGTTTCATATATCAACTAAAAAGTGGGACTACATAAGCTTATTATGATCACTAAAAAGTGTAAAATAAAATAAATGTTTTAAAAAACAAAAAACCGCCTTCAAAAACGCCAAAAATAACTTCTACTACTAGGTACTTAGTAGTAGGTACCTATCCTATTAGGTTAGTCTAACTGAAGTCGGCGACCACAATATTTTCAACAAAAAGCCGACTTCAGTTGGACTAACCTAATAGGATAGGTACCTACTACTAAGTACCTAGTAGTAGAAGTTATTTTTGGCGTTTTTGAAGGCGGTTTTTTGTTTTTTAAAACATTTATAATTGGTTGTAGTGCTTACAGGACACCTTGTATACTGCCAGTGCTATCGGTAAGAACACTTGCTCAATGTAATTCCAGTAATTTAGCGTAATTAATAAAGCGGTTTAGCAACAACCGTCAACGCGAAATATTTGAATATTTGAACCGACGCGGCGCAATAACTAGTGTTGTAAAAGACTCGAGTTCTGGGGTCCTAATTTTGTAGACTCGACTCACTAAACGACTCGGTAAACTCGAAGCCTCCGAGCCCCGAGTCGTGTTGAGCGTGAGTAAACTATTTATCGAGCGTGAGTACAGCGACTCGAATTTCTCTATAGCTAGAGTCTTCGAAAAAACTGGAGTCTTTCACTGCGACTATTAGTTTCCAAATTAGAGTCGCGGCTAAATTCACAATACGGCTCCGAGTCTAGCTGCGAAAATTTATTGTGTTGAAATTTAAAGAAGGTTAATATGTAGGTAAAAAATATTTACATTACGATACAAATACATAAAATAACGAGCAGGTAATTGAAATTGGTAAATCGAATCAGTCTCTAATTAGTTATGTAGGCGAGAAGGAATTAAACAATAATACGGCTCGAGTACTACTCGAGGAGTCGAAAGCAGAAAAAGGACTCGAGCCCTATGCGAGACTCGCCTGGCTCGCGAGACTTGCTTGGTTGGAAGTTCTGCAATAAAGGGATTCCTATGTAGTTAGTTGAGTTTCGTCATTTTTGTTCCGAGTCGTAATAAAAAACTCCCAGAACTCGAGTCCTTTACAACACTACTTACAATACAACTCTTTACTTGACTCGGCACACATATTATGCTCGGTCAATGGCCTCGCAGCGACTAGGTACCGCTCTGTATCGTGTTGATATTCATTTGTTCGTGGGAAAATCACCACTAGTTGTATGAAAACGGCACAATCGATATTATTGGGTTAGATTCAATAATTGCATTCAACTTAAGATAACAATTCCCACTATAAGAAAGAAATATTATTAATTAAGCTGAAATGTAATATAACATGAAATGACAATTGTATGTGTGTAATGATCAGAGGGCTTATTGTCTAACGCACTCGCAATCACGATCGTTTTCATTTTGAAAATCGAAGGCTTGTCTGCATACAAAATGAAAACAATTGCTCCACTTTGAAGCCGGTTGCGATTGCGAGTGCGTTAGACAATAGCCCCTCAGATTCACGACGAAAAGCACAGGAAACCGACGTACGTGCATGAAGAGATTGATGAATGTAGAGGAAGCGAATGTTGTATGTTTAGACCGGTGCACCTGGCGTTCCATAGTCTCTGCCTACCCCATTGGGAGACAGGTGTAAAGGTATGTATGTGTAATAAAAAGTTATGAATGTATATGATTGAGTTTATTATAAAACATAACGGTGGCACTGAGGGCCGAGCTGTCGGCAGTGAGGGAGAGAGGAACCGCCTGACCATAAATGAGTGTCTTGCGATGTGCGCGTGCGTCGAGACTGTGCGCTATGAGGCCGTTTTTGAGTCAATATTATTGGTATGTATGTTTGAAATACAGCATCTCTACGAGATAATATTTAGAACATGACTATTAGGTAAAATCATTACAGAACTTTGGTTTTTCAGTCTAGTTAAAGGTAACAAATAAAAATAACCGCGGTTCTATTTTGAGCTCATCTTGTTTTTTTTTTATAATTATATTTAGTTTATTGTCTCAATAATCGATTCTAGTTTTTTTTTATTTATCTCTTGGTTTTATCCCTTTTTTAGAGTTTCGTAGCCGAAGGGAGCCCAATGGGACCTTATTAATATGCCTACGCTGTCCGTCCGTCCGTCCGTCCTAATTTTGAACCGTAATAGGTTTTTTTTGCTCTCAGAGTTTGTGTTACTACGGCGGATTTATTCCCTTTTTTTTAAAGAAAGGGAAACATAAAAGTGGTCCCCATACCTAAGAAACATTTTTTTTGTTACTTTATTTTATTTTATTTGTATTATAGGTATACAAATAGTAAAACAAATAAGCGTCAAATTTGGTATATTTTAGTACCTACAAGCCCTCAAAGAAAAAAACCTACTAAAAAATGGTCAAATGTGTTCCTTGTGTAAAAAAAACATTTAGTACCGTTTGGTAACCAAAATTTCGTAACCAGCATTAAATTTAATTTGATTCTGTATCTGGTTACGAAAAATTGGTTACCAAACGGTACTAAAGGAACAAAATTTAATTAAATCAGTAAACGTTTCTTCAACTGGGCAACTGCCAAAATGGTAATAAAGGAACCCTTATGGTGAGACTTCGGTGTCTGTATGTCACAACAGTTTGTCTCAGAAACTGTATAAGCTATCAACTTGAAATTTGGAACAGTTATATACTTAACTTGCTTACCCGCATTTGTTTTTAGTAAAAAACCAAATATAGGTATTTTTCTTAATATTTGAAAAGGGGTCTAGAATGGGGGTTGAAAAATGAAAGGGTGCAATTTACATAGTTCAAAACAATTTTTTTTATAATTTTTGTGACCTACAGTCACCAGCAATAATATATTATCCAACATTGGGGCGCAAAAATATCTGACACGCTCTTATACCTCTAGTAATAAAGACGTGTCAGATAGCGCCCAATGTTGGATAACATATTATTGCTGGTGACTGTAAGTACTTCTTGATTTATAGCCAATAATTTACAAAAGATGATCTTTCCCCCCCCCCTTAACTCCGAACTTAATGAAACAAAAAATATTAAAAAATCCTAAATTCCTAAATTCTTAAATTTTTAAGATTTTTTCATTCTCATTTTCATTTTCTTTTGCGTTTTCCAACCATATTATCTTAAATACGGAACCCTCGGTGCGCGAGTCCGACTCGCACTTGACCGGTTTTTTTCAAGATGGCGATCGTGGCGAAGCGCAGGCGCCGTTCCTGGCGGAGCGCTGCTATTCTGTCCGCGGAGGTCGCTTTCTGCCTGCTCTGTTGTGTTCCTGTCATCAACACCATGAATAAGTCGCTCCGCCTCGATTTGGACGTCACTAGGAGGTGACCTAGTTTTTTAGGTTCCGTATCAGAACGCCTAATTTTAATTAGAATAGTAATTATTGTACAGTCGGCCTTATAAGAAGCTGCACACTTTGGTACCCTGACAGATTAGTGCAGCAGTTCAAACATGACGTTAAAGTGACAAAGCAAGTGGAAATGTGCAGCTTCTTATAAGGCCGACCGTACCACGGCCTTTGTACAGTCAAGTGTCAAAATATAGGAGAACGCATATTTCGAAACTATGTCCCAATGCACCTTATTCCAGTGTAATAAGAACTTCGTAACATATTGTTACGCCGATGGGATAAGGCGTCTCATCTTTAATCGTGAATTTCGATGCTTTAGAAGCGTTTTCAGCATTGATATATGTTTTCAGTATATGGCAATTTTCCACTAAGAGTGAAAGAGATAGCATGATTAGAAAGAGACAGCGATACTGAGAACCTTCGAGAAGCATGTGAAAGAGATAACACGATTGGAAATGAGACAGCAATACGCAGAATATTCCAGACCCGTGAGTCAAGGTCAAGGACATCGCGAACAATACAAGGTAATAGTCTCGAACGGCCTTGGCGGGGCATAGTACATCGATCATTCCAGAACGCATTCTGGAATGATCGGAGACGGGAACTATAAAGGCGGACCGATTGCAAGTAGGTACCTAGTCAGTCTTTAATTGGAAAGCGAATAGTGCGAACAAGAGCGACCCTAGCGATCATCTGAGTAGGTACCTACCTATTCGAATTTATTGTGCGATAATTGTTTGTAACGGTTTAAGTGCGTGCGTTATTTTATTAAAGTCTACTTTTGATTATCGGTGTATTCGTGCATTTCTATCAGTTACCTACCCCCACGTACGTAACAATATTTATTCACTTGACTGTATATTATAAAAACTAAATATAAGAAAAGTAAAATGCGTAGACACGCTAGCCCCATCACATCTCCACCGGACCTCTAATAGGGCTGGTGTGGCAGCTGAAGCTGCCGAAAGCATAAAGGTAGGCGAATATAGTGGTCTCGGCCCAGAATATATGTTTGTTCCATTCCGCGTCGAGACCCTTGGTCCGTGGGGTCCTAGCGCTCAAAGCCTCTTCAAGGAAATTTCGAAGAGGCTCATTGACGTCACGGGAAACCGAGCAGCTGGCAGTCCTCGCTCCACGCATAAGTTTAACTATCCAGCGAGGAAATGCTGCCAGCATCTTCGGGACAATGCCGCAGGGCCCTTTTTTACATATAGCTTTTTAGTTTCAAAATATAATTAAGTTTTAAAAATGTAATTTTAGTTTTGTAATTATGTATTAAATTAACTTGAATCTTGTTTATGTCCCTAAATATATTTAAAAATCGGAAAAGTTACTCAAACCTCAATATACATACCGTAAAACGGGGTAAATAGGAATCAAGGGGTAAATATGGACACAACCTAAAATGAAGCTATTGTGACTAATAATAAGACTGAAATTATTTTAATAGACGTAACGTTATTGTCCATTTAATACTTGTTCTTATTTGTAACAAGTTATGTCTTATTTTAGGTTGTGTCCCTATTTACCCCTTGATTCCTATTTACCCCGTTTTAAGGTACTAAGTTTATGTTTTTCAGATTAATTGAAAATCAGTTAGCAGGAGTGTTGCAATTGGATAAAGGGACGGGCTGCGTGTTTCCAAAGGTCGACGGGTTATCATTCGAGGCAACCCTGTACGATGAAAAACGACCTTATGTCGAATGCAAAGGAAAACCAGATTGGGTGAATTGTTATGTAAGGAGCAGATCTTCATAATAGTTTTACTTATATATACATACATACTAAATCGGTTTACCTATGTTTGGCCAAATTATTTTTCGTCAAATGTATTGGTCAAACGCTTTTTTTCCAAAACTGTTAATATTTCAGGATTTTTATAAAACTAACCTAACATAACCTATAGGGTTCTACACGAAGGTTCTGAATGATGAATACTCGTGGCCATTGATAAATCCTGGTATATAAAAAGTTCAATAGAATCCATTAATTGATGTTTGTAGACTTCATCGTATATTTAAATCCATTGATGGATCCCAGCGTCTTAAAAAGTGTAAATGAATCCAAATGGATTTAAGTGTAGGTACATTAAATCCCACTCGACTACATTAATGGATTTCAATGTACAAAAAGTTAATTTGACCCCTTTGAAGGATCCCTTAACAACCGTATTCACAAACAATACTTAAGGGATCCTTGACTGAGTAAACGCACTGCGTTCAATACAGCTTTGTGATTGGTCCTTTTTGACCGACCTTTTGTTTATGAGACGAATTGAACCACCCTGTGCGTTCGTGAGCACTGTGAGACCTCATAGTGGACGTTTGTGAATACGAGTGTAAGTTACCTACTTGGCAGTAATGGCAGCTGAGTTAGAAACAATACGATAAGATGTCAAAAGCAGTTTACCCAGTAGAATAGAGGCCCAGAAAGCTTATTTTCAAACGCACTTGCAATCACGATCGTTTTCATTTTGAAAATCGAAGGTCCGCATACAAAATGAAAACAATTGCTCCACTTTGAAGCCGGTTGCGATTGCGAGTGCGTTAGACAATAAGCCTTCTGGTTGTCCAATATTATAGACGCTACAAGACTCTTGAAGTCTTGTAATAACTAAAAAAAATAGCAACTCTTTATTTTTTATTAATTTTAGTACTCGCGATGTAGAGTAGTTGAAGAGATAAAAGATACAGTAAAAGGCATCGAGTGTGATTTCGAAGATATAATATTTGTGAACGACTTCTCGTACGCGATCGGCCTCGCCGTGTTCCTCCACCAAGAGGAGGAGTATACGCTGCGCAGGAGTGACCATGTCAAGGTTTCGTGTACGGGGACCACTCTTGACGGGTAAGTCTTAGTGTTGTGAATTTAAGCTTCGAGGCGTAAACTACAAGACTCCGGAAGGGAAGGTAAACTAAAGGTACCGCATAAAAACACCTATTTAGCAGGGATGGGCCGACTACGGATTTTGCCGACTAATCGGTTTTCAATATGCCGATTAATCGGCCGACTAGTCGGCAATGCCGATTGTTGGATTTTGCTAAGTCCGGGTGAATTCGAAAACGGTCGCTTCGCTTCGTCCGTCGCGCTATTTGTTACCTACCCCTACCATGCGTTCATGTTTTGACCAGTTTTGTTTACGTTTTTTCTGTAGCGGCGTGTTGCACGACAAGAAAAACAATTAAATCCCTAATTATAGTAATAAAACGAACTTTTTAATGCTTTTTATAACTATGTCGAAAAGAAAATTGCGTGTGTGGACATTTTTCGATGATATTGAAGGTGATTTCTTATAGGCAATAAAGTGCCGAATATTCGGCATTTTTTGCCAACTAGTCGCCGACTAATCACCGACTAGAAATGATGCCGAATAGTCGGCTTTCCCGACTAATCGTCGACTAGTCGGCCCATCTCTACTATTTAGACTTTAACTCCTATACGATCGTAATAGTTCTAGCGTGATGTTAGACGATTTATGAAACCTTATTTTGTAAATATTTTAGTCGGTGATAGTGCAAAAACACGTAACTCACAAATTTAAGAAGGACCAAAATGTACCATACTGACTTACTTTGTTAGGTGCATTATGCTCCTTATTCAATTTGCTACTTGTAGTATCGAGGTATCACCGACGAAATATGATTGACGACGAACCCTGAGTATGAATCTAGAGGTCCTGGGCTCGATACCCGGCAAGGGCTAATATTTACACGTGTGATGAGCGCGAGTATTTATTTCCGAGTTTTAGATCATTTTTAACCCCCGACGCAAAAAAGAGGGGTGTTATAAGTTTGACGTGTAAGTGTGTGTGTGTGTGTGTGTGTGTCTGTCTGTGGCACCGTAGCTCTTAAAGGGATGAACCGAATTGGATGCGGTTTTTTTTTATTTGAAAGCAGGTTTTCTAGCGGTGGTTCTTAGACATTTTATATCGAAATCGGTTCAGCCGTTTTTGAAGTGTGAACTGACCCTTAAAGGTAGCTTGAGTCTTATAGATATTGTCCGAACATACAATTTGATCGTTAAATATTTTAATTTAGCAAGGATATAGAATGGTCCGGCAACTTGGTTGGGTTTCGCGAAATAGTGCCCAAAAAGCCTCCACCAGGCCGCGAGAGCACGTTCAACGTGCTTATCTTCGTCTTCGACTCCACCTCGAGGAACGGCTTCATCAGACGGATGCCGAAGAGCTGGAAGGTGCTGACCGAGGAGTTGGGAGCCACCGTTATGGAAGGGTGAGACGAAATATGATTAGATATATTGTTTGCTATTGTCCAGGGAGTATTGACACCAACTTTGATGTATGGTAGTGAATCTGGGGTATGGCAGAAGAAGAACGAAAGCAGGATTAATTCAGTTGAAATGAGAGCTCTAAGAAGTATGTGTGGAGTTAGAATGATAGATAGAGTAAGAAATAGTGAGATCCGAGAACGATGTGGATTGAAAGAAGATGTAGTGACTAAAATTGAAAAGGGTATGCTAAGATGGTTCGGTCATTTAGAAAGGATGGATGAAAGAAGAGTTACGAAAGAGATATGGCGAGCGAGAATGAGCGGAGATGTCGGTAGGGGACGTCCTAGATGGACGTACGGTGATCAGATTCGCGAGGTACTGAATAAGGGCCAAATCAAAAGCACCCGAAACCGACGTATGTGCATGAAGAGATTGATGAATGTAGAGGAAGCGAAAGTTGTATGTTTGGACCGGTGCACCTGGCGTTCCATAGTCTCTGCCTACCCCATTGGGAGACAGGCTTGAAGGTATGTATGTATGTATGTATATATTGTTTAGTGCGTTGCTTTTAGTCTAAATAGGATGAACGTGTCTAGGATCTATACTAGTAGTATGTTTATACAGTAGTATGTTTTCAGCTATAACGTAGTGGGGGAGGCGACGTCAGCCGCCATTTTCCCTATTCTAACTGGTCACACGGAGCTCGAGCTGCCCAATGCGAGAACTACTTGGCCTCATGCCACGACCTTGGATGAATTCCCGTATATATTCTACAAGTTGGAAAAGGATGGGTGAGTTGATACTCTGAATTGAACATACAGAAGACATATTTATGAGAACACTTGTTTTTTTCGGGATCCCCTTGAAACATCGACACTCATTAAAAAAAAATATGTTTATTCAGTAAGTAGGCCGCACGGGCACTTTTACTCGTCAAAAATCTACCAGCGCTTCGCAATAGACCAATAATGCTGAGAAGAAACGGCGCAAGAAACTCAACAATCAGTCGTTTTTTAAACATTGCTCATGATATTATACAATTAATAAACTGAACCTAAGTAGTATTAAGTATATAAAACAATGAATGTAACAAAAAATATGTATATTATATCATGCGTAGTTGAGCAGGAAAATGTGTCAAAACTCAGAATTTCCACCAAAACTCATAAATAGTAAAAATTCAAAATAATTACGGTGCAAAAAAACCACATAGAAAGTTTCGATACATTCTCCCACAGAAACCGTGTCCCCTAGACAATATACAATGTTTACATATTTGTATGACTCATGTATGACTACGTTATTATTTAAGATATTAAGGTGTTTAATTTAGGCCAAGCATTTTTATCTGTTAGATAGTCTTTTGATTTGATCGAATGTATCATTCATCGAATTTCATTTCATCGAAATCTAATTTCTGCAGAAATCTTATTGTTTTTAGGTTATCCTAAGCTTGCGTTACGTAGGTTAGGTTAGACCTGTGAACACAAAAAAATTATAACTCATGACCGTGTAAAATGAAAAAATACAAATATGGCGAAGTAAAACATTATATGAAGTGAGTTTTTCATTGCCTTTATTCAAGTAAGAAATGAATTTTCTGAAGTACAGATTTAAGTGGCACGTGGATGGACGTTTATTTGACAGCAATACAGTACAATATAAACAATATACACAACTTCAATTGTTACATGTAATGTTGTGTATGTTTGAGTGGGTGGGCGTCCGGACAACTTACAAACATACATACGGACAGTGCAAGTTAAATAAAAGCTTGTAAAAAAAATACATACAGAGGAACATAGAACTTCCTCCTTTTTTGAAGTCCAGCTCCAACAAGCCGATCAGAGCAGCGACGCGCCAAAATCCATCCGTGTATGTCGAAACTGTAGCGTTTAAAAGTACTTGGCACGGTCCGTTGGGTTTCCAAATGGACGGAAAGCCAGGGCGACGCGCCAACACGCCATCCAAATGGAACTATAGTGAATGTCGAAATTCAACTTCGGAACAAGCCACGCCACCGCGCCGAGCCAAAAGGCATCGTCGTAAATGCGTTCTCTGGCTTCAATTTTCTAATCAGTCTGCTCCATGATGTCGCACCGTTGAGGCGTGGCGTGGCGCGCGTGAATGTGGTCAAAATATTTCGCCCATCCAGTTGTATACACTACATCTGTCGCCGAGACAAACGGCGCGTCAATGAATGCCCAGCTTTAAAAAGGTCGGCAGATTTGGATGTATATTTTTGGTCATGTTTTCAGGTACCGCACAGCGTATTTTGAAGACATGCCAAATATTGGGACGTTCCAATGGCGCTTGAAGGGCTGGCGTCAACAACCGGTGAACCATTACCTTCGGGCGTTCTTGTTGGAGCAACATATGAAGACCACCCCGTACTGTGTCGGCAGCACGCCGCAGCACCAGCTTATGATGAATATTACAGAACAGGTAGAATGTGATACACACACGGAATAGAAAAAACAGTGGAAGTAGCATGAGCTTCGCTTAGTATCAGACCTGCTTGTCGCCAATATTCAAACTATCATAAAAACAACACGCCACCATGGAAAATGTTTTTGGTGCGGCTATCGTTTTTACACTCCAAAATAGCACAATAAGGCAAGCTTCGGGATTTATTTCCTATTTTAGAAATATCGAAATAAGCAATCGCGGCAAAAGTATGGTAGGTTGTGCGGAACTCCGCAAAACTATGCCACTCGTTACACGCCCACTTGACACTTCTACTGTTTTTTCTGTTCTGTGGATAAACAGTAAATATGATACAGGGGGTTCACTAATATTTAACCAAATAATCATTTGAGAAACTATATCGTTTTCGTTTCGTCGTACCTACTTCCCGCTACATATGTTATTTTTATTTTTAGAGTTCCGTACAAAAAATGAAAAAAACGGAACCCTTATAGGATCACCCGTGCGCCTGTCTGTCTCTCCGTCCGTCTGTCACAGCCAATTTGCTCTATCTACTGGACTAAATCAGGTGGGTAAGATGGTGCTATGACCCAAACACAGATGTGCAAAGTAAATATTTTTTTTATATATAAGGGTCATTTTAGGGGGTTAAATAAGGAAATAAACCGTGTCACATATCAAATGAATCCGTTATGAGGATATCAAATATACCTATTTTTGTTATTATTGTAAAATAAATAGTTTCGGATCAATTATTTTCGGAGCAAAATACGGATCACAGCAACAGCAATCTTGTTTCAACATTTATTACTGGAAATGGCAAACAGAGTCACTATTGTTTTATAAAATAATTTTATAAAACAATATTATAAGTATAATAATTAATATAAATGTATTTTATTAATGCATAGAATTAAGCAAACGCTAACAATATATGAGTTGTAACAATTTTTACTCGAAATAAATGATAATTATTATTATTATTATTATTACGTACATCTATTTATTGTGTTTTTGTACAGTCGACATCATAAATAAGTGATGATCTATGTACCTTGTCACTTTAACGTCGTGTTTGAAATGTTATACAAAATTGTGAAACGATTGAAAGCGACAAAGTACATAAATGATCACTTATTTATGCCGTTGACTGTACATTAGCTTTTTAACAACAAAATTTTAAATATAAAAGTGAAATAACAATACTGATACAATAAATAAACATTATAAAAAACCTAACCTACCTCAATACCTAACATATTATTATAACACTTATCGAAACCTAATCACACTTTTTGGAAAGTCTAAAAAGTATTTTGACTCAGCTGGTATCCTGTAAAGGGCAAATGAAAATTCTGAAATTGTAAGGACCAAAAATAATAATGAGATTTCTGTTCCATTCTCTATAACAACTCTTTTTCCTTTGAGTTTCCTGTCATAATGGCACCTTCAGAACAATAGTGACCTAATTCAAAATTTCAGCTTTCAAACTTCAAGTCAGGTGTCGGAGCAACCTTTCTACCAAACATTTCCACCAGTGGGAATGTTAAACCTAATTCGGTGTAACCTAGCAACCAGTAGAAAAGCTCTCCTGATAAATGGGAGGTAGGTTTAGGTTATGTTGGTTCTTCAGCTGGCCCGAAGGGCCAAAAACACCCAGAAACAGGAGCTCCGCGACAGCGCAGCTCCGTCGACACTGTTAAATTTGCTTTTGGTTCGAAAAAAATGTAATGGTTGGTAGGTTACACCGAATCAGGTTTAACCTTCCCACTGGTGGAAATGTTTGGTAGGAAGGTTGATCCGAGTCGATAAAACAATTATTGCTATAGAGACCTAACTCGAAATTTAAAATTTCTGAATTAAGTCACTATTGTTCTGAAGGTGCGATATGTATAAGGTCATCAGCATTTTTCTTCTTTCTTTGTCTTTAGTTCATGGCGCTAGATGGAAAGCGTTTCGTGTTCACGTTTATTGGAGAACTAACGCATGACGACTTTAACATGCTGCAAACGGCTGATGAAGACATGGCGGCGTTTTTGAGAAACTTTGAAGCCCACTCCGAAGACACGCTACTAGTGGTAATGGGTGACCATGGTCCCAGGTAAGAATCCCAAATCCCAATTCAAAAATACATGTGTATTTGATGGACTCTCTGGCATGTCCGTGTGTTAATTTTCCTGTTGATAAAACAGACATCATCATCATCATTTCATTCATCTAATTACTCTGGGTTGGTAACGCATTTACAGTGTTATCCAAGCTTGAGATTGAAGTCATGGGATAGCAAAAAAGTGGTTAGGGCTGCAGAGAGAGGAACCTCCTCACAATACGTGCCGTGTCGAGGAGTACTGCTTTCTGTATCTGACCCTTGATCCAGCCATCTAGCGAGAGTCTCTTGAGGTGTTGGTCGAGACTCTTCGTAATAATACCGTTTTATTATTATTGTTATTATTGTAAACGTCTATGAACCGCAGATCGTATTTACCATCAGGGACCGTGCGTTCAATTTTCTTTCTTATGCCATTAAATATATCTGTCCCATATTATTGACCTTGTACAAAGCCAGGTTGCCTGCAGGTATAGGGAAGATTGGCGCCCAACATTACAATTAAAGTTTGAAGAGCGCCAGCCGCTCATGGCGCTGCGCCTGCCCACGGCGCTGGTGCGCGCCCGGCCGGAGGCGCTGGCCGCGCTGCAGGCCAACGTGCGCGCGCTCACCACGCCGCACGACCTGCACGCCACGCTGCTCGACGCGCTCGGGATGACGCAGCACTGGAACCCGTACAGGGTGCCGGGCGCAAACCTGCCGAGGGCCCTCACTATGCTGGAGCCGGTAAGCGGCACCACAGAATAGTAGTTTATGCAACAGTTGTATAAGAGAGGTCAAAAAAGACGAGTGGTGTGGTTACGATGTGAGCCGCAGGCGAACATCGTAAAGCAAGACGTCACGAGTATTTTTTGACTTAGTTATACACCGTTGCATACAATACTTTTTCTACGACTAGGTTTCAAATTAAATGCAAAATTAAATTAATATACCTAGGTTAGAATACGAACGAACGAAGCACAGAACAACAAACGAGCGGGAAACATTCGAAAACAACAAAACAAAATATGTGTCTATGGTTAACTTTGTTTTTAAATTGATGTGCACTTGCCAGGTTTCATATTAAAAAAAAAGTTGCACAATCGATTTAACTTGTGAAATAGGGACTAAAAAACACCTAATGATTTGAGAAATGAATTCTTTTACCTGATTGGTCGATTTTAATATAGCTGCATTCAGGTTGGTTGATACCAAATAAAATGTTTTTTTTTTAAGAGTTAAATTAGTAAAAGAGTTTACATACCAAAAAGAACCTAACGTTCCGATTGACAGTCAATGTGTATTGTGATTGGTGGTTTAATTTGGTGAAGTATTTTGATTGGTCAAATTAACCTATATGTTAGCTTTGGCAGCTAGGCATATCGTTTTGGCTCAAAAAAGCACAAGTGCTGTTAAGGGGAATAGACTAGATAGACTTTTCTACGGAATGTTCTGCGGACATATTATCTATATTCTTATATTAGTGTTCGTGACTATATAAATGACAGATAAAAGTACAGGAGTAGGAAAATAGTTTTATACAACAGTGTTGTATAAGTGAGGTCAAAAAAGGCGAGTGGCTTGGGTTACGTACGAACTCAGCTGAAGGCGAACATCGTAAAGAAAGACGCCACTTGCGGTTTTTGAATTTAAAAAAAGAGATGCGATGTTCGTATTGCGGATTTCAAAGTAGAACCTCAGTGATTATATTAAAAATAAATGTTAACTTCATAAGTAGATTTTTTTTAAACTTTTAGGGAAACGTGAGGGAAATCGTCTCGAAACAGCCAAATCTCGTGCAAACTTCTCCCAAGTTTCATTTTACTTTTTATAATGTCATAAATGTCGTGAACAGCGTCTTTGAAAGTGTCTCAAATAGTTTCTTTTTTCAACACTTTCTCAACATAACTTGTGTTCTATATACAATTTGACGTGGAGTGATCTGAGGCTCTACTTTGAAATCCGTAATTCGAACTTCGTCTATTGCTATCCCTTTTGCTCTCGACGCGTCACTAATTCGCAAGAAAGTGACGGGGCGACCCGAAGTTCGAATTACTGATTTAAAAGTAGAGCCCCTGGGGACCTGTGTCAGGGGACACCGTTGATTTAGGAAATGTGGTCGTCTTGTGTTTTTTCCTTTTCCTTTTAGTCCCTCTATCTCTCTCGTAATATTATGTTTTCCTGCTGAACGACGCATGATATTTGATTTGTATTTAATTTAATATTTATAGCGTTATATAATGCCAGTATCATTTTAGTATGAAATAAGTTTAAAAAATGACTGACTGTTGAGTTCTAGCGGCGCTTCTTCTCAGCAGTGGTCTCCTCTTGGCAAGCGCTGGTAGATTCTTGACTTGTAAAAGTGCCCGTGCGGCCAACTTACTGAATTGTCTTTTACCTTTTTTATCTTATCTTATGAACTGATCAGCTTTGTGACGTTTTATAGCAAAAGAAATGATCAAAATTGTATCCCTGTATGAAATAGGAGATTTTCCTGTAAGGCCTTCGTTAAAATATTTCAAAAAATATCTTTAAGGTTAGTCGCAGATTTCAGAACTCAGTGGCTTTTTTCAAACTTCAGATCCCTCGTAGCCGGTCGTGCAGCGAGGCGGGGATCGAGCTCCAATGGTGCGCCTGCGTCACCTGGCGGAACATCTCGTCGGCCGATCCGCTGTACAACAAGACTGCGCATGCGCTGCTTGACTTCATTAACATTATTGTTAACAACGCATGGTAGGCAAACGATGCTGAGGATGATGTATACAGGGTGTAATCGTTAAGTGTGTCCAGACGATTATTCCGTAACTATTACAGATATAAAAAAAAAACTGAAATCGAAAGTACGTTACCTAATCAGTAAAATGAGAAATATCCAAAATTTTGACATTAAGCACTTTCATACATTTAGTATGAGATTAGTAGAAAGATTTTAGTTTCCTTATTTTAAAAGGTTATTTTAGCTTAGCACTGATATTAAAGGAAACTGTTTATTAACTAAGAAATAAAACTATATTTTGATTGAATAATATTTATTTCTTAGTAAGTAAAAAATTGTATTTAAAGCAGATATCCAAAGTGACGTCCTTTCTAGTAAATATCATTGTATGGGAGTGTTTAATATCAAAATTTTGGATACATTTCGTTTGATTTTTAAAAAGTTATTGATGTCATTTTACTCATTAGGTAACGTACTTTCGATATCAGTTTAAAGTTGTTTGATATCTGTCATAGTCACGGAATAATCGCCTGGAAACACTTAACGATTACACCCTGTATAATACAACTATGTTAATTTTTCATTCACCCCTATAATGCAGGTCCCATTGCATCCAGAAAACTCTTCACTCGATCGAGTGGGTGCTGCGCGAGCAACCCAACAGCTGGCTGTTGGCGTACATTGGTCCCAAAGACAATGATGGATTTACAAGCAGTTTTGGCACTCCGACTAGCATCACTGAAGAGAAATATCGTGTCAAGGTAAAAGCTGCGACCACACCGGTGCTTAAAATACGGTGACGGTACGGAATCGCAGTGACACGTCGTATCAGCACCGTTTTTGACGCATGCCCTCCACACCAATGCTTAACGGTGCGTATATTACGGTACGGTCACGAGCGTTAATTTGGGACCCATTTCAAGAAAAATATGCTTGAAGTCGTCAATGTCATTAGAGATGTCAAGTCATCTGTAACGTTTAGGAAACTCAACCTTATTATTTTAAAATGTCAGATTGACTTTGGACCTAAGGTGGGTACCAAATTAAATCTCGTGACTGTACGTCATAAATGGCGCCATGTTGTTACTATGACCACGTCTTTTGTTTAAGCAACGACACCGTTTTTTAAGCAGCGGTGTGGGGAGCGTGCGTCAAAAACGGTGCTGATACGACGCGTCACTGCGATTCCGTACCGTCACCGTTTTTTCAACAAAATAATAAAATGAGCCAGTAGATGAAAACAATGTCAACGTTTGGATTTAAAATGACAATCTCAACCTCATGGTTTTATTTAATAATTTGTTCTCATCTCAATTTCAACACAGTCCAATAAGGGAGATTTGGAAACATTGAACTGACGAGCTTTTAAAATTGTGAAAAAAAATGTTCTGCGGAAAACTTGGTACTTTCCAAGAATATTCAGTTTTTTTTTATAAAAACATAATTTGACAATTGTAAATTGTTCAATAGAACAGTAAAAAAAATTTGGTCAAATCGCAGTGGAGTTTTTGTGTATTCATGAGATTGTTTCGAGCAGATAGTGGTGAATCCCGGACGTGAGGTTTACGAAGCTTCGCTGACATACTTCGTTGTATGGAGACAGTTATTCATCCAGCCCGGAGACATCTTGCGGACCAGCACGTAAGTTAAGACCTTTATTCCACTAGTTTTACCCCATCTTGCTTCGAAATCGTAATCGTGTCGTAGACGTTATTGAAACTCTGGGGCTCTATTCTAAGATAAAACCATCGCTAAGACGCCCTTAGGCACTGGTCCCACCGCCGGTGAGTAAGCTATGAACTATCGGCTATTTTCTTGTCCAAGAAACGAACAAAAGATAATCGCTCCCGTGTAAATAAAAGAGAGAGATATATATTTATAGTTCATAGTTGAGCGAGTATAGCTCACTCGCTCAGCGATTAACTATAAATTTATATCTCTCTCTCTTTTATTTACACGGGAGCGATTTAGCTTACTCGCCGGCGGTGGGACCAGTGCCTTATGTTATGGTATATGCCGAGGCAAAAAATTAACTGCTTTGTCCAACTGACAAATAATTTCTATTTTAATATCAAATTAACTGGCTCGACGGAGCTCCTAATTCTGGGTTGTTTGGCCCTCCGGGCCAGCTGTAGAACTAACATAACCTAAACCTACCTCATATTTATGATAGGTACAACATTTAGTCAGTTGGACAGAGCAGTTGGACCACTACCTCGTCACTGATTAAAAACATGTACATTCTTTTTTACTTAAGTTCGTTCCTTTCATGGCAGTGGTCCTACTGCTTTGTCTAACTGACAAATAATTTTCTATTTGAATATCAAATTAACAGGCTCGACACAGCTTATATTTCTGGGCGTTTTGGCCCTCCGGGCTAGCTGCAAAACTAACATAACCTAAACATACCTCAGGGGGCTTAGTATGCTACGCGAGATTTACTGTCATATTTTACGTCATACATATGAAAATAAGAAAATATGACATAACGTCACACTTTAACTGCCGCACTCAGAGACGTCAATTAAATTTAACGCCTCTTAACTGACGTGTTGTCTTATTCTATTGCTAATCATGCATTAAATTTAGGTAATTGACGTCCCTGAGTGCGGCAGTAAGATGCTTAGTAATAAAAGAACTAATTTCACACAAAATACACTTTTATTTAAAACCTTAAATGTTTTTACCCTTACGTTAGAATATGGAATAGACATATTTGACACTAAATCGCGTTTGACGAGGTTTGACGTATTCTACTCGCCTCGCATGCTAAGCCCACATATTTATGATACTAATTTTGGTCAATTGGACAGAACAGTTGGAACACTGCCCCGCCACTAATTTGCCTTGTTTGTTTTTATTGGTGTTAGGACTTTGTGTAAGGTACCTATGGTATCCGGTCGAATCAGACCGATATAAGTATGGTTAATTACAGTTAAATATTTTGCCGCCGTAAAAGTTAACCAACGACCAAGCAGCAGCGTTCGCATTGTTGTGTTCCGGTGTGGGGATAAGACAACCGGTGACATTACTAGCATAGAGGCAATCTATCTTAGTCCTCAGCGTTGGCAACGTATTTGCGGTCTTGGGATTGCATTTTTATCGTAGATTTGAGAATGCCAATGTGTATGGGTCATAGATCCCACTTACCACCAGGTGTTATTCCCACCTGTTATCACCAACTTGTTACCGCTGGTAACAGCTGGGAATATTTTTCTCATCTTTTACCACTAAAGTACTCGGTGGTAACAACTGGGAATATTTTTCCCACTTGTTACCACTAAAATATTTGGAGATAACTACTGGGGAGAAAAATCCCAGTAGTTAGTGGTAACAGTTGGGAATTTGTATTCCCACTAGTTACCACTGGTAAAAGATGAGAAAAAAATTCCCAGCTGTTACCAGTGGTATTAAATTGGTGGTAACACGTGGGAATAATCCACCACCAGGTCAGGTGGCATTCGTGCTCGTTTGCGTGTTTTTTCTAATGTGGTACATTTTCTCTGTTTATTGCAGGGACTTAGACGGGCCTCTCTGTAAGTTTCCAGCCATCTTCTGCCACTGCCGGTTCTGATGGTCAGCGCCTCACCGGAACCACAATCTTCTCGAGTGCCAACGGCATTCATACTTATGAAAACTTCAAGAGTTTTCAAAGATATAAGCGGACTATGAATTGTGCTCATTTATTTTATAAACCTTTTTAAGAACCGATCTTACTTTAAAATAAATAAAAAGTTTGAAAAAACTATAAATCGACTCTAAATACCGAAAATCGCTACAGATATTATAATGATTGATTCCTTTTTCGTCGTATTCCTGATTGGACATATTCTTGTTTCGGCACATTCCGTTTTATTTTCGGCATAAATCATTACATACAATAAATGAAATCAATCCTAGGTATCATTATTTTTTATTTTCACGACATACGTAGGTATATAGTAGTTATACAATAAATAGCATGCAAGAAAGAAACATATAGTACACTTATCCCTACCGAGCTATCCCTACTGGTAGGGATAAGTGTACGTTTTTGTAGATATAGAAATTATTGGCGTTATTGGTAGCGCATAGTGGAAATGGACAGTGCAGCTATCCCTACCGGTAGAAATAAATCTGCAAAAACGTGCACTTATCCCTTACCAGTAGAGGTAGCTCGGTAGGGATAAGTGTACTAGGCTGAAAGAAACACACAGAAGAAAAAAGAAATAAAGAAAAAAAGAAAAAAAAAGTCTGTCGTTGACGGAATACGGAACAGATGTGTGATGCGGCCACGTCCATCTGCCCTGGCTCATTTCTTCCACCAGCGTTCCGCCTGGTAGCAGTTCTTGAACGTACCAAGTGTTGTTGTCACTGTCGTGGCTGTAAAGGAAGTGTCTATCGTCAACCTGAAATAAGAACACCACAGGACTAACCTTGTCCTTACACCCAAAACCTGTCGATAAACCCATCTTGCCGTTTGGAAGCAGTTCTTTGATGAACCACCGGTTACCGGTTTCAATCTGACCGTAAAAATATTGCTTGCCACCGATGCTAAACGGAATGGACACTTGATGCACCGAGCCCCAGTTTCCGCTGGTAGTCTCCTGCCCTACGTGACCAGCTCACCACCCGGCGATAACTCCTGAATGCACCATACCTTGATACAGTGATGTATAATAGAACTGTCTTCCGCCACAGGGAACGGAATTATATCTCTAAAAAGTGGTAAAAAGTTAGTAAACTCTGTATTTATGTAGATTAACCTTGATTGTAAGTAGATAGGTATTGATTTTATTTTCATGTCATACCATTTAATGCTTTAGTTTCAAGGGGACACAGTTGCAACGGGACGCAATCTCAAAGAGACACAAGCCCAAATAGACACATCAAATATTGTACTATTAGTTAAGAATATTCAGTTTTTTTTTGTTGTATAAATTTTAACATGTTTAAGTAAAAGTCCATTAGTGCTAAATAGTATTGTAGTTAAGTTATAGGTATACTCGTAAGTTAATTTTATTGCTACACCCTAGTAGGGTCCATGTTTTGTACTGGCTATTTAAGACATTGTAAATACCATGGTTGCAAGAAATAAATGAATATGAATATGAATATGAAGTGGTTGGATGGAGATCGTTGATACGTACCCTAAGCTATTATAGTCTCCTGGTACTTTTTTGGAATAAGGGATAGGTGGAACAGGGGCTAGGTAGGTTTAGGTTATGTTAGTTTTGCAGCAGGCCCGGAGGGCCAAACCACCCAGAAACAGGAGCTCCGCTCAAGCGGAGCTCCGTCGACACCGTCTAATTTATTTGAAATAAGAGTGTCGACGGAGCCCCGCGAGGGATTGCTAAATAGATTAATGTTAAACTTATTGTCAATTTTTCCCTGCGCGGCGAGCGGCTTTTCGAACTGATTGTACTGTGCCAGTTTACAACTGTGTCCTTTTGGACATGTGTCTCTTTGAGATTGTGTCCCGGTGCAACTGTGTCTTCTTGAAACTAAACCTATTTAATCGTTGTAATAACTTTTAATTTACGTATATTTGAGATATGGTAGTTGATAATGTTTCACTTAAGGAATATGGACTGTATGTTGTCTATAATATGTCTTTTATTCATAACCTCCCAGATCCAGGTTCCTATCATATATATTATATAAACACTGATACACTTGCCCTCTGATAGTACGTTCGTCCGCACTCAAAAGTAGTTGTACATCTTAGTACCTTGTCACGGATATTGGTACACTAAATACAAACCATTCTCACCTTAACTACGTTACAGCGACTAGGTACTTAAATGTACAGTTGCTTCCGATTCGAATGTACGAGCGGCCTCCGCAAGATTCATTACGTTGTTTGGTACAAAGATAAGTATTTGAACTAATTGTAGAAGTGCACAAACAACAGAAAACATTAATAATACTAGCTTCTGCCTGCGACTTCGTCCGCGTAGCTTACGATTATCGTTGTTCCCTCGGGAACTTCTAAAATTTCCGGGATGAAAAGTAGCTTATGTGTTATCCAGGGTAAAACTAACTCCATTTAATTTTTTATCCAAATCCGTCCAGCCTTTGCAGCGTGAAGGAGTAACAAACAAACAAACGTTCGCATTTATAATTTTAGTAGAATATACACTCGAATTAAACGTGTAGAGAACCGTTATTGTATTTACTAGAATATAACTAAGTAAGTGCACTAATGACGCGTCTGCATTAGGTCGGTAACCGAATGCTTCGCCAAATTTGCTTTAACCGATTTCATTGCTATAAAAAAAAGCTTACGTTTAAAAAACCGTCAAGTGCAAGTCGAACTCGAGCACTGGCGGTTCCACATCTACGACGTGGTTGTATGATGAAATATTAGAAATCCAATAGTCTTGCTGCTGCTTGCTGTCTTCATGCTTGCTTTAGAAGCCCCATCATACAGGCAGGACATAGTTTGCCTACTACCCTGTGACAGTTTTTATATCATCTTCATCATCATCATCGTCATCATCATCATCATCATCATCATCATCATCATATAAGCCAATCTATAGGCATTTTTAAATATTTTCAAAAAAAAATGTTAGAGCAATTCTTTAATTTTTCCTGAAATAGAATCATTTCTTCGAAACGTCCAATCTTATCTTTAGTACCTAACGAGGTAATCGTCCCTGCGGTTGCCGCTTGGACTATGACAGTTAGTTTAAATAGCCGCATTGAAATGTTATTCACACAAAATGTTTCTCCACGCATGTGTGCTGGTCTGTATCCTTGCGGTCGCCAAGTTGGTAAGTGTCTTAAAGTTGGAAGACATATATTATGTTGAACTGAACTTACTACAACGTCATCTTCGACGACGCGGGTTGCATAGTTAGTATAATATTGTTTTTACTTCTCATGCTCTTTAGTCTGCATATCGGGACTTTAGCTCCTTATTAGTCTCTAGGGACTAAAGTATTACTTTTTAAATTTATGTTGGAAACCCCTAAACAGCTAATCACGGTGTTTGTGAATAGAAGATTATCGCCATTTTCAGTGATTGTGTATAGACAATATTTAGGGGGTGGCAATAAATTCAAAATGACAACTGGGCCAAAAAAAATAGGTTTCATGAAACACGATTAATGATTACGAATATGAATCTATTTAATAATATTAAAGAATGAATTCATTTTATTATGCATGGTCCAATTAGTTTTAAAAAAGTTTTCAAATCTGAACCCGGCTAAAGCGTCACTTTACAACAAAAAATCCACGGAACAAACTTGTAAGAAACTTTGTTATAATAAATATTGTAATTTTGTATAGAACGTCGTTTTTTTCCTCGCATTCAAAGTGAAAAGTAGAGTGTTTAATGCGAGACTAAACAATCTATGACACTCGAACTATAGCCACCCTCGCTCAGCTAGGGTGGCTAAATATCTCGTGTCATTATGGCTTGCTTTTGTCCCTCGTTTAACAATCTACTATCACATCTTATTGGGCCTGTGACAGATGTCATTTGGCAAATTTAGTGATGTTCCTAATTAAATCGCATTAATTTTTTTCTATTATCGATAAGTTTTTTTTTAACTATCGATTTAGTATTCTGTTATAAATTTGTTAACATAATTTAATTTACTTACGTACTATGAAATAAGGTATCATAAATAGTCTAAGACCCGCCATACACGGACTGCTTTAAGCAGTCGGGAACCGACTGCACTTCGTTGCTATTGGTTGATTTGCAGTTTCAATGCTCTAGAAAGTGCAAACCGGTCGGTTGCTGAAACGGACTCGTGTATGGCTATTGCCATGGTATGGTAAAGTCTAGATAGGTGATTTTATGTGGTAAAATAAAACGCAAAGACATTAAATGATTAAGAAATCATATCGATTTGTTCGACGGACGAGGTTACTGTCAACACTATTAACCGTCCGTTTCGCACATAGGAAGCAAAAATAGTTTAATTATTCTGTTTACAGTTCCATGAAATATGTGCATATTTTTTCATATACATTTTTTAAATGCGTTATATAAATATAATTACGGTATTGATTTTTAAAACTAATTTAGTATAGTTATAATGCCATAACTAAGTTAGTTGATTGTATAATTTCAATCTTCAACAGGCCCTATAAGATAATTATACAGTGTGTGACATCCATACGAACATAAATTTTGACAACAGTTAATATGCATCCTAATTAACATAAAACCATGTGTATTGTTAATATAAGTTGTACTTTTACTATACTATCTAATACGCCACGCAATGTAAATCAAAAATAGCTCAATTATTCTTCAATTGACTTGCAATTAATTTAGAGTTAATGTTATGCATTGCTGCTCGATGGACCCTTTAAAAATGAATTACACTAAATTTATTGGAGCTATTAACTTAATTCCTTCTTTAAACGGTTCACAACACTTAAAGCTATCATTACTTAAAATGTATGTTCTTATGGATTTCACACACTGTAGGTATAATATTCTGACGGTATAGGGTAGTATCGCTGAGACCCACACAGAGGAGTAGTATTGAAGTTGATAATAAATGAATTACTTTTTAATAATTTATGTGTTTTAAATATTTTATTTCCGAAAATAAAGTTACAGGAAGATAACTGAACAATAATAAAATAATAAATTATTTTAATGAAGCTACCCAGACACGAGATCCCGTGTCTAGTTCTATAGAAATTTTCTAGAGAATGAGCTTAAGGATCGATATCCGAATAGATCATGAACAATTTTGAATTTGGAAAGATTTATATCGTTTAAGAGTGGCCAGGAACGTGAAAAAGGAGGTTCTAACAACCTCGTGACAATACCCCTGGCCTGGAAAGAAAAATCCTGGGCTTGGAGTGAAGGATTTTTCTTTTACATAAGTTCTTCCTCAACCTCAACCTCGTTGCAATATAAATATTAGTGAACCTGCTTAGCATCGCTGGCTCTTACATTGGAAGGTGGCCTGCATCGTCACCCGTCTTATACGCATCATACAAGTTACTAGACGTACTAGGCAAATCACGTACTGAGTCTTCCGAGTACGCGTCCACAAAAAGACTAGGTCCAAAGACTAGTTCCACGAGTATTTAGAAGTACGCGGCTTATGAGTCTTTCCGAGTTGCAAGTGTTGCGAGTCTCAAGTATTAAGAGGTTTTTCTCGGTACGCGGACGCTGACGTCCGGCCCGGGTTTTAGTGAATGAGAGTTTGAGAGTACATATTTAATATAAATTTCATATATATTACATATATATAACTCGAAAACTTGTAAAAGTAAGACTCAGTATTGAATTGACAGAAGTTTCAGCATAATCCAATATTATGTTTTGTGTCAATATTATGGCGGTTACAAAAAATGGTCCACACACACGCATTGAATTGGGTTGAAATACACAATTCTTGAATTGAAAAAAGTTAGTTTTTTTCGCCCGGTGAAACGAGTCTTTACCTACTCCAAATACACCGCGCTGTTTTCGCGTCCTGAGGGGCTAGACAAGATGCATTACGCTAACCAGCGTTTCTATTCGTTACGTTTTTAAACCAATCGCATCACTTGTAGATGACGTGATACGAAAAGTCACGTGATCTACCAGTGACGTGATTGGTTTAAAAACGAAGCGATTAGAAACGATAGTTAGCGTAGTGCATCTTGTCTAGCCCTTCTGATCCCGATACGTGTAAAGACTCGGTACGCGTTTGCGCACTCTGATGGGATCCATGGACGTCCAAGCAAAAACCTATTCCAGTATATACGTCTCACCTCTACAAGTTACCGCTACACGATTCTTCAACCCGAACTCAGGGCATTAAACGAACGAACCGATAACAGCGCGCATTTAAAAACTGGTTAAACCCATATCCTCTTTGACGTGTTATCGTCTTGTTTTTAACTCGGCCGCCATTACTGCCAAGTAAATAAGAGCTATCAAAACATTGATAATACAGAAACACGTCATACCGTTTAACCGTGTATAATCTCAGCCCAGAGGCCCTATGGCCAAGATGCACTACGCTAACTAGCGTTTCTATTCGTTTCGTTTTTAAACCAATCGCGTCAATGGTAGGTCACGTGACTTTTCGTATCACGTCATCTACCAGTGAAGCGATTGGTTTAAAAACGAAAGGAATAGAAACGCTAGTCAGCTTAATGCATCTTGGCAAGGGCCTCAGGGGCCCTAATATTACTGCGTTTATCGCGTGACAAAGTTGGATAAGGCATCGGTCACCTTCTGACACATAAATAAGTACGAGAGTGACGGATGCTTTATCCACACGCGATGTAGACGCGATAGTGACGTGGTGTCTCATTCTATTGCTGTGACAAAGAAAGTGACAGCAGCAACTTTAATCAAAAATTAAATTAAATTGACGTCTCTGAGTGCGGCAGTAAGTCAATTAGAAAATAGTCAAAGTCAAATATGATACAAAAAAATCAGAAACATCTATTATTATATTTTTCATAAATTATCGACATAATTGGATCACCGAGCAAAGCCCGGTTCGGCGGCCGGCCGGCGAGAGATAAGACTCAGTGCAATGTTTTTTTCTTACTTACCTACGTTTGATTAAAGTAGCTGCTGTCACTTTCTTTGCTATAGCAATAAAATAAGACAACACGTCACTAAACGAGCATTAAATTTAATTGACGTCCTCTGAGTGCGGCAGTTATGTACCTTTTTAGGGTTCCGTACCCAAAGGGTAAAAACGGGACCCTATTACTAAGACTCCGCTGTCCGTCTGTCTGTCACCAGGCGGTAACTCATGAACCGTGATAGCTAGACAGTTGAAATTTTCACAGAAGATGTATTTCTGTTGCCGCTATAACAACAAATATTAAACAGAATAAAATAAATATTTAAGGGAGGCTCCCATACAACAAACGTCACTTTTTTGCCGTTTTTTGCTAATGTTGTATAGATAATGATACGGAACCCTTCGTGCGCGAGTCCGACTCGAACTTGGCCGATTTTTATTTGATTGAAGCTGATCAAGACATACCAAACTGTGGTTTACCAAGGTTTAACGGCGCAGTTTTAATGATTTGTAAATATTTGTTTGATTTACTTTAATAAATAAAAAATGAAAAAAATCCTAAAGCCTTTTGTATAGCAAACGCTTAACATTATGTCCCTACAGCTTAGACTATAATGTAATTCGTATCAAAAGTTAATAATGGTACTTATGGTTTTTTTCCAGCAACGCATTGCCTTACCAAAAGAAGTACAGAACGACTACAATGACAACTGCCTGAGATCACAAGGAGATTCCATAAAACTCATAAATGAATACTTTTGTGCGACGACTGCTGTCCGGGACACCGCCTCACACCAGTACTGTGATCCACAAATGGCGGCGTCGCACCTCTTGGATATGGGTCAGCTGATCGATCTCTACAAGAAATTTGAGCTAGTGAACTCATTCAAGCACATCACTTCCGACAGCCCCATTACACACTCCGGTGTGTTGTCAATCACTGATTACCAGGATCTGCCGTTGTTCGTGGTAGCGGACATAAGGTACCGCCATACACGCGTCGAGCCAGATTGCGGGTTCGGCTGCGACGTAGAGGAACAGATGGAGTTGATGTGCCAGCTCAACACAGACGACCGCGGATATCTGTTGCCCCGGTCCTTGAGCGGGAGATCGCGAGCGAGCAACGTCGTGCCGATGGCGCAAAACGTTCGTCGACGTCTCGCTGTCGACAACGATTATCAATCGGAAACCAATCAAACGCTCCCCCCACCAAAATCATTTTGGAAGTCGCATGAGGATTGGATACATAGGTTTTTACAGATCTTTCCGAACGGGCGCGTCGCTTGGAGACTGGCGGTGCAGTATGCGGACGGCGTGGTGGCGGACCCCCGCGGCCATCGCAGTTACAGGCCCGTTAGTTTCGCGCTGCAGTACTCCGCATACACTAACCACAGCGACTCGAGCAGCCACTACATGAGCATCGACACCAATTACTTAAACGATAACACTGACTGTTGCCCTCGTGTCAGAGATCAATCTCTATCAGGGTCGCTAAGATGCGATCATATACTTAATAGGTTCGGAACAGTTCGACGTGGCACCTGGCCGATGAGAATCCAAGTCTCATTCCCATTCACTATTGAAGGAAGAACGTTTTTTTACGGCCAAAGCATAATAGAAGGACGGTTTTGGTTCATCCAAGAACTGTTACCGAATGGAGATATGGGCGAAGCAATTAAAGGTGGCCAATGGAATTATAATTATCAGATAGCATTTCCGTTCTCTATTGGCGGAAGACAATTCTATTACACATTTAGCCACAATACCCAGGAATGGTATATTCAGGAGCTATTGCCGGGTGGTGAGGTGGGGCAGGAGACATCCAAGGGAAACTGGGGCTCGGTGCATCAAGTGTCCATTCCGTTTAGCATCGGCGGCAAGCAATATTTTTACGGTCAGATTGAAACTGGTAACCGGTGGTTCATCAAAGAACTGCTTCCAAACGGCAAGATGGGTTTATCGACAGGTTTTGGGTGTAAGGACAAGGTTAGTCCTGTGGTGTTCTTATATCAGGTTGACGATAGACACTTCCTTTACAGCCACAACAGCGACAACAAGACCTGGTACGTTCAAGAACTGCTACCAGGAGGGACGTTGGGTGAAGAAATTTGCCACGGCAGATGGGCGTGGCCGCATCATACGTCTGTTCCGTTTTCAGTCAACGATAAGCATTACTTCTTTGGTCAAAATCTTGATAACGGAAAGTGGTTTGTCCAAGAGCTCTTACCAAATGGACGAATGGGTGAAAGGCTAAGGCAAGGGGCATGGGATGACCAGTACTCTGTGGTCTTTACTTATGTTGTAAATGGAAACCAGTATTTTTTTGGACTTAGTACTAAAACAAAGAAATGGATTATTTATAGTATTAGTGAATTGTTACAGACATGTTGGTAATGAAATATTTATTATAATCTCTGAATAATGTAATTTTTCTCCCTTCTTTTTGTTATCATTTGGTCCTTAGAAATTCATTAAAAAGAGCCATAATTTTGTCAGAGCGACTTCCAAACCGGAGGTTGCCCTTTTTATCAGTGCTCTCACTAAATCTGTGCCAAATAAAATATCCTTGGTAACTAGGTAGTTCGTTTTTTTTTTACCTACACGTATTCTCTATATTATAATTTTATCGTGGTGGTTTTAACATCTCGGTATGATATACTTCAAACTCGTGGTTTTTCATTTGACACAGATAACTAAAGTACCGTATTTATTTAATACAAATATGGTGCAAATATGTCACTTAATAATTCAATAAGTAATTCATAGACACGACGGCATCATTCGGAAGTAGTTGTGAGTTCCGAGTTTTCACGATGTGAAAGGATTATTCACTAGATCTCCAACATCGTAGTTGAACTGCTTATCAGTGTCATCTAGTGGCGAGTGGACTAACTAATGTTGGAGTTAAACTGCTTATCAGCGCCATCTAGTGATTAGTGGACTAAGTAACATCGGCGTTGCACTGCTTATTAAAGCCATCTAGTGGCGAGTGGACTAAGTAATGTCGGAGTAATGTTTGTTTACGCCATCTAGTGACGAGTGCACTAATGCCCAAACCGCGGATAGATACGCTTACTTCAGATTAGAAACATGTTAATGGGAAATTGACAAAATTTAATCCGAAGTAAGCCTTATCTGTCCGCGGTTTGAATATAGGGTTATGGACTGCTTATTAACCCCATCTAGTGATGAGTGGACCAAGTAACTTCGGCGTTGGACTGCTTTTTAACGCCATCTAGTGGCGAGTGGACTAAGTAACATCTGCGTTGGCCTGTTTCCGCATTCGGAAAACGTATGTATGCGGCCGGAGATAGACTTTCCCATACTGACCGATTTGAATGAGACACCCTGTATAGTAATTTGAGGGACTTTATAATGACTTCAGATTCGTTAAAAAAATATTTAAATCGTGTTGCTCGATGGCATAGGGTATCGACTAAAAGGATCATGCTACCAATTTCATTCCGAACAAATGTTTTCTTAACTCTATTTTGCCAACCTAAAACCAATGCGATTGCCTTCAGAACGGAAAGGTTTCAAACTCAGATCACGTCGTAATCTGAGGTTTCAAAGTAGGTAGCGAATACATACCGGAAGGCGCGATTCCACCAAGCCTCCCACAACAGCGAAGCCCCACGAGCGTTGCCTCTATTCCCACTAGTTCAGTTGTCCAGTTCATTTGGCTGGACTAGTGGGATTCCTTTTCTCGTTTGTTCAGTTGACTGAACCTGGCCAAAATGTGTATCATAAAAGAGAGGTAGGTTTAGGTTATGTTCTATGTTCAGCAGGCCCGAAGGGCCAAAAACACCCTGAAATAGGAGCTCCGCGGTAGCGGATCTCCGTCGACACTATAAGGATATACCCCCTTCGTCCACGTTCGTAACTAAGAATTCACAACTGAACAAACGAGAAAAAGAATCGCACTAGTTCAGTTAACTGAACTGGACAGCTGAACTAGTGGGAATAGGGGGAGTTGACCTGACACACATGGCAACCTGGGGTTGACTCTCCCCAAAACAGCCGTGTCGAGTGAGCACCTGCACCGGCTGCACCTTATGGAAACTGAGTGTCCCATGTTTTCGGGTGATCCAACGAGCACCTTTCGTATTAGGCCCTAATGGGAGAATTCCCTATTGATAAGGGAATTCTACCCAAGCCCTTAAGTCTGCGCAGTAGCCGGAAAAAAAAAGGCGTCATATACATATAGATAACGCAACCACTGTGCGCAGGCAGACCCGCATGGCATGTTTGGCAAGGAAGTTTCTCTTTATCCTGTCAATTCAGAGTATTCCATTTAAGAGATCGTTACCAGATTTGTCGTGACCTCCTACTATATATATAAGCTTGTATCCAAGCCTGTTTGAAATGCCGTAATAGTAAAACTAAAATTACTTTCCGATATTGTTGATTTATTCTTACTAACTAAGCTCTTTTACTACTGTAGATTTTGAAAATTATAGCAAGCGTTGTCATTAACAGTTAGTTTAACTATAACATCAACAATGCCATAAATGGGATCACCTTGCTTATTAAAAGTTATAGCAGTAAGACCTTTGACATTAGACACTTTGTCAAAGACAAATTTAAACTTATTATATGCGTATACTCCTTCTGGAGTACCAATAAAAGGTCTAGAATACATATCTACTGACAAGGCATCCACAATGACTCTCTCATGAGTATTAATAGAGCTACTTCCCAATCTTACACTATACAATTTTCTATTTACAGTAAAGAATAAATTATTTTCATCGTCAATTGCAATCTTGTCAGCTTCTACACCTTGCAATTCAAGTAATCTATAAACAACATTATTAACAACTTTGAATGTTTCTCTTCTTCGATTAGTAGTAAAGTACAACAACATATCTTTGAAGAATAAGTCATTGATGTCATGAAAAATAGGCTGTCTTTCTAATACTTTTCTGGTGTTCAATATGTATAAGCCATCAGGTCCTCCCGCATATACTATATTATTAGCTTGATCCACAGCTACTGATGAAGCGTTTCTCAAACCATCAACCAAACCTATAACTTTAGTATCCATATTGATATAACCTAGAGCTTTATTAGGATACTGAGCTAAATTATCAAAGATGAAATATAGAGTGTTGTCATTTCTGTTGAACACTAGTTTTTGGATCTTGAAGATTCCTTCTTTGATGGTTTCTGGTTCGTAGAGTTTGTTATTGAAGAAGATGCCGCGACAGGTCCGAGATGCTGTCACCGTTGTTATGAAGAGGATGGGGATGAGAAGTTTCATGGTGCCTCTGAAATTAGAAAGACACCGAAATTAGGAAAATCTGCAATTTACGTATATACTAAGTAACAAGAATGAATATTCGTTTGTTTGCGCTGATGGGTCAATCAGTGTATCGTTGATGAGATCGTCAGCGAGTTGTTTAACAGAGTAATTCTGCGTGGCCCTGTATCAGTGACGCGGCAGTGGTCCAACTGCGTTGTCGAACTCACCAAAATTAGTATTTAGGTATTTTTTAAACGAGCAACAAATTTGATTAAAAACATTATGTGTAAAAAGATAATCTAAGTACCTAATGACATTATGAACCAAGTTTATGTAAGTAAGTGCAAATTTATGTGAACAAAAATACTTTGAAGTATAAAAATCGGAAGGGTTATTAATCGAACAACAACTCGGTAGTAAATAGGAGAAAATTTCTGGCAAACAATTTTATGTACGCCAATAAGAAACCGGTATCTATACCTTTAATCTGTCATAGCCAGGAAGGTAAAATACACCGGTCAATCTTGATGTCTCATTAAATCGACATTACGATTTCACATCATTTTGCAGAAATATGAAACCACACCAAATCTCTTGCTTTATAAGTAGGAATTAAGTCATGTTGAGAAATATAATTTTGATCTCTAAACATACACGGAGATAGAAAGTTTTATGATATTATACTAAAAAATGCTTTGGTAAACAAAGTCTAACTTTTAAACGTTTTCCAAGAGTGAAATTTACAGAAAAGTCATGCGTAATTTCATCGATGCCGGCTGTTAATGTTAAAAGATCGTGTCGGAAATTGCGGCGACTAACAAGAATGATTATTTATTCTTCAAAATGTACATTAATTTAAGCTTTGAATTTGTATACATATTGAAATTAAATAAACATAAGTTAGTTTTATTTGACTCAACCCTGGTAACAGAACTTATTAACCAACTAGGTATGTATGTAGGCAATGTTAATAGCTTAAGGGCCTGTTTCACAATCGACGAGTAAAATCTGCCATTTAAAGTTCGCTCTCTTCTTGTCTATTTTCAACTGTTAGAAAGAGAAAGGGCTAATTTTATCTGTCAAATATGCTTTACTTGTCGATTGTGAAACAGGCAGTAAGCGTCTCAATTTACAAATAAAATAACTTACAAATTCTGGAATTCCCACGCCACTTGAACACTTCATTCCTATCTTATGCGGCCACTTCTAACTGCTACTAAACTAAGTATATACTTGAGATAACTTATCTACACGAGTGCAACTAATTGGATTATAAATACACAACTGATAATAATATAGCAGGTTTGTTGACGCGTTTGCCCTATTCTCTATTTGCTTAGGTACTTACTTTTTAATAGTGTGGACAGAGAGTAAATTAACATTTTAGGGTGAGCATTCCCAATTAGGTAGCTTAGAAGTCACTCTCGTATGAGCTCTCTCGACAAGAAGCCGTTTTTAGGGTTCCGTACCAAAATGGTAAAAAAGGAACCCTTATGGTGAGACTTCGTTGTCTGTCTGTCTGTCTGTTTGTATGTCACAGCAGGTTTTCTCAGCAACTACAAATGCTATCAACTTGAAATTTGGCATTGCCCGCATCTGTTTTTAGTAAAAAAAATATGAAATTAATTTTACAAATATTTTAAAAGGGGTCTAGAATGGGGGTTGAAAAATGAAAGTGGTTCTATTTTAGCAAATGGGGTGTCATATGAAAGGTCTTAATCTACAAATTTCAAAACTATTTTTTTTTCTTAAATATAGGTACTTTTTGATTCATAGCCAATAATGTACAAAAAAAAAACCATTACCTCCGAAGTTTATAAATCAAAAAATAAAATGAAGTGTTCATTATTTACAGTTTTTGAGAAATAACATAAAAACTAAGAAAATCTGAATAAAAATTTAGGCTCGTCAAAATGGACTATATGCCTAGAAAATTAGCACATAACAAAATGAGTATTTTCTTTTGCGGTTACCAAGCATATTATCTTCAATACGGAACCCTCGGTGCGCGAGTCCGACTCACACTTGACCGGTTTTTTTTAGTATTATAATTATAACGCCTCTGATGGCACACACAAGACTGCAATTTACCGCAATTTATAACCGGCAGCAATGGCTGCCTTACTTTAATGTTGTGTAATCTATATATAAAAGGCAAACCTGACTGACTTACTTATATATTAACGCACAGCCGAAACTACCTAGAAACTTGAACTTTGGTACAGGGGTTCCTTTCATGATGTAAGTGAGCACTAAGAAAGGATTTTCCGAAAATCGACCCCCAACGGGAACGAATGGGGGGAGTAGCGGGAAACTAATTCTACCTACGCGTACGAAGTCGCGGGCGTCCTCTAGTGTAGGTAATATAATGTGACAAACCGACAAATATTGCTCAAAAATCGCACGTCTTTAGACTAAAAATTAACACGAATTTAAACCATTTAAAACCCTACCTTGTAAGTCGTCTGTTGATGGTTCTCAATTTAAAAATATCCTTGTAAACTCCATGCGTCGAGCCTGCGTCTTCACTACTTTTAAAGTGCAAAGGTACGACACGAGAAGCCAGCTATTAGCTGTCTCTTTTGCGCTAATTTTCAGAGCGTAGGGTCTGGGGTGTATTCTCTACAGCCCGATTTACATCGGTCACGGACAGTGGCAAGTACAGTACAGTGCCAAGGACAGTGAAGTGAAGAAATAGAAAGCGATTCTATTTGGATCCACTGGCAAGGCAACTTGACTCGCTACTGTCCGATCGGTTTACACTACTGTACTGTCCACTGTCCACTTTCCTTGAACAATGTAAATCGGGCTTACCAACGCTGCGTTCAATGTTGACGACGTGGAGACATTTTTTTCGTGGCAACTTACCCCTAAGTGCGGTTTTTTAGAGTTCCGTACCCTATTAGTCTACGCTGTCCGCCCGTCTGTCTGTCCGTTCTAACTTTAAAGAGCTGTATCTTTTGAACCGTTGAGCGGGTTGTTATTTTTTCAGAATATCTGTTATTAGTTTTACGACGGATTAACGAACTAAATTGAAATAATAAGGGGAGGTCCCCATACAAGAAACATTTCTTTAAACGTATTTTTTTTGTGTCGTAAAGACGGTAAAACTTTCAAACGTCAAGTTTGGTATGAACGTAAAGAAAAACAACAAACTTAAAAAATGTTGAGTAACGGTGGTATAGCTATACAATGTTTTGTCCGTATCTGTCATTGTGACATTTGGATTTGACAGATAAGGACAAAATATTGTATAGCTATACCACCGCTACTCAACGTTATTAGTAAGGGGGTAACAAACTAGCGGGCAAATAGCTAGTAAGTATATAATAATAAGTTCTGATGCAACCTAGGTACTTTTTATTTGTATTACTAAACTTCATGCAAGGTGCATTTATTATACAACCGATACAAGACACCTCTTAAGGTTTATGTTATAGCAGAAAACTACCTCACATCACTATAGAAAACTACTACCTACGATAACGTAATCCATGTGAACTTACAATCGTATTAGCATTCTTGCGTGAAATAATAACACCCATTCAAGAGTTGTTTTTGTTTAATCGATGGTGTTAGATCAATAGTGCGCAGGAAGGTCATGGGATGGTACCGTGCAGAACCATTGAGCAGTTACAACAATGCATATACGTTTGTATATAAAGTGGTGATCACATAGGTAATTGACAAGATTTCATATTTTCAAGACTAATTTTATTCGTTCTATAGATACTGTTTGGAAGTAGGAAGTCATTAATAGTTTTAAATTTTCCCTAGGATGAATAATTAATTATTTTATGATTCATTTGTTAAGATGTACTTATTCTAAAAGGGCGTAACTTCATTTCTACGACACAATGGACATTATTACGTTAGACCAGTATGTATTAAAAAAAGTTTTTTTGTTTTAATAATGGCGATCCACCGATAATTATTTAAGTAGGTATCTATAGTGTCAATGTCAAATTTAGAATTATGACAGCTTTTTTTCTCGTGAAAAAGGCAATGGTATTATATCTATTCGGGCGTAGTATTGGTAAAATTCGATATTTTTTTTTACTTTCTTGTAATTTTTATAAATTTAAATAAATATTTTGCCGAGTTCAGGAGGCAAAATCCTTTCGATTCCTAAGGTAATTTGCAGGTCGTGACACCTGTGTGAAATGTTTTCGATTAGTTTATCGAATTAAAAACAGGTCTTTTTGAAAATTTGTTCCGATAAAAATTATCAAAAAGGTTTGTCTGAAAAGCATATTTACTCATTTGTTTTTCAATTTATTTGTTTATTATTAACTAAGAAAAAAAAATTATCAATGTTTATCTATATTTATACGAATGAATCCTTTTTTTCCCTTGGTCACGATATAAACATAACTCGAGAATGGTTCGGCCGATTTGAATAATTAATTTTTTTTTTCGTGTTCGTAAAAGGACAATGTTTATCTGATTAAAATTACAGCCGGGCGACGCCGGGCAGGGACAGCTACAGCTACTAAATAATAAATACGGAACCCTAAAAAAAACGAAGGACTATCTTACACAAATTGACCTAGTCCCAAACTAAGCTCTAGGCTTGTACTACTATGGGTACTAGGCAACGATTATCATACTTAAATAGAGAAATACAAACTAAAATACATAGAAAACTTCCATCGCCATCACAAATAAATAGTTACGCAACTACATTTGTATACTAATGCACACACATTCACTTTCTAATTCGCTTTTATATTACATAACCGGTCATTGATTACGGTTCTTCGTAAAAAGCCCTTAAAAATAAAATTTTGTAGTGAAGGAAATACCATAAAATTGATTATATCAAGGTTATCTAGGCATGCTGGTTTTTTTTACGTCAAGAAGACGGCAAATTTGTTAGATCATTTTTTTTAAATCGTTATTTCCTAGTTACAGAATTTCCATTCGAGTTTTTTCCCTTAATAAATTTTCTTTATCGTGTTTTTTCCTTGCCGCGTTTTTTTCCATCGCATTTTCATTCCAGAAATCAATTGAATAGTTTTAACGAAGCTCCGCTTTTGCGGAGCTTCTATTTCTGGGTGCTATGGCGCTGCTTGCTTTTGATAACAGGTCAAAGAAAATATGGTTTTTACCTCCTAGAATAGAAGCCCTGTGTGAACTTGTAACGCACAACTCGCAAGTAAGCAAGGAGCCACCCAAAACCGAAACAAATGCCAAGTGGTCTATGAGACAAAAAAGTTTGGGGACCTTTGGCCTAGATAATAATATAGGTACTACATTACAGGAAAAATAAAATATCACCTCTAACACTTTTTTGGAAAAAAAAGTAAAACGGCTTGTATCTTGTATGTAAGGTTGGCTATTGTTTACTTTAAACAGCGGCAGATACCTATAAATTCTGGGGTCCTAGTGAAAAAGGGTGTAAGTCTCCTGAGGATCAAGTGAAAAAGGGTGTAAGTCTAGTACCTACACTCCGTTTATGTACATACCCTTTTGTAGAACAAGTTAAGTCGACTTATACCCTTTTTCACTAGGTACCCAGAATTATGTCCCGTATGGTTTGCCTTTTACATCCCAACAGCAGTGGCAGGACTTTATTGGGTTTCTAATACCTAATTCATACAAATAAGACGTGAATGCAGAACCCTCGGTACTCGAGTCCGACTCGCACTAGGCCGGTTTTTTCGTCTCGGTTTCGCTCGTACTCGTAACAATTGGGCATCCGAGGTACTTCATAGTAACCATGTAACTCAAGGTCAACCTATTTGAAGTTAACTTAAGCTATCACGGATTAACTTTTGAACGAGCATAGAGTTTTGCCGTAATAAATAGTAATTTCAAAAAAATTACCTAGGCACCTACTTCAAAACGAATATTTGTTTTTTTCTGCGACAAGGCTAAACAGTTCCAATGTCTTTAAGCTAAGTTATCTAGCTATGAATACAATTTTAATGATATATACGAGTATAACTCAACAGTGTCCGGTTATCATGTACCTACAGAGGAAACTTATTAAAAAGGCGGTAACATACGAATATTTAAAATTTTAATAAGTATGTATACAAAGTCATTGGTTTGCTTGCTTCCCAAAAATACCCTATAAACAAAGAAAACAACTTACGGTTTTTACGCCGGTGTTAACAGGCACTTTAATATGACATGTAGTAGGTTACAAATACACTCTTCACATACGAAGAAAATAAAACTAATACCTAACGCTTTGTTTGTGAAAGCGAGCGTGGCCTACTTTTGGCGTCAACGGACAGAGTATGCAAATTGCGTGGTATCGAATTTTGACAGTAATTTACCACAGATTACATGCAAGTTACACTTACGTATAATTTTATTGCGTAAATATAAATCAAGAAAACCGCGGGAACAGAACATTCTTGGCATTTTGTGATGTATCAGCTATTTTAAAATGCAGATTAGACGAGCGAAGGTGACGACATAAACAAACAAGAAGCCGATATACCTACTATTGGGAATGCGAAGCAAATTATTGGCACAGATAGAGAATTATTATTAGTCTACCAGTGGCACCTCTTGCAAACAACTTAAAACTCAATTGCTTTTTAACAGCAATAACGTGCTTTTTTTTCATAAGTTTTTAGGGTTTCTTACCCGAAGGGCGTCCAACGGGACTAGGGTTACTATCCGTCCGGCTTTTTAATTTGTCCGTTTTTTTTTTATTAGTTGGCCTACCAGACCACTGTAACTAAGTATTGTTTCCATTTTGTGACTAAAAAGTCCGGACTTTTATCGAAATGTCAGGTTTTTTGTCAGGACTTTTCAAATTCCTAAACGGTAACCCTAAACGGGACCCTGTTATTAAGCCTACGCTGTCTGTCCGTCCGTCTGTCTGTTATAACTTTAAAGAGCTGCATCTTTTGAATCGTAAAAGATGGCGTTTTTTTTTTAAATATTTGTTATTACAGCGGATTTAATAACAATTAAAAAGAAATGAAGTAAATAATAGGTCGTCCCCATACAAGAAATCCCTGTCACTCGTAATTCGAGACTAAATCAAGAAAAATCGATGGAGCAACATTGGAGCTAACGTAACTTTGAACTTGGATTTTTAAAGTAGGGCTTCACAGGGTAGTGTGGGAGTCACTAACTCACTACTATCCAGTAAAATGTGCATTAACTGTGTTTCTCTGTAAATAAATAATAAGAACATTGCAAGATCAATTTGTTACCATTGGTAACAGCTGGGAAAATTTAAAGGTTACTAAACATAATGATTTATCCCGTCCGGAATAAAAAATCCCAGCTTTTAGCATTAAAATAAAAAGGGGGTAGGTGGGATTTTTTAATTCTCAGTAGTTCCCACTGCTTTCTTTTTAAACAACTTCAAATAATAAAGAATATTACATACATACATACATACATCATACATAGGTACATACATACATAGATACGCGCGAAAAACATTACCCTTCTTGGCAGCCGGGTAAAAAGGACGAATTAATTCGAACGTAAGTATATTTTTAATAGCAATAAAAAATGCATTAATAGGCAAAAAACTTTCAATATTATATTATATTAAGTTATATATTAAGTTGGAGAGAATTGAACCTATGAAAATTTCGAAATGCGAAAGTTTGTGTGTATGTGTGTGCGTGTGTGTTAGTTTGTTACTCCTTCATGCTGCAACGGCTCGACGAATTTGGATGAAATTTGGAATGGAGATAGCTTATACACTGGATTAACACATAGGCTACTTTATATCCCGAGGGAATTACGATAATCGAAATCTACGCGGATAAAGTCTCGGGCTGAAGCAATTTTTTAATGAAAGATCAATCCTCTAAATCTTTTTTATTTTAATCTGAATGTATTAAAAGTTATAAAAACAAGGACAATCAGGGACCCGTTGCATAAAAGCTTGTAACTTGTAATACAAGTGGAAGTGTCTTTTTAATACATACTGTTGAAAAGAGAGTTCCGCTTATGATATAAGCTATTATTTCATATGCAATAGGCCCCAGGTAATAAAATTTAACAACTACCTACAGTAAAGTAGGTGACAAGAAATAACATCTTGATAAAGAGGTATACCTAATTTACCGGCACTGACTGTACTACATTTATGATCAAGAGAATAAGAATAAGATGTATAAATTAATTGTAAGAGTTTTCACAACGAACATATTATTTTCATGTTTTAAGAACACTTCTGTAACTTTCACCCGTATTCACAAACGTCACTATGAGGTCTCACAGTGCTCATGAACGCACAGGGTGGTTCAAATCGTCTCATAAACAAAAGATTGGTCAAAAAGGACCAATCACAAAAGCTGTATTGTGAATATGGGTGTTAAACCTGTAATAATTTTGGTTGGTACTATTACAATTATTTCCAGGAGTTGTTCAGGTCTCCGAGTCATATGATTGTCCTTCATTATTATTAATCTTTATTTAATAAGCTTGGTTATATCAATTTCCTCCTTTAATATTCCATAATGTTAGCTCCAAATTTGCAAATAAAAAAAATTGAGTAAGATTTTAATGCAGCAAATACATCAATTCTTAAGTTTCTAGTTAACATTATATAAATCAAATAGTGCGGCAGCACTTTTCTTAACAAAAGTGTACGACAAGGTAGTGCGACAAGGTACAAAAGTGTGCATCTTCTAACAAAGGCCGACTGCACTTCTGCAGATTTCCCTTAGCAAGACTTTTTATTTTTTTATTATTACTTATTATTACTTTTTATTATTACACTAGCTCAATAATTAAGTCATCCTCAACAGAATGATACAAGCAGAAATAGTACTATTATTAGACTTACTATTTCTGCTTGTATTCAGCCCAACATAAAAATTAAAATAGTCTTACCTCTAATGGAAGATAGTTTCTTCTTAAACTTAGTAGTGTAGTCGCTACATTACCAAAAGGCGTTTCAGTCATTATCTTTTAAAATTAAAGTGCAGATTCGCAACTTTGCCATGGATGTGAAATAGGTACAGGGTGTTAGGCACAGCGGCTGATCAAATAATCAAAAGTTTTGACCGCGCTAGACTAATTATAGGCCCTCGGCCACCCGCCAGGTGTGTTACGGTCAGCCTAAAAAGTAGTATTTTAGCGCGCCCCCCCGATCCTCGCGCCCTAGGCTGTAGCCTAATTAGCCTAAGGGTTAATCAGGCCCTGGTTAGGCAGAAGGTTGGACAAACTTCGGGGACTAACTCTGTAGGTCATACTCATCAACTTTTAGTATGGGACCAACATCAAAATCGCGAAAAAAAAAACAGCTGTTCCATACAAACTTTGAGAGCTAAACAGCCAAAATGTATGGAACAGCTGTTTTTTTTCGCGATTTGGATGTTGGCCCCATTATAAAAGTTGATGAGTATGACCTACAGAGTTAGTCCCTGAAGTTTGTCCAACTTTCTGCCGAACACCCTGTATAAGCGAGGTTCTCTAAATTATCTTAGGATTACGTTTTTCACTTTACTAACCCTTCAGCGCCTCGTTGTTAAGTAAACATTGTCGTTTTAGATCGAAACCACAGTCCTGTGGTTCTTCAACATGTTAGAAATTGCTGTATGCTATGCGAAACAGTAATCACTATCGTTTTTACTCACATTAAATAGTGAGTAACAAAAGCAATGCAATGCAATGCAATGACTTATTAGGACTACGGAATGTAACAGACATAGGTACCCTTTTTTATCTAACAATCTGTGAATCGGATCCTAAATTAAATTAATAAAGCTAAGCTGATCTCAATCACTGCACAGTTGCACAGTGCATACATTCATGATACCTACTCTATACACATCTATCTATCTAGTTAATTCTAGTTACTTTACTTTTACTAGTCTGATTTATATTCCCACAGAAAAAATGTAAACAAAGTTACGTCACTGTCAAAGTGACATTTCAGGGGATCTCAAAGTGCGGGCCAGGGGCCCGTTTCATAAAAGCTTCTAACTTGTAATATAAGTGGAAGTCTCTTTTTAATACATACTGTTGGAAAGAGAGTTCCGCTTATAATATAAGCTATTATTTTTTATGCAATACGCCCCAGTAAGAAAAAATATATTAAGTTATCATTTCGCTGGAACAGGGGCTCTACTTTGAAATCAATAATTCGAACTTCGGATCGCCCCGTCACTTTCTGGCGAATTAGTGACGCGTCGAGAGTAAAAGGGATAGCAATAGACGAAGTTCGAATAACGGATTTCAAAGTAGAGCCTCAGTGACGTAAAAAATAATTTTGAGAAATACTTAAAAATTAAAATCGCACAATCTGTGAAATGAAACAGCAATAATTTGTATAACATTTAGACAGACAGACAGACCTATAAAAGGTTATCAATTCGACACGTAGACATGTACCTAGTTAGAAAACACAATAATAGTAATGAGGGCGACTGGACGCTCGACATTTAATTTTGCTCGGTGCAGTCTTAAAAAATCAAGCTTAGTATTTATGCTTGATTCTTAATTATGAATAATGTCATTTTACAAAGAGACAAAGGGTTAAATAGATTGTTTCACAATATTCCTAAACTTCATCGAAAATCTAGAATTTTTGCTTGATGCCCCTTGCTTAGGTACTAATTTTATAAATTTGAAAGGTTCTCCATTTTTGGCCGGCCGCATACATTCGTTTTCCGTAAAAACGTATTCGGAAACCGTATACGGAAAACGAATCTATGCGGCCGGCCTTATTTGTACCATCGTCGTCGTCATGCTCGTCACGGTTCAACGCCACAATCGAACGCCGTTAATTTGGTACAGAGGCTCTACTTTGAAATCAGTAGTTCGAACTTCGGATCGCCCCGTCACTTTGTTGCGAATTAGTGACGCGTCGAGAGCAAAAGGGATAGCAATAGCCGAACTTCGAATTACGGATTTCAAAGTAGAGCCTCAGGTGCTCAACTTTGAAATCGGTAATTCGAACTTCGTTTGCTATCCTTTTTGCTCTCGACGCGTAACTTATTTGCAAGAAAGTGACGGGGCGATCCGAAGTTCGAATTACGGATTTACAAGTTTCCATTTGACACAACCTCGACCAAAGACTGGAAAGAAGCTACAACAGTGAAAAATTACAAGCGGAAGTCTCTTTCTAACTCATTTTGCTAGAAAGAGAGTTCCGCTTGTAATTTGTAACTTGTAGCTTCGTGAAATGGGCCGCTGTTCGAGAAAGCCGACGGTTTAAGAAGCCAAAGCTTCAATTAAAAAAAAAAAGGAATTGATTTGGTTGGGTTTGCGGTTTGCGCTGACATGACAGACAGACTGCGCGGCACAGACTAATAAGAGATACTACGTATCAGACGAACAACTGCCTTGCAGCCATATTAACCAATAGAGATTGCCTAGAATTGAATTTGACAGTTTTATTTTTTTTAATTTGATTCCGTTTGAAGGCAAAGGTACTAAATGTAAGGAGCCTACGCGGGCAGGGGTGCCCTTCCATACATTTAATTTCAAGGTAACTAAAAAAGAAAAATGAAACAACTTCGGCATTTCATTTATTTTTATTTTTTAACTTTTTCTTATATTTATTGAACGCTTTTTGTTGCATTACAGGCAACGTCTTATTTAGTCGCGAGATATCCGTGCCTTTCAAAATTCTATTTATTGTTTGACACCAATTAAACACTGTTAATTTGATCGCAACTAAAAGAAAATATTGAATTACAAAACTTTTGTGAGTTTCACAGTTTAGGAAATCAAACGAATACTTGGACAAAATTAGCCGTTTTATTTCCTGAGTGATAAAATTCATATGGGGCTTTTGTTCCAAGTATTTGTTTGATTCCTGTACAATAATGCCGAAATATCTCACCGCATTTTCTGAAGGGTAGGTTAGTCTTTTTTTTACTATAGAGTTGTACTCTCTTCGACTGATCCAACTGTGTATGGAGCTTTCAGCTGTTGTCAGATCAGTCGAACACCGGCCGCACTTAATTTTTTGGGTTATTTTTCTGACTAACCACCCTGCAGTATATGCGCGTGAGTGTACATTCAATCTCTCACGCCGAGCTTGTACTTCAATATTTTCTTGTTCCATCGTTGGATTGTCAGCAATCAACGGACTCTGAGCAGTCGATGGATTCTGAGAGGAGGTGCTGGTGCCAGGTTCGTCAGCCTCTTTGGGCTTGAGAAGATTTTTTAGTTTTATCAACTGCTTACCAGAATCCTCCTCACAATTAAATGACGTCGAGTGAAATGTTATAAACCTCGTTATTAACAGTGATTTAAATGTGTTTACAAAGGTGTGGCAATTCGGGTCATTATTTCGGAAATTATAGGCGCGAACTTGACCAAAGAAATTTTCGATTGGGTCCGAGTTGAAATACCTCGGCCGCATAATTTTAATATTTTTACTTTTGAAGAATTGCCACAACCTTATGTAACTTTTTAATGTTACAATCCAATTTTTTAATGAAGGCACAGATACTTCCCCTCGTTTTTCATCAATATACTTCATTTTTTCCAATTTTTCAATAGCTTCTCTCCAAAACTGATGGTGTGGAGATTTTGCTGTGACAGCTTTTCGTAAATTTTTTCCACGTGTGTTCTTTCCAGTAAGCGTAGCTCCGTTGGTTGAATCGAAAAGTTGATCGAAAAATTTCACTGTTTCGGCAGTATTTTTAATCGTTTTGCTTACTGGTGTCCCATCTGGGTAGCAAGCTGTAACAAAAAAACTTGATTATTACCTTCTACTTTTTAAAACTAAAAATATTAACGTAAACCATTCTTCGTACGTTATTAATTGGTTTGAAAACTGTGCCTGATACCTTTTTTTGCGTCACGAAATTCATGAATCAAGTGCATCAATGTAAGCTGAGGCTCTACTTTGAAATCCGTAATTCGAACTTCGTCTATTGCTATCCCTTTTGTTCTCGACGCGTCACTTATTTGCAAGAAAGTGACTGGCCGATCCGAAGTTCGAATTACTGATTTCAAAGTAGACCCTCTGATGTCCAAGCCCGTCTTTTTTAAAGAAATACTTAAATTCTTTCTACGTTATTCGCGATTACTCAATTTTCATTTTACCTTGGCAAAAAATAATGTGATGTGGTAGGTGTAATATTCCCAAATGGTAACCACCTCATTAAGCACGTTTTTGAGTATAACATTAAGAGGATTGTGAGGCGACGACAATGAAATCGCGTAGCCGTCTAATTTTTTCTTAGGTGGGCTTACCACCCGCTCACTCCTTAAATCAAGTCCTATTTTCACCATTTTTGATTGTGTGTTAGTTATTATAAAAACTAGATTTTTACGTTTGCATTTGTTTTTATAATTGTTTCTTTCCCATAAATAAGATTTTCTAAATGAAAACGAACAAACCAAAATTTTACAAACTCTTGTCTGCCAACCTAATAACGAAATATATTATGGACTACACTTACGATAATCGCCTAAGTGGAGTAAGACGGCCGCCATAGTCATGCTCAGGACTCGTGTGCAGTTCTTGACCTGGGAATAAGCGTATAGAGATGACTATTTGAATTACAATCAGCTGTTAAAATATAAACATATGGTTAGTACGTTATGGTGAGTGTTCTATTTCTATATAAATAATATATCTTTATATATATATAAGTATATTTGTATTGTAATCTATTAATAAAATGCCTTTTCAATCATAGAAATGGCATAAAAGACTTAAACAAGACGCGAATAATAAATGAATGCGTTTATTTCAAATCATTATTAAGTGCAGTGTTCACCAACAATTAAACGGACGTTTAGCGGTTTGACGGTTGTCAAGTGTATTGACTAACGGCTGATTAAGACCTAATCGTCTGTTAAATTGGTTGGTGAACTCGGCCCTAAGTCTTTTATTACAACCATGTTTGGCTGTATCAACCAAGCAAAGCCTTTCTGATATACTGATTGATTGTGGATAACCTGAATGTTAAAAATAGTAAAATAGTAATAGTAAATAGTAGTGTAATAAAACTATGAAGTACCTTCATTTTGCTAATTTTCTCAGGAATCACATGAGTGTCGTTCAATTTATGTAGAAACCGCATCTCAGCATGTTTACAGTCTGATTTGTATGCATCAACAATATCGCTCCATGTTGAAATTTTCCCATCACATTTAATTTTTTTTGTGATAAAGTTATTTCTAATTCCCTTTATAAGATGAGGTGGGTCGAAAATAACACTTAAAGTCATCCCTCGAATTGAAATAACATCATCTGAAAATTTCAAAACAATATTAAAAATAGTTTTACTATTTTGCCCCCCTGATTATAAATCTCATTATAAGATTGTTTTATAATAGAGATGAGGACTGATAAGTCCAATCAAGTAGTTAATACATATTATGAAGTGTCAAAATACTGTGCTTGTCAGATTACCATTCTTTATGGTTTTCAATAAGTTAAAAATAATTTCGTGTTTTGGGAGAATGGCGTTCTTTTAATCGGTCGGAGGCTAAAATCTATGGGTTCTATTTTTGGGCGAACCGGCGCGACGTGCAGCACACCCGCAGTAAATTAAAATATATGGCGATCGATGTATAGGAGTGTTTAAGCAATGCACCGCCTCTTTGGAAGCATATTTTGTGCCCTCAAGAGAGCAGTTTTACCATATGCTCATAATACCCTTTGAGTGACATTGTATGAAAATACCTACTTATTATACATGCACATAAGACACCCAAAGCATCACCATCTATAAAAAATATAGTTGTAGTAAAATTAAACATACGAGAACAGTTTGGAACTTACCAGTTGGTTTGCCAGCCTTTATCTGGTCTCTTCTCGTGTCCTCAACGAGGTCTTTTAATGCGGACTGAAAGGACTGCCCCTGGTCACAAATTAGTGCTACGGGTATTAGACCCGTGTCAATGATGGCATTAAGGATCTCTTTTATTATAATTTTCATGACATCCTTCTTCGTAGATCCTTCGCAAAAGTAAAACGCAATAGGCTGTTGCCACTTGAAAATTGCCCCTCTAATCATGAACGCCAGAGCGTGGTCGGCAAATTGGTTGAATTTTTGGTTCAGATGTATCAACCCATTTAGGTTATCGTTTCGCTTGTCGTACTCTACTCCGGGCTCCAGCGACACTTCGTCGAATATAAGAGAGCAATATTTTTTATTATCACTCCATGCTGTAACCTGAAATTAAAAGAAAAATTATTTTTTTCTTCCTAACTATATATTACTTTTTTTAGTGCGTGTGTAAGTCACAATCGAGAATGCAAATAAATAACAATACCTCTTCCTTAATAGCATCAAAAATTTGTTTATTGATGCCGGGTTGCACATCAAGTGCCGAAATCATTTTATTTAACGTGTTCCTTGATGGAAGAATAAACATTTTTCTAAGAAACCTGTAGGTTTTCGGGCTTTGCTTGAGTATGGATAGGGAAATCATTTTTTCCTCGTCGGTGAACCTTCTGCCCGTGAGTTTTTTTTCACTCTGGCTAATCTGCATGAATATTATTTTTTTAGCAATCGGGTTTATCTTTGAAGAAAATTTCTCAAATGCTTGACTTTTTGAAAAATGCATGGCTCTTTTCGCCCTTTTCATAAAATCCAGCTGTTTTAATGACCGCTTGTACTCGTCATAAATTCTGCGACAGGTAGGCGGTAAATCTGACGCTCTGCGGATTAGCCGTTTTCGCCGTTTCGCTCCAGTTCTAGTTCCTGAAAAAGATTATTTTTATAATGCACTTTTTATGTCAATCAATCAATCAATCATTTTTCGTCATCATATGTAGGTTATGTAAAGGTGACAGGTACTAAAAAAATTTAAACAACTATGATGTACCTTTCGGCGTACGATGAATTAAATACAAATACTAAGGTCACAAACTTAATCCTGAATTAAATTAGGAAATGTCAGTGCAGTTAATTAATATCAATATCACCAAGGTAGTCTAGAATATTATAATAACATTTTTCCACAAGAAGTTTAAGCAACAATGATTTAAATTGACCCGGGCTCTTGGTTTTCATATCACTTGGTAATTTATTAAATAGCTTTGGACCCATCGTTAAAAGTACTTTTTTTCATAAGGCTAGTTGGGCAGATTTCAAAGTGCACACCAGGGTTTCTTGGACGACAGTTGAGCCCATGTACTACTTCTCACCGTTGAAACAGGTCAGGGTTAGAATTTACGATAATACAGCACTCATATATGTAGAGGGATGGTAGAGATAATAGTTTTACCTAATGATTTAAAATGAGTCTGGCAACTTTCCGAGGATTTCAATTTTATAGCCACAAATATTGTATTAAGTATGTAAAAGCTTAAGAAATTAAAGTGCGTTTATTACGTAACTTCTAACACACCTCGCCACTGAACATTCGCCAAATCGGGCACCACTAATACTTTTCTTATCTGAGTTATGTTTTCTTATGTGGGTTGCAATAGAAAAGAGAATGAATGTCTTATCGGTAATATGACAAGATTTTTATATGCCTAGAACAACTGTGTAAATGACTGCTAGAGACTGAACTGAAAGAGCATTAAGTCCGCAATTTTTATGAGTTTCTATTTATTTAAGTAGCTTTGTTTCCTTTTTTTTTATTAAGTTTAGTTTTAATATTATATAGTTTAGTTTCTTTTTTATTCTTGTGTAACTAAGAGTTTACAATACAAAAAATAACTGCAGATTAAACCAATTAAATACACAGAAATTTAGCAAGGTCGCAAGCTCAAAAGTAATAAAATTACCTGATCTAGTTCTACGTAGAGTTTCAGAATTGTCATCTGCGGTCACCATTTCCTGGCCTGAAAAAACATTGACAGAAATATTGTTATAACGTATTTACCCGTGAAAAAGCCCTAGTGTTACACACATTCTCATTTTCTGTTCTATTAGTAATTATAAGTAGGTATTAGTCATGTCACGACAATGGTTCAACAGGTGCACGCTCGTAAGCAAGAAATATATGAATCCCTGGTAGCTATGATGTCTTTACTTTAATTAAGATATCTCTTTTCAAACTATTGCGATTATTTAATGTATCTACGAGCGAACGAGAAAATCATAGTTCAAATCACCCATGACGATAATACTGATAACGGTCACAACTTTTGTAAGCGTTCTTGTAGATAGTTCAAATTTGCGTGACATATTGAACAGACGTTATTGTAGCTTTGAATTCTGATACAAATTAATTCCAAGCAACTAAAGATCCGCTTGTACACCGGTCAATCCTGATGTCTCATCAAATCGACAGAAATACGAAAACACACCAAATCTCTTGCTTCATAAGTTCATGTTCGTCTCTAAACATACACAGAGATAGGAAGTTTTATAATACATACATACATACATTAAATCACGCCTGTTTCCCAGAGGGGTAGGCAGAGACCACTTCTTTCCACCTACTACGATCTTGACAAATCTCTTTCGCTTCTTCCACATTCATGCATCGAGTCATGCACGCACGTCGGTTTCGGGTACTTAAAATTCGGCCCTTTTCCAGTATTTCTCCGATTTGATCGAAAAAGTACGCCTAGGGCAAACAAAAAAGGTTCTTTGGTAAACAAAGACTAAACTCGAAAATCTAATTAAAACCAACGTGGGTTGCAACTAAAAAATAAAAAAATTGCGTTAGTATATTTCCACTTTTTCAAAGACCGCACTAAGAATGTTTATTTATTGGTAGTTTTAAACCTTTGATTTAAATAAACAAGTTAATTCAAGTTGCTTACACAAATACATCTTGTATTTAACCATAGAAGATTTTTGGTAGCAAAACTGTTATTGCACTTGTACTACTTCAGGTTTTAAATAACATTTGGTACGATAAATTAAATAAACAATAGGTGTTTAGCTATTCGACAAAATAACAGGCCAAAAGTGTGTGTGTGTGTCAGAAGCTACTACCGGTTCGAGAAAAGAAACTTAGTTACATTTTTCTTTTTACCAAGTGCAAGTGCGAAGTTCATACATTTGCTGTTAAGTCGCAAGTAGCAAATGTATGAACTTCGCACTAACACTTGGTAAAGTTTGAATCAAGAATAAATTAAGTATAAGGAATCCGAATTTGGCTAGTCATTTTGTTTTAGCTAATAAAAAAATCGCCATTTAACACACACACACGCCATGATTAAACACACACTATATCAGAAAATATTTGTTTTGAGATATTTTAATGTTTTTGAATATCGGGTAGAAAAAACATTGAATGCATATTCCCTATTTTTATATAAGTTTTGATATTGAAATTGTTAGTCATATCTACATATATTTTCAACGATTTGATTATCAATGCAAAAAGGTTGGCTATATCTGAAATGTTCAATTGACACTGACGTAGGTGACTTTGACACTTATGACGGTGACATATCTGTCGTAGTTTTTTTGGTCTTAAATTAGATTTTCGAGTATAACTTCTAAGCGTTTTCAAATAGTGACATTTACAGAAAAGTCATGCGTATTTTCAACGATGCTGACTGTGAATGTTAAAAGATCGTGTCGGAAATTGCGGCAACTAACAAGAATGATTATTTGTTCTTCAAAATGTACATCAATTAAGCTTTTACTTTTTATACATATCGAATTTAAAAAATAAACAGAAGTTAGTTTTATTTGACTCAACCTTAGTAACAGAACTTATTAACCAACTAGGTAGTAGAGTCAAGTATTGGTTGAAAATGTCATTTCAATGCAGTTACCGATAATAGTCTGTTGAGGTAAGTTCTGTAGTTCACGAAGAACTGGTGGTTGACTCGGCTGCTTATGTGGTGAACCTGAAATATATTAAAATTTACTAAAAAAAAGAGACAAACATACAAATATATAGGGAAATTAATACAACATAAAATACCCAAGACTCAAACAATCAAGGCTTTTCCCAGTTGTCCACACCCCTTGGTCCACACTGACACTGGTTTTTAGGGTTCCGTACCTCAAAAGGAAAAAACGGAGCCCTTATAGGATCACTTTGTTGTACGTCTGTCCGTCTGTCTGTCTGTCAAGTCCCTTTATCTCGGGAACGCGTGAAGGTATTGAGTTGAAATTAAAACCATATACTCCGGTCTAGTCCCTTGAAGCTGTGAAATAATCATACTTCTACAGTTACTTAAAAAAAAGATACGGCCGTTTGTGTCGCAAAAAACGTGTATTTCTACACACTCTCGAGGGAATCAAAATGCATGGGGTATTTCCCATTGACCTAGAACTATGAAATTTGGCAAGTAACACCGTCTTTTACTACAAGTATAGGAAAAAATCGGAAATCTATACATTTTTAATTAAATCACAAAAAAATAGGGCCTTTATGCAAGGGACGGCGGTACAAATTTTTAATTGAGTTAACCCTGTCATGTGCGGAACCCTCGGTGGGCGAGTCCGACTCTCACTTGTCCGGTTTTTTTTTAACAGTATTTATCATTCCATAAATAACTAATACTGTGGAAAATTACCTGAGACTGGCAGCTGTGGGAAGTTCTGGATTTCTTGGATAACTGGTGGTTGATCTGAAGATAAACCTGAAATAAAATATAATTTATGATAAATAAATGAATAGGAATATATATATGAGTAATATTGTTTCACAATTATATTTATAAGAAATATTTAAAAAAAAACCCGACCGCAATAACAAAAATCCAATCAATGTAAGAGTAATGTACTTATTGATATTTATAACAATTTAAATTTAACTTGAATATAGGAAAAGGTGTTCCAGGCAGGGACAAGCTAGTCCAAATGTTTTTTTTTTAAGAAATAGATTTTGTAATTCATGGCTTGTCCCCGCCTGCAATATCTTTTCCAATATTCAAGTTAAATTTAAATTGTTATAAATATCAATAAGTACATTACTCATACAATGTTTCGAACCACAAATTATGGCACCTAAAATCCGCCATGTTGATTTTTATTAGAGATGCGCCGAATAGTGGTTTCACCGAATAGCCGAATACCGAATACTATTCGGTTTAACCTTTACCGAACCGGATATTCGGCCGAATTATTCGGTTTACCATTTCATTGTTTTGCCGCGTTAACAGGTTCTAACATGTACGCTCCGTATCGCTGCTCATCCACCGCGCTGTCACTTTGCTTCAAAACATCGTACGATTACGTTACAAATAAAAATAAAGGTGCTTATTATTATAAAAGTAACATTAAATCTTACATAAGAAGTTTGGTCTTTTAGTTCTATACCGTGTCATGTAGCCAAGAAAATAGAAATACTCTAACCGGATATATTCGGCACCAAAACCGAATAATTCGGCCGAATACAAATAGTGAAAAAGATGCCGAATACGCCGAATACCGAATACGAAACGAATATTCGGCGCATCTCTAATTTTTATCCTAGGACACTTGGGTTTCCGAGACAAATCCAACGACACCTTAATTTTAGAAATCCGTCCATCTGTTTGGATTATACGAGGTAATAAAGAATATTACATACATACATACATAGATACGCGCGAAAAACATTACCCTTCTTGGCAGTCGGGTAATAAGCTTAGTTTTATGCAACTTGTTAACTAATTAATGTTACCTATTATCTCTCCATGGCTGACAACAGGTGAGCTCAAATTCAGCTTAGCTGTGCTCACACCCTTTTCATTACCGCAATTTATTTAACCTTTCTATATGGAAAATGTCTAAATGTAATAAAATAAATTAACAGTTTAAATCTTTTTTCTCTTTGAAGAATAGGGAAGAGAACAAGAGTTATGTTAACCTTTAATAATTACCTGCAGCTTCCAGTGTCATGATGTTCGAAGGACCTGGTTTGCAGTACGAGTGATCGGCATGGTGTTGGCGTCTATCATAGCATTGATCGAAGCTCACATGTTCTGAAACATAAAATAAAATATAAAAAGATGGGAATTTAGCTTAGACAGGAGAAGTTATGGAAAAAAACTTAAATCTCTGGCCGGTCAGAGGTTTTTAAAAGAAGTTTGGAAGTTATTTAAGTTTTTGTTAAATTTTAACAACATCATGTGTTACCCACCTTATGTCACTATTAAAACGTAAACAATAAATTATAGAATGCCGTGTGGTTGCCAGCTTAGAATAGTGCTACTCCATGTCTTCCCGTGGAAGTCGTAAGAAGTGACCAAGAGAATAAAGGGTTATAGTACTGTCAGGCGATGGGCTTTCAACCTGTCACTAATATACACATGGTAAACATCTTAGCCTGTTTGTGCAAAATGTCTTTATAGAATTAACAACAAGTTGTTAGAGTTGTTGGTTATTCTGTAGTTCTGCCTACCCCACTCTGGAATGAAGGTGTGACGGTATGTATGTGTATGTAGTAAATTATATCTACAGCTAGGATTTTTATTCTGTAGCTAGTCCAATAGTTTGGATTGCATACCCAGTTAATTTTGAGGCTATATTACAAGTTTTTAGTAAAAGAAATAAATCATGAACAATTTTTCATACATAATTATGTATGAAAAAGACATGTGGTATTTTTGTAGTTGCATTAATTTGGAAATCGAACTATCTATGATTCTATCTATTTATGATAGCATTAAATCACCACATGCATAAAAAATTATGAATAAAACCATTTTTTATAATTGAACACTAGTACAAGTATTGTTTAGATAAAACATACCACAAGGGAAGTAAAATACCATATTAAAAGAATGTTGTTTGAAAGTGTAATGTACCACATGCTGCATGGTTTATAGTTCTTTGCAAGAATCTTGAATGAAATGATATATTATGTGATACACACACATCGTAGTGTATAATTTACGTGTATGACCTACCTTATATTAAATATTATCATGTAAACACACCTAGAAGAAAACATACATACTGTGCAAAGAGTACATGCAAGAGAAATTTAAGTTTGACAATTAATAACCAATAATTAGCTTTTTGGAATCATGAACTTACCGGGATTTTCGTTTTCGTCAGCTACGCTCGGTAAGCCACTTCGAATTTCTTCCTCAGAGAATAAAGTCGGATACGCGCCCAGACGTATCCGAGATTTCTCAGTTATGAATCTACGTTCAAAGTGTTTATGACACACGAACACTCTTCGTAGTTCTTGAATAGTTAAACTACGAAGCCGATCACTATTAATGTACTGCAACCACTTTTGGAGCCCTATCTCCGATGCGGGAAATTGGTGCAATTTAACGTCCTTTCGTTTACTTGCACAGTTATCAACACAGCACTTGTAGTACATTTTAGTTATAAAAATAACTAAAGAAAGTACTATATTACTATTTTAAACTGAGAGGATAAGCACGGATTGAAATCAACGACACTTCACTCGATCAAGGATAAAACAGTAATGTCATGTCAGATTTTAAAAGGCGAGAACTGTCAAAGTAGATGCAACATGGCGGCGGTCAATTGACATGAGAGGCGCAGCGTGGGAGGTAAATGTCCTGATCAATTCTAGCTCCAATCATAAGGCCCGTTTTTTCTGTATGAACATTATTGGCCGTGCTGCGCGGGTAGTGCGGATAAGCCGGTCAACTCCGACAAGTCTCGCTCACTCAACTGAATCAGGTTAGGTAAATAAACATGAACGAATCGGAGTGAAGTTATTTTAAAACAAATATGTGAACATATTAAATATAGTTGACACTCGAACGCGTAACTAGTCTGGTCTGGTTCTATTCGATGTGCTTGTGAAGTCTTTAAAAAAGTGTATCGTGTTAAACTGATATAGGTTTTAGGATAAAAATAGTGCCACTGTAATTTTACGTGATTGATGGTAAGTATTGTTATTTGTTTTTTTTTATTTGTGTATGACCTTGGCGTAACAGTTAGTAAGTCTGTGATATGATATTCGGCCGGCCGGTTTTCCGCCCCTTATTTGCAAGAAATGTTATTGTAGTTACGTATTAAAAAGTCGACTGTCATTTATTTACCTTTTTTGAGTTAGACAAACTTGTATTAAATTAAAAAAAACAATATTTTTATCTGAATTGGTTCAATAGTTAATGCAAACAAGCGTACAATACCTAAGTATTGTTCCCTTCATTCATTTTCCTTATGAAGATAAAGCTTTGTTTTAAAGTTCATTATTTTAACAAAGGAAATACGATCCTTTCATAATGTGAGCTTGCACATACATAATGCGTTTTATTCTATACAAATAAGATATACACCGTGCCCGGGACGTACCCGAAAGGATTTTAACCATTGACCCTATTTGGAGTATATAATGTGGTATAACATGTAGTCCAATATCACATAATTTCCGAGATTTTTATTATTTAAAAAACAATTCCATAGTTAATTTAATTTGAACTCTGTCACCTTAACCTAAAGCATTATTTACTAAGAAATTGATTAAATTAATTTATGTTGTATCTTGATGATATTGCTACTTACAAAATGAATCCTTCTTAGTAAATAATGCTTTAGGTTAAGGTGACAGAGTTCAAATTAAATTAACTATGGAATTGTTTTTTAAATAATAAAAATCTCGGAAATTATGCGTTATTGGACTACATGTTATACCACATTATATACTCCAAATAGGGTCTGGAATCGATGGTTAAAATCCTTCGGGTACGTCCTGGGCACGGTGTATACAGTGTTGGCCATATAAATAGGAACGCTTGCGTTTTTCCCATACAATTGCCTACAAATATGACTTTTCAATTTTGACAACCAATCAAAAAGATCTTAACCAATTTTATTTTTAGTTACACTTATCGTTAACTAATAAACTAAGGTTAAAATGTATGTACAATTTATCGCTGTTAAAAATATGTTATATGTTATTTTATTTTATAGGTATTTAAAAACTTAGTGCTGATGCGTCCATACTATGAACGCCATTTATTTTCAGATCTTTATAAAATGAAATATTCGTTTTTAACAGTGACAAGTTATACATACATTTAAACCTTTGTTTATTAGTTAACGATAAGTGTAACTAAAAATAAAATAGGTTAAGAACTTTTTGATTGGTTGTCAAAATTGAAAAGTCATATTTCGTTGCTTAAATACAAAAGCAACATAAATCAAAAAGTGTTTCTGTTGCATTTAAATTCAGAATGCTATTTAATTGAAGTTTAAAATTAAACTATATTTGTTTTTGGTTTGTGGCACTTTTGTATTTAAGCAGCGATTTGTAGGCAATTGTATGGGAAAAATGCAAGTGTTCCTAATTATGTGGCCAGCACTGTAAATATTTAATTTGAGTCAAGCATTTACTAATTTGGACCTAGTACATTCCGAAACTATATTCTCTATTTGAAATAGAAACTTCTAAACTGTGTAGTTATCACCTTTGTACTTAAATCTCATACAATTACTTACAAATATGACTTACCAAAATTCACAACCAATCAAGAACTAGTTGACCAATTGCATTGTTATTATTCAATTCGTTAGCTGATTAAGTAAGGTTCAAAATGGTATATATAATAAACTAGCGACCGGCCCTCGCTTCACTTCGGTTTATTTATTTGAGTTTTCTGTAACACCCGTACAATAAACCAGCATTTATGATAATACATTAAAACCTTCCTCTTGAATCACTCTATCTATTAAAAAAAACCGCATCAAAATCCGTTGCGTAGTTTTAAAGATCTAAGCATACATAGGGACAGACAGACAGACAGCGGGAAGCGACTTTGTTTTAACTATGTAGTGATGTTTGTACATATCGTAGTTTTCACGGAGGAAGCATTTAAAAAACCATTGTCGATGCGTTAATGCAAATCTCGTAAATTTAGTATGAATGCATCTAAGTGTAAGTGTTTCATTGTTTCATTGTGTCCACCTCTTCGCCGCACATTCTACAATCTGCGTTGTCATAAAGGCCCATCTTTGCTAGATGTTTAAAAAAGTGCCCCAAAGTGCACGAAAAACCTTAATATATCTGAGTTGTCTTCTGCTGAGTTTCCAAAGTTTTTTGGTCCAGCTCTGGTTAACTCTTTCTATGAAGAGCTACCTTAGTTTTCCACTCTTTTTGGTGATATTCTAGCTAGGCCGTTATTGTTCAGGGCTGCTTTTATGGTCCAATGAGCGTGCCACAAATGGTGCAGGTCCGACGTATGCGCCCTTGGACCCTTCCCTTGCCAGCTCTGAAGTACATGAGTAAGGACGATGCATGGGGTTGGAAACATACAAGTTTTGCACATAAGTAGAAAAAAGAGATGATGATACTTAATTATAAATAAACAAACATTAAACAGAACCAATATAAACTAACATACAGGGTGTCCCAGAAACCGACGTCAACCCGCCTAGGGCTGATAGAGCAGCTAAAAAGCTATCGATTTAACCCCTATGTATGTTAAGTGATTTTTGCTAGTTTCGAAGATATTGATCAATTTAATCTGAATTTTTGTAACTTTCCCTTGTGTCCATGTTTCGAAAAATTATTAATTTCATGTTTTATTTTATAAGTTTTTCAGGGGTATCTTACATAATTAGAATCATTATGAATCAGCGAAGTTTTTAAAACTATTTGCCCGTTTTTTTTCAGTTCTTTTTTTGAGTTATCACGTAAAGTTGTTTTTTCCATACAAAGTGAAAAGCAAACACTGGGATACCTCGACCCGCCCTCGCTTCGTTCCGGGTTAAACGTAATAAAATTTAGCCTGCCCCCCGGCCGGTACCGCCGCAACCGCTATGTCCCTGTCCCTGCATTTGAAATCTGTAATATCTTCGAAAATGTTCATTTAAATTACATGATGTAAAGGGCCATATTGATCTATATTAAATGCACAATGTATTTAAAGTACTTAAATGGATAAGGATAAATGCTGTATTGCTTAAAATCGCTTCGTAAATAAGCCATTATTTCTCGTAAAAAGTAAAGGACAAAAAATGGTTATTGTGGGTTAACCCTAAGAGATAGACATATACCATCGCGGACTTTTTTGTCGACCTTTTTAAGGTGTACAATACTGTAGAACATTATTTTAATCTATCTCGTAGGGTTCAGCTAGCGTGTGCAATGTAAGCGCAAAAAAAAAAAAATGACGACGCCATGGCCTAGTTGGTAGATGCCCTAGCCAAGATGCATTACGCTAACTAGCGTTTCGATTCCTTTCTTTTTTAAACCAATCGCGTCACTGGTAGATGACGTGTACGAAGAGTCACGTAATCTACCAGTGATGCTATTGGTTTAAAAACGAAACGAATAGAAACGATAGCTAGCGTAAATGCATCTTGGCTATACCCGGCCCGGGGAACCTTGATCCCTATGACAGTTCATGTTAGTGATGGGTCGTGTCGATGTAACTTAACTTTTTTATAGGCAAAGGCGTGACTTGCATTCAGCCACGTTGGTAAACATGTTTAAAAAAAAATTATGACACATAATTTATTACTTAATTATGTCACACATGAAAGCTGATACGAATAAAACCTAATCTTAATTAAAACAAAAACTGGTGTCCCCAAAAATAACCATAATTTGAGTGGAATAAAAACAATTTCATGTAACTTTTTTTAACATTCAGCACCTATAACTTAAATGATTATAAATCGGACACTGAAAGCGTACTATGTTAATGTATATTGTACACTCGTTTCCATTATCGACATTTGTTTATCGATACTTTTCCGCACTAGTCGATATCTTCCAAACGAAGTAAGTTTTGCAAGACGTAAACGTAAAGTCTGATTGAGATAATTTCTTGTAAATGTTAAGAATTGTTATAATTCCAACGGAATATCATTGTAATGGCATATATCTACCTAAAATTAATAAATGTAATTTTTAGACGCCTCCAATTCGATTCTAATGTAACGGTGACGCCACTACAAGGTTGTGTCGTGGGAATAACTGTCAGTGTCATAGGGATCAAGGTTCCCCGGGCCGAGTATAGCTAGGCTGGGTTCAAATCCCAGTAAGGGCAGATATTTGTGTGATGAGCGCGAATATTTGTCCCTGAGTCATGGATGTTTTCTAAGTATATATTTCTCTATTTAAGTATTTATATCGTTGTATAGTACACATAGTACAAGCCTAGAGCTTAGTTTGGGATTAGGTCAATTGGTGTGACATTGTCCCCTGATTTATCTTAATTTACGACATCACATTAGAAACCTCTAAAATTATCAGTGTTTCTCTACTTTATTTTGCATATATTATACATATAAACATTCCTCATGAATCAGGCTATCTATTAAAAAAAAACCGCATCAAAATCCGTTGCGTAGTTAGAAAGATCTAAGCATACATACGGACAGACAGACAGCGGGAATATATACTATGCACTTTTATACTATGTCACTATGTAGTGAAGTGATAACTATCATGTAGTGAAGTATAACTATACGTAATTATGATGACATTGATGACGTACTAAAATTTTCTGATTAATAATTTTCATTCTTGTAAGCGTCAAATAATAATATTCCTTTTGAATTTCTTTCAATACAATCACCACATTGAATGTTATGTTATGATCAACAACGGTATGAAATTCAATAGTTATGACTAATGAAAGGGGGTGAAAGAAAATTATAAATATTGAAATAATTACCAAAGACAACATGACGAGCAACCATTATGAAAAACAACGGTATGGATAAACCAAATAAACGAAGTTTTTCTTGAAGGTTCTCAATTTTCCTGGACATGACTTCTAGTTGAAGACTTTCTCAAATATCCAGCAGCTTCTGTTAACTCTTTTTAGGGTTCCGTTTTTTGCCATTTGGCTTATAGATTCGTCATGTCTGTCCGTCCGTCCGTCTGTCCGTCCGTATGTCACAGCCACTTTTTTCCGTAACTATAAGAGCTATACTATGGAAACTTTGTAAGTAGATGAATTCGGTGAACCGCATTAAGATTTTCATACAAAAATAGAAAAAAACAATAATTTTTTTGGGTTCCCCATACTTAGAACTGAAACTCAATTATTTTTTTCATCAAACCCATACTTGTGGGGTATCTATGGATAGGTCTTCAAAAATGATATTGAGGTTTCTAATATATATTTTTTCTAAACTGAATAGTTTGCGCGAGAGACGCTTCCAAAGTGGAAAAATGTGTGTCCCCCCCCCGTAACTTCTAAAATAAGGGAATGATAAATGTAAAAATAATATATGATGTACATTACCATGCAAACTTCCACCGAAGATTGGTATGAACGAGATCTAGTAAGTAGTTTTTTTTTAATACGTTATAAATCGTAAACCGCAATTAACCTTTCACGGAACCCTTCATGGGCGAGTCCGACTCGCACTTGGCCGCTTTTTTTATGTAGGATCGATGATGACGATAGCGATAAAAGCGACCAGTCGTGGTCTTCTGCGTCGAGTTCTTCTGTTTCATTCGAGTTTTTTGTTGACACATTAAGAGGCTGTAGTATACGAAATTTTACGGTGTTGCTTATTTTTGTGATTTTACAGTAAGGGCCTGTTTCACAATCGTCAAGTAACGCATATCTGACACATAAATTTAGCCCTTTCCTCTTCTTACACTTGAACATCTACAAGGAGAGAGCTTACCTTAACTGGCACATAAATTTACTTGTCGATTGTGAAACAGGCCCTTAAAATACTGCTTTTCTATAAGTTTTAATGCTCAATTTAATGTCATTTTATTTATGATCGAATAAATGAGCCACTTTTTTATTTTTGTCGAGTATTATAATGCGATAAGGTTGTTTTAAAACTATATATTGCCAATTCTTTTGAACTTTTTGGATATTTTTTTAGCCATTTGACTGATTTTGAACTTAACTTTATTTCTGTTGTTTTAATTTTATGAACGAGAGTTCTGAGTAGCCGAAATCAAAAATAATTTTTGCCCGTTTTCTATATAAAATTACCAAACTTATAATTTTTTTTACTCGAAAAATTTATATGAAAGTGGAAAAAAGTAATTCAAACATTTTTTAGACGACATTCACAGCAATACATTGTAAAATTTTCATACCGTTAAGTCGTCAAAACGATTCATGAATATGTGACATCCTATACCTCTTCCAGCAAAATTCACATAACACTCGTCGGTGTCAGGTCGATTAATCAAAATAAAATAATAAAAACAAAAAAGTAGCACATACATTCGTTTAAATTAGAAATTATCTTTCGTGTTGTACATTAAAACTTGTAGGAATACAGTATTTCAACTGTAACATCACGTCTGTAAAATCACGTAAATCAGCGAAATTGGCAAAATTTCGTAAATACGGCCTCCTTATTGTGTATTTTTTGCGCATGGTTATATTACTGCTTGACGGAGACGGTGTTTTATTGCACAAATTATCAAACGGTATTTTCTTACATACTGGAGAGCATTTGCAATCTTGGCATTTGCAGTTGTCTTTGTTTTCTTTTGACATAATGTTACAATACCATTTTTCGCTAATATTTGCGCATAACAAATCATAAGTATTACGACACAATCGACACATTAGGTAAGGCGTCTTTAAATATATATATATATATATATATATATATATCTATATATATCTATAAGGCAAATCTGACTTACTGACTTACATATCAACGCACAGCCGAAACTACTGTACCTAGAAACTTGAAACTTGGCACAGATAAGAAAGGATTTTCCGAAAATCGACCCCCAACGGGAAGAAGTGGGGGGAGAAGCTGAAAACTAATTCTACGCGTACGAAGTCGCGGGCGTCCTCTAGTTTGGTATATTTGCATTGCACTTAGAACATGAAATTATTGTATGCTAAGCCATAAACATATAATTAAACCGAAATATCAAGATAGAATATCCAATGCATGGTTTAATGACAGTTGCTCGCCGTTATTTAAAAAACCGGCCAAGTGCGAGTCGGACTCGCGCACGAAGGGTTCCGTACCTTTATCTATACAAAATTAGCCAAAAACGGCAAAAAAATCTCGTTTTTAGTATTTGTTGTTACAGCGGCAACAGAAATACATCTGTGAAAATTTCAACGGTCTAGCTATCACGGTTCATGAGAGCCTGGTGACAGACAGACAGACAGACAGACGGACAGCGGAGTCTTAGTAATAGGGTCCCGTTTTTACCCTTTGGGTACGGAACCCTAAAAAACTAAGAATCCTTCGATTACCATACCATGTATGTATATGAAAGAAATTTGTAAGTATATTTGTTAACTCCCGTCCTCAGTTGTTTAAAACACGTGGTGAGGTCACGCAAAGGCAGCTAAGAGCACGTGTGAAGTCCCAACTGTATAAGCCTCCCTGCCATAAATAAATATATTAAAAAAAAGTTTTTAATATGTGTATAACGCTATACAACAGCTTACCTTATGACCTAAAGTCATTATCGGAAAATATTTTTAAATCCGAATTGACAAAATGGCTTTTGCAAAAATGTTTTTATAATATAAATTGAATTTATAAATTATAGTGACCTAAATAGATACCAAGGAAATATGACTATTTTACTCTAATGATAAATGATTGTGTTTTTACGAAATGTTATTATTGATTGAATTATAATTTGTATGTTTTTATTTGTAATTGATTTATATATATATTTTTAATTCTAACTGTTAATATTTGCACGCTTGCATGCAGGCTGAACGCAATAGATTTTAAATTCTTCAACATCTGTTTTATGTAATACTGAGTTCTGGCAAATAAATATGATTTGAACTATATTAAAGCGAAAAATAAGTAAAAAAAACTAATAATAATAATATAGTTTGAATTACGTACAGAAGTTTCTGTTAAAAATTAAAAAAATATGATTTGATTTGAATATTTACAAAGAAACAACGAAATTTTGATATTTGTATAGTTCGTGACTTTATGCGGTCCTGGTGCCATCTGTGGCAAAAATGTAGAAACACAGCGTGGTTACGACGCCAAAGCTGGTTGGCTATTGATTTGCGATAGTTAGTGATAGTGGTTGTTTGGCAAAGTAACAGAAGATGGCGCTGTTATAAAAAAAAAACAAGCACTACGATAAGATTTCGCAAGTTTATTGAATTGAAGGGACGGACGGACGGACGGAGAAGCGGACAGAGAGTGTGAACAATAGGGCTCCATTTTGTCATTTGGGCACCGGAACGCTAAAATACCGGTAAAGTGCGAGTCCGACTCGCGCACCGAGGGTTCCGTACCGCCGCATAGTAGGTATTACTATTATTATATTCCGATTTCGAATCGAATCAGCGCATTCCGGATCCATGACAATGGATCCGGATTGCAAACCCTAAGCGCGACACAGTGGCGGGAAAGAGGTTTTTGTCTATAGTTTTGGACTATTAATTAGGTAGTTGTTTTCTTTGCAAAACTTGTCGTGTTACGGAATTTAGTGAAGAGGAAATAATGCTCAAATATAACACAATAATACAAAAAAAATGCAAAAGAACTTATTGAGCAGACATTGCCGCCTAAATCCAAGAAAATTTATTTTAAAACGTTTAAGTCTGTAGAAGCGGCAAACAAGTCAATACATTCTCATTAATATAAGTTTTTTTACATTATCACTGTTTTATTTCCTCGTAATCGAAGTGAAAAGCAGAGTGTATAACTCGGTCGGTCTTAAAATTCATTTGGTCCTCGACTAAAATTATCCAACCTCGCCTACCTGCTCGGATGGATGCATGTCTTGGATAAAATGTTTCGTTTTATGCCCTTTGTTGTAATCTAGGGTCTGCGTAAAATGTAACGCAAGGGAGGGCTCGGATAGGCAGCCTGTCTACTCTTTGTTGCAGATAGACAGCCCTTATCTGCTTTGGGACCTCTATAAAAGATAGACAACTAGGTACCAGTAATTAAACTTTTTTGGGTTCTTTTAAATCGACATGACGCTGGCTAATCGACAGACGGAGCCATTAAAAAAAAAAAAAAAACTAGGTACCGGCGATCGGAGATAGCCCCTTGTCTGCTGGAGGTTTGATGTTGGGTTCGGCCGTTAGGGGCCCCATATACGGTACGATCCGTCGTTTTACGATCGATCTGTAACGATATCGTGACGATTCATATTTCTATTGAAATGTAGATGCGATATTGCAATCCATCGCTCGATTTCAGTCTGAACTGACAGATCATTCCGTATATGGGTAACTCGGCCAAAAGATTCGGATGCCATTACTGTCAAGTAAAGAAAATAAGAGCTATCAAAACGTTGACAATACGATAACAGGTCAAACTGGTCAAAGACGATAGGTATGGTTTTTACCACGTTTTTGCCTCCTAGAATCTCGGCTCTGTTTGTAATGTGATTTCTTATCGACCAATTCCAATTTGTTAACTAACTACACGCGACTGTGGGCAGTCATTTTACTGCACAATAAAATTGTTTATACGAGTGCTTTAAATCAGCGCTATTACCTAATCCCAAAACGCCTAAAATTTTAACTCATGTTGATTATATCAACATGCGTTCCTTCCTTCTTTCATGACTGCTTTATACAATCCTGTCATCATCTTCATCTATTTACCTACTTGGCATTATGGCACAGGCATTTTGCCTTTCAGGAATAATTTTTGTCCCAACCACAATTCAAATAGGCCCAAAGGGCTAAAAAAAAACAAAAACCAGACGGCTTATTGTCTAACGCACTCGCAATCACGATAGTTTTCATTTTGAAAATCGAAGGCTTGTCTGCATGCAAAATGAGAACAATTGCTCCACTTTGAAGCCGGTTGCGATTGCGAGTGCGTTAGACAATAAGCCCTCAGGTTCGTAAAGCGGTTTATTTCCTAAGATCTTGTATACAAACGCGTGAGACGCAAGGGCGTAGCCGCAACGTTCCAAAGAAATGTTCACTGACGTGATATATGCAAACTATAAAGGCCGCCATATACGGAACGATCCGTCGTTACGATCGATCTGAAACGATATCGTGACGATTCATATTTCTATTGAAATGTAGATGCGATATTGCCACACACGTACAATCCATCGCTCGATTCCAGTCTGAACCGACGGATCGGACCGTATATGGGGCCCCTTAGTCGTGCTTATCCATCTAGGTTGCATCCTGTTTGTCTATGGTCACGAACTATGACATCCGTACATCATCCGTAATGTCTCTTTATCTTCTCTCCTAATTATGTATTTTTTTTTACCTATAATTAGTAGGTTTTGTCCTGATTCCAACAATAACGTCCGGACACTAGTTCAGTCCGACTTAGTTCAGTTGGTTACGATTTGCGAGTTTGCTTCCTTGTTGGTTCTTTGCTAACTAATGCTAGTTACAGTGAGGCAGAACAGTGAGGCAGAACAGTGAGGCAGAACAGTGGGCAGAAGAGTACTGCTATTGTGTGAAAGCACACAGTAGCAGTACGCTGCTGTCCACTGTTCTGCCTCACTATTCTGCCCTCGTGTGAAACAGGCAGCTCCGTACTGTTCAGTTGCTCACCGATGACCGCTCAAGGGGGCCGTGAAGACGCAGCAGTAATACCATGGAAAGCTGCTTACTGCAATGTAGTGGTCGAAGCAATATATTGGTAACCACATTAAATTTAAAATGCTTATACTATGACTATGTTTAAAATACCACCAGCAGATGCAACTCTCGAGATGTGTTAAACTAGCCTGGAAACTGATAGAATTAAACTCTTGTACAGTTAACTAGATTATTGCGAAACGGGCAAGGTTTAGTCCTAAGCACCTATAATCTGACGTCATTTTCGAATTCGCTATCTGCGAACATTGAATTATTACGTTACACTAGAACAGACATTTCAAACAAAAGACACGGAGTAACTTGATGACGGAGGGGCATGCGCGGTGTGTGCGGGGGTGTTCGTTTTCTTATAGATAAAGTGAGCGCGCAACAGAGGCGACTTACAGTTTGTTCTACATACACGATGGTAATTCACGGTGTACAATGGGAATAATAGTTAGAAGTCATTATAGAGGTTTTATGTCATGGGTGCAGATATAATAAAATAAAATAATTTAAACTGCTACATCATATTTAATTTCCTTCACACAATATAAGTTTTGTCAGTTTCTGACGTTTAGTAAATTTCAAGATTGGTGACATGGTACTGCATATTATGCATATTTCTTATGGTAGACTCGTCCTGTTTTTGTGGTATATTTTTGGTCTTCTTTAAAATGCACGGAACATATATGCGTGTATGAGCGTTAGGTTTTTTCTTCCCTTCGATACTTTGTGTTAATTTTTTTAACAACTTCAACCATTAATTTCGTAGTCGGCAAAAAGTATTATATATAATTAAATGTCTGATAGGGAACTTCAAAATTTAATACAATTAAAAGTTAAAACTAAACTTATTTAACTTGATTATCTGTATTAACATTGCACGTCGATCTTGTCAGGTCTGCGTAGACTTATTTTGTTACTCTTTGGTTTCAACGAAACATGGCGGCCAAATGACGCGTCGACATGCATTAAAATTGATAGAAAAATAATTAAATTAAGCGTGATTAAAGAAAATGCAGTTAAATTACGTGTGCAAAGTCACTCCTTGACTTTTATTTGATTTTCCTGAGCAGTTTTACAGTACCTCAGTACACATGGACGCATATTTAGACGTAACACTTTTCTCTTCAATGCGTCGAGCTGCCAAAGCCGTTCGGCACAGACTGAGCGAGTTAGTGCCGATCGGCTCTAACAGGTTTTACAAGAAATCAAGTTGAGGCGTCCACTCTAGTAGTATACATAATTACTCAAAGTCTGCGAAACCTTATGAAACGATACCAATGACGACTTTTTCGAAAACCATCATGGCCGCCGTCTTGAATTCCGAATCCGACATCGTTTTCGAAATTGCCATCCCCGAAAACATGAAACACTATACCCATGACGACTTTTTCGAAAAACATCATGGCCGCAATCTTGAATTCCGATCCTGAAATCATTTTCGAAATTGCCATTTAGAATACATGTGTTATTTAAAATACGTGTGTTAAAGGTGTTTAACGCGTGAAATATTGAACTATCTCTCTATATTTAAGAGCCATGCTCTTGTCGGTGTAGTAACTATTCGCCAACCGCTCCGGTCCTCCGTCAACTGCTTGACTTTCTGGTACGACCGAACCTTCGCCTTCTCTTTGATTTGTCACAGAATAAAGACTAACTGCCGCACTCAGAGACGTCAATTAAATTTAACGCTTGTTTAGTGACGTGTTGTCTTATTCTATTGCGATAGCAAAGACAGTGACAGCAGCTACTTTAATCATGCATTAAATTTAATTGACGTCTCTGGGTGCGGCAGTAAAGGCTTAGAAACCGTACTAAATAAGCAGAAAATACATTATGGTTGACTTCTTTTTACTTATGGTTTTCATAGTGAGTTGGAATAGATGCATTTATAGCTATTCTTTCGTTATTTGGTACATCGTCACAAGGCGTGATTTGGACCTATAAGCGCCAGTGTGGAAGAAAGTAAGGCCAAAGAAGTCCAGTCAAATTTGACGTTTCTTCACCTTGCTTCTGACCATGACAGATTAAAGAAGAAAAGACACCTTTGTTTCGTTTCCTCTTATCAATACGTAATCTATAAAGTAGAGACAAGTAGCTGGTTCAACGTTCATCTTATTGCACGGCTTCTATGCCTTTAATTTCTTCTTTGTCTTCTTATCTTTCGTTCTATGATGTTTTATGAACTAAAGTTACGCCCACACCGTTGCCTAAAATACGGTGACTGTACGGAATCGCAGTGACGCGTCGTATCAGCACCGTTTTTGACGCAAGCTCCCCACACCGCTGGTGTTATTTTCGCTAGAGTTGCGCCCCCCCCCCCCCTCCATATAGCCAAAACTACAAATGATAAAAATCTGAAAAATATATCTAAGTGGCTTCATACACGGTACGATCTGTCGTTACGATCCGTCGGTTCAGACTGAAATCGAGCGATGGATTGTACGTGTGTGGCAATATCGCATCTAAATTTCAATACAAATATGAATCGTCACGATATCGTTTCAGATCGATCGTAACGACGGATCGTTCCGTATATGGCGGCCTTAAAGCACATACTCGCATAACAAACTTACCTAATTTCACACTCTCTAAACATAGGCATATTTAATTAAACTTCTACGAGAATATTTATTACTTTTGACACATGAAATTAGATATTATGGCCATGCTCGTATAGTTCAGTATTGGTTAAACGTTTGTATTCCAAATCGTTTAATGTATAATTTAGTACCGAGAAGTAATAATATTTTTGTTGGCAATAAATATTATCGATTAAGTTTTACGGAAGTGTGTTGACTAGGTTGTGTTTTTTTTGTTAAAATATTTTAAAAAACTTGTTTTTAAAGTGCCTTTGCTTTCGTTACATTTGGGTCAGTCCGGTTATCATGCATTAATTCCAGTTTTTGTATTGTTAAAGTCTAGATATTATTTTGGTAAGATTATTTATAATATACTGTACAACATTTGATATAATGTCTCATTAAAAACTATCATAACTCACGGTATAATCAACTTTAGATATAACAACAAAAACTATAATTTCATTTTGTGTAAAGTTTGATCAGTATAACGGAGTTATTAGCGGAGTATTATTTGAGACGAACTTGAGATTAACGTTACAAAACATTATACACTTAATATTAAATTATATATTTTTCATTAAATGTATGTTTCGTTCATTTTAGCAAGTTAATGTTATATCAAACAAAGTTATACAGAGTGGACATTATGTATACATATTTCGTTTTTACTTTTACTACTTGGGTGATTATTCGGCGTTTTAACCGCCGTCATTATTGTCTTCGCATATTATTCAAGATAAACTTTATAAATTTCTTGTTCTTTTAAATGGAATGGATGCTACCCCTGGGCCCGCTGATTTTGCGTCAAATGTTGCTGGTAGTTATCATTATTTTCGTCAATATGTTGAAGACAACAATGATGGCGGTTGAAACGCCCGAATATTCACCCACTTACCCTAAAGAAATATCAATAAATAGAGCATAAATCAACTGACTCATATGTAATGGCGGTAATGCCAACTTTTGCTCGCGACTCCGCCTGCGTAGAAGTTTCACTGCTTTTCCCTCAGATACTATTTTTCCCGGGATTAAAAGTATCCTATGTGTCAATCCATCTGTATGGCAAATGTTTATTCATATTTGTTTAGCCGTTAAAGCGTGTTTGAAACACAAACACACATACATCCGCATTTATAATATTACCGGGTTTAATATTTGACGTACAGTTGAAATTTCTTGAGGTGATTAGGGTCATCCAATAATTGCTAGTTTACATTTTTACCTCCTCCTCAAACTCCGCCTCCAACTCCGCCTCCGCCATCGCCTCCGGCGCCGCCTCCGCCACCGCCTCCGCCTCCGCCACCGCCTCCGCCGCCGCCTCCGCCACCGTCTCCGCCTCCGCCTCCGCCACCGATTTGATGGATGTGGATAAAATTTGAAATGGAGATAGTTTAAAAGCAAAAATACCTTTAAATAACATTTAAGACACATTTTTATTACTAAGCTCGTGGACGCGAACGATCTTGCGGGCAGAAGCTAATACTTACTGTAAAAATACTTAAATACATCCAAGACTCATGAACATGGAAATCAAACCTGGGACCTTTGACCCCGTTGGCAGGGTAACTGGCACTAGGAACAACACTCGAAAAAAAACCGTGAGCTAACCAAGAGAGGACTTTTTTTTAATAGTTAGGTATAATATAGTAACAACAGTTCTTTAGTGATTCAACTAACATCTCACTTGATGTTTCTACTCGTAACGTCTTGTAAGGCCTGGTTTCCACTATGCCGGACCGGCAATTTTGCCGGATGCCGGTAAGTTCAGTGGCTGTACAATTTATATGAAGCTGTTCACATTATGCAGTGTGAACAGCGTCATAAGCCACTAAAAAACACTTGGTTACAAGATTGTGATTGTACTCGTAGCCTAAGGCCCGGTTCCCACTATGCCGGACCGGCAATTTTGCCGGATGCCGGTAAGGCTAGTGGCTTATGACGCTGTTCACACGGCATAATGTGAACAGCTTCATATAAATTGTACAGCCACTACCCTTACCGGCATCCGGCAAAATTGCCGGTCCGGCATAGTGGGAACCAGGCCTAACTGTTTGGCTTTCCCCTTGATCACATGTTTTGGGCGCTCAGGTTCACATCGTCCATATTCCCATCTCGTCCACCTTCTCATCTCGGTTACATTTCCATGTCGTCCACATTCCCATTTTGTCCACATTCCCATTTCGTTCACATGTCCGTCTTGTCCACATTACCATCTCGTCCACATTCTTATATCGAGTATCGATAACAACCGAGTGATCGAATTGATATCGAACAGCCATACAGTCCTAAGTTAGGTTGTACCTAGACGAGTTAGGAATGAGGACGAGTTGGGAATGTGGACTAATTGGGAATTCGGACGAGTTCGGAATGTGGACGAGTGGGAATGTGGCCGAGATGAGAATGTGGACGAAATGGGAATATGGTCAAAGTGAACCTGAGCGGTTTTGGGGAGGTGAGGCGCAATCGCGCGCACTTTCCTTCCCGCCACATAGTCCGCCCTCGATTCTATAGTATAAATAAAACAGTAGTTCATCTTCAAACAAAAAAAGCGCTTACGCTGTTGGCAGAGTAAATTTTTACTTAATCCGCCCGCCATTTTAATTGTGTTGTGCTTTATATCGCGCGGCTTGCATGTGGGCGTCCCTTACAGCGGGACAGTCGCGCATAAACTTGTCGGACTATAGACGGCTGTTTACTGTCCCATCCCATGCTCTAGGGAGTGTGGCTCATAATTTCCGAAAATCAAATATTCGTTGCAGAATTTCTATTCCCAATTATGGGCAAAACTCGCTTCTAGGATTGATGTCCCACTAGTCGCAATACTTTAGGACTATTTTTTTCTTTTCAGATGGCGATGATAGCGAAGCGGTGGTACCGCTCCCGACGTAACGCTGTAATACTCAGCGCTTCGGTCACTATGTGCCTCTTGTACTTTATATTTCTGCGGGATTGGATGAGCGAACCAGATCTGGACATCACAAGGAGGTAAGTAGTACCTAAAAAAACATTGCTTAAGCATTGTGCACCTAAGAAACTGATACTTAAAGCTCTGATTCTACCGAGACACCATTGCGGCGTAACCAGTCGTGCTAAGCAACAAAATAAAGGAGCCCTTCTTTTAAGGGTGGGTTTAGACCAAACGAGCGAATGCTCTAGAACATGTTTTGTCTTTATTTTTTACAAAGAAAACGTAAGAGATAATGCCATAGAATTCTTGTTCGTTCGCTTGGTCTAAACCCACCGTAAGAGTGCGCCGAGCATACACCGGATGTACAGTGGCCCCTTATTATTATCATGGTGTTTTGTATAAACTAACTTGTAATCGAAAAGTGGTTTTCAAAAGTTGGATCAAAACTAATAATTTCCAAAGTGAATTTAGTGAAAATGTAATTGTGCCTAAAAATATTTATAGACAAATTTATTTTCGTTGTATATTAATAATGGACGCTCATAATTTATAATGGGGAAAATTTCATTGGGACTTAATTAATTTACAACGAAAATGAATTTGGTTAAAAATACTTTTCAGCACAATTACATGTTGACTAAATTCACATTGGATACTATTACTTTTGACCCAACTTCAGAATGGTTATTTCACGTGGACGATTTTCCTTTTGTACCTAATGACACTAAATCAAATTGAGGGCTGATGTCTGCGTGGTTGTGCAACCCTACATTTTGTTGCATAGCAGGACTCGGTACTAATGGTTGCCTCCATGGTTTCCACAGAAATCGACGCCTTAGTGTAGTTTATATAAGGGCTGCTTGGAAAAAAACCTATGCCGTATTGCTAGTAATTGTCGAGAGTCTTAATTCTTTGGTTGCTCAGGTCATAAAGATCTCAAAAGTCCCAAAACAAATCTTTTTGAGGAAGCATCTATTGTTAATACAGTAAAACTATGTGACCTTGATGGACCTTGCGTTAAATCCGGTAGTTCTGATTTTTTCCTGAGTAGAATCAAAGCTTTTGATCTTATGCATTGGCGTCGGTATGGTGCGTTCGGTGCTCCTGGTTGAAAACTTGGGTTATTCTTTGGGGCTAAGCAAAATTTTAGTACCTTAATCCACAAAAATATGAACTATCGGATCTAATGCAAGAAATGTAGTACTGTTTTATTTTTACTGTATTAAGTTACGCCCACACCGGTGCTTCAAATACGGTGACGGTACGGAATCGCAGTGACGCGTCGTATCAGCACCGTTTTTGACGCAAGCTCCACACACCAATGCTTAAAAAACGGTGACGGTACGGAATCGCAGTGACGCGTCGTATCAGCACCGTTTTTGACGCACGCTCCCCACACCGCTGCTTAAAAAACGGTGTCGTTGCTTAAACAAACGACGGGGTCATAGTAACAACATGGCACCGTTTTTGACGTACCGTAATATACGCACCGTTAAGCATTGGTGTGGAGGGCATGCGTCAAAAACGGTACGGATACGACGCGTCACTGCGATTCCGTACCGTCACCGTTTTTTAAGCATTGGTGTGTGGAGCTTGCGTCAAAAACGGTGCTGATACGACGCGTCACTGTGACTCCGTACCGTCATCGTATTTTAAGCACCGGTGTGGTCGCAGCTTTATTAATAATACAGTAAAAATAGTACAGTAGGGCTTAAGCAGGGCTGGGACTCTACACGGTATAACGTAATTGTTTTTTACGTGTTCACGTGTTGTCAATGTTTTGATAGCTCTTATTTATTTGACGGTAATGGCGGCCGATAACACGTCAAAGGCAATTTAGTTTTATCGAGTAGAATAGTTTACCTGAAGTATTAATTGTATGGTGAACTGAAAAGTTTGTGTGTGTGGGAGTTTTTTTTTTGTATGCTGGGTTTCAATCTTTTACTTCTTTTTGGTATAGTGCGACAGAAACAGGAAATAAAAACTCTTTAAATTGGTGTGGTTATAACAACCGATGAAATTACGGAATAGAGGGAATATGCATGTTTTTTTACAGCTTCAATAAACGCTGATTCATGTAACAAACAGGTGAGAAAAATCATTTTGGGCATTCACGATCGATCGCCAAAATCGATCCGTTAATGTCAAAACTGTGGCGTTTAAAAGTACGTGGCGCGGTCCGTTGTAATTCCAAATGGACGGAAAGCCAGCGCGAGGCGCCAACGCGCAAACCGAATGGAACTATCGTGAATGTCGAAATTCAACATGAGAACACGCCACGCCACCGCGCCAAGCCAAACGGCGGCGCATTGCAATGCATTCTCTGGCTGCCATTATCTAATCAGTCTTCTGCTCCGTGATGTCGCACCCCACATGACCACCATGTTTTCACGTGAAGTAGAAACTAAATGGCGTGGCGTGCCCGTGAATGTGGTCAAAATATTACGCCCATCCAGTTGTATACACACCATCTGTCGCCGAGACAAACGGCGCGTACGTGAATGCCCAGGGTGTTGATTCTTTCAAAAGCAAAGGTGAGCGAACGCAGGAGTGATGTCCAAGCGGCGAGTTTAAGTAGTCCCGTCAAAGCGAACAAAACACATTTCAGCGCGTGTATCCAATTTGGCAGCAAGGCTTCTCGAACGTATAAGGCTGCCTAATTGAGAATGCACGCGCTAATATGTGTTTTGCTCGCTCTGACGGGACTACTTAAACTCGCCGCTTGGACTTCACTATTGAGAGAATCACTACCCTGTTTCAAAGAAAAATGAGAAGGTGATCTTTTCAAAGAACTGACACAATAGGCGTTGTTTACTGAGATCCAGATCGTGGAATACTACCGACTTTAGCAGGTCGTCCGCCAAACGTTTACAAACATTTTGGTTAAAAGAAAGAATTAAAGATATTACTAGCTTCAGCCCGCGACTTCGTCGGCGTAGGTTTCGATTATAGTTTATCTCTGGAATTTTTAAATATTCCGGGATGCAAAGTAGCCTATGTGTTAATTCATAAGCTATCTCCATTTCAAATTTCATCCAAATCCGTCCTGCCGTTGCAACGTGAACACAAACTTTTGCATTTATAAACAAAAGAGTTCATTTAAAAAAATAGTATGCTTTTGAATCAAACCTCTATAGCATATTTTTTAATGAGCACATATTAAAAAAAACGTTCCTGTTGTCAATTTTAAATTTTCCGAGTATGCTTCATAAGTAATTCATAATCAATTTGAGAAGGTCAATGAAAATATAACAAGGAAAGGAGAAGAAATATTATGAAATTCAGTTGTAATAAAACCTACTTATTGAACAATACTAACATTGTATTAAGATGTTTAAATTTGACGTGGACGTGTAATAAAAATGACCTCGCTCCTAAATTGCAAATGCCATGCAATACAACTTTAGTAATGCTTAGAAAAATGTTAGGTCACAATTAGACGCGGTTTCACTTCATTTACGTATTTCTAAAAGAATATTTAAATGTAATACTTACTGATTAGGTATACAGTGTTAGGCAGAAGGTTGGACAAACTTCAGGGACTAACTCTGTAGGTCATACTCATCAACATTTATTAAGGATTTACTGTCATTAGGTTCAAATGGAAAATCGTCCACTTGAAATTATACGTCAGTTCAGAAAAATGACCATTTGAAATACAACAAAAAGGAAAATTGTCCATCTTGAAAAACGTCTAAAATGGAATCATGTCCCATGGTAAAATTGTCCAATATGACATTGGACGAAAAAAATATGTCTATTTGTATTTACGTACACTCAGAAATATGACCAATTGTAAATACGTCCTACCTGAAATTTGTACAATTGATATTATATTATATGGTCTTAATTCATATTACACTACATTCACTTGTGCGTATTTCATTTTGGTCATAATTTATAATGGACAAAATTCCATTGGGACTTAATTAATTTAGAACGAAAATAAATTTGGTTGTAAATACTTTTGAGCACAATTACATTTGGACTAAATTCACTTTGGACACTATTACTTTTGACCCATTTTCAGAATGGTTATTTCACGTGGTCGATTTTCCATTTGTACCTAATGACAGTAAATCTTATTAAGGGACCAATATCCAAATCGCGAAAAAAAAACAGCTGTTCCATACATTTCCGCTGTTTAGCTCTCAAAGTTTCTAGGGAATAGCTGTTTTTTTTTTCGCGATTTGGATGTTGGTCCCATAATAAAAGTTGATGAGTATGGCCCACAGAGTTAGTCCCTGAAGTTTCCCAACCTTCTGCCTAACACCCTGTAAATTCGAATGTGATCCATACTAATATTATAATATAATTGTGAAAGTGTGTCTGTCTGTCTGTCTGTCTGTTACCTCTTTACGCTTAAACCGCTGAACCGATTTAGATGAAATTTGGTATGGAGATAGCTTGAGTCCCGGGGAAGGATATAGGCTACTTTTTATCCCGGAAAATTAGACAGATCCCGAGGGAGCAGCGATAAACGACTTCTACGCGGACGGAGTCGCGGGCAAAAGCTAGTATTTAAATAAGTTTCTGTCAAATATTCATTTTTGGGGCAAGCTTTTGTTCCTGACTTCCAAATTTCAGCGCATTCCATTGACGGGAACAGGTTCAAAATCGACTTACAAAATTCTAGGATATACAAGTGAAGTTGAATAAAAGCTTGTAAAAACCGCGCAAGGGCATGTCGGACCATGTGTCTAGCCCCCAGTGTACGGTTCCGTCGCCAATAAAACAAGCACAAAAAAAAACACCTCGACAAACAACAAGTAAAGAGATACTTAGTCGTATAGTTTTCCTTAAGTTCGATATAAGTGGTTTAATTGAAGATATTTTTTTACATATATTTTTAGAAACCAGAGAAGGGTTGCATTCAAACACAATAATTTTAAACACTAATTTAATTTACATGACGTAAATTAGTCAATTAAAAAATATTGAGCTGTAGGCTGATGCCAGTATTAAACTAACATTAAACCTATTTAAAGCTAAAGGATTCGTTGTCCCTTTCTGTCAAATTCAAATGTCATAATGACAGATGAGCAGGACAACGTATTTCAAGCTCACTTTAGCGATTGCGCGTTTATGATAAGATACGAGGCTAAGAGTTTTATTCCTGTTTCTTCCAACTATATTATACTTAAACTAGGCTATTAACAGTACTGCGCCTCTAATTCCCGACGGTATAAACGATATCGTGATTGACCTGATATGGTATTGTTATGACGTCAGCCGCCATTACTGTCAAGTAAATAAGAGCTATCAAAACGGTGACAATACGATAACAGATCAACAACGATATTGTTTTTACCGTGTTGAATAGAGGCCGGTTTTCTAGGCGCTAAAAACCATATCGTCTTTGATCTGTTATCGTATTGTCAACGTTTTGATAGCTCTTATTTTCTTGACAGTAATGGCGGCTGACGTCAAAACAATACCGTAACAGGTCAAATACGATATGTTTTTTACCGCTAGGAATAGAGGCCCTGTGATGTCTATTGAATATTGATGTCACACTCTATCTCAACTATGTTTGTTATGCCAGAGAGTGTGAAAGCGATAGACAGACGAGTATTATTCATTCTCCCTTCGTCTACTAGGATCCATTGATATGATCCATTAAAGGGGTCTACTGGACTTTTGCTACATTTAAATCCATTAATGGGGTAGAGTGGGCTTTAATGTACACTTAAACCCGTTTGGAGTAGTTTACACTCTTTAACACGCTGGAGTAATATCTAAATCGTATTTGACCTTTTATAGTATTGGTTTTAACTCGGCCGCCATTACAGTCAAGTAAATAAGAGCTATCAAAACGTTGACAATACGATAACAGAGGGCTTATTGTCTAACGCACTCGCATCGCAACCGGCTTCAAAGTGGAGCAATTGTTTTCATTTTGTATGCAGACAAGCCTTCGATTTTCAAAATGAAAACGATCGTGATTGCGAGTGCGTTAGACAATAAGACCCTGTGTGCTTGTTTGCTTTCTTCTATGCTATTAAAATTGTTGAGCAAGTCAATTTCCAGGCGAGCTACATGACTGCTATAACTCTTTCCCTTTCACTGCCTGGAACTTGGCAGGTTTTAACAGCTAGCAATAAGGTTTCATACCCGTATTCACAAACAATACTTAAGGGACCCTTCACTAAGTAAACGCACTGCGTTCAATACAGCTTGGTGATTGGTCCCTTTTGACCGACCTTTTGTTTATGAGACGATTTGATCCACCCTTGTGCGTTCGTGAGCACTGTGAGACCTCATAGTGAAGTTTGTGAATACGGGTGTAAGTTTTGTGTTTTTGTTTGGTTATCGGTAGTTATGTTTCTTTGTAGTTACTGTTTTCTAGTATTTCTTGTAAACTTTTGTAGTTTGTTCGTTTTTAGGATTATAATAGTTTAACTGTGAATCCTTATAGATTTAAGATTTCATTATTTCAAAACTAAAGCTTCATAGTTTGACTACAATACTCTTAAAAACTGTATTATTTGTGTACTGTGTTTAAAACAAAATGTGTGTTTTACTGCTATGTTGTTTCTATCCCTTACTGCTTCCACCTGTACTGTTCTAGCACGCTTCTTTCCTTGCCATCTAGAGTAGAAGTAGAGCTTCCTAGACCGATCAAAGTAGTACAGGACCGGCCTAGTAAGGTGGCAGAACCAAACAATTTTGGGAGCAGGTAATAATAGCTGCTTGATTTTTCTTTAAAGCCGTAATTCCACTGCGGCGCAATGATCCACGTGAGCCATGTGAGCCATGTGGATTGTTCTAGGCGTACCTATGTCACTGATGTTATTTCGTGCGTGTGCCGCTGTAAAGTATTTACTATCTTTATACAGTTTGATACCAAGCGAATTTACGTCCACGTGTGCGTGCGTGTAGCTTGCACCGCTGTGGAATTGGCATTATAAGCAGAGAACGGAATTCTCATAGCCAAAATTGAAATATACTGATATATAGAACATATATATCGACCATCGACGAGCAATTCTTGAGCTCGACATATTTTATGTAATGGAGTTAAAGTGGAATGGAGTGTAAAACGAGCAAAATAATGTACCAATGACTGTATATTTTACAAAAGCAAATAACGCAACAATTACAAATTATATATTGGAGCTTATGAATGAATGAGTGAATGAAGACAAAAACTAAAATGAAAAAGAAATTAGTGATTTCAGTGAGTGAGTGAAGAAATTTATTTTTTCGCTATCAGAATTCCGCTCTCTCTTTGTAAACTTTCCTCACATAGCTAAGCGCCGCAAGGACGTTGGGATATTTATAGTGCATAGTGTTATGTGTTGTAGTGTTCTAGCATTCTCTTGGAAACCTCGTTAACCTTTTGAACGCCTTTGACTTGATACAAACGTCGTCCTCACACGCCAATGACAGCTGAAAACCACAGCTAATGTCAACCTTACGTCACAAATACTTGGGTCAATTGTGCACTGTATCTGTGACCACTATATAGGTCGATGGCGTGGTAGGCACGACAGTACACGACCACTTTAGTGGTTCTTGGTGTCAAAGGGTTAATTTCATCTCTTTTCTCGCCTGACAGTCGTATCTTGAACCGCACCAAGCCATAGTCCATAGGGACTGACGGGTCAAGTAAGGCTTGCCGGCGAAAAGTTTTCTATAAATCTACATAGTTCGTTTATCTCATATGGTCTGATTCTGTAAGCGACTGCGACCTGCAGGCTTATTGCCTAACCTACTCGCGATCGCAATCGTTTTTCATTTTGTCAGTCCGAAGGCGAGGCTGTTTTCAAAATGAAAACAATTGTTCTACATTGAAGCCGGTTGAGATTGCGAGTGCGTTAGACAATAAGCCCTCTGGGCCGCTATTGTCTAACGTTTTCGCAATCACGATCGTTTTCATTTTGAAAATCGAAGGCTTGTCTGCATACAAAATGAAAACAATTGCTCCAATTTGAAGCCGGTTGCGTTTGCGTGTGCGTTAGACAATAAGCCCTCTGTTTTCATTTCGACAGTCCGAACTCGAGTCTGTTTTAAAATGAAAACAATTGTTCCACTTTGAAGTCCATTGCGATTGCGAGTGCGTTAGGCAATAGGTAGGCTAGCTGTTTAGTATTAATTTATTACGGAACGCTGTCAGTCGCGCGACTTGGTCTCCGCGCCGTCACCGTTCACTGTCGCCAACAACGGAATCATTTTATAATAGAAGCCACCCCAGTTCCCTATACAAAAGCCCACAAATCTCTCCACTCTCTCGGCCTTTGGCTGAAATACAGCGCTGCATGGTGTTGCCTCTGCGCCCTCGGTCCACTAGGATCCATTGACATTCAAATCCATTAATGGAGTCGAGTGGGCTTTAATGTACACTTAAATCCATTTGGATTCATTTACACTTTTTAAGACGCTGGGATCCATCAATGGATTTAAATATACTATAAAGTCTACAAAGATCCATTAATGGATTCTATTTAACTTTTTGTATACCAGGATCCATCAATGGATACTAAATGTCCTCGGGTATCCATTAATTGATGGAATTAAGTGTATAAAAAGTTTAATAAAATCCATTGATGGATCGAAGTGTGATTAAGAGTGCAACAGAATCCATAGATGGATTCCAGAGTATTAAAAAGTGTAAACGAATCCAATTGGATTTAAGTATAGGTACAACAAAGCCCACTCTACTCCACTAATGGATTGGATACAAAAAGTCCACTTGACCCCATTAATGGATCCTATCAATGGATCCTAGTGGACGGAGGGCCCCTGCGCGGGCGCAATCATCGGCATTTGCCGATGCCAAGACCATTTGCCACGCGTATACTCCATTTGTTTAGGTACTTAATTAAATGTAAACAGAATAACCACGTGACGTAATTCCTTAGCCAATAGCAGCAGGGGCCCTAACATGGCTGCGTTTATCGCGTGACAAAGTTTAGATAAGACATCCGTCACCTTTTGACACGTAAATAAGTACAACAGTGACGGATGCTTCATCCACATTTGACACGCGATATAGACGCAACCATACTAGGCCCACAGAACACTGATACGTCAAAGCTCGACAAAACAGTTGTTATTGGCTGTTTAACAGAGCCACGTTTGTTTTGTTTACATTTAGTTAAATACTTAAAGAAATGGAGTATAGTTTAGTTGTTGCGATCGCCGCCGTATTGGTCTGGTAGGAACTATCGATCGACGGATATCGTTCGACTAACCAGTCGATCGATTGCCGGTCGACGTTGATCGACTGGTCTGATAGCTTTAATTGATGAAGGAACTATCGATCGACGTTGACTAATCCATTCTGTCTGCCATCGATCGACGATCGATCGATTGGTCTGGTAGGAACTATCGATCAACGTCGACTAATCAATTCTACCATCGATCGATGCCGTCGATCGACGATCGATCGATTGGTCTGGCAGCACCCTTAAATTGTTTTGTGCGTGTGGCAATAAACTCATTTTTTTTCCACTGATTTACTGAGCACACATTGTTTAACACGAAACGAGATTCGCGTTATCAGATCCTTATCTGTCCGGTTAACAAACATAAGCCTTATGGGTTAAATCGGTTTTGTATTTCTTATCAGTAATTAATGTCAGCATTTGCTGCTGTTTATCACCCGTATCCACAAACAATACTTAAGGGATCCTTCACTGAGTAAACGCACTGCGTTCAATACAGCTTTGTGATTGGTCCTTTTGACCGACCTTTTGTTTATGAAACCCGTATTCACAAACGTCACTATGAGGTCTCACAGTGCTTACGAACGCACAGGGTGGTTCAAATCGTCTCAAACCAAAGGTCGGTAAAAAAGGACCAATCACAAAGCTGTATTGAACGCAGTCCGTTTACTCAGTGAAGGATCCCTTAAGTATTGTTTGTGAATACGGGTGTGAGACGATTTAAACCATCATGTGCGTTCGTGAGCACTGTGAAACCTCATAGTGACGTTTGTGAATACGGGTGTCCATCTAGAATCTACGTACTTTCAATATGTTATGACCCAGTTATTGTAGTACGAAGCTGGCCGTCCCGGCTTTCATTCCTGGGGGGTTATTATGACATAGCTATGCAATTCATTTTACGGCGAGCGTAAAGGACAGAGCTATAGCAGTTATATAGCTCTGTCCTTTTCTCTCAGCGTAAATTGAAATGCAAAGCTATGTCATAATAAACCCCCTGATGTGAGCTAATATTTGTGTGATAAGCGTGAGTAGTTGTTCCTGCGTCTTGGATGTTTATTTTGTACTTGTCCCTCACTCGCTCTAATACGATCTTATTAGGAGCAATTGAGAGAGAAGTACAAACCCGGAGAACCTTCTAAGTGCACACAGACTGTATTTCTTTATCTAAGTACTAGCACCTGCCCGCGACTGCGTCTTAACTTTAAAATTTTCCGGGATTAAATGTTTGAATGATTAATCAAAAGCTACATCCATTTTAAATTTCATTGTGCGCCATTTCAGGCTCTCCTCGGCCTGTCGCATCCAACATCTGCCAGCAGCGTTTTGCAAACCAACATTCGATCTCAGGCTACTTTTGCGGAGTCGCGGTCCCAACTTAAGAACAAGTCTACCCAACCGGTTATCGATTCTTCGACAGATATGGCCAGCCCACTGCCACTTCACCTTGCTAATTCTCTGCACTATACTATATTGAAGCGAAAAAAATTCGTCGGTCTTAGCCAGGATTCGAACCTACATCTCCTCTGGCTCTCCGGGCCGATGCAGGCGCATTACCAATCATGCCACCAAGACCCTACTTAAGATCCACGTAATTAGTAATCGCTTGCTTCGTTGCTTGTTTGTTTTTCGCTTTAATATAGTTTAGAATTTCGTAAACAGACGTTTCTGTTAAATTTAAAAATCTCTGCACTATGTCGTTTACTTTGGTTCTGTGTCTGTTTGGGTCTCCGTTTATAATATTAGTAGGATTAATTAATATAGTAGAATGTTTATCATTGGCTAATATTTATGTAAGCCTAGAGCTTAGTTTGGAACTGGGTCAATTTGTGTGAGATTTTCCCGTGACATTACTCCCAAGTCAAGTGCCACTTAAATCAATACTTTATCCGGTTATTAACCGTTTTAGTATGAAAATAACCGGTTATAACCGGTTATAACCGGTTGTTTGCATTCCTAATACCGTGCCAGCAAGAAGAACAGCATCAACGACAATCAGTAAGGCATCTTTTCTCTAATATGCTTGGTAATGTTCACCGGAGTTTATAGATCGAAGTCGGACTTGTTATGATGATAGCATTGAATTTATTGAACAGAGGGGCTATTGCCTTAAGCACTCGCAATCGCAATAATTTTCATTTTGAAAATTGAAGGCTTGTCTGCATACAAAATGTAAACAATTGTTCCGCTTTGAAGTCGATTGCGATTGCGAGTGCGTTAGGCAATAGCCCTTAGAGGGCTTATTGTCTAAAGCACTCGCAATCACGATCGTTTTCATTTTGAAAATCGAAGGCTTATCTGTTTACAAAATGAAAACAATTGCTCCACTTTGAAGCCGGTTGCGATTGCGAGTGCGTTAGACAATAAGTACCTATTTGAATCTGGGGACACCTCGCTCTCTTGCATCTGCTTCTAAACAAAAGACATAGGCCACAAAACAAATATACAAACCTCTTCTACGCGGTCGGAACAACCACCCAACTTCAATTCATTCAATTCGGTTGTCCAACTGACGTCTACACGATAAAAATTTTGTTCACCTCGGTCAAGGACCACTTGACCTTGGTTGAGTTCATGAATTGAAAGAAAGAAAGAAAATATATTTATATGGGTGGTTGTTCCGACCGCGAAGAAGGGGTATGCGTCTTTGTTTTGTGGCATATGTCATTTGTGTAGAAGTTTAATGCAAGAGAGTGGGTGACCACAGATTCAATATTTACGTATGTTCCACTTTCAACCGATACCGATTTCAGCCTATACATATACCGATTCGATTTTGACGAATAAGGTGTCAAACGATTCGTAAATTATTATGGTCCGAGTGACTAGGGCAGATACATTTCATTCGTTCAAAATCAATATGTCGGACAAAATATGAAAAAAAGTGGGGGTCTCTTAATTTTTTTTCTTGCGTATCTAGTGGGTTGTCAAATGAAAGAGGAAAAAATATGAGTTCATAAATATAATTCTGAAACAAACAACTTCTACGCGGATGGACTCGCGGGCAATTGTTAATTATATGACACGTCGTGTTAAGAACGTGACACTATAAACAAAGGTATTGATATAAAACTTAAAAATATCCTTGTTTATATAACTAACGAATGTTACCACAACACATTACAGAAGACAAGCGTCATCTATTGCATTGTCTTTCAACTCAATGGGTTTCTAAACATAATTCCATAGGTTAAACATCTATGTCTAGAAACGGTAGAACAAGCAGGTTTCATTTAATACTTACCCGTACTTAACTTAATTTTATAATACTTACCCGTTTGTACGATTAGATCAAAGCGAGACACGACTAACGCCCTATTCATACTGAAGCAACAGTTCCCTATATGGGGCAATATTGTCGACAATCAATTTTAATCGCCCGTGTAACTGCTCCTTAATCCTTAACGCTTTGTGTCATAACATCATGCCCAAAAACACCTGCAAACATACCTACATTAAATCACGTCTGTTTCCCAGAGAGATAGGCAGAGACTCCTTCTTTCCACCTGCTATGATCCTGACAAATCGCTTCTTCCACATTGATACATTCATTCATGCACGTCGGTTTCGGGTACCTACTATTTCCCCGATTTGATTCGAAAAAGTACGCATAGGGCGGCCCCTTCCGACCCTTCGACTCACTTTCGCTCTGTATATCGCTTTCGTCAATCTTCTTTCATCCATCCATTCCAATGACCGCCATCGATGCCCTTTTCAATCTTAGATCTTTTCATTCCTTACTCTATCAATCAGTTTTACACCACACAAACTACGCGAAGAGCGCATTTCAACTGCATTTAGACTTTCATGCTTGTCCTGCCACACCCAACATTCACTACCATACATCAGAGTAGGGGCCAACACTCTAACTACCGCACTCAGAGACGTCAATTAAATTTAACGCTTGTTTAGTGACGTGTTGTCTTATTCTGTTGCTGTAGCAAAGAAAGTGACAGCAGTAACTTTAATCAAGCATTAAATTAAATTGACGTCTCTGAGTGCGGCAGTAACAACTAACAGTGCATTGTGAACAGCCAGTCGGGCTTTTTGCAGATATTGTGCCTGCTTCTATACTGAGTAATCACCGGGTCGGATCTTGCCTTTGACAATATGGATGGTTTTACATTTATCAATTCCAAACTGCATGTTGATATCGTTACTAAATTCTGTCGTAGTTGATGTTTTCATTTCTTTGTCTGATTTTGAGTACAATTTTATATCATCCATGTAAATTAAGTGGGACATCACGGAATAGAAAAAACAGTGGAAGTGGCATGAGCTCCGCTTAGTATCAGCCCTGTTGTCGTCAATAGGTACTCAAACTATCATAAAAACAACACGCCACCATGGAAAATGATTTTGGTGCGGTTATCGTTTTTACACTCCAAAAATAGCACAAGGCATGCTTCTCGATTTATTTCCTATTTTAGAAATATCGAAATATCGAAATAAGCGATCGTGGCAAAAGTATGGTAGGTTGCGCGGAACTCCGCATAACTATGCCACACGTTACACGCCCACTTGACACTTCTACTGTTTTTTTTCTGTTCTGTGTGGGACATGCATGTTTATTATCATTTTTCAGGCGATATCCGGCCTGGCGTTCCCGCAGCATGTGAGATACTGGATTGAGTACAAGGCAGAACCACAAGGGGCCATGAGTCACCCTGATATATACCTTTTTAGGGTTCCGTACCCAAAAGGTAAAAACGGGACCCTATTACTAAGACTCCGCTGTCCGTCTGTCTGTCTGTCACCAGACTGTATATCATGAACCGTGATAGCTAGGCAGTTGAAATTTTCACAGATGTGTTGCCGCTATAACAACAAATACTAAAATCAGAATAAAATAAATATTACAACACACGTGATTTTTTTGCCGTTTTTTCTAATGTTGTACTTATAGATAATGGTACGGAACCCTTGGCCGGGTTTTTTTATTACTATTTATCTAGTTCTAATGTGGTCTAATTGCAAAGTAGTTTTCCATTATTTCATTGTATTCTTTAGAAAGTCTATTAAAATGGGTCAATTTTGTAAATCTGTAGCAATCGGGTTAGCCATGAAAATGCTATCAAAGGCTTTTTATAATCTGTATATGTACAATGTTAGTTTCGTTTATTAGTTGTTGCATGCCCTCTATAGCCACGAATAATGGCTTGCCCACGCGTAAACCTTCTGCTTCAGGAAGTCGATACGTTCCGTGACACAAGCCATATAATGCTCCAATGTTGCCTTATTCCGGTCCCAGCAAAGGCTTGGTTCACGAAACGCATGACACATACATACATACATACATTAAATCACGCCTGTTTCCCAGAGGGGTAGGCAGAGACCACTTCTTTCCACCTGCTACGATCTTGACAAATCCCTTTCGCTTCTTCCACATTCATACATCGAGTCATGCACGCGCGTCAGTTTCGGGTACTTAAAATTCGGCCCTTTTCCAGTAGGTATTTCTCCGAATTGATTCGAAAAAGTACGCCTAGGGCGGCCTCTTCCGACCCTTCCACTCACTTTCGCTCTGTATTATCTCTTTCGTCAATCTTTTTTCATCCCGCCTTTCCAAATGACCGAACCATCGAAGCATGCCCTTTTCTATCTTAGTCACTACATCTTCTTTTAGTCCACATTTCTCTCTGACTTCTTCATTCCTTACTCTATCAGTCAGTTTCACACCACACATACTTTTTCACCCTATTATTACCCTATTTTTTCACTCTATTATTATTATTATTATTATTATTGCTGGTGACTGTACTAAGGGTAACGCCAACATACTTGTATAAAGTACATGACTAACATTAGGGGGTACGAAATAGCTGAGTGGATACCATTTTCGCAGCACTATTTACTATTCACACTGTAAAAATATGTACAACTTAACCGACATAAATGTTTTCTATTCTATTGTAACATCAAAGACTGACGGGTTCTAGTCAAGGTGCATAACGCTAAGTTATATCGACTGTCGAATAGCAACAAAATGTATAAGGGTGTTACCAGACCAATCGATCGATCGCCGATCGACGGCATCGATTGACGTGGATCGACAATCGATCCATTGGTCTGGTAGGAACTATCGATCGACGTCGACTAATCAATTCTACCATCGATCGATGTCGTCGATCGACGAATTCGACGATCGATCGATTGGTCTGGTAACACCCAAGATTGACGTAAGCCGATCACATCGCGTCGTCCGCTTAGAGATGTGCTGTTCTTGAGGATTCTCGGAAACGATTCTTGTTTTTAACCGACTTCAAAAAAGGAGGAGGTTCTCAATTCAACTGTATGTTCTTTTTTTTTTTATGTTTGTTACCTCAGAACTTTCGACTGGGTGAACCGATTTTGAAGATTCTTTTTTTGTTTGAAAGCTGATGCTTTCCATTTGGTCCCATTCTTATCATAATGAAGATTTGATGATGGAGTCTATGAGGAATCGACGGATCTCTTCAAAATTTATAGGCACACCTATAGCGATTTCGGTATTTTTCATTGTAACTCGTGTATTTGCTCTTGGAAAACACTATTTGGTAAAGTGGAACTGATGATGAAAACCACAGATGGCCACCGGAACTCCTAAACGGTATATATTTCAAGGGTGGCGACAAGATATTTCGATTAAGATAGTTGAGCGACTATGACGAAGCATATGTATGTTTAAGTATTTGACTATGACTTTCCCACGGCGTTGCTTGCGGCGAGATTGAATTTCAATGTTCTATAGTTTCTTATTAATTCTTATTAATTAAAGTGGGACTACATAACATAACAGTATAATTATGATCACTAAAAAGTATAAAATAAAATAAAAGTTTAAAAAAACAAAAAAACCGCCTTCAAAAAGCAAAAAATAACTTCATTTAAAATGGTAGGTAATAGGTCAGTCCAACTGAAGTCGGCGTCCAACATTTTAACCAAAAGCAGACTTCAGTTGGACTGACCTATTACCTACCATTTTAAATGAAGTTATTTTTTGCTTTTTGAAGGCGGTTTTTTTGTAAGGAGAATTTAGAGAATGGCATCACTACGTCCGCTTATGTCAACTCCGAACATTTAAGACGATAGAAAATAGAAACGTAAGTTATGTCATCTAGGCTAGGCAACTAATACAAGCACTTATCGCACAAATATTTTCCCTTAACGGTTATCGCCAGAATTCTGTGTGTGTCTAGATTCTAAGACTAACCGCGGCACCAAAATTCTATGTACAGTCGACTACAAAGAGATGTATCCACTTCTTGACCTTATTACAATGCAATAAGGTGAAAAAGTGGATACATCTCTTTGTAGTCGACTGTACAGTAAATCTAATAATGGAACTAGTTACTTTTCCACTATGGCTCTTAACCGCTCTCTTGTATCGTAAGATAGTAATCTTAATAAAAGAGCTACCATATATCGTTCATAACGATACGGTGTAACTGGTGTAAGGCTAAGTGGAATAGAACCTTTAGCAAAGCCTACGCGGACCGTTTTCATGTTACTTTGCATGTTTTTGTTTTATGTTAGCGTTGAATAAATGTTTCCTTTGTTTTTTATATTTATATACTTTTTATAGCTTATTTTGTGACACTTACTGCCGCACTCAGAGACGTCAATTAAATTTAATGCTTGTTTAGTGACGTGTTGTCTTATTCTATTGCTGTCGCAAAGAAAGTGACAGCAGCTACTTTAATCAAGCATTAAATTTAATTGATGTCTCTGAGTAACGGAACTTATGTCCCGACTAGGTACAGTCGAGTACAAAGATATGTATACATTTGTTGACCTTATTTCAATGGAATAAAGTGAAAAAGTACTCGACTGTACCTAGATTTTACCGCCCGGGGCAGAAAATTCTACTTCTTGGTCCGGACGACGAAACATTGTGTACACACCATGGGCGGTAATATAAAAAGGCTCAGAGGGCCCTGCCAAGATGCACTACGCTAACTAGCGTTTCTATTCGTTTCGTTTTTAACCAATCACGTCACTGGTAGATCACGTGACTTTTCGTATCACGTCATCTACCAGTGACGATTGGTTTAAACACGAAACGAATAGAAACGCTAGTTAGCGTAGTGCATCTTGGCAGGGTCCTCAGTATCACTACCATGACATTGCAGTGACCCCCTACTTGCTAGCGACGAAGGCGTAAATGATTTTGTATTGGGAATTTCCGACTACCTGCGCACGCACCCCGCGCCGATCAAAGCCGAGACGATCGGTTTATTATCGCCTGGGGCCCGTTTCACGAAGCTACAAGTTACAAATTACAAGCGGAAGTCTCTTTCTAACTCCTTTTGCTAGAAAGAGAGTTCCGCTTGTAATTTGTAACTTGTAGCTTTGTGAAACGGGCCACTGTTCTATTGTTAACGTAGAGAGATATTACATTTTGTATTTGTAACTGTACTGAGTGGCTTAAATCTCTTAAATTTAATTTATAGCCTCATATTTATCTGTATATTTTCTACATCTATGCCATACGATTAAATCTTCTAATATATAAAATTCTCGTGTCACAGTGTTTGTAACCAAACTCCTCCGAAACGGCTCGACCGATTCTTATGAAATTTTGTGTGTATATTCAGTAGGTCTGAGAATAGGTCGTAAACTATTTTTCATAAGGATTGTATGAAAAAAAAAATTACACCCGGGCGACGCCGGGCGCGGACAGCTACTAAATAAGTAAAAACTCTATGACGCTTTATATTAGTAGAGTTATTTCTATATTTTTAAATGGAAGGCATGGATGCTTAGCTTTTTGCCCAATGTCATCCTTACAGCACGGCTAGCACAAGTTGCCCGCGATTTATTTGTCGTTCGGATCTCCCTTTCTATCTTGTCAGTTGCGATAGAGACGCACTGAGCGACAAGCGAGAAAATACAACTTTGTGTGCTACCCGTGCTGGTTCGAATAAGACAGCTCCGTTTGGTGTGAAATAGGCACGTGACTCCCGTGACGTAACGATAACTACGCAAACTATCAAGTTAGGGTCTCCCCAGACCTATCGACTCGGAATCGCCTTGAGCCGGTAAGAACAGGTTTTACGTCCGTGCAGTAAGAGTGAAAACGGCATCTGTCAGCTCAGCTCGGCTCGATTCGGCGTTGCGAACGGAACGACGTCATTTTCGCTCTTATTGAATCAACATGAACTTTTTTTGACCGGTTCTAGCCGATTGCGCGTCGATGGGTCTGGGGAAACCCTTAACGTTGTTATTGAGAATAGTAAAATGTACATGACTCATGGTATAAGTTAAATCGGAGATCGTTCACTCATTCTTGACTTTAGAAAATATGAATTTTCCATAGCAACTCATGGTAGTGGTGCATATCGCATGTTTATCGGCCTTGACTGCAACTCGGGAGTCAAATATCTGCGATCTAAGCTGTTCTTTGTTTTACCGCCCTTGGTATGTAATGTACCTATATCCCAACTTTTTGCTTGAAATGCCTCTTGAATTCTTGTTATTAATGCATTGTTTTGTTATACATTTTCAGAAGCTCGATTGTAGAGTAAGTAGTTTTTTATTTTCTAGATTATGCATCTTGATTGCTTTACTGTATGTGTTTATTTTATGCCGTTATTAATACATTCTGTTTACGATTTTTTATTACGCTTTGCTTGTAAATTCTTAATTGTAAGAAGGTATAAAATGGATATTTCTCGACTAATTGGAAAATCGCTGTCCGTCACTTTTTTGGAATTATGGCTTTAGATAAATGTCATATAAAAAGCTTTTAGTGTCAAATAATAACCATAGTTTTAAGTATGTCTGATATTATACCAATATCAAAGAACGGTACCATGGCATATCCCAACCCCAGAATTTTATAACTATAACATAATATTATCAATGTGTAGATAACAAGATTTCTCGATTGAACTTAAAGTGAATACACAATCCATTAAAATATAGTAGTCTTTCAATTCATATGTAAGTCATTTTTATTACCACTTTTAATTAAATCAAACTGTCCCAAGACTACAAAAACAGTCCCCTTTCGCCTGATTGTGATTAAAATTAAAATAATTGGTGAGATTAAGTTTTGTAGACATACTTACACTGATCTCGGTATGAACGATTTGACTGTTTAATTCACTATTATTTGAAGAGAAAGTTAGCAGGGGACTGTTGAAATTTTCCAATTAGGGCAGAAATACCCAAATAAGTATATGTTTTATTAAACTTACATTACAATAATCGAGTACAGTACTACCAGTTTCTTGATATTTATCGGCCATCTTTTCTTCGCTTTCTACAGGGTGTTCGGCAGAAGGTTGGACAAACTTCAGGGACTAACTCTGTAGGTCATAATGAAAGTTGATGAGTATGACCTACAGAGTTGGTCCCTGAAGTTTGTCCAACCTTCTGCCGAATACCCTGTATATAGGGTCCCGTACCCAAAGAATGTCAAACGGTAGGGACCCGTTTGACGTGTATATTAATAAAGTTAATACTAAACTAAGCCTTCAGTCCGTCCGTCCGTTTATCAGTTCTATCCTAACTTTGAGGAGCTGTATCTTTTGAACCGTAATAGATAATAATAATAAAATATAGTATAACCGCCTTACTATTAAACGTTGAGTAACGGTGGTATTAGCCACGGAATAGAAAAAACAGTGGAAGTGGCATGAGCTTCGCTTAGTATCAGACCTGTTGTCGCCAATACTCAAACTATCATAAAAACAACACGCCACCATGGAAAATGTTTTTGGTGCGGTTATCGTTTTTACACTCCAAAATAGCACAATAAGGCATGCTTCTGGATTTATTTCCTATTTTAGAAACATCAAAATATCGAAATATTGAAATAAGCGAACGCGGCAAATGTATGGTAGGTTATGCGGAACTCCGCATAACTATGCCACACGTTACACGCCCACTTGACACTTCTACTGTTTTATCTGTTCTGTGGTATTAGCTATACAATGTTTTGTCCTTATCTGTCATTGTGACATTTGAATTTGACAGATAAGGACAAAACATTGTATAGCTATAACACCGCTACTCAACTTTTATTAGTAAGGGGGTAAATGTATGTGTGTTGATAATAATTATATTGAAACAGAAGTCAATTAATACCTAGCGTTGAAAATGTCGGAAAAAATCAAACGATTTTTTTGGAAATTTATGAATATTTTGTTTTTTTTTTCGTTTTTTTCGGCTTTTTTTAGGAAAAATAACAAATGAATAGTGACAATTTATTCATAGTCAATCACTGTCACTCTCGCCACCTATTTCAATTGCTTCTGCCTTCATATCGTAGATGTCGCCCTTTTGGATGTGCAAATAAGACCGAATATAGATTAAAATACCTAACACCAGAAAATTTCTTTGTTTTTTTCTATAAAAATCCGAAAAAAACGAGATGTTTGGAATAAAACGGGATTTATTCCGGACTTTTTCAACGCTATTAATACCAGATGGCCTATCATCCATCATTATATTATTATGATATGAGTCCTCTCAAGAAACTGGGGGTATTGTACTTTGGTAACTCATGATGCGTTAAAAGGAATTGAATTAAGTATATTTTTTATTTTCAGATATATAGAAAATAAATTAGAAGAGGCTTTAAAACTAGACAAAGGTATGGGCTGTGAGATACCGTACCTAGATCCTTTTGCAAAGGAAGTCACCAAGTTTGATAAAAAATACCCTATCATTAAATGTAGTGGAACGGATTGGGTGAAATGTTACGTGAGTATTATGATTAAGTATATAATGTATTAGAGGACGCCCGCGACTTTGTACGCGTAGAATTAGTGTCCCGCTACTCCCCCCATTTCTTCCCGTTGGGGGTCGATTTTAGGAAAATCCTTTCTTAGTGCTCACTTACATCATGAAAGGAACCCCTATACCAAATTTCAAGTTTCTAGCTACAGTAGTTTCGGCTGTGCGTTGATATATAAGTCAGTCAGGTTTGCCTTTTATATATATAGATTACAAATGTCGCCGGACAGCATCGAGCAACACGGCCTTCCCAGCGGAAGGAAGTCGCCTTAGCTATGAATATTACAGTCAAATAGTTCTGTCACTTCTTGCGGGGGGAAATTTGCACACAAATGCAGCTCTGCACACCTACATACAAAAATCCTTTTTAGTGATGATAATAAACTGTTATTGTTATATATGTAGTTCCACTTCTTAGTTGATATGAAACTTTAAGACATTTCAAGCTCGCCGCAAGCAACGCCGCGGGAAGGTCATAGTCATATTTAAACAATTAAATGTTCTTCGTTACAATTGCTGAACTATCTCGAGATATCTTATCACCACCCTTGAAATAGGTACCGTTGAGGAGTTTCGGTAGTCTTTTGTGGTCTTCATCAACAGTTCCACTTCACTTAATGATACTTTCTCAATGCAAAGACTTGTTACTAAAAATACTGAAACCGTTGTATGTATACCTTTAATATTTGAGGAGTTCCGTCAATTCCTCACGGATCCCCCCATCAGATTCAGATTTGTTGACTTCAGAATGGGACCACCTCGGAAGTATACTCTATCAAACCAAAAAAGAGTTTTTGAAATCGGACAACCCTGCAAAAAGTTACGCGTGATCATACATTAAAAAAAAACGGATTGACTTGAGAAGCTCCTCCTTTTTTGAAGTCGGTTGAAACGTGGGTCATCTAATCTATCTCCGGCTCTTTACAAGTTTCTGATAATGTCCCTTTGACACTCATAAAATGTTGTAAAATGGTGTATAAGTCTAGTGTATGGAACCCATTAAGCCGGGTACTCACTAACGAGCTGTAACTGTACCCGTAGCAGTTACAGTAACGAGCTTCTAGTGGAGAACAGGCTCGCGAACCGCGCACACATCACGATTTCACGTGCAACAGTAACAGTTACAGCTCGCTAGTGAGTTCCCGGCTTAAGGTAAGGTTAGGTTAGGTTAGGTTAGGTTTGTTTTATAATCCTGAAATTTTTACGTTTTCAGAAAAAAAAGTCTAATTATTGTATTTTTGAACTTAATCTATATTGTATATACAAGGCAAACCTGACTGTCTTATATATCAACGCGCAGCCGAAACTACTGTACCTAGAAACCTGAAATTTTGTTCAGGGGTTCCTTTTATGCTGTAAGTGAGCACTAAGAAAGGATTTTCCGAAAATCGACCCCCAACCGGAAGAAATGGGGGGAGTAGCGGGAAACTAATTCTACGTGTACGAAGTCGCAGGCGTCCTCTAGTTCAAAATTCAAAATTCAAAATTCAATATATTTATTTAGTAAATAGGCCACATGAGGGCTCTTTTACACGTCGGTAACATGAGTGAATCTGCCAGCGCTTCAGACAAGACCTTCATTGCGGAGAAGAAGCGCCGCAAGAAACTCCAGTTTATTATAATACGTACCCATCTCATTGTCCTGTCCCTAATGAAATGCTTTTTTCAGCACTCACGTTGCAGAGTAGTCGACGCAATAAAAGAAACAATGAGAGATATTACGTGCGAGTACCGTGATATAATATACCACAGCGACAAGAAATACACAATTGGCGACCCCACCACCGTCAAGGATTCGGGGCGCTACGAGTTGATAGCGAGCGACCACGTGAAGGTCAAATGTTCTGGAAAAACATCAAACGGGTAGGTAACAGAGTTTGTGTCCGCGAAGCGAAAGTAATTCTTTCGCAGCTAACCCGATTTAAATGATTGCTTGAAGGAGAAGGACAGAGCGTAATTACGGCATAGGGTAATCGGACGGTTCCCGAGAAAACGACTCTTAGGCTGCGGCTCCACTGAGGCGGAGACGAGCGGAGCTGAGTGGAGCAGAGCTGTGAAAAGAGCTAAGTGATTACACTGAGGCAGAGACGAGCGGAGCTGAGTGGAGTTATTACAATGTAGTAATGCAGTTACGTCTCCTCTCCGCTCCGTTCGTCTCCGCTTTACTGTTTCCACTGAAGCGGAGTGGGGACGAGATGTGGATTTCAACTAATATGATTGGGCGATTCCTACACGTCTCCTCTCCGCTCCGCTAATCTCCGCTTGACTGTTTTCATTGAAGCGGAGTGGAGACGAGATGTGGATTTCAACTAATATGATTGGTCAATCCCTACACGTCTCCTCTCCGCTCTGCTCGTCTCCGCCTAAATGGAGCCGCACCCTTAAGCGGACATAGTCGCGAGCAACTACTAGTAATGTATGCCTACTTTCTTTCTTGTTACTTCGGAAAGCTTTGGCGCAGTGTTGGCAAGCCTCACGCAAGGTGGTCCCACAATATATGATCTGATACAGAATAAGAACATTTTATTCCCGGCAACAAAGTCCATACACACAAATACCTTACAGACTAAAATCAATAACTAAATAAAACTTAACTAACGAACGCCGTATAAATATATTATTTTTGAATTTGAACCGCTGGACTTTGCCACGCTGCTAAAACTTTAGGCATCCTGGTGAGAGAGGTTTCATTACTCCATAAATTGCAACCCTTTTTCCGCAACACGACAGCTGAAGAGCGAATACCAACGTTACGGCTCCGCACGCAGAGACAAATACTTTTCTGACATCTAGTCTCTTGCCGTAACCTATACCTCGATCCTTGTTCATTATTTCCAGACAACAAATTGAATGGTCCGGTAACACGCTCGGGTTCCGAACAGTAAAAACATTGCCGACACCACCAGGGCGCGAGAACAGCCTCAACGTGCTCATATTCGGTTTCGACTCCACCGCGAGGAACGGCTTCATCAGACGGATGCCGAAGAGCTGGAAGGTGCTGACCGAGGAGTTGGGTGCTACGGTTTTGGAGGGGTAAGTACTTACAAGCTTGCGCACTTGTGTTTAACTGTGGGGATAAGGCTGCCTTTCCACTGAGGTGAGGATGAACTGAGCTATGAAAAGAGATGTAGATTTGAATTAATGCGATTATTCGATTCCTGCTTGTCTCCGCTCTGCTCTGCTAGTCAGCGCGGCTGGGTTTGCGTTAAGCGGAGCTGAGTCGAGATGTAGATGTGAACTAATGTGATTGTTCGATTCCTGCTTGTCTCCGCTCTGCTCTGCTAGTCAGCGCGGATGGGTTTGCGTTAAGCGGAGCTGCGTCGAGATGTAGATGTGAATTAATGTGATTGTTCGATATCGACACGTCTCCTGTCTGCTCTGCTCGTCAATAGACTGGGTTGCCATTAAAGTGGAGCGGAGGCGAGATGTAGATGTGAACTAATGTGATTGTTCGATTTCGACACGTCTCCTGTCTGCTCTGCTCGTCAATAAACTGAGTTGCGATTAAAGTGGAGCGGAGGCGAGATGTAGATGTGAACTAATGTGATTGTTCGATATCTACACTACACGTTTCCTCTCTGCTCTGCTCTTCAGTAGACTAGGTTTCTATTAAAGCGGAGAGTAGACCAGATGTGGATTTCAATCAATGTAACTAGTCGATTCTTGCACGTCTTTTCTCCGCTCTGCTCGCCACCAAAACGCAGACGGCCAGTGAAATGAAGTATAGAAGCTTTCTATTTTAGTCCTCAGGGTTGGCAACGCATTTGCAACTTATGGTTGCAAATGTCTTTGGGCCTCAGAGCGTACTTGCCATCAGATGGCATGAGTGCACAAGTTCTTTCTCCATGCCATAAAGTTTATAATATCGCCATGTAGTGTAGACAATCGATTTCATCCTATTGATCTGGAACTTTCCACATGTAAATCCAATGACAATGCAATGGTATGGTGTTAATGAGCTGATCTGATGATGAAGTCGGAAGGTAACAGGAACTCCACTGTACGTATACCCACCGAGTTTGGACTCGTAAGTTTTGCCTTGAAGAGCAGATAACGATTGTACGGTCAACGGAAAACTTGTCTTTAACGAGCTATTCAAGCATCGAATAACTTGGTCGTTATATGGAGCGTTTAAGTGCTTTGAGTCATTTATGAATACTTCAAAAGGGTAGTAAAATTACTGATAAACTGTAATTGGGTCGTCAAAATAAACCATTGTGGGAAATTATTCGATTTTTATAAGGCAGAATGAGTTCTTTTGTATTTCAATTAATAATATTTGGCGTTTCTGGCGATTGTTTGTTTAACAAAGTATTTTTAACATAACATAACTATAACAGACAATGTACAGCTTAAACCGATGGACCTAAGGGCTTGGAATTTACAGGAAATATTCGTAGGGTACCCTAGGGGTTCACTCCAAACGATATAGATCCCTCAACCGGAAGAAAAGAGTAGAAGGAAACTACTTCTCCGCGTACGAAGTCGCGGGAGTTAAATAGTTTACGAGTTTTACGACATACCTAATTTGTTTTCAGATTCAACATAGTAGGCGACGGGACGCCCGCCGCGTTGTTTCCTATCTTAGCGGGCAAGACGGAGCTGGAACTACCCGACATTAGAAGAAGCAAGCACAATGATGGAACCATGGACTCCTTCCCGTTCATATTTTCCAAGTTGAAGAAAGACGGGTAAGCCGAGATTCTTCTTTAATGTTTTTTTAAATGCCTGCTGTATACATTCGTCTAGAGCTTCTCGCCGAGAGTTTTAGGACAAAACCGACGCGATTGGGACAAGGCAAGAAGAGAAGAGAGCGAGCGACACAAGCCCAGAGCTGGAGGGCTAGCTCGACTTGTTTGTCGCTTGGGAACTCCCTATCTATGTAGTCTGTAACGATAGAGACGCACTGAGCAACAAGCGAGACAATACAACTTGTGCTAGCCGAACTGTATGTCTCAATTAGTGTGTACAACTAGCATTAATATTTTTTACAAGCTTTCATTTAACTTTACTTGAAATGCCTGAAATTTAATATACATATGTCAACCCAATGACAAGGTGTCAAAGATTTTGGAATTGGAGGTGAGGTGGCATGAGGTCTTAGCTGAACTTAATGTAAATTGCCTGAGTTTTGTCTCGTTACTTAAGTTTCGATTAGCAGCATAGAGACTGTCCCAAATCAAATACAGAGTCCATCAAGGACTTGTTTCAATTCAGGCTGGTGCCTCTAATGATGGAGACGGAAGACCAGGCTAATAGTAGATCCGATGAGTTTGAATTTGTTAGACTCTTCTTTTAATAGCGAGTTTATCATCAAAATTGAAATTCGAAATGCAATGTGCTTATTTTATTTTCGTCATAATTCAGGTACCGCACAGCATACTTTGAAGATATGCCTCAGATCGGTACATTCCAGTACCGCTTCAACGGATGGCGGCACCAGCCAGCCGACCACTACCTCCGGGCGTTCTACCTGGAGCAGGAGGCCAGCACCGGCTCCCGCTGGTGGAAGGGCGGCAAGACCAAGTACTGCGTTGGAGACACGCCGCAGTACAGGCTCATGATGAACATTACAGAACAGGTGAGTAGCATTTTTTATGCTAGTTGGGCTGTGTCCCCTCGTTTCACCGACATTCATTTCATAATATGTATCACTTCGCAGAATTTTTGTTTAATAGAAAGCTATTTTCTGCTGAACTCGTGTCGATTTCAGGTTATCCTAAATATGATTCACGTATAGTGCGATAGCTCTAAGAAGGTGCTTCGGGTTTGTTCTTGTCTCTCACTCGCTCTCATACTCTCTTATTAAGATAAATAATTTAAAGCTAATTTGCCATATTTTTTTCCCAGTTAAGTGGGGGTCTAATAATTATGTCTAGAGCATCTAATATCGGAGCTTTTTTCCAATACCGGTATTTTTTCGATGTTGAAATTTTAAATACCGGTTTTCCGGTATTTCGATATTTTTTCGATATTCATACAAAAATGTTAAAAATCTAATGTTTTTTTAACTGGAAACATTAGATTTTTAACATTGTGGATTGTGGATTGTGGGTGACAATAAAAGTAATAAAGTTTGAGGCCCTAAAAATAATAAATCAGCTGATGCGAAGCACATTCGTTCAAAATATCTTGAATTTAAACTTCAAAGTGTTTTTGCACATGAGAGTATCTTAACTTACCTAATAATCAAAAATATCAAAATAATCTTCCTAAAAACACCCAAAACAGAAGTTGAAAATAAATTAAATTATTTAAAAAAACCCGCCTGCTTTCAGCTATGATTTTAACTGTAAAGTCTAAACCAAGATTTTGTTCTTGTAGGTAATCATTAGAGATGCGCCGAATATTCGTTTAGTATTCGGTATTCGGGGTATTCGGCATGTTTTTCACTATTTGTATTCGGCCGAATTATTCGGTTTCGGTGCCGAATATATTCGGTTCGAGTATTTCTACTTTTTTGGCTACACGACACGGTATAGAACTAATAGACAAAACTTCTTATGTAAGATTTATGTTATGTTTGTAATAATAAGCACCTTCGTTTTTATTTGTAACGTAATTGTGCGATGTTTTGAAGCACAGTGACAGCGCGATGTGCGCGGGTGAAGTACGGCTCGCTCGTCATATAGCCAGCAGCGACACGTAGCTTACATGTTAGAACCGATGCTATAAATGGTAAACCGAATATACGGCCGAATATCCGGTTCGGTAAAGGTTAAACCGAATAGAATTCGGTATTCGGCTATTAGGTGAAACCATTATTCGGCGCATCTTTAGTAATCATAATCTGTTTTAAATGTTATAATATAAGAAATACTAGTTATAATTTCAAATAAGTTTAACGTTTCATTTCATTCCCGATATTTAGAGTCTCCTCTACTATTAAGTATTAGAACTTAATATTTATGCAACAAAATTGTTCGGGAACTCGGGAATAATGCATCCTATAGCTAGTTAAAAAAGACATGCTTGGATGGGGCTATAAAAATAAAACGTTACTTTTTTGGAAATTAATAATTAATATTCAATTAATGTAGTATCGAAAAAATATCGAAATACCGGTAATTTGTCAGCTCGAATATCGGTTTTATAATATCGGAATTTTGGTCCGATATTCCGGTTTTTCGATAGTATCGAATACCGGTATTCATGCTCTAATTATGTCACTGGTTTTCGAGTAATTTAATTAATTTTGATGTTTAAAAAAAGTCCGTCTTTTGATATAAAACTGTTAATGCGAAAAAATACTTCACTCTGGGAACTAAACATTCATTTTTCTAATAGCTGATGAGATGAATGAGCAAATTCTTTTAAAACAAAATACTTGGAGAAAATTCGAAAGTCGTAAGAAATAAAAGGTTCATAAATCAGAACAATTTTTTTTATTCGTTTCTCTCGATGTGAATTACTTCATAAAAATGTATGACACTTGGAGTAAAAATCTTGGAAATAACTTCTTCAATTAATAAGTTAAGAGAAAAGTGCAAATGTTGTGCACTTTAGAATAGGTTTGAAAAATTAAGCTTATTAAATATTTATTTTTATTTTTTCGGAACAAACAGTCATGCAAATGTATAATTACAAATATTTAGTACTAAATAGACCTATAGTTCCCAAAATTAAACAAAACAATATGATAACTCAAACAAAAATGTATACAAATACCTATTCTGTGCCTCGTTACAAAATATATTTAATTAAAAAAAAAGACAACATTAAACCACGGTCTAGCTTGCAAAAAAAGCGCTGGTCGCCTGTCCCGCCACGCCTGTCTTAATGACATCATCCGGCGGGCCCTTGTTAGCGTCAACGTGCCTGCTACATTAGAACCTAATGGGCTGGCACGTGACGATGGCAAGAGACCCGATGGAATGACTCTCGTACCGTGGGAAATGGGACGGCCTTTAGTTTGGGATGCCACCTGTGTGGATACTCTGGCACGGTCCCACCTCGGTGCGACGGTTCTGAAGGCAGGTGCGGCGGCTACCGCGGCAGAATCAGCAAAACGCCGCAAATATGCAAATATAGCTGATAATTGCATATTTGCAGCTTTTGCAGTAGAAACACTTGGACCGTGGGGCCCGGAGGCACCGAAGCTTTTTAAAAATCTAAAATTTAAAATGATCCGTGCCTCAGGTGACCATAGGGCTGGCTCTTTCCTCGGCCAACGGCTAGCAATAGCTATCCAACGAGGAAATGCAGCCAGCATTATGGGCACCATTCCCAGTGGCAGTGGCCTAGGGGACATTTGTACATTATTATAGTTATTTAGAATAAGTTAATTTATTTTAGTATTTAGTTTTAGTTAGGTATGTTTTATTATTTTTCTGTTTATTGTTTGTGTCTTTTGATTAAAAATGAAATGGATAGTTTACAGTAAAAAAAAAAACAGAGTTTACCTATTCATACTGGTTTCCAAAAACACTTTTTAATGAGCCTATAGTACAGTTGAATATGTCTATATCTGTAAGTTTGCTATCATTATTAAAAGAGCAGAAGGCGCGATGTGAATACCAACTTGTTTTACAGATGACTATACATAATGTATTATTTGAAACTATACCTTTTTTGTTTTTAATAATAAAATAATTGTGTAAGTTTTTTGTTTGTTGTTTCTGTCAACATTAATTACTTGTCCTCAGTTTATGGAGCTCGAAGGCAAGCGTTTCGCGTTCACGTTCATAGCTGACATAACGCATGACGACTTTAACATGGTGCAATCAGCTGACGACGACACGGTGTCGTTCCTCAGGGCGTTCAGGGAGCACTCCGAGGATACGTTGCTCGTGGTCATGGGGGACCATGGGCCTAGGTAAGATGCTCTTTACCAGTGGCTGGAATTCTGCCCTGCTACGGAAAAAAACCGGACAAGGCGAGTCGGACTCGCCCACCGAGTGTTCCGCACATGACAGGGTTAAATCAATTCAAAATTTGCACCGTCGCCGTTCCTAGCATAAAGACCCTGATTTTTTTGTGATTGAATTAAAAATGTTGGGTTTTCAGATTTTTTCCTATATTTGTAGTATGAGACGGTATTACTTTCATCGTTTTAGGTCAACGGAAAATACCCTATAAATATTTAAGTGTCGAAATATACGTTTTTAGCGGCATAAACGGCCGTATTTTTTTTGACTGACTTGCATCATTTCGGTGTAATGTATCACTCGCGGTCCTTATCTAATGTGTGCGATAAGATAAAGATCGCATGTGATACATTACACTGAAATGTTACGAGTCAGCCGCCACATTTACAAGCTGTGAATCATTGACCCGTTCCGCGATCCTTTACAACTGTGTCATTCTAGGTACGCAAAGGTCCGCGACACCCTGCAAGGTAAGTTGGAAGAGCGTCTGCCGCTGATGGCGCTGCTGCTGCCCACGTCAATGGTGCGTTCCCGGCCGGAGGCGCTGGCCGCGCTGCAGGCCAACGCGCGCGCGCTCACCACGCCGCACGACCTGCACGCCACGCTGCTCGACGCGCTCGGGATGACGCAGCACTGGAACAACTACAAGGTGCAGGGAGCCGATCTGAAGAGAGGGCTGACGCTGTTGGAGCCGGTGAGCACATTTTGCATACAATTCCTTAAACTTATTCTAGTCTAAAAACGCTTTGAGACCTCTAACAGAAGACACAAAATTATACAGATACATCTACTTCAGTGCATAACTATTCAATATCGTATTATGTCAAATAATTAATCAATTAAGGTGAAGTCTTGTAATTGCAACTATCTGGTTATTGCAACTAACTTAAATAACTCCTTCTAGGATCACTGTTTTGAACAACGACAGGCGTGATATTGTTCTTCCTTACTAAGAAATACAATATCTCGCCTGTCGTTGTTCAAAACAGTGATCCTAGAAGGAGTTATTTAAGTTAGTTGCAATAACCAGATAGTTGCAATTACAAGACTTCACCTTATAGTTTTGATGCCATGATATATGCGTGCGAAACATGGCCACTCACAGTGCAGATGGTAAAAATGCTCAAGATCGCACAAAGGGCCATGGAGCGCATCATGCTCGGTATATCTCTTCGCGACAAAGACCGAAACGAGACCATTCGCCATCGCACCAGAGTGGTGGATATAGGCCATCGCGTTGCCAAATTGAAATGGGCCTGGGCAGGGCATATGTGTCGCCGAAACGATGGGAGATGGAGCAAGCGCATTTTGGAGTGGCAACCTCGCTCAAAGAGAGGAGTCGGCAGGCCCCCAGCAAGGTGGTCAGATGTCATCAGCTCGACCGCAGGCCCAATCTAGGGGAGATCCACCGCAAATCCGGCCCAGTGGAGGAAAATTGGAGAGGCGTATGCCCAACGGTCGGCGCACATGCGCTGAAGAAGAAGAGTCGTGATCTATTGAGACTGCCAATGATAATCAAAAGAATACCTGACTTTACTCTCTTAAGATGGATGATAAAGTAGTTATGGGATCATGGGAATAATGTTGACTCTCATTAAATCATCAAAAAGGTTGAAAAAATTCATCATCGCCATTAATCAAAGTAAAGTGTCACCTAGCTGTCAGATTCGTCATTCTGAAGATTCTTTTCCACAGCGAGGAGAAGGTTATATGGGATTTCGAATTTAATGTCATATTGATTCTCTTTTTACGCTTGTTCTACTACAAAACGTGTTAAAAAGTGTCTCGAAAAACAACAAGTATGAACGAATTTTCTATTAAACGTTGTTTGGAGTCTTAGATGATTTTTAGTAGTATAAACACTTTAGTCGCCTGTATCTCAGGAATCAATCTAGTTTACTTAGTCTTGATAGTTTTCCTTTTAAGTTCGTTTTATGTGGTTTCATTAATAATATTTTTCAGATTTTTATTACTTGCATGTATATTTCCGTAAACCGCGGACGGACGGACTGAGCACAGACGGACAGAAGGACAAAGCGAAACTATAAGGGCTCCTGGTTTACTATGAAACCCTAAAATGAACTAAACGCGTGGGTCAATTTTGATGATTCTTATGTCCATTGATTTATCTTAAATTTTGTGTCACGAAAGATATGACAGTAATCAAAATTGAATATGGCTCCAACCAGACTCCATACTTATTGTTAAAAAGAAAAAAAAGTCAACGAACACAAGTACGAGTACAAGTAGGGTATCTTCGGAATAGATATGTAAAAATCGCCTTTAGGTTTCTTTCATCATTTAAGATTTAATAACGACTGAGGGTGTCCCCGGATCTATCGACGCGGAATTGGCGTGAGCTGGTAAGAAAAAGTTTAATGTCCATGCGATAAGAGTGAAAACGACGTCGTTCCGTTCGCAACGCCGAAGCGAGCTGAGCCGAGCCGAACGACGCCTTTTTCACTCTTACTGCACGGACATAAAACTTTTTCTTACCGGCTCAAGCAGATTCCGCGTTGATAGGTCTGAGGAGACCCTACTTAAAAGGTCTTCATATTGTGCTGCGGTGCTACAGTGTACATACGTTACACAGTTTGCGACTTGTGTTTGCGGATTTTAGTTTTTACTCTTTTTTTTTAACATTCAGATCCCTCGCAACCGGTCGTGCAGCGAGGCCGGGATCGAGCCGCACTGGTGCGCCTGCGTCGCCTGGCAGAACGTCTCCACGACCGACCCGCTCTACGAGAAGACTTCGCGTGCGCTACTCGTCTTCATCAACGAACAGGTCAGCAATGTGAGGTAAGTTTTATGGCGTATGGCACCGAGGACAGATGTTACCTGCCCCCTAGTTTTTTTTATGTTACAATGTCACCAATTGACCTAGTCCCAAATTAAGCTCTAAGCTTGTACTATGGGTGGGTGAATATTCGGGCGTCTCAGCCGCCGTCATTGTTGTCTTCAATATATTGACGAAAATACTGCCGTCCGTCCAAAGAAGGCAGCTAACTGCTATGCAGCAGTTGAATCATACTATACTCTATTAGTAACCACATTAAAATTAAAATGCTTATACTATTACGAATCATTCTATACTCTATTAGTAACCACATTAAAATTAAAATGCTTATACTATTACTATGCAGTTAGCTGCCTTTTTTGGTAGGACGGCAGAATAATGATAACTACCAGCAACTTTTGATGTCAAAATCAACGGACCCGGGGGTAGTATACATTCCATTTGAAAGAACAAAAAATTTATTACGTTTATCTCGATTAATATGCGAAGACAATAATGACGGCGGTTAAAACGCCGAATAATCACCTGGGTACTAGACAACGATATAGATATTTATATAGAGATATATACATATAAATCATCCATGACTCCAATGCCTACAGGACACTCCACGGGATAAAGTCTAGATAGGTGTTTTATGTCGTAAAATAAATGATATCGGCGAATTAAGCGCCCGGAGCGCGCGCGCGTAAATTCAGCATTAAAACCATACAATCTTTACAAAAATTTACCTTTTGGTAGTAAATGTAGTTTAATTGTTTTGTTTTTAGTTCCATGAAATAGTTTCTCATATATTTTTTTTAATACGAAACTATAATGTTTGTTTCTTAAGACCCGCCATACACGGACTGCTTTAACTTCGACTTCGTTGCTATTGGTCGATTTGCAGTTTCAATGCTCTAGAAAGTGCAAACCGACCAATAGCAACGAAATGCAGTAGGTTCCCGACTGCTTAAAGCGGTCCGTGTACGGCGGATCTAAAACTTATTTACAATAAAAATAAAAATAAATTCTTGTGACGCCGCAGAGTATATTTTTCTTAGCTTAACTCTTTCCCACACCAAACTTTTACTTGGAGTATTTTATTCCCCTTCACTACATGTTAATTATTTCGACTCCCTTGAAAAGCTTCTCGAAGATCTGATGCCGTCTTTTAACCACCACATCTTAATGGGTGATTTCAACACTTGTCTCCTTAAAGATGACTATCGTTCAAAATCACTTATTTCTCTCTTGACTGCTTGCAACATGACTATTCTTCCTTGTAATGCCACTCATTGTTTTCCTAATTGTTCCCCATCACTCTTAGATCTTGCTTTAACTTCTTCTTCTACTCTTGTTGCTAAGTTCGGTCAATACTCTGCGGACTCCTTCTCGTACCATGACTTAATTTATCTGTCGTATAAAGTCCGGCCCCCTAAGTCTAAGCCCAAAATTCTCCTCCAGCGCAATTTTAGTAGGTTGGATGTAGACAGTCTCCGTGAGGACGCTGTTAAGGTTGACTGGAGTGTTATTTCTGACGCTGATACTGTAGACGACCAGGTCGCATTGTTTAACTCCCTACTTACTCAGTTGTATGACGCCCATGCTCCAGTTCGGCCAGTCAAAATTAAGCATCTTCCTGCTCCTTGGCTTACTGAAGAAATTAGATCCTTGATTCACAAAAAGAATGTTGCAAAATATAGATACAAAGTTGACAACCGATGTGGCACAATATGTCGTGACGCGCAAAGTCGTCATATACATAAATCCGTCGAAAATGGTGACCCTGCTAAAGTATGGAAGTTTCTCAAATCAATAGGAGTTGGAAAATCTCAAGTTAATTCTAGTAACAACGATATTGACATCGATCAGCTGAATCAGCATTTCTCTTCTTCTACCTTGTTTAATGGTCCGGCAAAAGCCGACACGCTTAAATGTCTTTCTAACATCTCAACTCCTGATACTTCATCTTTTTCCTTCTCTCAATTCTCCGACAGTGATGTTAAGAAGAGCGTACTATCAATCAGTTCCAACGCAGTTGGTGTTGATAGCATTAGTCGTAACATGATCCTTCCCTTGCTTGACCTTCTTGTTCCTATTATCTCTAGTATCCTTAATAGGTCCATTATGACCAATGAGTTTCCTTCGTTATGGAAGGATGCTGAAGTTGTCCCTCTCCCCAAAAAACCTAATCCCGCTTCTTTTTCAGACTATCGTCCCATATCCATTCTTCCTTTCTTATCCAAGATCCTAGAGCGCCTTGTTCATCAGCAATTGTCTTCCTACTTAAACAGATATGACCTCCTTAACTCCTTTCAGTCCGGTTTCCGTCCAGGTCATAGTACGGCTACTGCTCTTGTCAAAGTCACGGACGACATTCGCGCTGGCATGGATAACAGGAAACTGACGGTTTTGACGCTGTTAGACTTTAGCAATGCTTTTAATACCGTTGATTTTGACATAATGCTTGGAATTTTACGCTCCCTTAACATATCTCCTGCGGTAATTGAATGGTTTCATAGCTACTTAATCGGTCGTCGGCAGCGAATAAAGGTGGATGATTCCCGATCTTCATGGTGCAACACGCTAGCCGGCGTTCCGCAGGGTGGTGTGCTGTCTCCGCTTCTTTTTTCTATTTTCATTCATTCTATTACGCAAAACCTTCTCTCTTTTTATCAGCTTTATGCTGACGACCTTCAAATTTATTCCCAGGGTACGCTTGATGATCTTTCTTCCGTGGTTGACGCTGCCAATGAAGATTTAAAGCGTATATTACATTGGTGCAATGGGTTTGGGCTAAAAGTAAACCCAGCTAAAACTCAGGTAATCGTCATTGGCAGCTCCAAACTTATTTCTAGAGTCAACTTTGTAAATCTTCCCCCAGTATTTTTCGACGGTGTTCTAATTCCTTACTCTCTTCAGGTTAAGAATCTTGGTGTCATTATGGACCGCTCTTTGTCATGGGCACCTCAAGTTAGTGAGACTAGCAGGAAGATGTTTGCAGCTGTAGGTTCTCTAAGACGACTTCAAAACTTTCTGCCTCTAGCTACTAAAATTGCGCTTGCTCAAACTTTACTGCTTCCTATTTTAGATTATGCTGACGTGTGCTATTTGGACCTTACTGAGGAGCAACTTAATAAGCTTGAGCGTATTCAAAATTTGTGCATACGGTTCATATTTGGGTTATGCAAGTATGACCACGTCTCCATTTTTCGCAATCAGCTCAAGTGGCTCCCAATCCGTGCTCGTCGTAACTTTCATATTTTAAATCTCCTCTTCAGCATACTTTTCAACCCTGCAACCCCGCGTTACCTTAAGGAACGTTTCAATTATTTTAATTCTGTTAGAGCTTCCCAAAACCTTCTTTTGTCAGTCCCTTTTTCTTCCTCTAAGTTTTACTCCAATTCTTTCACAATCCAGGCTATAAGGCTATGGAACGCTTTGCCTGTAGAAGTAAGGCGTGCTCAGTCTATTAGCATTTTTAAAAGCAAGCTAAAGGACCACTATCTATCGCTTCCGTAGTTTTACTATGTTTTCCTTTACTTTTATTTTTACTATCCTATGACCTTGTATTATCTTTGTTTGGCTGATTTCTGGAATTTATGTATGTGTATATTATATAGATATATATTATTGTATATTATAATATGTAGGTATTTAGTGTGTATTTGGTATGTAGTTTACCTCATTTACATGAGGTATGTGTGTATTTATATGTAGTTTATATAAATATGTATAAGTAGATTTTATTATAACAAAAGTGTTTCTTGTAGTTTAGTTTGAGTTCTGAAGGAATTAGTTTACACCGCCTGCCATGTATTTTTGTCTTATTATTTCTCTGTCCAAGGTTGTCTGGAAGAGATCGCTATTTAGCGGTAAGACCGCCTGTTGTATACATATATGTTATTCAAATGTACTGTTCCTTGTTTTGTTTTCTGGTGTTCAATAAAGAGTATTTGTATTGTATTGTATTGTATTGTAATAGATACGTATTTTGTTAAGTTAGTTGTTTGCTAAATTTATTATTTATTACTAGCTGTCCACGCCCGGCGTCGCCCGGGCGTGTTTTTTTTTATACAAACTTTATGAAATATACTTTACGTCCTATTCTCAGACCTACTGAACATACACACAAAATTTTATAAGAATCGGTCAAGCCGTTTCGGAGGAGTTTTGTTACAAAAACAGTGACACGAGAATTTTATATATTAGAAAGAAGATAACGTGTCCGTAATTGGCGCTAGGTCTAAATGCATACCCCGGACCCTGATCTCCACGGACTGGGTGCTCCGTCAGCGGCCAAACAGCCGGCTGCTGGCGTTCTCCGCGGCCAAGGACGCCGACGGATACGTCGGGGACTTCAAAGCGACGACCAACATCGCTAAGGAAAACTATCAGGTTAAGGTAAGTGTTTATATGTTGCAGAGGATATAAAGTAGGCGATTTTCGGACGAGTCATAAAGAGGGCCGAAACGTAGTTGAGGCCCTATAGTGTACGAGTCCATAAATTGCACTTTCTACCGAGGCAGACATAGTGCTTTTCACAACTACTGAGAGGAAATAAAATAAAAAATCATATTCAAAACTCAATAGTGTCTTTTCAGCAGGAAGCTCATTCCAAATTCCTATAGTACACGCAAGAAACGTTCTCGAGAACCGGCGCGTAGTTGAGCGCAGTGACTCAAGAAAATGGCAATGAACGTCCTGCCGATGACGAAAAGTGCGATGGTAGAACGAGGGCGTCGGCACCAGTCTAAACAGTTCCTCGGAACACTCCCCATTATACAGACGGTAGAAAATGCAGAGAGATGCAAAGTCTCTCCGAAGGCTAAGCATCTCTTAACGGTCTGAAACTGTACGGTCGTTGACAATGCGGACGGCACGTCTTTGGATGGAATCGAAAGGGTCAAGCTGATAGGCAGGTGCTCCAGGCCAGAGATGCCAGCAGTACTCTATATATGGTCTGACCTGCTCATTGTAAAGCACAAGGCGTGGCCGCGGAGTGAAGTACTGCTTGAACTCGTTTAGCACACCCAGCTTTTTGGAGACAAGTTTTGCCTTGCCTTCCAGGTGACCCCAAAACTGCACGTCGTTAGCAATGTCAACACCAAGAATCCCAATACTGTTGGAGATGGAAAGAGGAGTTCCTTGGAACTGTGGCGCTGGACAGAACGGGGATCTCTTGGTAGAGAAAGCGCTGAGGGGCTAGACAAGATGCATTACGCTAACCAGCGTTTCTATTCGTTACGTTTTTAAACCAATCGCGTCCCCTGTAGATGACGTGATACGAAAAGTCACGTGATCTACCAGTGACGTGATTGGTTTAAAAACGAAACGAATAGAAACGATAGTTAGCGTAGTGCATCTTGTCTAGCCCCTCAGACCTGTGTCTTTGATGGGTTGAATTGGACAAGTGAGGGTCACTAATATGACAGTAATAAAAATACAGTATTGCGGCAACATACATACATGCAGCAGTGGCGTTGCGTTCATATAACACGATTCCTAGCGGCTTCCCTAAAATTCGAGCGTTAATTTCCTATGCATAACCAAAACGCATCAGTAAGTAACCCGGTATACTATAGCTTTACCCACCCGTTGACATAACACAGTATTAATATAATATGATGCATAAATAAAACGCAATATGCCGCAATTCCAATTTACCATTACGCGCGAAATCAAAAACTTCTTACTAAAGCCGATGGCTAGCGCAGGACTCGCACACATTGACTTATTTTACACACAGATACATTTTACTCAGCTTGTAGTTACGCCCACATTTAAAAGCCCCATACAAGCCGCGCGCTTGACGCCGGACCTGCACTAACACATACATAGATTTTCCTAGAACTTTGAACTCTCACACCAATACAAATCGGCAGTCACAGTCAGTAAAATCGCGAAAAAAAGTTTCGCAGGTAAGGCACGGCCATTGTGGCTTATTCCATCCAATTTTAAACTTTATTTGCATACTGTCATAGTCTTCGCAAGGACACGCAAGGGCGGGGGCGCCTCTGTCGCGCGTGACCTCGAGTCGCGACGAGCCACAAACCCAAAATTCTACTAAAAACAAACATTGCACTTTGCAGTAATCGTTTTTCATTACGTGCGCCTTTACGCGTCCTCTCACGTTAAAATGCTAGGTGAAGGTTTAAAGTTATGTTAAATTGTGTTTTACGAGTGAAATAAAAGTTGTTAAGTGTAGGTATTTTCGTAGTGTTGTGTGTAGTGTAGTTTTGCTGTTGCGGTGAAGGCGACGGAGGATTGTTTGTTTACTAAAATGTAAGTAGATCTGTAGAAATGGTCGCATATCAAGTTAAAATAGAGTGTTATTTACCTTAGAGATTAGGTATCTGCGTAATGAATGAACTAACAAATTTTTCCAAGTCATCTTTTAAGTATCGGGAAATGTTTTTAGTTTAAATGATTAATAAGTATATATCAAAAAAATAACATGATAACAATAGGAGATACCTATTTGGTCTGGGGTTCGTTAAAATTATGTTTCCCGTGTATACCTATATTCCAGGTGGCTAACTACTAATAAAAATGAACGAAGTAACAAAACAAAAATAAGAGACATCAACAATCAGCATACATTGATTAGATTTCATACAATCTCTCAAAGCCCGGGGGTCTAATTTAGTTGGTACTTTTCTGATCTTCAAAGATTCTTCTTCTCTTATCTTACTAAGTATTAATTTAAAGATGACAGTGAATTTGTTCGTTTGTTCTGCCTTCAAAATTCAACGCTTCAACATGTTGACGTGAAATTTGGGACAGAAATAGATAGGTACCTAGTTTATAGTGTATAGTATATATAGGGTTAGTTATTTCGGAAAATGGAACAGTTGCGAACCAAAATTTTGTTGGTAATAAAAAAAAGGTTATTTATTAAACGGAACTCTAATAGTGCGTAGTCCGACTCGCACTTGACCGGACCGGGTTGCCTACTGGTTTTGGCCACGCTTCGCCACTGACATGCAGACATAAACTCACGCCTTCGTTTTTAGAGTGGAGTAGGCAGCTACAGAATTACCTACACCTCTAAAAACTTGTTGACAGTTCCGCAACAACATTTTGCACAAACGGCTAAGATGTTTACCAGCGTATTAGCGACAGGTTGCAAGCCCATCGCCTAACAGTACTACGAGTACAAACCTTTATTCCATTGTGAATGATCATTTAGGATTTATAACACGGAATAGAATAGAAAAACAGTGGAAGTGGCATGAGGTTCGCTTAGTATCAGACCTGTTGTCGCCAATACTCAAACTATCATAAAAACAACATGCCATCATGGAAAATGTTTTTGGTGCGGCTATCGTTTTTACGCTCCAAAATAGCACAATAATAGCACAAGACACGCTTCTGGATTTATTTCCTATTTTAGATATATCGAAATATTGAAATAAGCGATCGCGGCAAATGTATGCGGAACTCCCCATAACTATGCCACACGTTACACGCCCACTTGACACTTCTACTGTTTTTTCTGTTCTGTGATTTATAACGATCTAAAGTTGGCCAGCAACAGTCAGATTTTTTTAAACTTGCTTTTTGTAAGAATTGTTAGCAAATAAATAACTGATTCTGATTCCGATCGATTTTCAGATAGTGGTGGGCCCCGGGCGGGGGCTGTTCGAGGCGTCGATGACGTACGTCATCAAGGAGGACAAGTTCCTCATCAACACCAGGGACATCTCTCGGACGAACGCGTGAGTTACAATACAGAGTTCTCAATAAATCTACACTAGTATTATAAAGAGGAAAGATTTGTATATTTGCATATTTAAACAATATTTCACCATTAGTATGCTACATTATCCTTGTGTAACATAGTCTACTTTTTATCCCGAAAAATGAATGGTTCCCGTGGGATAACAAAAATACGAATTCTACCCGGACGATGTCGCTGACAGAAGCTAGTATAAAGTATATTCTTTACTAGCTAAGCTGACAAGTTCTGTCTTCGGCCTACTTCGGAAATCGGACTATTACGAACAATACAATAATAATTAGATAAATCAAAATGGTGTCCCCTTCTTTCAGAGCTGATATCTCTTAAACGGCCCGACCGATTTGCATGAAACCTAGCTAAGAACCACCGCTAGATTGCTGTCAAATTAACAAAAACGAATCCAAATTTAATACTTATAACTAGGGCTCGGAATTTTGGGGGCGGCTTTTGACAAGTTGTAGGGAGAGAACACCGCTGTTTATCGATGTTATCGACAAACCGATATTTTATTTATTTATTTGTTTGTTTATTAAATAAAACCTCAAATTTTCCGATGATACGTACTCTTTTCAACGGTCGATTCAAAAGTTCGAAATATCGGAAAAACTAGTCAAAAGCCGCCCCCAAAATTATACCACCTATTTATATATCTCTTTGCGTCGGGGGTTAAAGACCAAGACCAGCTTATGCCGATGTCCCAGTACGATTCCCGATAAGGACAATTATTTTTGTGATGCGCGAGTATTTGTCCTTGAGTCTTGGATGTTGTGTATGTATTTAACTATGTACTTTTGTGTATAGTGTGTCCCTGGATACACTGCACAAACGAATAGGGATGAAACTAGATGCAATTTTACCGACAAAAAAAAAAAGTTTATTGCTGTGTGTGAATCCTGTCGGAACAAAGTGCAATATCTCGCCTCAAATGAGGTATATTGAGATGAAATAAACGGTTTTTTAATCCCAGAGCATTTCGTGTGTTATACAAATAGGAGAAGATATGGTTCAAAGCATCAATTTTTTTTTATCGGGTCTGGTGCCTGGTGGCTCTAATGAGCTGTGACCTTTACAGTTATTAAACAAAACTGCGGCCTTGCGATATTTATCTTAAGTTATTTCTTACAGATACAATACTGAGCCCCAGTGTATCAGTGCAACCCATCCCCACCTCAACAACTACTGCTATTGTCGCTGACGACGGCCGCGACTCGGCCGGGACACGCTCTAACCGACGTCAAAAGTTCCCGGGATATCCATGGAATTCACGAGAATCCTACGTCAAAAGACGCGCCGTTCTTGGGAATTCTCGGCATCTAAGCAAGCTTTAAAGTTAGAGATGGACCCGGGTAATTTACGTAAAAAAAATACCTTGAATATACCAATATTACCCGGATGAATAAATAAAACTCTTTCGTGATTGACTGATAGACAACGCTCAGCCCAAACAGCTGGACCAAGGGTACAAATTATATACTAGTTACTTCGTAACAGATATATCACTCGCCACCGCCTACGGTTATAATTACCTACCGGCCGGTGTATCCCCGGCGATACAAATATCAGTTGAGTGTCAAAATTTGCTAGTAGCGTACGTTATCTGTAATGTCAAATAGCCTTATAATTCAATTTATTGTTTAGTGGCCAACCCTCGCTTAGGAACGTAGTTAATGACGTCATGCGACGGACAAACAAATAATTATGTACTTTACACGTGCGTGAATAGGCACATTTTGGCGCGTAGCATACGGGTGACAGGGGGTCGATTTTTGAATCTCACTAATGATCTTGAAATAACCGGTGAAAATATTCTCACCGATGACATTGAAATCACTGTTTTACTAAAAAACCTGCCGTTTCTGTCATAAACAAGCGTCTAGTTGAGTCCCGTGTAACTTAAATAAAAAAAAACACGGAGTATATTAGGAATTTACGGCCCATCTCTAACTGCAGTTGCATTTAGGCTGTTAAATATCACTAACTCTTTGTATGCCGCATAAAAAATAAAAAATAATGAAATCTCTTTAATGAAAATGAAATGAAAAAAAATATTTCTATAAAAAACTACAAAACGTTTCTCGCCGGGTTAAATTACGATTGAAGTAAAAAATAAAGATATCCAAAAGTCTCGGATCCGTCGCTAAGCATAGCAAAGATTGAGGTATAGCTATACAATGTTTTGTCCTTATCTGTCAAATACAAATGTCACAATGACAGATAAGGACAAACCATTGTATAGCTATACCACCGTTATTCAACGTTTATTAGTAAGGGGGTAATTGTTTATTTTTAAGTGAATTACCTACTTCAAGTTACTCGGGTTTTTTTTTAGTTCCGGAGATAAATCTCACATTTGCATACTGCTTAAGAGGGTTGAGAACAAACGGTTGAATCGTTTAGTTGACAAAAAAATCCATACAAATTTAGCTCCTGGTTTATGTCAGATTTACACGATTTTTGAATATGTTATAGTTACTGTAAAAAACAAATATATTTAGGTATAATTATAAATCACATATTAATAAATCGTAAAAATCGGACCAGGTTTTAGGGGAGAGAAACGTTATTGCATTTTGTATGGAAATTTGTAGCTTCACAATCCTCATATAATTAGTTGTAATTTGTAGTACTATTTTAATATTATATTATTATACATATACATCGGAAAGTAAAAATTTCTGTGCTTTTTATGTGTTTTATACTTGTGTACGTTACGTTATTTTAAGAAAACTATATATAAGGTGGAAGTACTAGTACTCGACGCGGTACTAATACTCGTCGCCATACTTTGACTTGGGATAAATAAAATAAGATTAACATTACTTTTGTCACCACCTCATTTTAGCGATGGGAAATGTTTGTGGATTTGATATTTCACACGCCAATTTTTAAATAAAGAAAAGACTGCCAGCAAAAGTACCTGATATTTACTCATACAATCCGATTGACTAGTTATTTTTTTTCATTTTGATAAATTTATATATGGTCACCATATAAAACAAATTCCAACTAACAAAAGTAAAGGTCATATTTCCCAAATCACATGTAAATGTTTTGTGTAGATGTATAATTGAACATAATATCACGACGCAAAGAAATATTTTCTGTTAACATGTCGAGTACTTCCACCTTATTCGTATATATCATTATTTCTCAAGAAATGGTTATTGTTTGAATTGAAAAGTGTGTATTTCGATCTCGGTGTAACAGATTATACCCTAATAATGTTAAAGGCTTTTAGTGTGCTGAAATATTTCAGCAGAATAAATGCTTCGTTAAAAAATAATAGTGAACCAAAGTTTCGATATTCGATCTCGTCTCGGATTGTAAATAATAAATAATAACCCTAAAAAATGTACTTAAAACGGCTCAATTAAAGTGACGGGGCGAGCCTTGATTGGAAACACTAAGTCGGTATTTCTAAAAAAACATTTTTGATATTAATCTTGACCAAAAATACTATCGTTTTATTGTTAATAATATTAACTAATACTTTATATGAAACAGCTGTTTTATACGCGTGTTTATTGTCTGCCATAATAATGTTCAGTCATAATGAGTTTGAGTCATAATTGTCACAAGACATAAAGTAATTTTTGATAAAACCTAACCTACTAGTTTCATCTACACGTTGCAACGATTTAAAATATATTACTTAAAATGTAATCAAATAATACATTATGACTGTGAAATATGCGAAACAACGGGCTCCCGTTTTATTTGTTACGTAATATTAGTTTATTATTACTCGAGAATAAGCTGATTTGTGTATATTTATAGTATTTTGACTCGTGTTATGACGACCCGTTGCGTACCCTGCCTACGAAGCTAGCGCCCCGGGTTCGAATATGTGTGGGGGCGTGTATTTATTACGTGAGGCGTTCAGGGGGGGAAGGTTCAAGCCGAATCTCATCTAATCTTACTTTGGGGAGAGGGGGTCAAGCCGAATCTCATCTAAGCTTACTTTGGGGAGAGGGGGTCAAGCCGAATCTCATCTAAGCTTACTTTGGGGAGAGGGGGTCAAGCCGAATCTCATCTAAGCTTACTTTGGGGAAAGGGGGTCAAGCCGAATCTCATCTAAGCTTACTTTGGGGAGAGGGGGTCAAGCGCAATCTCATCTAAGCTTACTTTGGGGAGAGGCGGTCAAGCCGAATCTCATCTAAGCTTACTTTGGGGAGAGGGGGTCAAGCCGAATCTCATCTAAGCTTACTTTGGGGAGAGGCGGTCAAGCCGAATCTCATCTAAGCTTACTTTGGGGAGAGGGGGTCAAGCCGAATCTCATCTAATCTTACTTTGGGGTCTCGGCGAAAATCACGTAAATTTGTCTCCACAAAAAATTAGTAAAATTGCGTTGAGCCAAATCTCACGACATCTCACCACCAGGGGGGTTTGAAAATCGCCAAAAACGTCTCACGTAATTAATGGACGCCCCCTGTATGATGAGATGAGTGAGTATTTCTCTTTATAAATATATGTTTATCGTTGTCTAGTACCCATAGTACAAGCCTAGAGCTTAGGTTGGGACTAGGTCAATTTGTGTGAGATTTCACTCTGATATTTAGTTATTTATTTTTATATTATGTACTGTAATATTAGTTAATAATACAGACTCGTGATAATGGGCAGATTATAGCCTATCATAATATTTTCTCTCATGTCATGTTATGACTACTCTATTATAGGGATAAGTTCGTCTTTGTACTTTTTTTAATATTGCCGGTGTTTTTGTATTTGTTATGGATTTTAGGTCAGATTTTTATAAATTTTTGGTTTTCGAATATATAATATAAAATTATATATTCGAAATAATAATAATTATTATAATTTTTTTTTTCATAAAACATTCTAATAAACTTTCCAAACGTAGGTTAGAATAAATAAGGACGATTAATTATATCCAAAAACAAAGTCTTCAATCTAAAAATTGTCTTACCTTATTTTGAGAATGAATCTATTTCTGAATTGTTATTCTTTGCGATTACCCCCCTTTAGAATTATCTACTTTCTGACCATGTTGATAATAAATTTTGATTTTACAAGGTTTTTTCTTTTTGTTATGTATTTTCTTGTAATATAATTTGTTTATTAAGCATATTGAAACTTTGAAATTATGCCATTAGTGTCATGCAAAATAAAAATAAGTGTATTTGTTGCTTTGCATCGCAAATCATCAAACACCATTGACGTTTAAAGTCAGAGTTTCCCAACCTCCGCGAATATAAACGGGCTTCTAAACGGGCCATATTTTCACTGCAATATGTGGCCGGGAACTATTGGTGTAAGAGAGGGCTCTTACTCGTATTCTAGAAAAAGACACCAATAGTTGCCGGCCACATATTGCAGTGAAAATATGGCCCGTTTAGAAGCCCCTTTACCTAAATAATATTTTCAAGCCCCCGTTGAATATTTTCGTGTCAAAAAACATACGTACATTAACTTACCAACATCGACCGACGACGTCGCGTTGTGATACAGATACTGATTGTATCACAAACAAAAAACGTAGATTTCTTTTGACTTAGGGTGCGGCTCCACTGAGGCGGAGCGGAGCTGTGCCAATATTAACCAATAGAAGGCGCATGCGGTCACGTCGAGCGCGCCTTGCGCACGATACTTTAGATTCTATTGTTTAATATCTCCGCTCCACTCCGCTCATCTCCGCCTCAGTGGAGCCGCACCCTTATGCATTATGAAAGGCATTAATACACGAGTGTGGTTTTATGAAACGAGCCAAAAGGCGAATTATGTGTACAGTCGCATACAAAACTTTATCTACATAACTTTATTTAAATGCATAACATAAGTTTTCTACGATTGTGAGAAACCTGTATCTGTGGTTGCCCTGTACCTTAATGTTTATATTAAAGTATCGATCAACGATAATTGAATGTGAACATTAAGCTGCAACAACATCTATAACCGATACTTTAATGCCATGCAATACTTTAATGTTAACATTAAAATACAGATACAGGTTTCTTAATATAGGCTGTTTATCGTTTCTAACATATTGTAGGGAAGTTATGATATCAGACGTATAGTCAACCGGTTTAACAATTTCATGTGATTATTAAGAATAACAATGGTTATATAATAAAGTGTACATAAAAGGATAGTTTATTTTTAAAATCCTAAATACCCGAAAAAACCGGTTTTGACATAACTTGAGAACCGGTTTTGTGACCCCTAGTCCACAGTGGACACGTAAATACCTCTGATCATGCTCTCAGTCAAACTTCTCTGCCGATTGTGTCAGGACCTAATAATGATACCGTCCACCTTAAAATAGCACCGCAAGTCCTCGTTCTGCTTTAAGGCTCCGGCACAACAAACGCGTGGCAGCAGCGTCGCGCTTTGAACGCGTGCACGCGCGAGATGTAAAACAACAAAACAAATGGAACCCGGCACATCAAAAAGTAACGCGTGCCAGACGCGTGAACGCGTTGAAACTGCTACGCGCCGCTGCTGCCCTGGACAACTCGGGCGAGAAGCGCGCTGCACCGCGAAGTTGTATTAAATACGGCTGCCATGTTTACCGTCACACAGGGCCCCCCCCCGGCGGCGGCAGCGCGGCAACGTCAGTGCGGCGTCGAGTGGTTGTATTTTTTTACAAATTGGTACGATTTCGTCTTACTAGCGCGCTACCCGTCACACCCAACGCAGCTGCAGCGCGTTAGCAGCGCGCGCACGCGTTGAAGTGCCGGGTGCCGCGCTGCTTACGCCACGCGAAGCTGCTGCCACGCGTTTGGTGTGATGGAGCCTTTATACATTCGGTGCAGGACTGCAAGCCCTAGGTAGCGGTAAAGCCCGCTTTACATTTGGCTAAATTCAGTGTACTAAATTTAGACAGGCGGCGTGGAGGGGATAAGCGCGTCCTCTTGACTAACATGCTAACTGCCTTTAAACGTGTCTTTTTTTAGAGTCTTTTTCATTCAGCACACTGAATTTAGCCAAATGTAAAGCGGGCTTAACGGCCTGTGAGACGATTTTCGGTCTCGATCAAGATGAAACCCTATTCGAGATTCCGTAGAAGTGACGCTGTCATTCATGCAGATTCAGGACAAAGAGTCATATCATATCGAACCACCCGAGAATTGAAAATGGCACAAAATAGTAGAAAACAATATCCGCGTCTGTCTGTTTGCCTGCTTACCTACTTCTTTTAAACTACGCAATGGATTTTGATGCTGTTTTCGGCGGTTGGCCATCATTAAGATATTTTCTTTCAGAATGGAACATGGAATCGTTAGTGAAAATATGACGCTTATCGGTGTCCACGGCATACTGTTCCAGCAGAGGAAGACGCCGGTCGACGTCATTGGCAATGAATGGATTTAAGTGTCACGTTGGGAAAGCCGTGACGGAAGCACGCGTGCGTTTGCAGATTTTTGTGTGCCTGTGTACCTCTTAAAATCATCCGCTCTTGCAACAAAATATGCATTTCGATTCTATCTTTATTCCAGCGTATACCTAGTTGTTGTTAGGTCAGTCAAATAAAATGAAATAAAATAGTCGCGGTATGGCTCTCTGTCGATCACACTTTTTTCTAGCAGTTTATCGGTCCAGTTGGAGTAAAACGTCTTTAGCCCTATAAGTGCCCCATAAGTAGGTACCTACAGTAGCCATAAATTAAAGAGTAAAGTGAAAAAATTACGCGTCAGAAATGTCTCTGTGCAGAAAATTGACAGTAGGTACTTTTGCGCCAATCTTCAAAATAGAATAAAATAGATTCTTCAAGACACCATGGTGCATTTAAAAGAAAGGAGAAAGGTAGCAGACTCAATATATTTTTGTTGAACTCACGTATGATTTCCAAATGTATGGAAAATCCGCTAAACCACGGAGCGTGGGCAACGCGTTGCGGTCCAGTACCAAAACCGCTTTCGCCACTTCTTTTCTAGTGCGACAGTATCATTTTATTTTATACCTACGGGACGAGAAGAGGAAGTAGCGCCCTATTTAATCACGTTGGTTGCCGGTTTACGAAAAAATCCTTTCTCAGCGCACCTCTAGACCCAAGGCAAGGTCCAAATTAAAAGACCCTACACTGGAAAAATGGTCGCTTCTAACAAGATTTTTTATCGCGCATAAGTGTCTTGATTCCATACGAGTCTAAACAAGACGGCGGATACATCAACCAAGGTCTTAGTTGAGTCACTGAAGAACTTGCTGTAGTTACTATCAGCTTTGGTTGATGTAACTAAATATCATAACTACCTATACTATGTAAACAACATGTACCTATATACCTAATTACTAATTAATTTACAGTGCCACTCAAAATGCTCGTCGTGTCGCGTGGTGGTAAGTGCTCACACGGTTTCTAGCACTTCTTGCCCTCTGAAGGAATAACGGCCTCACTACATCGAGCAACACGTAGTAATTACGTACCTACCTACATGTTATAATCAAATTTTAAATTTGAGGTCCCATTTCAGAAATATTGAAAAAGAAAAGTGTAATTTTCGCTAGAATTGCGTGTTCCCTTCCTCCCGCTTTAGACTTTAGAACAAATTAATAACTTCAAACTAAGAACTACATGCTGAAATTCTAGTTTTTGTTTTAAAACCGGTGGACCATGCCCATTAAACATCTGATCCATCATAAGGTGATGTTTTCTAATATTAATTTTCTTAATTTCTGATGTTAATTTGTTAAAATTGACAGTTCGTATTTAATAATTTAACCTGGGGTTAACCTAGGGTTCGATTTAAGCCGCGTATCCACCAAGCGCACGCGCTCGCGCGGCAGCCTCGCGAGCCAAATGCTCGGTCCGTGAACAGTCCTGAGGCACGTCCACACGGACCGAGCATTTGGCTCGCGAGGCTGCCGCGGCGCGAGCGCGTGCGCTTGGTGGATAGGTACGCGGCTTAACGTGCATGGGCAATGAGCTAGTTAGACAGAGATACCCGACGGCTGTTAGTAGAAAACGTCACCTTATGATGGATCAGAAGTTTGAAGAGCATGATCCACAAGTTTAAAAAAAAACTAGAATTTCAGCATGTAGTTCTTAGTTGGAAGTTAGTAAGTTGCAATAATTCGAAAAAGTAATTCTAGCGAAAATTACACTTTTATTTTTCAATATTTCTGAAATGGTCCCCCAAATTTTAAATTTGATAATAAAATGTAGGTACTCACTCGATGTCATAATGCAAAATATATACCTTTGCTTTACTTGTTAGGTTTTTTTTTTTCGAGATTTTGTTTTATTTCTTTGTCAGTTTCATTTTAAATTATAGCTATGCCAAATTACATCTTCGTGGTACCAAGAGTCTCTGAGCTAGACCGCAGAAAGACGGACAGACGGACGTAGCCTAGAAGGGTTTTATTTTATTTCGGTACCCTCAAAACGGTTGATACAGTTTATTTAATAACATTTTTATCTACACACATATAAGTCCTCTATTATGCGTTCAAAACCCGTAGGCTATGACCAGCATTACCTGTGGTAGTAGGTGACAGCGATCACAGCTGTTAATTTTAGAAGATGTTCAAATTTGGATCTCATTACCTTACAATATTCGATAACGTAATTTCATTACGTTACATCTGTCATCGCTGTCACCTACTAGCACAAGTAATGCTGGCCTTTCGGCTTCTGAACCCATCTTAGAGTACTTATAATTATGTGTGTAGATAAAGTATTGTACGCGACTCTGCATAATTGGCATTCCGCAATCGTCACATAAACTACTATTTCCAGCTCGCGCTCAAGCGTGTCTACCGAACGAAGCGGCTGTTTATTCTTGGAATTATCGCCTTTATGCTCATCGTCGCAGCGTACAAACTACCAGTGTTAACAGAAATAGACTGGGTAGAGGAGGACATACACGTAAAGCGAACCGTGAAAGAATTGGATTATTATATGGGTCATAAGTGAGAATTATTTACCTGTTGGCAAGGGCGTACTTATCCAGGAGGGGACAGCGGGCGCACAAAATAGATAGGTACAGAAGTCAATCATATGTATGTACTTCACTTTTCATACCTACGCTCGGCGGTCGCTCTATGGTTGTCAACTATGGCTTATGCACAAAAAACTATCGTGGTAGTGGCACTCGTAGGTATCTAGTTGTTTAATTTATCGTTGAGAATTAAACGGGAAGAATGTAAATATAAATTAATAATAATATTTTTATTTTAATGTCATTGTTATGTTATTACAAATTTGAGTATAGAAAATCCCTAATAACTTCTAAACGGATTACCCTAGTTACCTACACAATTTCTATTGCACTATCCGTTTTAGACCTAAACCTGTCAAATGACACTAAAAACAACACAATATCTACACAAACAAAAAAACATGTTTTCAACTTACGTAAGGTGGCGTGAATTTACCTTACAAAAATTTAGTTACTTCGTTTATACTCTTTCTTACACCGTTTAATATTGAATTTAAACAACCGTCCACTGAACAGTTATAATTACCTTTTTTTTTGTTGCTCCATTATTGCACAAATAACTTCACAAATACGTGTCTCAAGCGGATGGCACTCGCGCTCGTACTGGTCCCAACCGGTCCGAGATATCGTGTCCGTGAGCAGTGTCTATGTGTGCGTTGCCCAAACGCACTTTATATGTAGATTGACTTCTGTACCTATCTATTTTGTGGCGGGGGTGAGGCAAAGTTCTGTCAGAGTCGCGTTCTGGATAACGGTAAAATGGGGTGTATAGAGATTCGCGGGGTAAATAGAAATACAGCCTAAAGTAAAGCATATTCTACTAACTATAAGGCTGACATTTTAACGTAATTTTCTGATAGACTTGTCAATTTAATAATTGTTCATATTAGTAACAAGTTATGACTTATTTTAGATTGTATTTCCATTCACCCCGCTAATCTCTATTCACCCCATCGTACGGTATTTACGTTAAGTCTGATTTCCCCCCTCTGGGCAAAAACTGGGTACGCCCTTGCCTGTCGGGTGTATTATTTAACCCACTTAGGCACTTGTCCCACACCGCCGGCGAAGAAGCGATTAGCTATTGACTATTTTCTATATAGATCCCGTGTCAATAAAATCAATAAATCAATCAATAAAAGAGACAAATATTATTAATAGTTGATCGCTGGCTGTTCACACTGCCGGCGAGAACTCTCTGTACTAGTTTAGCGAAACAAAAGATATAGATCCCGTGTCAATAAAAGATACACATATATTAATAGTTCATCGCTGGCTCTACTCGCTTCCCGCTCATCATCGGCGGTGGGACTGCCTTATTCACAAACGCGCAATAGGTACCTAAAGTGTACTTGAAATATGGTTTGTTTTATCTATCATTGTGACAATTAAATTTGACAGAAAGAGACAAATTAACTTTGACTAAAATAGGTTTATTCTGCGTTTATGAATAAGGGGGCTTGACTTTGCCTAATTAAATAACATATGCTGGACAACATATGTCGATGTTTTGCTATACATATATTTTTTAATTCAGATTCAGAACAGGAATATTCGGATTACAAAATTCGTTTTTCCATTTTGTCGGGATTGTGATATCGGAAAAATATTATCACTAGATGCCGCTAGATCGCCACAGGTAGGCCTCCAACAAGGTGGACCGACGACGTGGCTGGTTGAGAGAAACCGATGCATTCAAGTGGCGCAGACCTGGTGCATATGGCAAAGCTTGCGGGAGGCCTACTATGTGTCCTACACGTCTGGGGGAGGGTTCGGAGTGTAGGCACTGGTCCCACCGCCGGCTACAAACTATAAGCGAGTGAAACTATTAACTACAAACTAGTGGGCGAGCGGCGAGAAGCGAGTATAGTTTTACTAGTTTAGACGCTGAGCTATAAGCGAGTGCTTGCGTGCGACGGGCGATTACTCGCTCCACTCGCTCAGCTTTTATCGCGGCGGTCAACTAGTAAACAGTGGTCCCACCGCCAACTATCAGCGAGCTCGGCTATCAACTAGTAAAATTATGTACTAGAAACAGTTGACAATCAGCGGGCGGCTAGTAAACATTATATGGAATTATCGCTTACTCGCCGGGCGGTGGGAGAGTGTCCTCGCCGGCGGCGTGAACAGCCAGCTATAAACTATAAATATATATCTCTCTCTTTTATTTACACGAAAGCGATTATCTTTTGTTCGTTTCTTGAGCTAGAAAATAGCCGATAGCTCATAGCTTACTCGCTCGCGGTGGGACCAGTGCCTTAAGCGAACCCTCCCTCCTTTGGCGCAGGTGCCCCAGCTATAGGCTGGGGCGGCTCGGGGGCACCCAGTGGTGGCATAGTCATCAGCCCACGGTGCCCCTGTTAACAGCCCTTTGGAGGTTAACACCGGAGATGTTTTAGACGGTAGGCTTCCACCTCAGCTCTCGCAGGAGACTGAGGTGATCAAGAGTCCGTCATACCCCCCATTCGGCTTCCCTAGCCGGGGGGGACGATGCTTAACGGCATTTCCTCTCCGTCAAAAAAAAAAGCCCTACTATGTCCAGCAGTGGACGTTGTTTGGGCTGAAATGATGATTTACTTTTACTAAATGACGCTTAATTTCAGTTACGAGGTACTAAAGAAAGAGCTACAGGAAGACATAGTTCTGGATGACGGAATGGGCTGTAAGATGCCTTGGCTGAACCCGTTTCATGAGGATGCCAAGCATTTCGAAAGAGATGCGCCTAAACCGGTCTGCAGTGGGATCGAATGGGTGGAATGTTTTGTAAGTTCATCATCATCATATTATTATACAATACTATAGCTTTTGCTCGCGACTTCGTCTGCGTGCGTAGATTTCAATATCGTTTCTAATTTTAAATTTTCCGGGATGAAAAGTAGCCTATGTGTTAATACAAGGTATAAGCCATCTCCACTCCAAATTTCATCCAAATCCGTCCAGCCGATGCAGCGTGAAGGAGTAACAAACAAACACAGAAACTTTCGCATTTATAACAGTATAAGTAGGAGAAGTACAGTCAGCAGTAGAAGTATGTGGATAGAAGAGCTCAAAAATACCTACACGCTCCTATTCTCCTGATTCTTGTTTGTGTTTATTGGTTTGTCTCACTCTTTACCTCTATGTAAATAGTTTACCTGTGGGCCTAGTATTATCGCGTGACAAAATATGGATAAAGCATCCGTCACTCTCGTACTCACTATACGTGTCAGAAAGTGACGGATGTTTTATCCAAATTTTGTCACGCGATAAACGCAGCTATATTAGGCCCCCTGATGTGTTTGATATCGTTTTGTATTATACTGCCGTGTGGTGCCGGGTTTAGAATGTTGCCACTCCATGTCTTCCCGTGGATGTCGTAAGAGACGACTAAGGGACTAAAGGCTGTGTAGTGCTGTTAGGCGATAGGTTTGCAACCTGTCACTAATACACTGGATAACATCTTAGCCTCGTTGTGCAAAATGTGGTCACAGAATTATCAACAAGTTTTTGGAGTTGTTGGTGAGTCTGTGGCTCTGCCTACCCCACTCTGGGAATGAAGGCGTGAGTTTATGATGATGATGATTGTATTACTGTTAGTTTTAAGTAAGCGTTTTTTTAAATTAATTCTTCATTCTTTCTTCTACAATTCAAGAGGTGTTTTACTACTACTACTCTACAAGAGTACCTCAGCACTTCTACAGTATCATTTTACAAACTTTCATTTCGCAAAAACGTGTTGGTGGTTTAACCATAACATAATTACATGGGTCACATGGGCTTATTAAATTAGTTGGGTTGGGTAAGACTTTTGACCACATGAAATTGTAAAATAATGCAGCGGGAAGTATCTCTTTGCAAAATGAAAGATTGTAAAATGATAAAGTTTGCGAAATGATTTGGTAAAACATTCGTGAAACATACAGGGTGTTAGGCAGAAGGTTGGACAAACTTCAGGGACTGACTCTGTAGGTCATACTCATCAACTTTTATTATGGGACCAACATCCAAATCGCGAAAAAAAAACAGCTGTTCCATTCTATGTTTAGGTCTCAAAGTTTGTATGGAACAGCTGTTTTTATACATACATACCCGTCTTTGTCCTACAGTTCAGCGAGTGCTACATCATTAAGGATATACTGAAAACGTTTAAGAACGTGACATGCATTTTTCGAGACATACACTTCGTGAATGACCAGCGCTGCAAACTTGGGCCGACAAAGGAAGTCAGCGGTGGTCAGAAGTATATCCTTACAAAAAGCGACCACGTCCGTGTACGATGCCTTGGATATGCTAGGTAAATAAGTATTTAGGGGTCGGATTTTTCGGGGCCGTGTTTGAAAGCTTGTACGAGAGCACCGCTTTTTATCGATGTTATCAACACATCGATAAATTACTGGTAACGTAAAACGGGGTAAATAGGAATCAAGGGGTAAATAGAGACACAACCCTAAATGAAGCTAATGTTACTAATAAAAAGACTGAAATTATTTCAATAGACGTAACGTTATTGTCCATTTAATACTTGTTCTTATTTGTAACAAGTTGTGTCTTATTTTAGGTTGTGTCCCTATTTACCCCGTTTTACGGTAGGGAGTTTTTAGTCAATGGTACTGGTTTTATTGAATAAAAACACAATTAAAAAAAAACAATTTGTCGGTAACATCGATAAAAAGCGGTGCTCTACCTAAACGTTTTCAATAGGGGGCCCCGAAAAATACGACCCCAATTTTCGGACTTACCCGGTGGATTATTAATTTTTAGTTTAGTTTCAGTCACTTTATCTGCCTCTTATGTACCTTAGTGTTTAAGTCTTTCCTTATATTAGTGGTGATTTTTCATACACGCCACTTTCCCGTAGGAGTAGGCACTTCCTTCCACTTGCTACGATCCAATTCCCTCGCTTCCTCCACACTCATAAAGTCTCTTCATACACGTGTGTCGGTTTAGGGTACTGCTGACCTGGCTTTTTTTAGGGTTTAAATAGGTTTTACTGGCTAGTTATTTTTTATCTTCCTCTAAATAAATTTGTACACCTGTTTACTCGATGGCTCGATGGTGTTCACTTTTCTCAATCTCTCAAGGGGTGGCTATAAAAGATCCCTTAAAGGGTATAAGTTCGCCTTTGGTCATATTTTTATATTAATTGTATTTTTTTTCCTTTGTGCAATAAAATGTTTACATACATACATACAAACGTTCTACCACTCGCCCCCTATTTTCAGCACTCCCTTGCCCGTGAGCTGGATTGGCTACAAGACTGGTTTCCGCCGCCTGCCTCCCCTGCCGCCTCCGTGCTGCGGGCCCCACCACAACGTTCTGATGCTGTGCCTGAATTCCGCGTCCAAGAGTGCCTTCATGAGGAGAATGCCAAAGAGCTACGCGACTTTAAAGGCGATGGATGCTGTGTTTTTTAACGGGTATCTTTTCATTAGTTGCTATTTTTTTAATACTCCAGGCAGTCCGGTACGCGTATTTTCCTTGGCTGGCTTTTTTCGTATTTGTATATATGAACCAAGAGATGAATGAGAAATAACAATCAGATACTAGTGTGACCCCCTTACTAATAAACGTTGAATAATAATTCTTATTCATATTTTAATTAATGGCTTTCACTCGTGTTAAGGTGTATTTCGCCAATGTCAAGTTATTTATAGACACTCCCATGGATTTATTACAGAAATAAGTCCATGGATATCACACGCGAGGACAATTGTTCGGTAAAAGAGTATTTTCTCTAATGGACTAAACAGAAGCACATGGGGCTAGCTCCACGCGCTTCTGTCAAGTCTAATGGTGGTATAGCTATACAATGTTTTGTCCTTATCTGTCATTGTGACATTTGAATTTGACAGATAAGGACGAAACATTGTATAGCTATACCACCGTTACTCAACGTTGTAAGGGAGTGAGGTTTAGCGAAAGCATCGATGGACTATTCTGTAAAGTACAGCTGATGGCTAAGGAAATAGTAGTGCGGTAGGTATAGTGGTTTAATTAATTATTACTAAAGTCGAGTCCAGAATTAGGCGAACTAACTTGACAGTTAATTGTACGCTAATGTTGCCACAGTTTGGCTAGTGCTGTTAATATAATATCGATATTTAAAAAGTCTAGTTAATCATTATTATTGTGTTTGGAATCAAACTAATAATTTTACTAAGCAAAATCATTATAATAAAAATTGAAAGTAAGAAAGAAAGAAAGGGATGAATGCTATAATGTAATGTTACATGAAATGTACCGTACTAGCCCGACAGAAGCCACCTAAAGGGATCACAATGGCCTGTTGTAATAACAGGATTATTTTTGTATTTTATTCCTAATTTGAGGAGTAAGTATCGTAAATGTCCGCTTTAAACCGTACATCCTTCAGATCATTATTATATCATAAAAATTGCTGTAGTTCGTCCCTATTTGGCAAGTATGTATGAGTGTGAAAGTTTCAACGACATAACTTGATAAAATATAAATAGAATCAGATTTATAGAAGGCACAAAGTCATATCGACATATTTGTGTCGACATAAACCTATCACTATTTAATTTTCCTATGTCTGGCAACATTTTTGACTGTCAAGTTAGTTCGCCTAATTCTGGACTCGACATTAAGCGATATATGAGCTCCTGGAGCTCGAATTTTTAGGGTTCCGTGCCCAAAGGGAAAACAGGACCCTTTTCAAATTTATTTAAATAATGTATTTGTTACAATAAGGTCATTTCAGTAATACCTATTCTATTAATATTCGACAGGTATAATGTTGTTGACGGCGGGTCAGCCCTTCTGCCCGTCCTCACTGGCAAATCCGAGTTCGAGTTCCCTGAGCTGAGGAAAGCCTTCACGGATTACTTCCTAGACGAGAAGCAGTTCATCTTCAGTCCTTTGTCCGAATCTGGGTAAGAATTTTTAGTTTTGTTTTTAATTTTATTTTACAGGAGTCGATGGGGATGGCGGGATTAGATGAGGAATCAGTGGCTGGTAATAGTAGATTGTTCAACAAGGGACTAAAACAAGCCATAATGACACGAGATGTTTAGCCACGCGAGCGAGCCAGCGAGCGAGAGTGGCTATAGTTCGAGTGTCATTATGGTTGTTTAGTCTCGCGTTAAACACTCTACTTTTCACTTTGAATGCGAGGAAAAAAAACAACGTTCAGTGCCGGATTAGCCACGTACCTAGCAAGAGTAGCAAATGCTACGGGCCCCGCGCATCCACGTCTAAACTCTAAAATGCTAGTACTTACATCAGTATGCGTATGCGTGTACTCATATTATTATGCATCAAGGTTGACGATAAGATGAATAATCCAGTCGATATTCTCCACCAGAATAACCTAAAACAAACACCCACGCAAAATAGGTGCATATCTAAGTCGCTCAGTTGCGGAATAAGCCCGCCACAACCTGTAACCTAAAACAAACCCATGGGTCTCTTTATAGAATTTGCTACGGACCCCGTGCTTGCTCAATCCAGCACTGACGAAGTTCTATACACATTTATAAAATTGATTATAAGAAAGTTTCTTACAAATTTGTTCCGCGGTTTTTTTCTTTTCTTTTGTATTTTTTTTGTGAAGTGCCGCTTTAAATGCTTGCATATTTAGCCAACAGGTTCAAACTTGAAAACTATTTTAAAACTAATTGGACCAAGCATAATAAAATGAATTCATCCTTAATATAATTAAATATGTTTATATTCGTAATCATTAATCGTGTTTCACGAAATTAAATCATTTTATTTTATTTTTTTTCACAGTTGTAATTTTGAGGTTATTTCCACGAGCTAAAAATTGTCTACACCACAGAATAAAAACTAGAGGCATAGAAACAGTACTAAATAGACAGAAAATACATTATGGTTGACTTCTTTTTACTTATGGTTTTCATAGTGAGTTGGAAAGAGATCGTCACAAGGCGTGATTTGGACCTTTAAGCACCAGTGTGGAAGAAAGTAACGCCAAAGAAGACCGGTCGTTGATTTGACGTTTCTTCACCTTCTGATCATGACAGATTAAAGAAGAAAAGACACCTAGGTTTTGTTTCTTTTCCTCTTATCAAAATGTAATCTATAAAGTAGAGACAAGTAGCTAGTGCAACGTTCATCTTATTGCACGGCTTCTATGCCTTTAGTCTTTATTCTGTGGTCTATACAAAAAGACTGAAATTAGCAATAAATCCTCCATTCACAAACACCGTGATTGGATGTTTAGGGGATTCCAAAGTAAATTAAAACAATTTTAATTTAATCCCTAGAGATTAAAAAAGGAACTTTAGTCCCGATGTGCAGAGACTAAAGTAACATTTTAAGATCATGAGAAGTGAAAAATTATAAATAGGAATGATTTTTGAACTCCAATTAATATGTGACAGTTTATTATATTATTATTTTCTTTTCTTTTACATTTATTATCTATGATAGCTAGTCATCGTAGACTCAATTTATCTGAACGAGACGTTTATTTACGCCACGCGTGACTGTGATAGATATATTTTTTATCGATTATTTATTTCTGTTTCAATCACAAGTGAATGAACACGTCAATTTTAGGTAGATAGTTAGCTATGTAGTGATAGCTAACTTATGTTATTCGTTATGTACCTAAAAGAGTACTCTATCCAACATAATTTATTAAATACATACATACATACATTAAATCACGCCTGTTTCCCAGAGGGGTAGGCAGAGACCACTTCTTTCCACCTGCTACGATCTTGACAAATCTCTTTCGCTTCTTCCACATTCATACATCGAGTCATGCACGCACGTCGGTTTCGGGTACTTAAAATTCGGGCCTTTTTCAGTATTTCTCTGATTTGATTCGAAAAAGTACGCCTGGTATTCTAGCCTTTTCGCTCTGTATATCTCTTTCGTCAATCTTCTTTATTTATTAAATATTGATTTTAAAGCCCGTTAAATTCATGCGCGACCCTCCCGCGGTCACAGACTTTGGCAGGGGGTGAGGTATCTAGGCGTAAGCGGGGGCAGTGTAGCAGGAAAGGGAAGTATACTCGCAGCCGTCTCGCCTCCCCCGACGCCTGCTTCCCCGCAGGACGGTCGCGCAAGAACTTGTCGTACTATTTAGGCTAAGTTCACATGAACGCGCGTCAACGCGCGGTTGGATCGCCTCGCGGTGTGACATTATAACAAATCAATGTTGTCGTGTACATGACCGCGCGTATACGGTACCGCGCGGTCATGTACACGACAATATTAGCGGCCTTTACACGTAAAGTTCGGACTGCCAGAAACGCCACGCGCCGTTCCAATCTTCGCTCCAAACCGTACATTCTTTACTATTTTACTATTACAGAGGGCCCTGCCAAGATGCACTGCGCTAACTAACGTTTCTATTCGTTTAATTTTTAAACCAATCGCGTCACTGATAGATCACGTGACTTTTCGTATCACGTCATCTACCTACCAGTGATGCGATTGGTTTAAAAACGAATCGAATAGAAACGCTAGTTAGCGCAATGCATCTTGGCAGGGCCCTCAGTTACATTTACACGTAAGGTTCGGAACGAAGATTGGAACGGCGCGTGGCGTTTCCCGCGGTCCGAACTTTACGTGTGCAGGCCGCTATTGATTTGTTATAATCTCACACCGCGCCGCAAGCCAACCGCGCGTTGAGGCGCGTTCATGGGAACTTAGCCTTAAGGTGGCGGTTCGCGCCGCGACAGAGACAAGCGACCGAGACATGAGACCGAGACCGGAGGCACGAGACACTACTGGTCCGGGGCAGCGACCGTCTCGCTGTCTCCTGTCTCTGTCTTGCTCGCGAACTGTCGCTTATACATTGCCTAACGTCAAGTGACGGTCGGGGTCTCCGGTCGCGGTCAACTGTCTCGGTCTCCTGTCTCTGTCGCGGCGCGAACCGCCACCTTTATACCACCTGTGTTGCTTTCAGCTACCGCACGGCGTATTTTGAAGATGTCCCCTCGCTAGGCACCTTACAGAAACGTTTCAACGGCTTCAAAATACCGCCTGCTGACCATTACCTGCGCCCCTTGTTGCTAGATGCTTATTTTGATAAAATTGGGAATAGATGCCTAGGAAATCAGCCGCTGCACTCAGTTGTTTTGAACATGACTTTTCAGGTAAATCATCTAAGCCGTTACTTATTCTTCTTTGTTTTAATCCTCTACGCAAACGTTTGTATCTGTCTGTAGCTCCCAAACGGATGGACCGATTTGGACGAGGTTTTTATTAACAGTAAGCTTGTTTAACTGAGCTGGGTCTTAGCTTGATTTCATACAAATCGGTTGGGCCGTTTAAAAGTTATCAGCTCTGGAAACAGGGGTCGTCATTACATTACACAGTGTGTGTCTTCCATACGAACATAATTTTGAATTAACGATAGTACTGTTATGGATTTTATAATAAAAATAAATCAATTCCCTTTACTAATATGGCGTAACAATTTTTAAAGTTTTCTCGAGCAGCAATGTAATGCAAAGTTTTATTTGACATTTCTGAGAAGCAGACTTACACCCGTATTCACAAACAATACTTAAGGGAACCTTCACTGAGTAAACGCACTGCGTTCAATACAGCTTTATGATTGGTCCTTTTTGACCGACATTTTGTTTATGACGCGATTTGAACCACCCTGTTCGCTCAAATGGCTGGTCGTCATTGGTCGAGGATGTTTCAAACCTTTAAATTGTAATTTGTAGCTTTATAAGGCCGCGGCTCCACTGAGGCGGAGACGAGCGGAGCTGAGTGGAGTGATTACAATGTAGTAATGGAGCATTCCATGGTTATGTAATCGACATTTGTACTCGATTTTAAGACTTTACAGCTCTGGTACTCCTTTCATTTGAGGTTGCGTCATTTGTTAATAATAAAATATCAAAGCTAAATGTATACTTAAAAAAAACCATGAACTACTTTTGACATTATGTCTAAGTTCGTAAAGAAACTAGGTGTAAACCAAACGTCACGTAAGCGACAGCAAATCAACCTAGTCTGAAACAGGAGATATTTTCGAAAATGTTAGCGAAACACGAGACAAAGGTGAATTAAAAATAAAATTAAGTTACCGTTTTTCATGGAATGCTCCTAATGCAGTTACGTCTCCTCTCCGCTCCGCTCGTCTCCGCTTGACTGTTTCCATTGAAGCGGAGTGGAGACGAGATGTGGATTTCAACTAATATGATTGATCGATTCCTACACGTATCCTCTCCGCTCCGCTCGTCTCCGCCTCAGTGGAGCCGCAGCCTAAAACAGGCCACAGGCCCGATTGCCCTCCACACCATAAACAATCGTTTCTAGTTTTTCCTGCTAGAGGGCTTCCGCTTTGCCTACACTTTCATAGGAGGTCATTCAAACGATGATTTGAATTCCCTTTATACGATGGACGAGGACCTTGCTTACTTTTTAAATCGCATCCAACAAGGCGGGACGTTGGACAATACGGCGCTTTTTATTATGGGGGATCATGGTGAGAGGTAAGATATTTTTTTACAGTTCTGCAGTCAAATTGTTTGTTTTAAATGTACCTTAATGTCTGTATGGCCTTCCGTGTTTTCACCGAGCGGCCCCAACGGAAGACCAGCGTGGGCTTCACAGCCAGCGCACGCTGAGTTGGGACCGTTTCGCAACACTAGCAGTACATGTCATCTCTTTTCCTTTAATTTTGTTACATTTTCTTTTGTTTGTGTGTTATTGTTGTGAATAAATGTTTTACTTACTTACTTATTATTATATAATCTATATATTAATTATTACATAAGGCAAACCTGACTGACTTACTTATACATCAACGCACAGCCGAAACTACTGTACCTAGAAACTTGAAATTTGGTACAGGGGTCCCTTTCATGATGTCAGTGAGCACTAAGAAAGGATTTTCCGAAAATCAACCCCCAACGGGAACAAATGGGGGAGTAGCGAGAAACTAATTCTACGCGCACGAAGTCGCGGGCGTCCTCTAGTATAACGGCCTGGCCACGACATTGGTCTTAAGCGGCGAGCGGTGCGGCGGGAGGCGCGGCAAGGTAGAGCGGCGCGGCGAGCATGCCACGACTTCACAGTAGCGTTAGCGGCATCGAGCAAATGTGACGTACTCAAGAGTTTAAAAAAAATAAAAATGTCTTTGTCAAAAGTGGCTCTTCAGTGCCTCGACAGCAGCTCATATTTCATGAGAGATATTTTAAATATAGGAGAAGGTACAAGCAGGAAAAAAATCTTTCATTTTCTTCCCACAACCTTTTTATTACGTGGCGCAACTTATGTTTGGGATGTTTCGCCATCCAAATTGCAGGCCTATTTAAAATTTCTGCAATAAAAGCTTCGGTGTCCATTATTACGCGCGAATGTTATAAAAAAAATTATTCCCCGAATCACCGCCCGATGCGTCCCGCCGCTAAGACCGGTCGCGCCGCTGTAAGTCGTGGCCGCGTTCCTCGCGCCAATGTCTTTGTTTCCACCGCTCGCCGCGCCGCGCCCCGCCGCCGCTGGCCGCTCGAGTAAATTTGCGCGAGTCACCGCTGGCAGCGGCGGGTCGTGGCATCTCTAGAACTTTCGCCTTATTTTATAACATTCGCTTTTCGCTCGCCGCCGCCGCTGCCGCATGTCGCGCAATGTCGTGGCCAGCCGTATAAATATTGGTTCTAAATAAAAATAACCGTTTACTGTCCCCATCCCAGATTCGGTTTAATGCGTGAAACTCCTCAAGGTCATCAGGAAGAGCGACTGCCTCTCATGGCCATCGTGGTACCTCCTGAACTTATGAAAACCAGACCAGAGGGAGTTAAGGCACTCCATGCCAATGCGGATGTTCTGATCACGCCGTTCGACATACACTCTACTCTGACTGATTTGCTTGGCATGGGCAATCTACGGAACCAGCTAAAAATCACGTCGACGTCTTTGCCCAGAGGGATGACGCTATTACAGCCCGTGAGTTTTTTAACCAAGTCAGATATGTGATGATTTTGATTCAATTGTGTTATCGCAAAAAAAAAAACCCTAGTTTTTTTTTTCGATCAAATAGACTAATAGGCTATTTGACAGGTTTCTGAAAACCATCTCAGATTTTTTGTTGGTGTTTATTGAGTACTCCGAAAGTGAAAATTTAAATTTCTTTCGTTTATTTCTTCTAGAAAAAGGAAATAAAAATTCAGTTTTAAAATATGCCGCCAAAACGCTATCTTGGGCAATATGGCATCGCACAGGAATCAGTGACGTCACTGGTCAGTAAACAACCAAACGTCACGTCAACTCTCGGGTTCTCTCTGGTAAGAACGACATGAACGACAGATGACAGATACAATATTTACAAACCTGTGACGTCATCATAGATTCACCTTCGTTTTCGATAAAATGGGTATAGATAAAAAAAAACTATTTTTATCCCGGTTTTTTGGATAAAAGATCCATTTTATTTTAGTTAGAATACCTTAAATCGCTTTAAAACTCGAAATTTATAAGAATATACATTCATTACTACTTTTTTTTCACACTGTCAAATAGCCTATTGAAGACACTAATTTCGTGGTTTTTGCCTTTCGGATCGTATGTATATGGGGCCCTTAAGAAAAAGCGACGCGATGCGCATCACGCTAAGAACGCGCCGCGCTACCGTCGCGTCGCGTCGCGCCACGCCGGCGGTTTTACGGAGCCTTTAGTGATACGCTGAACCCACTCGACATCTTTCTTCTATAGATCCCGGCAACCAGGTCGTGCGGCGAGGCGGGCGTGCCGGCCCACTGGTGCGCATGTGCCAATTGGATTCCAGTGAAGCCCGACGAACAGATCTTCAAACAAGTCGCGAGGGTGACGGCGGAGTACATCACAAATCTAACTGCGAAGTATAGGTGATTGGTATTATTTTAATCCCAATAAAAAAGCATCTACCGTGTGGTGCCGGGTTTAGACTACCGTGTGGTGCCGGGTTTAGAATGTTGCCACTCCATGTCTTCCCGTGGATGTCGTACGAGACGACTAAGGGACTAAAGGCTGTGCAGTGCTGTTAGGCGATGGGTTTACAACCTGTCACTGAATAATATCTTAGCCTGGTTGTACAAAATGTGGTCACAGAATTATCAACAAGTTTTTGGAGTTGTTGGTGAGTCTGTGGCTCTGCCTACCCCACTCTGGGAATGAAGGCGTGAGTTTTGTGTGTGTTACTTTGAAATCGGTCTTTCGGCTGTGAAGCTACGAAGCTACAGACATAAAAACCGGTCAAGTGCTAGTCGTACTGAGTATGAAGGGATCCGTCACATTCTTGCGCTTCTATGTTTTTGTGCAGTTAACAATTTATCAGGGCCTCTATTCTAGGCGGTAGTTATAAACCATATCGTCTCTGACTTGTTATGATATTGTTTTTAACTCGGCCGCCATTACTGTTAAGTAAATAAGAGCTACCTAAACGTTGATAATAAGATAACAGGTCAAAGACGATATGGTTTTTACCATAGAACAGAAAAAACAGTAGAAATGTCAAGTGGGCGTGTAAAGTTTGGCATAGTTATGCGGAGTTCCGCGCAACCTACCATACTTTTGCCGCGATCGCTTATTTCGATATTTCTATATTTCTAAAATAGGGAATAAATCCAAAAGCATGCCTTATTGTGCTATTTTGGAATGTAAAAACCATAGCCGCACCAAAAACATTTTTCATAGTGGCGTGTTGTTTTTATGATAGTTTGAGTATTGGCGACTATAAGAAAGAAAAAACAGGCCCCCCCCTGAGACCTGTTGGTCTGATAGGTACTAAGCGAAGCTCATGCCACTTCCATTGTTTTCAGGGTTCCGTACCCAAAGGGTAAAAACGGGACCATATTACTAAGACTCCGCTGTCCGTCTGTCTGTCTCCAGGCTGTATCTCATGAACCGTGATAGCTAGACAGTTGAAATTTTCACAGAAGATGTATTTCTGTTGCTGCTATAACAACAAATACTAAAAACAGAATAAAATAAATATTTAAGTCGGGCTCCTATACAACAAACGTGATTTACTTGCAGTTTTTTGCTAATGTTGTATAGATAATAGTACGGAACCCTTCGTGCGCGAGTCCGACTCGCACTTGTTTCCTTGTTTTTTCTATTCCGTGGTTTTTACCGCCTAGAATATGTCATTTCACGAGATAGATTACGAACTAGCGATGTTCAATACGGTGATATACTTACAACAACAACAACATAAACTCACGCCTTCATTCCCAGAGTGGGGTAGGCAGAGCCACAGACTCAGCAACAACTCCAAAAACTTGTTGATAATTCTGTGACCACCTTTTGCACAACCAGGCTAAGATGTTATCCAGTGTATTAGTGACAGGATGCAAACCCCTCGCCTAACAGCACTACACAGCCTTTAGTCCCTTAGTCGTCTCTTACGACATCCACGGGAAGACATGGAGTGGCAACATTCTAAACCCGGCACCACACGGTTATATACTTATGTATTTTAAATCAGGTACTTGTGTCAAGACCGGGAACTCGACTCCATCGTGTCCGTGTACCGTCAGTCTACCAAGAAGAGTTGCAACTCGCACCCATTCTGCGGGCGGTACAGAACAACGGTATATTATCTTATCTTATCTTACAGACGGGCCCTTTCGGATACACTTCGACCCCTTTAGGATCTTTTGTTTAATTACCCTAAGAGCTTACATTGAGCTGTTCGAATGTGCAGGTTTCCTCACGATGTTTTTCCGTCACCGTAAGAGCAACGAGTAATGTAGTTAAGTTAGAAAAACTCATTGGTTCTTGGTACTGTGGGGGTTCAGTACATTCGGACGTGGTTTTAAAAAATAGCTAAGTATTTTAAGAAAGATGGTTATTTTCAATGAAAGTTACCTGCAATTGGTTGACTTTGGGTGACTTCATTCTGTTGTCATGTCAGGTTGGTAGACCTGAGGGCTTATTGTCTAACGCAATCGCAATTGCACCCGGTTTCAATTGCGAGTGCGTTAGACAATAAGCCCTTTGGCTCTCAAAAGTTAAAGTTTATCGACGTAACATCGGTCAAATTCCCCGCCAAAGCGATGGCACTTGACGTGTCGTATCTACTTCATTTCAATAATGAATGAGAGATGACCATGTTTTCAGTGATTATTGGTTTTAACAATATCATTCATTTGTAATTAATTAAACAGTGAGGTAATGGCGTGAGACCTCACCTATTAAATTCAATTTTGGTTGGTAATTCATATTTTTCAACTCCTGATCACCGATTAAAAATCACAAGGAATTGACTGAAAATACGTAATATAGAAAAAAGTATAATTAATTAAGTACTTCAACAATAAAAATCTACAGATTTTCTGCCTTTTTTAAATCAATTGTATAGTCATATCCATATTACGGATATCGTTCGACATTATTTTGACGTAACTTGCATCCGTCAGCCTACCATTAGTAATAAGTGTGTAGGTAGCTACTTTACTTCGAATCGCCCCGTCACTTTCTTGCGAATTAGTGACGCGTCGAGAGCAAAAGGGATAGCAATAGACGAAGTTCGAATAACGGATTTTAAAGTAGAGCCTCTGTTTATCTGTGTGTCAGTCTGTGGCGTTGTGCCTCCCAAACGGATTGACCGATGTGGATGTGGTTTTTTAGCTCTAATAGATTTCATGAAAATTTGTTGGGCAAATTAAGAGCTCATCAGCTCAGAGGGCCCTGCCAAGATGCACTACGCTAACTAGCGTTTCTATTCGTCTCGTGTTTAAACCAATCGCGTCACTGGTAGATGACGTGATACGAAAAGTCACTTGATCTCCCAGTGACGCGATTGGTTTAAAAACGAATCGAATAGAAACGCGAGTTAGCGTAGTGCATCTTGGCAGGGCCCTCTGAGCTTGATCTTGATCAGAAGGAGTCGCCATTATTTCGGGGTTTTTCTAAATATTTAATACTTATTTTGTTTAGATAATAATGAAGCCTCGACGAACAGTATTCGAAGCTACCCTGAAACACTTCGCGGAGCCTGGAGAAGACCGCTTCGAAATATCACAAATGGATGTGTCCAGGATAAACGGGTATCGTTGTCACTTTTTCTCTCCTTACCAAGAAATAGAGCTGTAGAGATATGCATGTTAAAGCAAAGACCGAGAAGGTGAACGTATAAGGCACTGGTCCCACCGCCGGCAAGTAAGCTATGAACTATCGGCTATTTTCTTGTCCAAGAAACGAACAAAAGATCATCGCTCCCGTGTAAATAAAAGAGAGAGATATATATTAATAGTTCATAGTTGAGCGAGTATAGCTCACTCGCTCAGCGATAAACTATAAATTTATATCTCTCTCTTTTATTTACACGGGAGCGATTATCTTTTGGTCGTTTCTTGGACAAGAAAATAGCCGATAGTTCATAGCTTACTCGCCGGCGGTGGGACCAGTGCCTAAGGCTGCCTAATTGAGAATGCATGCGCTAAAATGTCTTTTGTTCACTCTGACGGGACTACTTAAACTCGCCGCTTGGACATTCACTCCTGCCTTCGTTCACCTTTGCTATTGAGAGAATAACACCCCTGAGGGGGGCTTTTGAGTTTGCTGTGGCGTTTCTTCTCAGCAGTGGTGCCAGTGGTCTTTTGGGAGGCGCTGCTGGTAGATTTTTGACGTGTAAAAGTGCCCGTGCGGCCTACTTACTGGATAAACATCTTTTATCTTTTCTTAGGATAGAAGGACTCGCGGCCTAAGGGTTCCGTGTACATGACAGAGCCTCCGGCCTTCCGGATAAATGAATGAGAGAGAGGGTCTTTGAGAAATAACAAAAAAACTTTAAAAATCGGTATTAGGCTAGTCAAAATGGAACTTGTATAGAAAATAAAGTTCATAACAAAATGAGTATTTTCTTTTGCGGTTACCAAGCATATTATCTTTAAGTACGGATCCCTTGGTGCGCGAGCCCGACTCGCACTTTACGTTTTTTTGTTATTGGGTCCTTACCTATGAAATTGGCGTTATTTTTACGTGTTTTATTTCGTACGGAATTTATTCATTTCAATTTTAACTTCCAAATTATTTTTAAATTTCATTAAACAGTATGTTACAAAGGTTTTAGGTACAAATAATATGGTTCAATTTCTTATTTAGTGCTTGAAATTAAAGTGTGAACTCAACTCTTTTCATGTGCTGTGAGTTCAAGTGTTTCAATTACGCAGAGTTTTATGAAGCTAACTATTTTTAAGTAATTAAGATATGTATAATATAGCTTAGAAGTGTCCAATATTCCTGACAGAATTGTTTCGTTTGCAATTGACGTTACTAAATAGGTAATCTGCAAAATTAAATGTATGAAAACCATCGTTTTCATAAAATTCTCCATATAAAACGCCAATTTCATAGGTAAGGACCTAATATGTCATAGAAAAGGTAAACGAGCACACATGCCACCTGATGGTAAGGGGATCTGAGACCCGTGGATATTTGCATTCACGAGACTGCAATCTAACGACCGGAAATGCGTTGCCAACCCTGAGGACTAAGATGGAATGCCTCTATGCTAGTCATTTCACCGGGTGTCTTATCCCTAAACCGGAACACAACAATGTGAACACTGCTGCTCGGCAGTAGATCCGGACGGTGTCCCTGCACAAGGTCCTACCCACGGAATACAAAAAACAGTGGAAGTGGCATGAGCTTCGCTTAGTATCAGACCTGTTGTCGCCAATACTCAAACTATCATAAAAACAACACGCCACCATAGAAAATGTTTTTGGTGCGGCTATCGTTTTTACACTCCAAAATAGCACAATAAGGCATGCTTCTGGATTTATTTCCTATTTTAGAAATATCGAAATATCGAAATATCTAAATAAGCGATCGCGGCAAAAGTATGGTAGGTTATGCGGAACTCCGCATAACTATGCCACACGTTACACGCCCACTTGACACTTCTACTGTTTTTTCTGTTCTGTGGTCCTACCCCTAACTCACTCTATAGAACGAAAGTAATAAAACAATATGCTTCAACAGGAATCCTGATGAATCGTCGTGTCTATTTCCAACTCTTCAACACCTTGAAGAGTTCTGTCTATGTAAAAATTGGTTCTTACACGAATAAAATTAATAAAATGTCATCAACCTAAGCATTTGTTTTTTTTTGGTTCCCGGACGCGTAAAATATAAAAATATATAGAGGACTTCGTACTCGTAGAATTAGTTTCCCGCTACTCCCCCAATTTCTTCCCGTTGGGGGTCGATTTTCGGAAAATCCTTTCTTATAGCTCACTTACATCATGAAAGGAACCCCTGTACCAAATTTCAAATTTCTAGGTACAGTAGTTTCGGCTGTGCGTTGATATATAAGTCAGTAAGTCAGGTTTGCCTTTTATATAATATAGATAGATTAGAGGGCACCTTTTGCCCGTAGTCGACCTATGTTGTTCACCTATGTGGATTACGGAGAGTAGAATGGTCAAAATGAACAGGTAGGTTTAGGTTATGTTAGTTCTTCAGAGGGCCCGAAGGTCCAAAATAATCCAGGAGTGGAGCTGGAGCCGTCGACTTCGTTAAGGTCTGCTAAAATGCCCAGGTGGTCCCGGGAGGTGGACGGTGGTTAAGAACCGGAGATTAGCACGATACCAGAGTCGTAAAATGCCAGACTCGTAAGATACCAGAGTCACAAAATACCAGAATCTCAAAATAGCTGAGTCGCAAAATCTCATATAGGGCAAAATAGCAGTCGCAAAATCCCAAATACGCAGTTTAAGTTAGTTCCGCGAGTTGCCACCGGATCGCTGCCAGTGCTGTAACGACAGAACTGGCTGCGATCCGGTGACAACAATAAGGAAAAGAAACGTCTTTTCCTTATTTTTATGTTATATTTAACTATGTGTGTTACTGTTGTGATTTTTTTTGTTTCTTTATTTCTTTCATTATTGTTTATTGACCATTTTTCCCTGTCCCTGATTGTGAGCCCCACAGAACAGAAAAAACAGTAGAAGTGTCAAGTGGGCGTGTAACGTGTGGCATAGTTATGCGGAGTTCCGCATAACCTACCATACTTTTGCTGCGATCGCTTATTTTGATTTTTAGATATTTTGATATTTCTAAAATAGGAAATAAATCCAGAAGCATGCCTTATTGTGCTATTTTGGAGTATAAAAACGATAGCCGCACCAAAAACATTTTCCATGGTGGCGTGTTGTTTTTATGATAGTTTGAGTATTGGCGACAACATGTCTAATACTAAGCGAAGCTCATGCCACTTCCACTGTTTTTTCTATTCCGTGGTGAGCCCTGTCCACTTCAATGTAAGGTTTCTAATGTCTATTGTTACATCCTTTCTTTTAGTGTGCATCTCCCTCATCAACTTTTCCATGGCGTTTTGGTTATCCTCAAGTACAGAAATAAACACGAATTACATTCAAGAATTTTATTTTCTTACAAAAACAATACTGGTACAAAAGTCTTAAAATACATGTTATTACTTATTACAAATGGTAACTTACTAAATACTAATTAAATTCATAAAAAAAAGAAAGAAAGAAACGGCCCCCAACCTCTGTATAACTTAAGCCCTAGTGAAAAAGGGTATAAATGTTCTGAAGAGGAAGTGAAAAAGGGTTTAAGTCTAGTATACTCCGTTAATGTGTATACCCTTTTTTATTACGAGTTAAGTCGACTTGTACCCTTTTGCACTAGTTTATTACGAGTTAAGTCGACTTGTACCCTTTTGCACTAGTTTATTACGAGTTAAGTCGACTTGTACCCTTTTGCACTAGTTTATTACGAGTTAAGTCGACTTGTACCCTTTTTCACTAGGACCCCAGAGTTACGCAAGTACAGTCTGGGACAGAAATATGTATCCACCCCATAGTTTCAAAATGATGATGTACAGTCGACTACAAAGAGATGTACACATTTCTTCACCTTATTGCATTCTAATCAGTATAGGGCGGACGATGGATGCAAATTGCGATATCCTTTTAAAAAAATGAACATTTCTGCAAAAAAACGTTAAAGAATTAATAAATAATCTTTTTTTTTCTTTATTAGGTATTTTCATTACATTCCTTACTATCTACTACGTCGGATCGGGTCTACTGAAAAAAAAAATACGAAGGAAAAGGACAAAGCTATAACTTGTCTATCAGATAGTGTAATCTGGGCGTTGAATACTGTCATATCATAGTACTATCAGCCCAATGGAACCCTGACCCACCATAGAACGGTGTCACAGTGACATTATAAAACAATTTGTTTGACACTTCTTACGACTTGAATCATAACGTCTCTGTGACACAGTTCTATGGTGGGTCAAGGTTCCAATGGTCTGATAGTAGTACCTACTTACTATGCAATCTCCAAGTATGCCCTAAACTATAGGTACTCAGCCTATTTTGTATCTATTAATTAACTATTTTTGTACATTGTCATTTTGGTATCAGGTATCATTGGTATCCAGGGGGTCCGTAGGCGGTAGAGGGTCGGTTGCCATGGAAACCGGTCAAGGAACCACCGAAATCGGGAGCGTTGTAGCCTCCTGAAATTATCCGAATATTACATTGAGTTTTTAAGTCCGAAACAACATACAACAGACAATATTGCTTGTGACATGTCATGAGTCATAGATAGGTTAGGTCAGGTTCGTTTGTATATCAGGCCCGGTGGGCCAAAACAACTCAGAAATAGGAACTGTCAAATTAGATTTTAGAAGTGGAAATAACATGCGACCAATACATTTACCGCGTTATGTCTACAACTCGACATTGGCATAATAAACATTGCCAAAATAGCAAGGAGTGAAAGCCATTAAAAAAAAACGAGAGCGAGGAGAACGAGAGTGCGTTAGAAAAACGTTAAAAAGTGAGCTTTGACTTGTGTTAGTACGGTATATTTTTCAAGTTAAAGCAAAAACAATTGCCGGGGCGCGGGCCTTACGTCATCCGCTGAAAAATGTACTTATCGAATAAAGTTACGCCCACACCGGTGCTTAAAATACAGTGACGGTACGGAATCGCAGTGACGCGTCGTATCAGCACCGTTTTTGACGCAAGCTCCACACACCAATGCTTAAAAAAAGGTGACGGTACGGAATCGCAGTGACGCGTCGTATTAGCACCGTTTTTGACGCACGCTCCCCACACCGCTGCTTAAAAAACGGTGTCGTTGCTTAAACAATCGACGGGGTCATAGTAACAACATGGCGCCGTTTTTGACGTACCGTAATAATAATGTGGTCGCAGCTTTAAGCAAAGACCAAAGCGGTTCTGATCTTAAGGCCCTGCCAAGATGCACTACGCTAACTAGCGTTTCTATTCGTTTCGTTTTTAAACCAATCGCGTCACTGGTAGATGACGTGTAACGAAAAGTCACGTGACTTACCAGTGACGCGATTGGTTTACAAACGAAACGAATAGAAACGCTAGTTAGCGTAGTGCATGTTAGCAGGGCCCTCTGGTGCCCGGGCGTTGCGTTGTAGGCGTTGTGTTGTGCGATGGAGCCGATGGATGACCTTATATATAGCTTACCATGGGCCTGGTGCCTGGTGGGCTCGGGGTACCGGGCCTCGCCCTCGTACCGGACGTCTGCGTGGAACCCGGTCTGCCAGTCCGCATGGTACGTCACTGGAATACATAAAACAATCGTCTTGTAACATTTATAGTATAGTACTACATTTGATCAGGTATTAAACCTTGCACAAGCAAATAAAAAAAAAACAATTTTAATTTGTAAGTAATTTGTCACATTTTGTTATGCCAAAACAATTGAAAAGGTCGAAGCATAATGTTTAGGCGTACTTTAACAAAGTATTTTATTTTTATTAATAAGAGGGTAAGAAATTAATTAAATTAAAAAGTTAAGCATTTTTTACCAGTTGACTTTTGGGCAAAGAAAATAACAGTTGACTGATAGAGAAGTTTACCTTTTGTACTTACATTTACTTTATTGTGCAATAAATCTTAAAGAAACAATATTGACTATACGAGTAAGTACCTATATATGATTTTTCTAGTCCAAAATTCGATTTATCTTCGCGATCTTCATGTAAACTCTTTTAGCTCTCGGGCTCTCAGGTACTAAACTTAAAACTCCCCCTGACTACTATCTTGTCAGACGTAAGCGTAGTCGTATAGACTACGTTTTTAGACATAATGGACTCTATTTATAACACAATAACTTACCTATTTGCGTGCGTCCATCAGGCAACTACACTTTGTTACCCAAGACTACGAACGATCTCGTCGTAGCAGAGCTCTCTCATCTATCGTAGTCGTATAGACTACGTTATAATGGACTCTATTTATAACACAATAACTTACCTATTTGCGTGCGTCCATCAGGCAACTACACTTTGTACTCCCCCAAGACTACGAACGATCTCGTCGTAGCAGAGTTCTCTCATCTATCGTAGTCGTATTGACTACGTTTTTAAACATAATGGACCCTAAAGATTTTTAAATTTAACAGAAACGTCTGTTTGCGAAATATTAAAGCGAAAAAAAATTGTCGGTCTTAGGCAGGAGTCGAACCTAAATCTCCTCTGGCTCTCCAAAATAAATAGAATGAAGTGGCCCATTGTACTCATGCTAATTTCAATGTAACTTGAAACATGTCACCATACCCTCCGACCCTCCGAGTATGAAAAGCAAGCGATTACTAATTTCGTGGATCTTAGTAGGGAGGTGGCATAATTGGTAATGCGCCTGCATCGGCCCGGAGAGCCAGAGGAGATGTAAGTTCGAATCCTGCCTAAGACCTAAGACTATTTATAACACAATAACTAACCTATTTGCGTGCGTCCGTCGGGCAGTTGCACCCTGTACTCCCCCCTGACTACGTTTCCGTCGGAGCTCTCTTTTCTGCCGTAGTCGTTGCCGGATTGGGCATCTTTGACCGAGTACCCGAACTCATAGGACTTGGGCTGCAACAAAAATGGAAAGTGTAGGCATAAATTATAAGATTTTTTTTTCTATCAGGGGACAATGTCACACCAATTGACCTAGTCCCAAACTAAGCACTAGGCTTGTACTATATGTACTAGACAACGATATAAATACTTATATAGAGAAATATAATACTTAAATACATAGAAAACATCCATGAGTCAGGAATCGCGCTCATCACACAAACATCTGCCGTTACCGGGATTTGAACCCAGGACCGCTAGCTTCGTAGGCAGAGTCACTATCAACTATGCCAGCGCGTCGTCTAAGTAATTTTAACATTATAAATCCCCATGTGGTTGCCGGGTTAGAATAGTGCCACTCCGTGTCTTCCCGTAGATGTCGTAAGAGACGACTAAGGGAATAAAGGCTGGGGCACGTTTTATAAAGCTACAAGCTACAATTTTACAGGTCTAAACTGGCAACACTGCTCAAATGGCTGGTCGTCATTGGTCGAGGTTGTGTCAAATGGAAACTTGTAACCTGTAAATTGTAATTTGTAGCTTTATAAAACTGGCTACTGTTAGGCGATGGGCTTGCAACCTGTCACTAATACACTGGTAAACATCTTAGCCTAAGAGCGGTTGCGCGTGAAAATACGGTCCGGAGCAGTCGTAGAACTATTTCTATGGTAGTTTACGCATTAGATCCGGCTTCCGTCATCCAATTTTATTATATATCCGATCAAGATCCGAATTTTCACGAATTCGGATCGGCGTAGTGCGCAACCGCTCTAATTGTGCAAAATGTGGTTACAGAATTTATCACCAAGTTTTTAGACTTGTTGGTAATTCTGTAGCTCTGCCGCTGTAGTAGGGTTACTGGGAATAGAGGCGTGAGTTTACATGTGATGTGTATATTTATCACTAGGATTTATATTTCGTTTTGTTTAACTCGTTTATCGGTATTTCCTGGTTGCAATATTTCTTCGAACACTCTATCACTCTAAAGAGTACCTATTAAAAAAAAGTATAAGTAAAATTAACGGACCATTTTTTTATCGGCTATCTTTTCTCCCAAGATTTATAAGATTAGTAGGATTTTTAGTAAATGACGGTATAGTATCCGCCGCGAGCTAAGGACAAGTCGAGGTAAATTTCTACACTACAACTGGTTTTTCCTCTCTGCGGATATTATAAACACCTCTTGGTTTAATAACTTGAATACCGTCAAGGACACTCAGGGAGGAAAAATGGCTGAATGAACAATATCCGGGTTTTACTTTCGATTTGATTTTACTGATACTTGATACACTTACACTCGTATTCACAAACAATTAAGGGACCCTTCACTGAGTAAACGCACTGCGTTCAATACAGCTTTGTGATTGGTCCTTTTTGACCGACCTTTTGTTTATGAGACGATTTGAACCACCCTGTGCGTTCGTGAGCACTGTGAGACCTCATAGTGACGTTTGTGAATACGGGTGTTAACATTAGCGAAATCACTACGGAACTGCCATAAATAAAAAGAAACATAAGGTTTAATATTTTTGTGATACTTAAGTACCGTAAAACTTACACAACTATGGTCCAAGCCTGCAACAATAGTCCAATTTTCTTCGTCACATTATTCTAAAATATAAAACCTTACTGCTATTATAGCTGGGTATATGTATTGTTTGACCTAAAATCGATTGCTCTAAACTCTAGCTATACTAAAGCTATCATATTTTTAAAATAATGTGATAAGTAAAATTGGACTATTGTTCTAGGCCACAGTTGTGTAGTTTTGCGGTAACTCTTTTTCGTAATGCAAAAACAGATCTGTTAATTTCAGAGCAGATATCAGCAACATGATTGTTCTAATTACAAAAGCTAATAACTGCACTCCTAAAAAGTTTATGTTCATTAGTTGATTAATCTTGTCTTCATTATACCTTACTTTGAGAGATTGGCCTACCTCTGATGGTATAAAACGGCATGAGTGTAGTTTTGTCGAGGTTAGTCTAAAGGTTGTTGAGTTTCAACCTTAGGGCTAATTTTGCAGTCAGATTTATTTCTAACTTATTGGTCGTTAGTTCTGTAGTAGTTTTATTTTATCATCAAGCAGCAGAAAATAATTTGGTAAATAAATCATTGTACGTGCATTGGGGTAAGTTCGTCGTGCTTATTATAATTACATATCAGCTGCTATTTAGGCGATTTCAGGACGCCTTGGGGTCTGCCTTTCCTTCTGTACACAGACACCCAGTGAATGTCTAATGACGAAGCAATAGTTTTCGCTATGTCATTGTACGAGGCCTGTGGAGTCTCCTTTTGAAAAGTCTCATACAAGTTGTGTATTGACTTCTCTTGTAACGAAAAGTGCTTGATACCTACGCCTTTTCTTATCACATTTGGTGAACTCGCCATAATTCACCAACAATCAGTCCAATTAACAAGCCGGGACACAGAATTATCAGAAAACAGTCCGGTAAACAAGCCGAGTCACAGGTTAAACGGGAAACAGTCCAATAAACGAGCCAGGTAAAAAGTGAAACAACAATACAAAGAAGAGTACTATAAGACTATAACGCGTCCACACCGTATAAGAGACAGATGTTGACTGATTTTGGCCGACATGTAAACCCATCATGTGCGCAAGCGGTCCCCTTATCGCTGGCCAATCACGTGCATTCTAAGTTTTCTGGTACAGTAGAACCCAATTAATATGGCGTGTCGTGAATCTTCGTTCGCGCAGACACGAACAACGATTCCGATGATTCCCGAAAGCATGATTAAAACCCACAGACGAACGATCTAGACTTGTTGTATTGCATCTAATTTTTCCATCTCACTCACGGCTGACTGAATGACACGCGGGCGCGCGCCAACATGGCGCCACTAATAACCAATCATAGCACAGAATACAGACGCGCAACGCGTGATTGGTTCCCGCGCTTCGAAAATATGTCATCTGCGCAGGTACATCGGTAAGCCATATCAGTTGTGTTTTACTGTACTAACTCTTTAACGTGGACAAGGTATAGGCCAAAACGCGTAGTCAAAATTGTATTGTTTTCGTTTTATTATCTTGCTCCTACATACATAAAATATTGTCGATACCATACAACGTATTTTCCTCCTTCAGGCGAAGATGAAGCACCTTCTTATTCTGCTGAGCCTGCAGGCGGCTGTCAACGCAGACGATAACGAACCTTGCGAAGGAATCATCTACAAAGGCATTCATTATGACGAAACAATCTTGAAAACTAACGTTTATTTTCCTTCCGCGTTAACAATCGACTACACTGCAAATACCCTCATATTTTTTTATGATAAGTACTTAGCACTGGGTTTAGCAACACTGAATCTAGACACTTTAAATTTTCAAAGCGAAGATTTAAAGGACGTCTTTGCAACCTGCGCAGCAATTAATGTAGAATCAAAATCTATCTACCTAGGTACACAGTTGGGCATTCACAAATACGACATAAGGAATAATAAAGTCAATTCCTTTGCCGTTGCCAATACCAGAATAGGATCAATATTTTTAAATAAAGGCGTAATATATTATACCGAATTTTTTACCAACGCTCTTTATACCCTTGAAAATGATGAAGTAACTTTATTCAAAGATCTTGAACACACTAAGGTGTTAGATTTCTATATTGATAAAAATGATGACATGTATTTTACAAATGGTACTGGCTTGTATCGCCAGAAAAAAGGAACTCAAGATGCTGTTTACTATGAAGGTTCTAATATTGGTTCGATTGAATGTCTTACTTCTGATATAAATGGAGAAGTATTTGCATGTCTTAAGGACGGTGTTTATGCTGCTGTTAAGGATGGTAATAGTTTAGTTAAACAACTACCCGCTAACACGCCGAATAGTGTAACATTTGATACGAATAATGACATAATTTACGCTAATGTTACTGATATAGTGAGAATTTCGCTAAGCAATAACCAGGATTGCGGTGAAACTGAATTTTGAAGAAATATATGTATACATTTGGATTCTTGTTGTTTTATTGTTTTTAATAAAAAACAGCCTTTATCGATTATTTATTGTGCGCTATAGGTAGGTACGCTTTCTGTGAGTTAGAAATATCATTACATTTGTCATTGCTGTATACATCATCATCATCTCCTTGCCCTTATGTCTTATCCCAATCATCTGGGGTTATTTTTTCCCCCCATACATCCTTATTAGCCGTCATCTCACTCATCTCAGTTAAATTGTATCAAGAAATAGGATTTTTAATTCATCTTGCTTGCAAATTATAGAGCTTGTTTTTCGCTTTTCAGATGTTTTTTTATTGCAGTCGGGTTTTTTGTTTATTAAATATTTTTTTATATTATGTCTACAAGAATATCCATTCACTATAGATCGTTTCACCAGATTTTTTACAACCGTGGATTATTTTAACCACGTTATGAACAACAATGTAATGTATATATAACAGGACAAATAACAATTGTTGTTTCAGATTTTATTATGGTTTTTAAGCAAACTGAGGCCCTACTTTGAAAATCGAAGTTCGAAGTTAGCTCCATACCTTCCTCTCGATTTAGTCCCAAATGACGAGTGATAGGATGGAACAAATGTTAATTCGAACTTGGATTTTTAAAAGGTTTCTGCTGTATCAATCTGGGGCTTTGGTCTACATTGTATTTGCCCATCTTGTTTTCATGGAGATCGTATAACTGACTGTATTATTAATTCTTAATGTCACTTGATATTATTCCAAGTGCCTCCTACTCAATCGTCATATCCCTCAGTCTAACTGTTAAAACAGTAGGAATATTGAATATGCATGGATTTTTTAAATCGCATTTGTCAACAAAACATGAAATTCAAATTAAAATCGGTCACGAAATACGGATGATACAAGCATTTTAAACTGCTAATTAGACAGAGAGATCAGAAGTGCACCGGTGACGTCATTGTGCAGTTCGGCCATATTATATAAACTCCACGTAAAATTCCGTTTTGCTAGAAAGAGATAGGAATAAATCTTTATTGGCTTATATCTTGGCTATTTATACAGCTATTAAAAAAAAATTTTTTCTCACCTGTTTGTTACATGAATCAGCGTTTATTGAAGCTGTAAAAATATATAAATAAATAAGGAAAGACTATAAACTAAGCTTGAAGCAAGCCATAACCTGCATGAGCCAAGTAGCTTGACCGTCTCGGTGTAGTTCAAATGTACGAACTGAACTATGTCCATATCACGGTTATCAATGCGGATAACCTCTCGGGTCATGTCGCAACTTTTCGAACAGAGAATTAGAGTAGTCTTTACTATAATGTCTTCTTTAGTCTTCTGATTTGGCTAATTTATTTATGTAATAGGAAGATAGGGCTCCGTGGAAGGGAGGGAGGGAGGTAGGCCTTTGCCCAGTAGTGGGACATTATAGGCTGTTAAACAATGATATTTTATATTTAGATACACCGTTATGCTCATACTAAGCGCCAGTTGCTACGTTACCATGGTTACCATATTCCTATAGACAAAGACGGCAAACCGTAGCGGACGCTATTGTTAGAAAGAGATAAATAGTTGTTTCAAATTGCTCGCCATTCCCGCCAAGACAAGTCACGCTCACGGCCGTCCTTATCGCACTCCTGCGATATCTAATCTAACTTTAAAGTTTTTGATGCGTGCGTGTCAACGCCCGCGGCGCAACTGAACAGTAGTCCAACGGTAGTAAGGCAATTGCCTTCCTTTTTGAGGAACGCTTTTGAGCGCTGATGACGTATCTTAATATAAAATATCATTGCTGTTAAATAATAAGTAAATAACCAATTTAATTAAATTATCCCCCCAGGTCCTCTATTCAACACGGTAAAAACCATATCGTTTATGATCTGTTATCGACTTATCGTATTGTCAACGTTTTGATAACTCTTATTTACTTGACAGTAATGGCGGCCGAGTAAAAAACAATACCATAATAAGTCAAATACCTACGATTTGGATTTTAGTGCCTAGAATAGAGGCGCACAATTTTTTTATTTTAACATCAAGCCCAAGGATTGGTTGGAAATATGACCGCTGTCAGATTGATTTCTTACCTTCGTTTCATTGTAATTGTAGATTTAGTTGGCGGTTTTAGTAAGTATAGGTACGGTACCTACGTTTTTTTTATCCGAGCACTTTGGTAAAATGCTCCTACGAATTTTAATAAAACTTGGAATGGAGATAATTTTACCCTTATTAACAAAAGGCTACCTTTTATACCGAAAAATAAAGTGTCTGGGGATGGCTTACAGTTACACCGATGAAATTGGGCACAAGCTAACTAATAAATACATTTACATTTAGTTTCCCATAGTAGGTACTTTTATATAATGTGTCACAGCCCTATGTGAAGACTGTATTTATTACTACATAAACGTCATGAGGTCTCACAGTGCTCACGAACGCACAGGGTGGTTCAACTCGTCTCATAAACAAAAGGTCGGTCAAAAAGGACCAATCACAAAGCTGTATTGAACGGAGTGCGTTTACTCAGTGCATGATCCCTTAAGTATTGTTATTTATAGTGAATATGGGTGTTCCGGACGCGTCATCAGAGGGACGCGGGGCACGGGCGGAGCCGTCTACCTGACCGGTCCGACCGCCTACGTCACCCGCCGCCGGGCTCGCCGGATCTCTCGAACGAGTAGAGGTGAGACGTACTAGGCAAATCACGTACTGAGTCTTCCGAGTACGCGTCCACAAAAAGACTAGGTCCAAAGACTAGTTCCACGAGTATTTAGAAGTACGAGGCTTATGAGTAAAATATTTGATTCAGTCTTTCCGAGTTGCAAGTGTTGCGAGTCTTAAGTATTAAGAGGTTTTTCTTGGTACGCGGACGCTGACGTCCGGTCCGGGTTTTAGTGACTGAGAGTTTGAGAGTACATATTTTATATATATTTCATATAATAACTCGAAAACTTATAAAAGTAAGACTCGGTATTGAATTGACAGAAGTTTCAGTATAATCCAATATTATGTTTTGTGTCAATATTATGACGGTTACAAAAAATGGTCCACACACACGCATTGCACTGGGTTAAAATGATCCATACACAATTCTTGAATTGAAAAAAGTTGGTTTTTTTATATATAATCTTTCTTCGCCCGGTGAAACGAGTCTTTACCTACTCCAAATACACCGCGCTGTTTTCGCGTCCTGATCCCGATACGTGTAAAGACTCGGTACGCGTTGGCGTCCAAGCAAAAACCTATTCCAAAAACCTATTCCAGTATATACGTCTCACCTCTACGAACGAGCCAACCAACAATCATTTCGCCATACACGAGTCAAGCCGATGCTTGTTGTCCCCTTTTTTTTACACCACTAAAATCATTGTGGAGCTCTAATTAAAATTATTTTAGTACATTTGAATTTTACTTCAACTCAAGACACCCCATATTCATGGGTGATAGTGTTGTCATTAAGGTGTATGATTATTAGTGTACGAGTATAAGTATATTTATTTAATAACTTATATTATAATAGTGAATTTATAGAATTATTTTCAATATTGCATAATATATGGTATAATAGGTACCTAAGAACTGTCTGTACTGTTGTTGCGATAAACGCCTCTCTCTTTGTCTTTGAAAAACTAGGAGTTAATTATCGACTCTATGCCCTTCGCTGTTCCCGTGGTGAAGTGTGGACAAATTATTTACGATCTAGTACCCGTAAAGACTCTGAAAGATCTGGTAAGTTTACCGAATTACGTATAATTTATGAATTAATAATGAAATTACCTCTCCTGGGGTATGTTTTTGTTGACCAACCGAGGGTTCCGTTCAAATTCTCAATTAAAAAATTGGACCGCCACCGTTCCTTTAAAAAAGACCCTGTTTTTTTTGTGATTTAATTAAAAATGTACAGATTTCCCATTGTTCTTGTATTAGGTACTTGTCAAATGTCATAGTTCTAGGTCAACGGAAAATACCCTATAAATATTGATCCCCTTGAGAGTGTCGAAATATGCTTTTTTTTGCGGAATAAACGGCCGTATCTTTTTTTTACGTTAACTTAGAAGTTTGATTTTTGCACAGCTTCAAGGCACTGTAGACTTAAGTATATAGTTTTTAATTTCAACTTGATACCCCCTCGCGTTCTCGAGGTAAGGAGTCTTGACAGACAGGCGGACGGATAACAAAGTGATCCTATTCCGTTTTTTCCTTTTGAGGTACGGAACCCTAAAAATATGAAAATATTGCTCATTAGCCAAGATGCAGACGCTACTATAATAATATTATAGCGCTTTTGTTTTCTATTTATCCACTCCAAATGTATGGAGGATAATTATATGCGGTTGGTGAACTTCGTCTATTGCTATCCCTTTTGCCCTCGACGCGTCACTACTTCGCAAGAAAGTGACGGGGCGATCCGAAGTTCGAATTACTGATTTCAGAGTAGAGCCCCTGGTCTGTCACTTTCCGTATTTCTCCTTTTCCTAAAGTAACAATGAGACAAAAGTTAGATACTGACATAAAAATTGGTTACCATAACGTTTTTAGAAATATAATTAAAATAACTTTTGAGTAAGTTCAAACTTATGGATTTTGGAGTAGTTTTTTTATGATTCTAGTAACGGTTATGGACAGAGGCCGGAATTTTCGTAGCATTTTCGAGCTGTCATAGGGACTTCTCGTTTATCGACTTCCGATATACATAATTTATATCGATAAAAACAGAATACAATATTTAAATTATGATTACCAGTAGAAGTAAACAACAGGCAGTCTTATCAGGAATGAGCGATCTCTTCGAGATAACCTTTGGGTACCAACTTTGTGGAAATTGTAAATAGGACATAAATAATAATATTTTATTGTTTTTAAACATTTTTCGAAACAAATTTCAACAAGAATTGCTATCGATTGTTTTTATTGCAAATCTCTATTTTACATTTTCAACTACTCAAAAGTTATCTGGAAGAGATCGCTGTTTAGCGATAAGACCACCTGTTGTTTACCTCTACTCTTAATCTTCTTTAATATTTTGTGTTCTATAATATATCGATAAAATATGGTTTCGGAAGTCGATAAACGAGAAGTCCCTATGACAGCTCAAAAGTGCTACGAAAATTCCGGCCTCTGGTTATGGAACACTTATGGCCCGACATACCCTTGACCAGTTTTTTGTATAAAAAGTAATTCAATTGTAAAGTTCCTGCGAAATGTGCAAAGGCATGTTTTAAATCTTGACCCAAACAAGAGTTTGAAACGTTTATCTGTCGGTCTGTCGCCCACGAGCCAAACTAATTAACATACAATTTTTGACCATCACAAAATTTTAAAACCATCTATTGCTTTTGTTTCAGCCAGACATGAAACTGCTGATAGTTCTATCATGTCTAATGAGCGTCCAAGCAGCGGTGACAAAACGCGGCGCCTGTGACGGTCCCGTAATCAATGAAATCTATCACACAAACGAAACCCTCAAAGCTGACATCGATAGACCCTACTTGTTAACCTGCGATCGCACCACTAACACTTTATACTTCAGCTACAGTTTGGTTCCAGAAGATGACAAATTTAAAACAGTAAAAATGAATCTAATTTCCAAAAAAATAACAGATATAAATGGAGTAAGGAATGGGTTCGCTCAAAGCGTTGATGACAAAACTGGTGATGTTTATATAGGTGGTAGTGATGGGATTTATAAGTGTAATAACGGAAGTGACAGAGCAGAATACTTTGGCGCTAACGGAACCGATATTTGGGTAATTTTCTTCAAAGATAATATAGTATACTATTCTGAATATCCACCCCAGTTCGTGTATACAATTATAAACGGAAATATATCTAGATTTTACGAATTGGAAGACACTAAAGTGGATAACTTTATTATAGATAATGATAATAACATATTTTTTAGTAACACCTCAGGCTTGTATAGTCAGAAGTTGGGTCAAAAAGACGCAGTTTTTTTTGCAAACACAGCGGATATCTCAATACGTGGTTTGACTACAGACAAAGAGGGTAAAGTTTATGTATGTGCTTCAAACGGCATTTACTTTGTGAATAAGCAAGAGCATGTTTTAGAGAAATATCTGGAAGTTGATGACGCTTTCGGAGTAGCGTTTGATGGAAATAATAATTTGATTTACGCCGATTATAAGTCACTAGTTAAGGTTAGACCAACTAACTACCAGGAGTGTGCATAAAGTGAAAGTGTTAAGTAATAAATGCGTGATGTTGAAATATTGTTTTATTGAGAAAGATGTTTTTGAAATAGTTTGATTGGTTGCTGAAGTTATTTAGGGCTAATATCAGGAATTTAGAGAGGTCTTCGCAAGATTATATTCGCTCTAACATATAATCCTAATATACAGTGTATAATACAGTATATTTGTCGCTCATTTTTCATTAAAAAAAAGAACAAAACCGATAGCTATTAAATGTAAAAGCACTGTAGTGACTACAGTAAGATATCTTTGTATGGGTGGTATACAGTTTGTTAGAGTCAATTCATATTTCCTTTTAATGCCAAAGTAGCACACAGGCCCAATATAATCACACATGCTATAATCTCAAGATTGCAATCCTAAGGGCCGGAATGATATGGATACGGATTTACACCCATAAGGATTTGTATTCTCAAGATTGCAACCCTAAGTCTGCAAATGCGTCGTCAACCCTGAGGACTAAGGTGGAATGCCTCTATACTAGAATTTCACTGGCTGTGTTCTCGCCACAACGGAACACAACAGTGCGAAAGCTGCTTGGCGGTAGGTTAAAGGATAAGATCGTGCTACCGATCCGGACAGACCCTGCACAAGGTCCTAATAAAACTAAAATTTTATCATCAGTATATCAGCCAAGATATCCACCCGAAATTGTACACGCAGGACCGCTAGCTTCGTAGGCAGGGTCACTACAAACTAGGCTGTCGATTAATTCACTGACATGATAATACACTAAGCTCCAAGACTATAGGTAACTTTGGTTCTATTCCAGATCAATTTTTAACAGCAATGGTTGAAGTTTATCTGCAAGATTAAATCAGAGATGAGAGACTATAGGAAAACTATAAAATAAATTCAAGCAAAACTTTAAATATGCTATATTGCCTTTAAAAGTCTGTTTTCCTCCTCAATTTAATCACATTATCCGTTCACGGGTTTACCAAGAACCGAAATCATTTAATAGGTTATCACTTGAACGCCCTTCAAAAACGTATATCAAACCAGCGAGACTAAATGTTTTTTAAATAACAACTTGCTCATAAAGCGTGACGGAGATTGATGAAATAATTAAACAAGCGTTATTCAACAAAAACAAGAGTTTCTATTTATATGGAAATAAGAGTTAAACTGGGAGTGTAAATCACTTGACCAGCAGCAAGCCTAGTTTTAGTTGGTAATGTGACAGACACAAGACTAGTATAAACAAAGATATGTCAGTTGGGCTCGTGTATTGCCACGGTATATACGTAAACAATGAAGTACATATTTCTGGTGTTCTTGCTGTACGTTGAAGCAAAAGTGCACATTATTTCAATTGACGGAGAAGTCCAACAAATCGGCGCCAGGTTTTACAAGAAGATATTGCTAACGCACGATTATCAAGACCCAAAAGAGTTGACGTATGATTCGACGAGCAGAAATCTGTTTTTTTCATACATGGATGATGATTTGGAGAATTCAGGACGCGGTGTTGTAAATGTTATAACGAAAACTTCTTTAAAAGTTAGTGGAATTGCTAGAAATAAGGCTATCGGAGTGGATGGAGATACTAGCGAAGTCTATTTTGGCTCCGATGATGGATTGTACAAATATAACGCTCTGGATAATAACGTTACGCATTTAGGATTCTACAACGTTAACATTATGAAAATAGTTATTCGTAACAATGAAATGTTTATAATAGACGCCAACAATCACATGATTTATAAAATTAAAGATTATAGAAAGGCTATTAAAGTTGGCGAATGGAAAACTATCATGGAATTTGAAGTTGATTATATGAAGAATATACATTTTGTTAATATGTGCGGATTGTATTGTGCACCAAATGGAGAGGAAGCGATAAAGAATACAGATTTGCCACTTGTGTATCACTTTTTAATCGATGATCAGAAAACTTTTGGTGTGACTGAAACTGGTATTTATGAACTTCATTGTAGGAACGGCACAGCCAAAAGAGTTGCTGATTTAGATTTTAATATAAGAAGCATTGCTTTCGGTGATTATGGTGACATTTATTATTCGACCGACGAAAGTATATTTAGGTTAACACCTATTCATTACTATGTCCAGTATAACATAAGGTCACGGTCGTAAACAAATGTCCGTTTAGCGATTATTGACAGTAATGTAAATAATATATAAATTATTATCCGAAATATTAAATACCTACTTTGTTTTATTAAATGATACACATAAGCATTAGGCAGTGAAAGAAAGTGGACGGCAAAACTGAAATGAAAGAAATAGAGTCTAATCAGTAAGTGGTGATACAAATGAAGTCGGTTAAAAAAGGGGGCAAGTTTAAAATATCACCACGCCCGCGCCATGCCACGTACTAGCTGAGGCCCGTTTCACGAAGCAACAAGTTACAAATTACAAGCGGAAGTCTCTTTCTAACTCGTACTGCTAGAAAGAGGGTTCCGCTTGTAATTTGTAACTTGTAGCTTCGTGAAACGGGCCACTGGGGGCTGTTTTATAAAGCTACAAATTACAATTTACAGGTTACAAGTTTCCATTTGACACAACCTCGACCAATGACGACCAGCCATTTGAGCAGTGTTGCCAGTTTAGACCAGTAAAATTGTTACTTGTAGCTTTATAAAACGGGCCACTGGTACCACGAAACACATTACGACTAGATGTACGTACTCAAAATGTGACAGCTTGTTTCATACGTAAAATTGTTGCCATGTGAAGAATTAGAAAAAATGCTTGTGTCAATACTCGCTGGTCAGACTTCTAGTTGAAATATTTACTAGGACAATCCTCCTTTACTTACCACCTCATGATCATGTCCGTGATCATGTCCATGGTCATGGCCGTGGTGTCCGTGGCTCTCGTCGTACTGCCCGGAGCCGAAGGAGCTGGGCGGCAGGTACGATTCGCTTGGGGAGCTGAAACCTGGACGGAAAAGTACTTATGTTTTTATTTTGTTATTATTGTTTTCGAAAACAAATTATGGACTATGGACGTATTTCATGGAACTAAAAACAAAATAATTAAACTAGGGACTTTTACTGTTCTTTATTCGCCAATAATTTTAATATGTGTAGGTATATCGGATGGCGGTCTATTTTAAAATCTCATCCGTTGACTAAACCTCATGAAAGGGCAGAGTTTTGCTGATTTAGAAATCGAACTATTCTACACGTTTGTCGAGTATTTTTTAATTTCACCGATAAATATAATTCTAATGCCTATGATATCAAAATAAGAGAGTCCCACCCATTCATAAACGAAATAACCGTGTAACTTTACAATTATTCAAAAGGGAGATTAAAAAATTACACCCAGTAATCAATTAAACAAACCAAAACAATGACTAAAATATTAAAAAACCAAAATTTCAAATTACCTACTTCTAATACTTCTATTTTTAGTAACAACGCCATCTGTCGTCGAGTAGCCAAACGAAGTAACCACGAACGCTTTAATTTTGTATTATGGTCACTGATAAGTAAAATGATCGCTAGATGGCACTAAAAGTCACTTATCTTTCATTCTCATAATCGCTTCCTAACTTCCTATCTTGTTTATTCTTGATCAAATCGTGCTGAATATTACAGTTACCTACTTGTATAGAAATTATTACCGTTTATGACATTTTCTTTAGTAATTACTAGCAACACTACTAATTTTAGTAATTTGTAAGTACTTACTCTACAATTCCGTACCTAACCCTGAAATCAAAACTTTTAATAATCTTTTCTTCTTACTAATACTTTTCTTCTTACTATTACAGTCTTAATGTAGGTATAATTATAATAAATAGAAAGAAACAACGTTATTGTGCACTTCAATTATTTTGTTGTTATTTGTAAGTTTGACTACTCAGCAACAGATGGCGCCATAATCAAAATATCTTTAGTACCTGTGCTCGGCGGTAGGTAAGTGTTACTCGGCGTGTTGTACCCAGAGTTTTGATAGGTACTGCTGCCGCGGTAGTTGTAGCGGACTGGGGGTTCACAGCTCGCCAGCGTCGCTACAAGGAGCATTGTCAATACCTGAGAAAAACAAATGTAGGTATTAAATCGATTGTAATACAAGTAATACCTACAAATAGAATAGGACCCAACTGTACACACCTAGGTAGGTACATGTTTGTAAAACGCCTATTAAAATCATTACACTTCGTTGTCATATATGTCACTGGCCAAATATAATTAAATAAATTCCCATTGTTTATACCTAAACAACAGAGTTGCGTAATCTATGGTATGTTGATATAAAGCGAAAGTTTAATTTAATTAAGCCTTATTGTTTTTACACTCGAAATAACTAAGTAAGTAGGTAGGTAGGTAATTAGAATAATGCTTGGTCATTTCCTCAAATCTGTTATTTTATTCCCGTAACTGAATAATTAGGTACTTAGTAGGGCAGGTAATTAAATAAAAGTGATTTTCTTTTCGTATTTAGGGTCCCGTACCTGTCTATAGCCTCCAACAAGATGGAGTGACGACCTTGTAAAAATCGCGGGAACGCGGTGGATGCGAAAAGCACAAGACCGGTCTGAGTGTCTGAGAGCCTTGGGGGAGGCCTATGTCCAGCAGTGGACGTCTTTCGGCTGACATGATGATGATCATGATGACCTGTCTATAGCCAAAATGGCTTTGTGGAACCTTTATTTATTATTACCTAACTAGCGAAGGCCCGACTACCTAGGTACCTACTGACAACGCTGCTTTTTCCACCTTAGCCCTTAGGTGCCTTTTAACCAACTTCCCACATAAAAACAACCAAAGACTATCAAATTCCTTGAGAAACTAATGCAAGTAAAAATCCCAAGATGGACAGAAAGACAAACAACCAACACAATCCCATTTCCATAGATCATTTCCAATTTAATTGATGTGTTAATTCAAAGGGAAATGGACTGTGTGGCAAGGGCTTTAAGTTTAGAATGGTTATGTTGCGTGCGACAGTATTGCATTGTATTATTTTCCTTTGTTATACATTTTAGTGTAGGTTTACATGGGAATCTAGAGTAAAGGTATACAGTGTGTTTTTTAACTGGGAAATTAAGGGAAAATCCGAAACCATAGGAGATAAATGACTGCCAAAAATGTTTTAACAAAAAGACCTAGTGTTGGTTAAGACAGTGGTTTCGGATTTCCCCATAATGTCCCAGTTAAAAAAAAACCTGTATTATACCAATTGAATGAAAAGGTTTTTTTTTTCTAGTAAACTTCCGTGAATCCAAAAGGCCCATTGCTATTTTTGATCTAATTTACCTGAACCCTAGGAAAGGTAATTTTTATTTGGGAAAATTATTCCAATAATTTTATTTATGACTTTTTATTTGGTTAAAAAATCCCAATGTCCCGAGTTTAACTCACTTGTAGACAGACTTGTGCATACTATGGCTAAGTATGTACAAGACAACGATAAACATACTTAAGAGAAATTCATACTTAAATACATTTTAAAAAAAACCTAAGACTTGTAAGCAAAAACTCGAGCTCATAACAAATATTTGCCCTGGGTAGTGATTCTTTCAAAAGCAAAGGTTAGCGAACGCAGGACTGAGTGAATGTCCAAGCGGCGAGTTTAAGTAGTCCCGTCAAAGCGAACAAAACACATTTCAGGCATTTCAGCGCGTGTATTCAATTTGGCAGCATGGCTTCTCGAACGTACCTATAAAGCTGCCTAATTGAGAATGCACGTGTTTTGCTCGCTCTGACGGGACTACTTAAACTCGCCGCTTGGACATTCACTCCTGCATTCGCTCACCTTTGCTTTTGAGAGAATCACTACCCTGACCTGGAATCGAACCCGCTGGCTTCATAGCCAAGGTCACTTTCAAATAGGCAAAAATAAAAAAAGTTTTTCAATGTATTTTTATTTTTGTTGTATCGTAAAAACGGTACCTACTTAAAACATACTCGCCAGATCAGAGTCAAGCAAGAAATATTTTCTCTATATATATAAAAGGCAAACTTGACTTACTTACTGACTTATATATCAACGCACAGCCGAAACTACTGTACATAGAAACTTTAAATTTGGTATAGGGGTTCCTTTCATGATGTAAGTGAGCACTAAGAAAGGATTTTCCGAAAATCGACCCCCAAAGGGAAGAAATGGGGGGAGTAGCGGGAAAATAATTCTACGCGTACGAAGTCGTGGGCGTCCTGAATGATACATATAAACTCTTCCCAAACCAATTGGCATAAGTGCCCGCCGCGCGGTGGACCGTTGCGTCAATCCGAAACATTAAAATGCAGCGTGCGCGTGCGTTTATCTAGGGCATTATAATGCATACTATTATGTGCAGTTGTATAAGGGTGTGCCGTGTGACAACCACACTATTTGAAGTGGCAACACACTACTTAATAGCGGCGTTTACACTTAAAGTTCGGACCGCGGGAAACGCCACGCGCCGTTCCAATCTTCGTTCCGAACCGTACATTTTTTACCATTTTACTATTGCAGTTGCATTTACACGTACGGTTCGGAACGAAGATTTGAACGGCGCGTGGCGTTTCCCGCGGTCCGAACTTTACGTATGCAGGCCGGTAATGCTAGAGATGTGCCTTTTTCGGGAATTCTCGTGGACAACGCGAGTTTATAACCCCCGATGCAAAGGGATGTTGTAAGTTTGATCGCTACGTACGTGTGTGTGCGTGTGCGTGTGCGTGTGCGTGTGCGTGTGCGTGTGCGTGTGCGTGTGCGTGTGCGTGTGCGTGGGCGTGTGCGTGTCTGTCTGTGGCAACGTAGCTCTTAAACGGATGAACCGATTTGGATGCGTTTTTTTTAGCAGGTTTTCTAGTGGTGGGTCTTAGCTAGGTTTCCTGAAATTAGGTGGGGTCGTTTAAGAGTTGTCAGCTCTGCGTCTCTATCGTTACTGACTAGATAGAAAGAGAGATCCGAGCGACAAATAAGACGCGGGCAACTTGTGCTAGCAGTACTGAAAGAAAGGGCCACCATTATATCGGGTGTTTTTATGTACTATCAGCCCAATGGAACCTTGACCCACAATAGAACTGCGTCACAGTGACGTTAAGATTCAAGTCGTAAGAAGTGTCAAACAAATTGTTTTATAATGTCACTGTGACATCGTTCTATGGTGGGTCAGGGTTCCATTGGGCTGATAGTATCTAAGATTTCGGTAGGTATAAACATTTAAACCGTTTGTAACTCAAGAACTAATGAAGTTATTTAGTCGTGATAGTTTATATGTGCTTTCATCAAAGGTATTTTTCAGATTTTTAGTATTTGTAGTTTTGGCTGTATGGGGGGGACGGGGGGAGACTTGACTCTAACAAAAATTAGCGCTTTAAAGCTTAATATTTCATAAACCGATCCCTTAATCGAAAGACGAGAAAAAAATACATCCCCACGTTACGTGTAGGGGAGGTAAAAAAAAAATATCTAGATTTTATTTTACCACTTTGTTGGCGTGACTTATATGTATATTCATGTCAAATTACAGCTTTCTAGTACTAAGAGACACGGACGGACGGACATGGCGAAACTAGAAGGGTTCCTATTTTGACTACGGAACCCTAAAAATGTATAAATTTCACTATTACGTCACACATATGACATTGGTCGCACATTAAACCTGGCACGCATATTACATGTCATTATATCTCTCAATAGCCATAATAACTTATATGTGGGGCATTGTATGGCGTAACCGTATCGGATCTATGTAATTGTATGTTGCTAACTAATCGTTTGTTGTCGGTTAAAAATGTTTAAATTATAACAGTACATGTTTTATAGTTAATGTCTATTTTTAGGGCAGGGTTAGTGAGAGTCGAGGGGGTAGGATCAGAAATAGGGGGTTTTAGTGGGTATTCCTACCACTTTCGGATGGTGAGACCATAACCACCTTGGCCTCCCCGACTCCCCGTGAATAACTAAACAAAAGTAACCTTTAAAAACCAGACTACATTTTTTGCTTCTGTTATAAACATTAAAACACATAAAATCCGATTAAATAATGTTTTTAGGGTTCCGTACCTCAAAAGGAAAAAACGGAACCCTTATAAGATCACTTTGTTGTCCGTCTGTCCGTCTGTCTGTAAGTCAAGACCCTTTATCTCGGGAACGCGTTAAGGTATCAAGTTGAAATTCAAACCATATACTCCGGTCTACAGTCCCTTGAAGCTGTGAAAAAATCAAATTTCTACATTTACGTAAAAAAAAGATAAGGCCCTTTATGTCGCCAAAAATGTGTATTTCGACACTCTCGAGGGAATCAAAATGTATGTATACTGACTGACTGACTGACTGACTGACATATCAACGCACAGCCTAAACGGCTAAACGTAGGCACTTGAAATTTGGAAGGGACGTAGCTTAGGTACCGTAGAGGTGCACTAAGAAAGGAATTCCCGAAATTCCCACGGGAACGGGAATTAGCGGGAAAATCCTTTTGTATGAAAAATCTAAACCGCGTAAGATAGATGATTGAAATTTGGCATGCAGGTACCCTAATGAACGTAAAGCTTACTTGCAACGCGATATTGCAAAATTCCCACGGGAACGGGAGTTATTGGGAAAAAACTTTTGTATGTAAAAATCTAAATCACGTAAGATAGATGTTTTCAATCTAGCATGCATGCATACCTTAGTAAATATAAAGTTTAGTTATGGCTGTATTTTGAAAAAATAATAGGCTATAAAAAAATGTTTATTGCCCAACAAAATGGGCACGGGAACAGCTAGTCTCTATGTATAAAAGGCAAACCTGACTTACTGACTTATATATCAACGCACAGCCGAAACTACTGTACCTAGAAACTTGAAATTTGGTACAGGGGTTCCTTTCATGATGTAAGCGAGCACTAAGAAAGGATTTTCCGAAAATCGACCCCCAACGGGAAGAAATGGGGGGAGTAGCGGGAAACTAATTCTACGCGTACGAAGTCGCGGGCGTCCCTAGTAAGTAATAAGTAATACCAGATTGACTTGAATAATGTTTTTTTTATTTGATTAATTTGTTTGTAGGTACCTATTTTAACTTAAATTATACAGTGTGTAAATGGTAAACGGGCTTTTATTAACAATGGACATAGATTAAGACTCTACTAATTATAAACAGAAAGAATTATTTTGATTACGCTAACGTATACACCGTTATTAATTTCTGAACATACTATCGTCCCGCAATGTACATCTAAGTCCATCTGTCATAACTTTGAAACATCCTTAATTGCTTTTTTAATTAATTGCATTTTTTGTTATACATTGCGTTTTAAATTATTTTGCATGGTTTTTTTTTTTTTTTTAATGAAAGCTGCCTAAATGTGCTCATTAGGGGCTATACTAACCACAGTTAAAAGCAACGCCCGTATACCATTTACACACTGTATTACTTCACGAGCACTTTTAATTTTAATAATTATCATATCTAGGGTTGCCAACTGTACTATAATATATAGTATTGTACTATATTTTGACTCTGTGTACTATATACTGTTGAAGAAATACATAGTACGCAAAAATACAATATTTCGGTCAGTCCTTAAACATATGCGGTTTGGGTGGGAGAAATAGCCTTTTTTCAGCTCAGATAGTTGCCCCAATAGCAGGCAGAATGTTAGTAAGTACCTAGTACATATTGTGCATTAGATTTTATGAATTTTTAGTTTTTCTTCAAAGTACTATATTTTCTTTCTGTGTACTATATTTTTTATACCTTGGGCTGGAAAATACTATATTTACCCAAGAAAAAGTTGGCAACCCTAATCATATCCGGTAAATTGATATCGTCACAGTATCGTTCTTTAATACGACTCCAATTGCAGTAATCATCTTGTTTCCGAACTATACTTTTAGGCGTGCAGTAATTCAAATTTGATTTCGTTTTTATTATGCGTTGTGAATTCTGTCATTAGGGTAATGTAATACGCATGCGTAGAAGATACGCTCATTCATTACGTGATGAGATAATAAAATATATAAAATCGTGGAAATCGGAGTTAATTCATGGGGCGAGAAACGTTACTGCCCGAAGCCACTCGAAGCTAAATTTCTATGGTTTTTTTTTTGACAGCTGCGCTGCACGATTTTAGCGGCTCTTCACAATCCTCCGATATACTTGATGGCAACTTTGAACAATACACCACAAATTATACCTTAAAAAAAACAGCTACTTTAAAATAATTTTACGGAAAATATGTTTTACTTACTTTATAATGCACCATTGCGTCTTCAAAATTTTCTTGAGAAGCTGAAACAATAATGTAAAAATTAACAAAGACATTTTTTTTGAAGTTTTCGCCTTACCCGTTAGATACACCTACGAGTTCTTCAAGCCGAAAACGAAAGTCACACAAAGGTTAATATATACTTTTGTCAAAATATCTGAAATAGATAAGTGGAGTTTATATGGCCGAACTCTCTGTCTAATTTCGCTTGTATCATCCGTATTTCTTGACCGATTTTAATTTTAATTTCACTTTTGGTGATGTCTTTCACGGTATTTTTATGTTTTGTTGACAAATGCGATTTAAAAAACCATGCTTATTCCCTAGGCGGCACATTAAAAGGCAGCAAGGGATATACGTTTTATAACAACTTCATAACATACCTAGTATATTATGATACCTATTACAGTGCAACTAGCATAACGGTCACAGAGAAGTGTAATAAGTCGCAAATGGCATAATCTAGAGCCACTAAGCTAAGTAACGCAATGTCCTAATTAGCTGGTAGGTGAGGTTTTAGAACGTGCTCTGGAGCCCTACTTATGTTAAGGGGCTTCTAAACGGGCCATATTTTCACTGCAATATGTGGCCGGCAACTATTGGTGTCTTTCTCTAACATATGAGTAAGAGAGGGACACCCATAGTTGCCGGCCACATTGCAGTGAAAATATGGCCCGTTTAGAGGCCCGTTTCATCTTTACAGCTAAACCAATAAACCAATTTCGATATATTTTGTTATAGGGATGAGGTCCGGGATAAAGGGTGTTTTTTATTTGGATATAAATTATAGTTTCCCAGGGAAATCGATAGATTAGTTTTTCCATAATCCACAAAAGTAGTTTATTTTATTTTTCATTTTTTTTTCCTGCGAAAAATATTTTACCACAGAAATATGACCATAGAGATTTCGGCAAATAGTAGTTTACTAACTTGAATAGGGGACAAATCTGAATCAGATCGATGAAAAAAAAATTGATGAAATAAAACCCGGTCATTCGATTTTTAAGGCATTTTATCTTTTAATATAATACTTACTAGCGAGCCGCCCTCGCTTCGCTTCGGTACATTAAAACATTAAAACCTTAAAACCTTCCTCTTGAATCACTCTATCTATTAAACCGCATCAAAATACGTCGCGTAGTTTTAAAGATCTAAGCATAAACAGGGACAGACAACACCGGGAAGCGATTTTGTTTTATACTATGTATGTACCGTCAATAGAGCTTGCGAACTATGTAAAAAAATTAATACTGTTTGACATATAACCTCAAATATTCACCAAGCGTGTTTTTATTAAAAATAACGTATAATGAATAGTTAAAAATAATAATAATAGATTATCGAGTAATCATGGTGAATTGGTTCGTTTGGTTTTGTTTACATCTTTTGCAAGTTCTATTGACGGCAATTTTAGTGATATTCGTATTACAAATAGTATATTTGGTACCTAATATGTAACCCCCTAACACAGTGATGATGACTACCTATGATGAGGCAGTGTTTTTTTTTTCAAAACTTATATATGTATATACAGGGTGTCCCTAAAACTAACGCCAAAACTGAGAGCGCTGATAGAGCAGCTAAAAAGCTATCGATTTAACCCCTATTTATGTTCATTGATTTTTACTAGTTTCGGAGATATTGATCATTTTAATCTGAAGTTTTGTAATTTTCCCTTATGTCCATGTCACGAAAAATCATTAATTTCATAAGTTTTTCAGTGGTATTTTACATTATTAGAATCATTACGAATCAGCGAAGTTTTTAAAACCGATTGCTCGTTTTTTTTTAATCATTTTTTTAAGTACCTACCTAATCACATAAAGTTATTTTTTCCATACAAAGTGAAAAACAAACACTAGTATGGGACACCTGGTATGGAGAAACAAACTAAAAAAATATTAAAAAAAAACGAGCAAATGAGTTTAAAAACTTCGCTGATTTGTAATGATTCTAATAATGTAAAATATCACTGAAAAAATGAGTATGGAGCATAACAGTGTTAATAACTAAAATTTCCTTCATTCCAGAATATATTTTTTAACAAATTGTAAGAGAAAGTAAATAACAGATATAGTATCTTGAGAAATCAGAGAAGGACGGCTATTATCTGGACGTCCTAGTCTAAATGTTACCCTACGCCATGTATTGTGAGGCATTTTCACATGGTGGCTAGTCATTTCTCACGCTGGGAAAGCTAGATTTAAATCTAGTTTTACGTAAACCAGTTGTTATACTAACCACTTCATTAAATGTAGTAACATGAGTAGTAAGTTGAAATAAAAAACTCTATTTTAAAGAATAAAATATGAAGATATTTTAGAGGAAATGCAGAAGATATTACCTATGAAAAGTTGTATATATTAACATCGCTATCACTCTAAAAATTATTTCGATAACGACTACTTTACTACGTAATGTTGACAAATAATATTGTCTAAATTGGGCCATTCTACTTTTCAGTGTACATCTTTTATTATCGTCCAAATTATGAATCCGCGTCTAAATAAATAACCTTAACTTAGAATGTTTAAGTTTAACGGTTTCCAAAAAAACAACTCTTAAATTACTCAATTATCGTTGAAGAATCTTGGTATTTAACTCAGTGGTAAATTGCACTTGTCCATAGAAAAGGCGGGGACATCAACATCCACTGCGTTACTCACTTTATAGTCCTTAACGAGTTTCAAGTTAGATAACGCTGCACTTTACCGTTTTTTGAAATATTTAAGAAATAGTTTAGTGAAAATGTGGCTAAAACTTATGTACAACGAAAAGTAGAAAGGCCTCTTTATCTATTTATCTATTTTTTACAATACGTACATCCTACAACATTAAATACTCGCGAAAATAAGAAATATTTAACATATTACGGAAAGTTAATAATAACACTACCAACCTTTTAAACAGAAAACCACAGAATCCAAAAAAAGAAAAACTTAATTTGAAAAAGTTTCAAAAAAAGAACATCACGATTTGGCGCGCAAATTAAGACCGGGCTCACAATCACCGCGCTCTAGTTTCGAATTGCAACTGAACCGTTTGGCGGAATGATGGTTATATAGTACAATAAGATGGAGGGCATCGCAGTGCTTTTGCTTTATTTTAGCGGCCTCGGATCACTTAAATAGGGCTTTTGATGCTTCTTAATTGTTGGTGAGTTCTTTATTTGGCTTGATTTGGTAAACATGAGATGAAATTTGTTGAAAACGAGCCGTAATTGCGTGTTTTTATTCTCAGTTGGAATTCGCCAAATATAAGGCAGATTAGTACCACGCATCAAAAACGATCCGTAGCTAGGTACTTTGTTTGCATTTAATAAGAAAGATAATATCATTTTAAATGGCGCAAAGTTTTTTTTTATCAACGTGCTGTAGTGTTTTATGTAAGTATTCTGTTTTGTACTGTTTTATTGAATTGTTTTTAATCCATTTTGACATGTAATATTTAATAATATCATCAATAAATGAGTATGAGTATGAGTTTGAGTATGTTAGTTTTTCCTTAAACTAAAAAGATTTTATTGTTTTTTAAACCATTTCCAAACTTAATTTTGATAGGTATTTAATTTTTGAGGGTGTAGCAAATAAAATATTTAGGAGACACAAGTAGTAGTGGAAGTACGTCGTGCAGGGTCCGTAGTACCACCATTATCTTTTAACCTACCACCAAGCAGCAGTGTTCGCATTGTGGTGTTTCTATGTGGGGATAACGCAACGTTTGCAACGCATTTGCGATCTTAGGATTGCAGTCTTAAGATTGTAGTCATTATTGTACAAGAATAAAAAAAATTGTCAAGTGCGAGTCGGACTCGCGCACCGAGGGTTCCGTATTTAAGATAATATGGTTGGAAAACGGAAAAGAAAATGCTCATTTTGTTACGAACTTTATTATCTATGCAATAAGGTCCATTTTGACTAGCCTAAATTTTAATACAAATTTTTAAAGTTTTTTGATATTTTTTCCAAAACTTTTTGACAACTTCATTTTATTTTTAGCGTAAAAAATAAGTAGGTACCTAATTATCTTTAAATCAGGATTTTTTCAAATTTTTTGGTTTGTTATTTATCAAAAAGTACGGCACGGAAAATTTAAAAAAAAAATGTTTTGTATTGTGCAGACTGAGCCCTTTCATATGACACCCCATTTGCTATAAGTAATCAAATCACTTTCATTTTTCAACCCCCCATTCTAGACCCCATTTCAAAATTCATTTTTTTTACTGAAAACAGATGCGGGCAAGCAAATTAATATACTTAACTATGCCAAATTTTAAGTTGATAGCTTCTATAGTTACTGAGAAAAACTTAAAATGACAACCCAATTGTTCCATTAACATCTTAAAAAATTTTTAGAATAAGATGGCACATTGTAGGTACTCATACTAATTTCAACGAACTTGAAAACATGGGTATCGTTTGTTAATAAGAAACAACGATAGATGGCGTCAGCATACCCTCCGAGTATGAACAAGTAAGCGATCACCTAAGGCGATCACTAATTTCGTGGATCATAAGTAGGGTCTTGGTGGCATAATTGGTAATGCGCCTGCATTGGCCCGGATTGCCAGAGGAGATGTAGGTTCGAAACCCGCCTAAGATCGACGGATTTTTTTCGCTTTAATATAGTTTATCTTGAATTGAATGGACCGTAAGGCCAGCCAGTTCGGAGCAGACCCTTACAAGTTCTGAACTCCTGGTAACAGGATAAATAAACACCCTCATCTGAATGATTGTCAAATTAGAACAACTTGACGAACTGGATTCCTTCAAGGAGCACACACATACAGGGTACAGGATTGATACAGTTACACCCGTATTCACAAACAATACTTAAGGGATCCTTCACTGAGTAAACGCACTGCGTTCGATACAGCTTTGTGATTGGTCCTTTTTTAACGGCCTTTTGTTTATGAGACGATTTGAACCACCCTGTGCATTCGTGAGCACTGTGAGACTTCATAGTGACGTTAGTGAATACGGGTGTTAGTATACCTAATTATCTATTTATTAAGAGTTTATTCTCTTATCAACCTTCCGTGTTTTCACCGTGCAGTCCAAACGGAAGACCAGCGTTGGCTTCACAGCCAGAAACATGCTGAGTTGGGACCGTTTCGCAAAAATTACACTAGGTATCTGTCGTTTCTTTTCATTATTTTTCGTGTTATATTTATGTGTTATTGTTGTGAATAAATAATTTTTTTCTTTTTTTTTCTTTCTATCATGTAGCTCGAAGTAAGCCCCTGATTTCTCACGATCCCAGGGGCCTGTTTTATATAACTACAAATTTTAATTTACAGGTTACAAGTTTCCATTTGACACAACCTCGACCAATGACGACCAGCCATTTGAGCAGTGTTGCCAGTTTAGACCTGGAAAATTGTAACTTGTAGCTTTATAAAACGTGCCCCAGGCCGCCTCTGTAGGTGTAGTTTTTATACGGTAACTTTTTTACAGAACTTCAAAATACGGTTCGAATTTTTCCAAAAACTGGCATAGGTAATAAAGATAAAATCACAGTCGTAACCTCGTAACAGCTTGTATTAGAGCTCAAATTCAGTTTAGTTTTTCCCTGGAAACTATCATACACTAGTCGTTTAATGTGAAATAGTAACCGTTGGATTTAATAGCAACTAGTTTTGAGGGTTATTCAACCGAAAGGTCATTTTCCTTTTGGCAACCAGCTTATTGTGATCTTCACACGTACGGTAACGGTACTAGTTCTGAGGTCAAAACAGAATGGGACGTGTAGACGAGCAGTTTGTATAGTCATCCGGGTCACACAAGTTGTGACCACAGGGTCCGCAGGTATTTTTCTCCGGAAACCATCATTTGTTCTAACTAACTCTTGAAAGGATGATAGCGGCATTTACTTTAATTTTTATTAAAAACTAACCTAACCTAACCTAACCTAATCTACACAATAGACGTTTATTAAATTTTGAAATGACAGCCTAAAAGGGTGTTATGACTTTTATGCGTAATGATTATTATGCGTAAAAAAATTATGCGAGTAGATGGGGGCCTATCTACCTACTCGCACATTTTTTTTACGCAGTTAGTTAGTTTTTAATAAAAATTAAAATAGCAGGTTAGTTTTTAATAAAAATTAAAATAAAACCCTTTCTATTGTAAATACCGTTTTATGACAATCGGTTTTTATGCGTAATAATTATTATGCGTAAAAATATGTATGCGAGTAGGCCCCTACCCGGCATTTACACGTAAAGTTCGGACCGCGGAAAACTCCACGCGCCGTTCCAATCTTCGTTCCAAACCGTACATTTTTTACTATTTTACTATTACAGTTGCATTTACACGTACGGTTCGGAACGAAGATTGGAACGGCGCGTGGCGTTTGAAGCGTTTCCCGCGGTCCGAACTTTACGTGTGCAGGCCGCTAATATCTCCTAATAAACTAAAAAAGTTAAAGGACAAATCTATGTGATTAGCATATCGGCCTGTATTTTAGGCGGTAAAAACCTTATCGTCTTTGAGCTGTTATCGTATTGTCAACGTTTTGATAGCTCTTATTTACTTGACAGTAATGGCCGAGTTAAAAACAATTCAAACAGGTCAAATACGATATCGTTTTTAACTTTTTACCGTCTAGATTAACGGCCCGTTAAGGAATTGTTTTTAAATCGGCCGCCATTACTGTCAAGTAAATAAGAGCTGTCAAAACGTTGACAGGGGGCCTAATACGCCTGCATTTATCGTGTGACAAAATGTGGATATAACATCCGTCACTTTCTGACACTTATATAAGTACGAGAGTGACGGATGCTTTATCCACACTTTATCACGCGAAAAACGCAACCATACTAGACCCGCAGGTCAAAGACGATATAGTTTAATTACGTAGAATACCGGCCCGTCTAACGAGTCGTCCATAACACTAGCTATTAAATTAGCAACGCTTAATCAGAATGAATTCCTAACTTGAGCTATATCGACCGTGACTCGGTAATGTGTTCCTGACTCAAATTGGTCCAGATTGGGCAATAATTGTCCAAAGCGAATAAATTTCGCACAAGGTTTAAATCTTGCAATTAAATTGTCGTTTGTATTTATAATTGACTTAGCTGCGGGCCTATTATGATCGTGTATATCGATTGGATAAACGTGGATAAAATATCTGTCACTTTTTGACAAAATGGTTACTGCGGGCCTAGATGGCTGCGTCTATCTATATCGCGCGTCAAATGTGGATAAAGCATCCGTCACTCTCGTTCTTATTTACGTGTCAGAAGGTGACGGATGCCTTATCCAAACTTTGTCACGCGATAAAGGCAGTCATGTTAGGGCCCCTGATGTAGGTAGTGAATAATCCTTTCCCATCGTTTTTTGTCGTATGGCTAGAAAGGGACTGCCTACCGAGATGAAGGCTGATAGAGAAGTATGGAAGAAAAATACATGTTGCGCCGACCCCAAATCAGGGACCGGAACCGCTTATACCCTTTAAAGGGTTTTCTTTAGGGTATATAATTGACTGGTTTTTACAAACCCTAACGATGCATTAAACTTCGACTTACCCAATGAAAAGCCCATACGATACAATTAATTCGACTAAGCGCTTACCAATTCCTTAAAACCCTCGTTAGGCTTTCCCTATGAAGTGTTTATTGAACGGCTTCAAGCTATTTTAATCTCTACGCGTAGTCCATGCAAAATATTTTGCATAGGCTCGAAACCAACCAATCACACGAATCTACAAAACAGAGTCAACGGAGAGGGAGAATGGATAGGGTAACACTAACGTAATGCTAAGTTCTTAAATACGAAACCCTTACGAAAATGGTAACCTCAATGGTTATAGTTAACTTGTTCGAAGCAGTTTCCATATCATTAGGGTAAATTCATCGATAGGGTAAGCCTATCGATCTTATCTTATATAAGATAAGATAAGATAAGCCTATCGATAGGGAGAGCATATGATGTAGTATCCAACCGATAGACTTAATCAAATAAAGGGGTTATCCGGTCCCTGCCCCTAATAAGTCGGGATAAATACATTATGAATTGCAATATAGTATTGAGTATGTATTGCAATAAACTAACATATAGTCTGGAATAGCACAAAGGCTAATTTTCATCTCGAAAAATTGTACAGTTACCGAGGGAATAGCGATTAACGACTCCTACGCAGACGGACGCGCACTAACTAAGTACATGTATTTTTAAAATTACACTTTTGTATGCTCTTTCTAATTATTAACAATTCTAGTCGTGACTATGATTAGGTACTAATTCCATAATTCTATGGCAGATCGTAAAGCTTGGCCTTGCACTGATAGAGACAGAGGTGCTCAACCTTCTGTATTATTAATTTTTATAAGATTAAGTTCAGGGCGAACGGATACAACATTGATTTGTTGCTTTGTTCTTTTAATTTGAACAGTCTTTTGTTTGTAATCTGTGTATTAAACTATAAAGTGAATAAGTAATTAAAATGTTTTTTTATTTATTCATGTTTTTTGTAGAATACAATCAAGGTTACAAATTAATATTTGCACGAAGTTGCATAGATATTAGATACATCATACATGAACTTTAATACCATAGTACACAAATTATTAATTATTAATTTGTAATAAGATCTGTGTACATTTTTGTGTACACATCACCTATCTATGCTCGCAAGCAAGGCGAATATATCAAGAGGTGATTAATTATTTAAACGGAACGTCATCTCAAGGCTTGTATCAATGTATAGGTAGTGTTAATAAAGAGCAAAGCAAAAAGTGTAATACCGTCGGTGCAAAACCGCCTAACTGGGTCATTATTCGAGCGTTTCAACCGCCTCACTTTTGTGGACATATTGTTGAAGAATTGGGCGTATATTTTAATGCCGTTTTTGGATATTTGTTAGATGTCCGGTACCTAAAATTAAACAGAAATGAAATCAAAATCTGCAGCCACTTCTACAAAAATGTGACCACGAAAGTGATTCGGAACAAACGCCGAAATAATGACCCAACTAACCAGTTTAATAAGGAGCAAAACGTAACTTGCTCCTAAATAAATTTGTTACTTACGCGGTTTTGCATACCACCGACGATACTTGTTTATGGAGCCCGTTGTTTCCCTTATTTTTAGGGTTCCGTATTGTATCATGGTGTCATTTTTGACATAATTATTGATAGTCACAATTTTTATAACAAAAGTCGCGGACAACTTGTGCTAGCCGCACTGAGCGACACGCGAGAAAATATAACTTGTGCTACCCTGCTGGGATTACTGTAAAAATGATAAAGATGTAAAGGTTGCGCGGCACTGGCCGGTCCCCGTAATCAATCATAGATCGATACGATACCGAACTGTACCGGTTGCTCAATTGACCATTGGACGTTAACCCTAACTCTTGCATGAGAATGCTGAGCTTGTGCTTTACAATCGTACATTAAGATGATGGGTACAAAAGCAATTGCTTTTAAGTATTAGAGCACGCGGTTGGCCTAGTTGGTAGACAGTCTGCTTACCAAGCTAGCGGTGCAGGGTTCGATTCCCGGTACGAGCAAAAATACAAATTAGTATGAATGCGTAGGCATTGGTTTTTTAATGGCTTCCTCCGTGAAAACTACGATATGTACAAACATTTATTATACACCATTTTGAACCTTATTTAATCAGCTAACGAACAACGATAAAAGCAATACAATTGGTCTATTAGTTCTTGATTGTTTGTCAATTTTGGTAAGTCATATTTGTACAGAATCTTCGCTATTCGTACGAGATGTAAGTACCTACAGTACGAACGAAAATGTTAAGCACTTTAGTGCGTTGTCATAGTAAACTTGAAACAGAACATCAAATGACACACATGACAAGAACAATGATATTCACAATGACAAGGTTCTAAGTATGCTCAACATTTTTATTCGGTGACTGTACAAAGGTGATATATTTGCGGCCGGACCTGTAGCTATAGCTTGAAAACCATCGAGCCTATCAAAAATATACATAACCTTTTCTTTTTAGAATTTAATAAGGAACATTTTTTTTGTATTTTTTACTTACGAACATTTTGGCCTGGGGGGGGGGGGGTGAAGCGTCCCCAACCAAACCCAAATATATCATGTCACACAAGTTTTAAAACTTTATCAATTTGTTTGTCATGTCAAAAAATAGAATGACTCAACTATGTGTATACGCCATACGAGTAAATATAAAATAGCACTACATAAATACTAAACAAATCTTACATCACAAAATTAAACCAGCTACTGCAATAAATACTTCGTTAAGAAACTAACAAGCTATAATTTTTAAACCGTTTAGCTAATTGTTGCTTGAACGTAAACCGGATCGTGGGATCGCCCTTGACGCTTTCTCAAAAACAATATAATTTGCATAGACCCATAGATTTTATAGAGCAACGTTTGCGTAATTACGCTTACGGCAATTAAAAAAGAAGCACCATAGACATAGGTACTTGAATCGGTGTTTGGGAAAAGTCAAATGTTAAGTGAACTGTACCTACACTTTTTTAAAGGATATGCTCCAGACACACGACGACACCTGACACTAGACACTCAGTGTATACATCGACTGTCTGTGTGTGTCCACTGCCGCGACACTTTAAGGTACAGTCAGGGGCATTCGCGGTCGTCCACTTAAGAAAAATTTGGCTTGTTCGTTGCAGCTAGCTAATCCTACAGCGTTCAGGTCGTTACGCGTCGAACGCGCACACGAATATCACCCTAGAGGTGGTCGACCGGGCATGCCCCTGACTGTACTTATAGACGTGCTCATTATTAGCACGTGTGTCGCATCATTGCTAGTAATGAGCATGCTAATTTTGAGCGTGCTCAAAAATCAAACGACATTTGATTTTCGAGCATGCTACCTGAAGCGCTGGAAGGGGGCGTGCTTCGAGCGCGTCTGAACGTCCGTACGTTTGCTTTGAGCATGCTTCTTTATGAGTATGCTGAAAACAAGCATGCTTATTGCTGGCAAATGTGAACAGTTGCAGAGCATGCTAATTTTAAGCAAGCTTATGAGCATGCTTTTTTTTGAGCACGTCTGTCAGTACCTTAAGTTGCAGATGTAGATGGTAAGCAATGGACACTAGTGTCGACATTTGTGTTGAGTGTCAGTGTCGTCGTGTGTCCCGAGCATGATGATGGTAACGGTCCAGACGGTCTCGGTTGACTATTTTTTTCCCATCATAACCATTGGGTAGGCAGGTAAAGCCCGCTTTACATTTGGCTAAATTCAGTGTGCTGATTGAAACTCTAAAAAAAGACAAGTGTAAAGGCAGTTAGCATGTTAGTCAAGAGGACGCGCTTATCCCCTCCACGCCGCCTGTCTAAATTTAGCACACTGAATTTAGCCAAATGTAAAGCGGCCTTAAGTCGGTGCTAATAAATTGCACTAACCCTAACGTATGCATATTCTATAGGCTTCATACTTTCGATTAGTATGTAATTGATCTATTAAACAAGCAATAGCAATTTAAAAAAAAAAACTTTCGTTTTTGTTTTTACTTATGGACTGTACTGGACTGAAATTTTTCAGTCAACCTATTCGCCATATATTACTTACAATATTAAATTCGATGTAATAGTATTTTATGTAACTGATACATAAAGAGGGTCCTTAAAATACGAGTGTGGTTTTATGAAACGAGCTGAAGGCGAGTTTCATAATAAGATCACACGAGTGTTTTAAGGCCTAATTATGTACAGTTACATACATTACTTTATCTACACACATATTATAAGTACTCTAAGATGCGTTCAGTAGGCGGCAGAACAAACATGGCGGCAAAGCTAACCTGTGTCACGAATATGAATGTTTTTTTAAATCATAGACAAACTAACAAAGTCCCTATTCTAATGTCATTCGAAATCAAAATGGCGTACGACACTTTACTTCAAATATACCGAGTCGACGTTCAATTGATACTAGAATTGGCCCCCTGTTTGAATTTTGTTGGTTTTGGAAGAGGTTCCAAATTTGAACAACATTACTTTGTGAAAGATTCAATATATTTCATGACAGCCAATGTGGCTTCCGGAAGAAAAGGTCAACAATAACAGCGCTATATAAATTTTATAATGAAGTATTAAATATTATTAATGATAGGAAATACGCAGTAGCAGTTTTACTAGATATGAGTAAGGCATATGACAGAGTCTCTCATAAATTGCTTTTGGATATATTACACAAATTAGGCATACGAGGACAAGCACACGATTGGTTTATTTCATATTTAGAAAATCGTAAACAGAGTGTGGAAATTGAGTATCATGACACCAAAACGAACACTCTTAGTATTGTGAGGTCTAGTACCCGAACAACGAATAATTCTATCCCTCAAGGTAGTGTTTTGGGTTGTATTCTATTTTTATTATACATCAACGACTTGCCTAACTTTTTATCTCACAAGTGCATCCTCTATGCAGATGACATTACGGCCGTTATTAGTTGTAATAATAAGAAGGATCTAGAGAGCCAATTAAAACTTTTTTTTGACCAAGTAACTGACTGGATTACTAACCATAATCTTCAACTGAATGTCTCTAAAACGAAGTTACTCCAGATTAAACCCCGTCAAAAAAGTCCATTGGGAATGGACTTCGAATATGAACATAATGAAATAGCATCAGTTAATACGTGTTGTCTGTTGGGAATAGAGATTGACTCGGGTTTGAGTTGGAAAGAGCATATAGAAAAACTGTCAGGTAAACTTGCGAGGTTCATATATGCTCTTTACGAACTAAAACGATGTACTGATTTAAAAACAGCTTCTATCGCTTACTATGCTTATGCTCATTCGTGTCTTAGCTATGGTATAATAATATGGGGAAATAGCGTTCACACTGGTAGCTTATTTAAGTTACAGAAAAAATGTGTAAGAATCTTAGCAAATATAAGAAACGTTGAGAGTTGTAGAACACATTTTGTTAGATTAAAAATTTTGACATTAATATCTATTTATATTTATGAAATATGTAAATTTGTGAGATATTTCTCACAACCATTTTATTTTTTTGCGGTTTGAATGCGGGTTTTGGTTTTTTTAAACATTTTTAAACACATCGTTTGTGAATATAGTAATTGATTGAAATTACGAAATACGGCTGTCACAGGCATCAACTTAGAATAATCAGAGTATAAACCCACAGAAAAACAGTGATAATGATAAAAAGATTGCCCGATCAAGGCGTATAGGTTAGAAAACTTATTTGCAGCCTCATTTCACGCATTATGAGCACTACCAAGCACTACCACAGAATAAGTAATAAATATAGTACCTACATGGTACTGCCAACATAGCATCACATGTCAAAAAATTACATAATTTAATTTAAAAGCCATTTTGTAAAACAAACGAGCAAACGAGCCGTGGCGAGGGAAAGCGTCGAATTGAATGCATTCGTAATAAAAAAGTTGAAATTTCGAAAATGGAACGGTGCGGTTTCGTTTGAATTGCGTTCCATAGATGCTTTTGTTTTCTTGTTTCGGGAAATAGGTTAAGGTTGGAAGATGTTCTGCCATTTGTACGTTGTTTTTTTTTGCTAATATGATTACAAATTACAATAAGCAAGATTTATGCGGTCTTTTGGCAACATGTAGAGTGTATTTAAGATTACTTTTTATGGTTCCGTACCAAAATGGTACAAAAGGAACCCTTATGGTGAGACTTCGTTGTCTGTCTGTCTGTCTGTCTGTATGTCACAGCAGGTTCTCTCAGCAACTACAAATGCTATCAACTTGAAATTTGGCATAGTTGTACAACTTGCTTGCCCGCATCTATTTGTAGTAAAAAAAAAATGAAATTAATTTTATTAATAATTGGAAAGGGGTCTAGAATGGGGGGTTCAAAAATGAAAGTGGTTCGATTATAACAAATGGGGTGTCATATAAAAGGTCTTAATCTGCACATTTCAAAACTATTTTTTGAAAATTTTCTATGATGTACTTTTTGATGACCGTTCCCCCCCCCCCTTATCTCCGAAGTTTATTAATCAAAAATTCTGAAAAAAATCCTGACGTATAGATAATTTCTTATATTTTCTGGGAAAAATAAAATGAAGTGTTCATTATTTACAGTTTTTGAGAAATAACAAAAAAACCAAGAAAATCTGTATTAAAATTTAGACTAGTCAAAATCGACCTTATTGCCTGGAAAATAAAGCTTATAATAACAAAATGAGTATTTTCTTTTGCGGTTACCAAGCATATTATCTTCAATACGGAACCCTCGGTGCGCGAGTCCGTCTCGCACTTGACCGGTTTTTTTTAAGTTAAGAGTTTAATCGTGCTAGGTAGGACATTGTAGAGCCCTAGGATAGGCTGATGATGATGATGATTGTTTTGGGTGACGTTGACTAATACTAACTTCGAATATCGATCGACAACCGATTGGTCGATTATTGTGGCCAGTATCATTGAAGAATGACACTAAAATATGATTGGAATGTGTGAAGAGGGATATGAAAAATAAGGGAATGAATACAGAAATGACGGCTGATAGGGATGTTTGAAAGAAAGAGACGCGCTGCGCCGACCATGAATGATTGGGGCAAGTGCAAGATCATGATGATACTGATGATGGCTCGGAGTTTTGGACCTCAATTGTCAAAACACGTTTTTAGGGTTCCGTACCGAAATGGTAAAAAAGGAACCCTTATGGTGAGACTTCGTTTGTCTGTATGCTGTATGTCACAGCAGGTTTTCTTAGCAAATAAAAATGTTGTACAACTTGCTTGCCCGCGTCTGTTTTAAGTAAGTAAAAAAGTATGAAATTAATTTTATAAATAATTTAAAAGGGGTCTAGAATAGGAGGTTGAAAAATGAAAGTGGTTCGATTATAGCAAATAGGGTGTCATATGGAAGGTCTTAATCTGCACATTTCAAAACTATTTTATTGAAATTTTTTGTTATGTACTTTATGATTTATAGCCAAAAATGTACAAAAAATGACCCCCTTATCTCCGAAGTTTATTAATCAAAAATCTGAAAAAATCCTGACGTAGATATAGATAATTACTTATATTTTATGGGAAAAATAAAATGAAGTGTTCATCATTTTAGATTTTTGAGAAATAACCAAAAAATTAAGAAAATCTGTATTTAAAATTTAGGCTTGACAAAATCTTATTGTCTGGAAAATAAAGCTCATAACAAAATGAGTACTTTCTTTTGCGGTTACCAAGCATATTATCTTCAATACGGAACCCTCGGTGCGCGAGTCCGTTTCGCACTTGACCGGTTTTTTATAATTTTTGGGCATGGAATACATTCGATCACACCGCAGAACAGCACAGAGGCCCTTTTCACGAAGCTACAAGTTACAAATTACAAGCGGAAGTCTCTTTATAACTCGTACTGCTAGAAAGAGAGTTCCGCTTGTAATTTGTAACTTGTAGCTTCGTGAAACGGGCCACTGTTCGCATTTTTCTGTTCCGCCGTGGGGAGATTAAGATTGCGAAACTCTATGGTTTTCTTGTTCCAATTACCTTCAGGTGGCCTGTGTGCTCGTTAGCCTAATCGGTCCTTTACCGCTTTGGACCTTAATGCCATACAAATAGAGTTGTAAAGTGCCATAGGAGTTTTTTGGTCGACTGAGTCATGGTATGAAAAGGTTCGTCACTTTTCGACTCTATTTCATCGCGATTAAAGTCCAAAAGTGACGAACCTTTTTTACCGTGACTATAGATACCTACTAATTTAATCCAATAAAGCATTTTGTTGTACTTGCTAATAGCTAATAACTCATTAATTTTCTCTGTTAAAGTTACGCCATAGTGGCTAAGGCACGTTTTTATTACATTGACCAGCCAGCGTACGATGAGCTTGGTAGTACTCGTAATTTACAGTAATTCATCAAGCGGGTCGGTCAATTTATAATGGTTGAGGTGGTTAGATCGTGCGCGGTAGTGTTATAGTCAAGTTCTACGAACGTCGTCGTCATTAGACTTGGTTTTAACTTTAAAATAATAATGAGCCCGCTATTTGTACCAAAAGAAAGAGGTTTTCAACTCGGTTGTATTTTTGTGCAATAACGATAAAAAAAAGCTTATTTAAGAAATATTTATGAGAAGAGTGTAAGTATAGGTAGTTTCGTAACAGTTGCGATGAAAACGTAGTGGTTAGTTAGTTGTATTCTCTTTCATGAGTGGAACGATCTAAACTGATGTCATCTGTGATTGTGTGAGGGCCGTCCTTTGAATCGTAATTTGAATTTTAGACACAAAACTTGTATTCATTTTATCCATCCGTGGCAGCTTTTATGAAATGACCTATATAACGATTTTTCATTCACAAGTAAAAAAAAGAAAAGAGTATTTTTTTTACAATGTCTTTAAGTACTTACTGTGTGGTAATTTTAAGTTCAATTATATGTAATATGTTTCGTGTGTTAATAAATTAAATTATAATGATGATAATTGATTGATAACTTGGCCCATGTTTTACAAGACTAAACAAGCCACAATTTTATGACTGCCTTCCCCATACATGGTAATCGAGAACAAAGCAAGATTACTGGCAACATCTCTCCCAAGGACCAATGGTGCACGACGTTCGAATTTTAAACAATAAGCGCGCGAAATGTCGAAATTTTGAATAACGACTGTTTTTGTTTTTTAGGTAGCGTTTGATTAGGTTTTTTATAGCGGCGTCGCGTGCAAAGTGAATGAATTTAGTTTGTTGTTGTGTAAAATATGTTATTGAGGCGCTTCGTAAATTAATAGTACTCACTTATATCTTTAAACGGTGTTAGAATAACACACTTTCTACGGAGTAAGACTTTTTTTTAATCTTGACGAAAATGAAAATCTTCTTTGTAAGAGTACCTATTTCGATCGAAGTCTTTGCTAGGCAAAAAAAGCTATGAAAAAAATTCAACACAGAAAATAGTAAATTAAATAAATGCACAGTAAAGTTAAAAAGTTACGAACAATCTTCTCTAAATTATTTAACTCTTAATTCAAAGATCACACGGTCATAAATTGAGTGTTACAAAACAAACGAATGAAATGAATAACCCTTATCTTCAGTGAAATAAGAATCAGTGTCGATCATTGGTCCTTGTCGATTACTGGTTCCATTACGTTATGTAGGTTATGTTAATAATGGCTCCCTTAACAAGTACAAGTATTGTTGGTAACAGACTATTCTTAGTATTTATGTTAGGAGATAATCTGTGTGATTTTTCTCAGATGCGCCCGTGATAGAGTTAACAGCATGCAAATTAGTTGCATAATGAAGATGTTCATCAGTCCGGCCGCGTTTCCATTGTAAAGTCGCCGTCAATAGAATTTGCGAACTATGTAACAAATTAGTAACTGTTTGACACATAACCTCAAATATTCACCAAGCGTGTTTTTATTATAAAAATAACGTATAAAGAATAGTTATGTCATCTTAAACTTAATATGAAAATAATGATTTACCCCCTTACTAATAAACGTTGAGTAACGGTGGTATAGCTACACAATGTTTTGTCCTTATCTGTCAAATCCAAATGTCACAATGACAGATAAAGACAAAACATTGTATAGCTATACCACCCTTACTCAACGTTTATTAGTAGGGGGTATGTGTATAAATCTTTGCAAAGACCTCACTTGATCTTTAAAAGTACGTGATTATCGAGTAATCATGGTGAATTGGTTCGTTTGGTTTTGTTTACATAGTTCGCAAATTCTATTGACGGCGACTTTAGGGGACGGTACGAACATTATTTATAACATCATGTTTTACACCCGTATTCAGAAACGTCACTATGAGCTCTCACAGTGGTCACGAACGCACAGGGTGGTTCAAATCGTCTCATAAACAAAAGGTCGGTCAAAATGGACCAATTACAAAGCTGTATTGAACGCAGTGCGTTTACTCAGTGAAGAATCCCTTAAGTATTGTTTGTGAATACGGGTGCTAAGGTTGCAAAGTCAAACTAGGAACCCTTAAGCTGGGCTTTCACAGATGCGTCGATTGTCCCGGCGACAGACGACATGAAATTCTAAATCCGTAGTAGTCTAGTACAGTCGAGTTCATAAATATGTGTACACTTTAGGAGGTACCTTGTCTATTTAATGTCATGTTTAGACAGCCATATATGAATTTTCACAGCGATTAAAGTGACAAGGTACTAAAGTGTACACATATTTAAGAAGTCGATACAAACATGAGGCGACCCTTTAACAATACAATGGAACCAAACCGACTAAGTGAATTTAATTATAACTTTGTGTTAGCCGCATCTCACGCGGAAGAGTGTGGAAATTCGCTTACTGCGGCGGGCGTGGTCGAGCAACAGCCAAGTTCTTGATAAATTTATTCGATGACAGTGGCATCTGAATCTAACTTCTAACTTATAGTAAGTAAGTAAGTAAAACATTACAACAATAACAACATTAAAACAACAATAACAAACAGACAAAAATAAAGGAAAAGAGATGACATGTAGTGCTAGTGTTGCGAAACTGTACCAACTCAGCATGTGCTGGCTGTGTGTGTGATAGCTTAACCTCAACAAAATTCTAAATCTATAGAAAACCATTTATTTTTTCAAAGATAAGACATAGAATACACTTTTTTACTAAGTAATGAATTTAAATAGAAATGTGGACATAAAAAAATTGTTAAATGGAACGATCCCAATAAAAGAACACCACAATACATTACTTACACTTCTAAATTCTAATTATTTTTCCTAAGTAGGGTGCGGCTCTACTGAGGCGGAAATGAGCGGAGCTGCGCCAATATTAACCAATAGAAGGCGCATGCGGTCACGTCGAGCGGCCCTTCCGCACGTTAGTTTAGATTCTATTGGTTAATATTGGCACAGCTCCGCTCCACTCCGCTCATCTCCGCCTCAGTGGAGCCGCAGCCCTTCAGAACTTGGCCCTTTTTATTAGCGGCTTCTATTCTCTATGGGATTCGAAACGCTTGTTTTTTCATTCCCACGAGTTTTCCTCTAGATGTTTATCCACAAATTGAACGCTAGGGAAAAACTAAAAAACGCCTTTTTTAATCTCTTTCAGCGATTGTCTTTTATCTTTAGTTCGAAGAGGACGTAATCTTAGTTGACTTTGATTTGTCTTATATTGATTCGTATATTTTATCGAAACACGTTTATGTATGATTCTTTGAGCGTTTCAACTGCCTCATTTATCTGGACAAATTTTTGTAGAAGTGGCTGCAGATTCCGATTTCATTTCTGGTTAGGTATCTAAGTTTACCGTACATCTAATAAATATTCAAACGGCATCAAAATATACGCCCAATTCTTCAAAAATATGTCCAGATAAATGAGGCGGTTGAAACGCTCGAAGAATCACCCTTCAACGAACGAATAGTAGTAGTAGATTAGTCTTTTGGTAGAAACCTTCATATGTACAATAAATTAATATGACGATGCATTATCGTAAGTTCCACACCATTAACCCTAAGCCTAGATAATGACTAGAAACCATATACCTATAGGTAGTAGGAGATCCGAATAGGAGACGATTTGCACCGGGCTGCTTATTCGATCAAAAGTATTTTATATAAAATTTGATACGCTAAATAATATTTGGCGAATAGGTTGCCTGAAAAATTTCAGTCCAGTATATAATTAATTAAAAAATTAAAAACTATTTAACTTTGGCTTAAAAAAATTCGATTGCTTGTTTAATAGACAAATTACATAACAATCGAAAGTATGAAGCCAGCAAAACCAGTAGAACTTGCAAACGTTAGGTTGACAATTTTTTTCCCGTCAAACTATTAGATAGGCAGGTATAAACAGGTAAGTCGGTACTATTAATTTGCACCAAACCTAACGTTTGCATATTCTATAGGCTTCATACTTTCGATTATTTTGTAATTTGTCTATTAAACAAGCATATGCAATTAAAAAAAAAGGTTCATTTTTAATATTTTTTTAATGATATATGTACTGGACTGAAATTTTTCAGCCAACCTATTCGCCACATATTATTTAGCGTATCAAATTTGATATAAACTACTTTTGATCGAATAAGCAGCCCGGTGCAAATCGCCTCCTATGCGGATCTTAGACCAATAGTATAAGCAGAACATTAATCGAATAATACTGAGCCGTGGCGCCCGCAAGCGAGAGCCCCCTCAACATCAAGCGCGAAGATGTCAAACCACACCAACATCCTTTAGTCAAATCAAAAAATAAAAAATAAAATAAAGGAGAGTACCTATTCTCCAAGACTCTTGAGTTGTCATCTCAACCTAGTCACCCTGCATTTCAGATTTTCTTTGCACTGGCTTCGCATATTTCCTGCTTGGCCTACTGGTTCACTGGTAGAGAATCAGAATCAGAATTACTTAATATTACGTATGCCATTTGTACTTTATTACCCGACTGCTGATGGAGGAGGGTATTGTGTTTATCAGCCTATATATGTATGTTTGTTCCTTTGTCGCGCTCTAGAAACTAAACGCGGGGACCGATTTTTCATTCTTACGGCAATCGATTTGTCCTAATCTTGTGAGTGAAGATACGTCTGTAATTAAAATTCAATATGGCGGCAGCTAGACGCCATATAGTAAAAAGAAAAAAAAAATAAGAATGATAGGCATCATTGAATAGGTAGGAATTTAAAATTAATCTTAAGTTCTTAACGATCATTTAGGATTTAAATATAACGATTTTAGTTAGCAACAACAGGATTTTTAAAGCTTGCTTTTTATTGTTACACCCGTATTCACAAACGTCACTATGAGGTCTCATAGTGCTCACGAACGCACAGGGTGGTTCAAATCGTCTCATAAACAAAAGGTCGGTCAAAAAGGACCAATCACAAAGCTGTATTGAACGCAGTGCGTTTACTCAGTGAAGGATCCCTGAAGTATTGTTTGTGAATACGGGTGTTATTGTGTATTGAAGTTTAAATAAATAAATGAGGAGCATCATCCATGACATCTAGTACTTACATAACCTTAAAATCTAATTCAAGGTCCCAAATCAATTTAGACTAAAGATAACAAAATTTGAAAGAACCGTGGGCGTACGCACGATGTGGCCCACAATTATTGGGATTGCCTTTATGTTTGTTATTTTGCCTTTTCCGTTCCACCGCCTAAAGCTCGGCACTTAAGATCATGCAATCGCAACGAGTTGGATTAGCTTTGGTGAGTATAAAATTATACAGAACTGACAGTGTTTAGATAGTTCACGTTATAGTTTTGATGTGTTCTAGAAAAAATGGAAGTAGTTAAAAACAAAACACGTTTTGGTTTTTCGCATTATTAAGCAGTTTTTTTTTCGAATTAACTATTATTTTTGTGTTTAATACTCTAATATTAATAATAAATACTTCGTTTTTTTTTTTACTCTACATTAATTTTAATTACTAACAAACTAATAGTTTATAGGTAGCTACCAAAACAGACCAGTCTCTTAAATTAGACAAATCTTATGTCTATTTATGTAGTGTAATGTGCTGTTAATGTCCTTGATAAATACACTTGATAAATACATTTGACGACGCGCTGGCCTAGTTGGTAGTGACCCTGCCTACGAAGCTAGCGGTCCTGGGTTCAAATCCCGGTAAGGGCAGATATTTGTGTGATGAGCACGAATATTTGTTCCTGAGTCTTGGATGTTTTCAATCTATTTAAGTATATATTTCTCTAATATAAGTATTTATATCGTTGTCTAGTACCCATAATACAAGCCTAGAGCTTAGTTTGGGACTAGGTCAATCGGTGTGACATTGTCCCTTGATATTTATTTACATTAAAAAAATGGGAATAAAATGTATAAACATAAATGAAATTTTTAAGAACTTGGCCCTCACCCTTCTTTGTTTGCACAACTTACTAATTTCATAAACCAGCATGATATAGAAGTGAATAAAATAAAACCTTAAGTACAAGTCTGCGGTCTCTTCTTAGAGCGCTAGTCTATGGCAAGAAATGTGGAGCAAGGTCGCAGCAATTATTAACCGATTGTATGGATCTTCGGCGCGGGCGCAAGTGACCAGCGGCCATTTTTGTTGTGAGAAAGAATTATGTTTATTTGTCATTCAATTACATTGACGATACTCCTCGTGGATAATGCATTGTGATATTTTAAAGAAGAACCGGTAATGGCTTTCTAGGGTTCCGTACCAAAATAGTAAAAATGAACCCTTACGGTGAGACTTCGGTGTCTGTCCGTCTGTCTGTCTGTCTGTATTTAAACGCAGTTTTACTCTGAAACTATAAAAGCTATCAACTTGGTAATAGTTGTCTAACTTGCTTCCCGCATCGCATCTGTTTTTAGTAAATACTAGCGACCCGCCCTCGCTTCGCTTCGGTTTATTTGAGTTTTCTGTAAAATCTGTACAATAAACCAGCATTTATTATACATAAAAACCTTGCTCTTGAATCACTCTATCTATTAAAAAAAACCGCATCAAAATCCGTTGCGTAGTTTTAAAGATCTAAGCATACATAGGGACAGACAGCACCGGGAAGCGACTTTGTTTTTATACTATGTAGTGATTATGACATTATTTTTCTAAACATTTGAAAACGGGTCTAGAATGGGGGGTTGGAAAATGAAAGCGATTTGATTATAGCAAATGGGATGTCACATCCATAGTCTCAATCTGAAAATTTCAAAACTATTTTTTTTATAATTTTTCGTGTCGTAGGTACTTTTTGATTTAAGTATAACCAAAAATTTACAAAAAATCCCCTCCCTTATTTCCGAAGTTTATGGATGAGAAATTCCTGATTTAAAGATAATTATTTATATAAAACGCGAAAAATGAAATGAAGTTGTCAAATTTTACAGTTTTGGAAAAAATATCAAAAAACTTTAAAAATCTTTACTTACATAATTTAGGCTAGTTAAAATAGTAAAGTTGATAAAAAAAATGAGTATATTCTTTTGCGTTTTCTAAATTATAATCTAACCATAAGATAATTGTTATCGCGCGACTCCGATTTAGAAAAACCGCTGACCACTTACAATTTAAACCACCCACACATCGCATAACATACAAAAGGCTTATTGTTTTTACATATATCAGATGCTGTCATATACCCCGACCGGTGCCGGAGCTCGGTATGCAAATTATTTGTATTGTGAACCAATCTTTCTATCTATCTATTGTTACAGGTGTAAGGTCAGCGATAAGATGTTCCTGTCAACTAAGAATAGTATACTGACAGTGACTTTAGTGTGCGATGATATCTACTCAAGGGCTATTGGTACTTCAGCCCAATGGGACCCTGAATGACCTTAGAACCGTGTCACAGTGGCGTTATGATTAGTGTTGCCAACCATACTTTATAATACCGTATCCTACGTTATTTTGCTTCATTATACTTTATACCTTTGAATAAAAAAAAGTGTCGAAAATACTTTATATATCTGACTTATGCGTGGAATGGATCGAAATTGATGACTAGAACGCAGAATCAAGACTGCGAAATTTCTGAACGTGCGTGAGGTTTCATTACAGTAAGTACAGTGTGCCAAGAGTACAAAAAAGTACGTTTTCAAACAAATAAATAAATAAATTTGAAAAATACTTTTTTATTCGGTAATACTTTTACTTTATACTCGCCGGACAGGTATGTCTACGTTATTTTCATTAAAAAAGTTGGCAACCCTAGTTTTGATTCAAGTCGTAAGAAGTGTCAAACAAATTATTATTATTATTTATTTATTTAATGGCGACCGGTCGCAATATCGAGTAACCGTTTCTGCCAATGTCAAGTTTGTATTTTACATTTACATATCGAAAAAAAAAATAAGGCGTTGTACGGTGATCCTCTAGCCTCCGTGAAGCGATGTAGGTAGAACTATACGAAGACCAGATGGGATTTTCTTGGAGCAATCCTTCCAAAGACGATACGTGTTCAAACATGAATTCTTCATTATACTGCACATTTGAATGTTAATTTAATGCATATTAATACATCATTACTATCCATTAAACAACAAAATATGCAAAAAAAAAACAATTAAGAAAGCGACGTCATCTTGTCAAAAACCCAAATAGAATCCCCCGTCAAACAAATTATTTGATAATAGCGGCCTGCACACGTAAAGTTCGGACCGCGGGAAACGCCACGCGCCTCTAATCTTCGTTCCGAACCGAACTTGTAAATGCAACTGTAATAGTAAAATAGTAAAAAATTACGGTTCGGAACGAAGATTGGAACGGCGAAGTTGCTGAGAAAACCTTTCCTTTTTTACCATTTTGGTACGGAACCCTAAAAACGACTCCAGGGTAGTGATTCTTTCAAAAGCAAAGGTGAGCGAACGCAGGAGTGAATGTCCAAGCGGCGAGTTTAAGTAGTTCCGTCAAAGCGAACAAAACACGTTTCAGCGCGTGTATTCAATTTGGCAGCATGGCTTCTCGAACGTATAAGGCTGCCTAATTGAGAATGCACGCGCTAATATGTGTTTTGCTCGCTCTGACGGGACTACTTAAACTCGACGCTTGGACTTCACTCCTGCATTCGCTCACCTTTGCTTTTGAGAGAATCACAACCCTGTTGTATGTTTATCACAGTACCAACGTGTATTGTTGTGGAATTCGCCTGTAGTTGAGCAAGGCCTACCTATCTGTGGGCGGCATCTCGAGCCTAGAAAGCTTTATCTTCATTCTTTATGCTCATCTGATGACGTAATTGTAGTTACAATCTTAACGGAATGTATCTTCTATCTATATATATAAAAGGCTAAACTGACTGACTGACATATCAATGCACAGCCCAAACTACTGTACCTCGAAACTTGAAATTTGGTACAGGGGTTCCTTTCATGATGTAAGTGAGCACTAAGAAAGGATTTTCCAAAAATCGACCCCCAACGGGAAGAAATGGGGGGAGTAGCGGGGAACTAATTCTACGCTTACGAAGTCGCGGGCGTCCTCTAGTTACTTTATAGTAGTTTATGTGACTGGTGCATAATGAGAGGGATTAATAAACGAGTGTAGTTTTATGAAACGAGCCGAACGCCTAAAATTAATTTGCCTAAATTTAAAAATCATCTTAAGTTTTCTTTCATCATTTTTCATTTTGAACGATCATTTATGATTTACAACGATTTAAAGTTGGTTTTAACAACAACAGTCGGGTTGTTATTTGTTTGTTGTTATTTTTTAAATGCTTACTGCGCAGGTACTATCAGCCCAATGGAACCCTGACCCACCATAGAACGGTGTTACAGTGAAATTATAAAACATTGTTTGACACTTCTTACGACTTGACTCATAATGTCACTGTGACACAGTTCTATGGTGGGTCAAGGTTCCATTGGGCTGATAGTACAACGTTGTAACTGATATTTCTGTGAGTGACACACCATAGACGGTATTTAAAAAAAAAATTATAGATATTTTATGTTGCCATTCCATAGATTTATTAAAGTTACTGATAGCGATACGATAAATACCTGAAGTCTTGTATATGCATAAAAGGTTTGTCAACGTTAGAAATTATTATTTGTGGAACATGCGTGCATTATTGGCCTTGTCGGTGTTGTGGGGGCTCGGGCTCGCCGTCACAGGTATGATCTTCATTATAGATCTAACCTTTTAGGGTTAGGTACCCTAAGGGTGTCCAAAGGGACCTAATTACTAAGCCTACGCTGTCCGTCCGTCCGTCTGTCCTAACTTGAGGGCCGGTACAGACGGACTGCATTTGAACTGCCAGCGGGCTTAGCACGCGAGGTGAGGATTATACGTCAAAATTCGTCAAACGCGATTTAGTGTCAAATATGTCTATTCCATATTCTAACGTAAGAGTAAACGTTTAAGGTTTTAAATAAAAGTGTAATTTGTGTGACTTGAGTCCTTTTATTACTAAGCATCTTGAAGTGGGATTTAATGTCATTTAACTCTGAGCAACTCTTTATTTGACACTAATTCATGGATAACGTCAAATCTGACAGTAAATCTCGCCTCGCGTGCTAAGCCCGCAGTAAGTATATGCTATTAAAGTATCGGTCATCGATGTGGTTGTATCTTAATGTTCACATTGAATTACCGGGGTTATTCCCATCTGTTACCACCCGCACACTTTTGCTAGCTTATTACAGTGGAATAAAGTTTAAAGTGGCAACAAAAAAACATCGGGCGGTAACAAATGGGAATAACCCAATTACCGGTGACTGATACTTTAATGTAAACATTAAGATACAGGGCAACCACAGATACAGTTTTCTTACATATTATAGAAAAGTTATGATATGCATGTAGGTCTATAAAGTTATGTATGCGACTGTGGACATAATTAAGGCATTAAAACAATCGTGTGATCTTATTATGAAACTCGCCTATCGGCTAGTGTCATAACATAAAGCCACACTCGTGTATTAATACCTCTCATTATGCACCAGTAACATAATAATTATTATAGAACTGTTATTACCATGGCAACGCTCATTATAGAATTGTTTTCCCGCTTCGGTTACACAATAGGTGGTATTCTGATACCGTTAACGACATCAATATTAGCGGTTTGTAGTACGCGAGTAGAAAAACTACTTAAAGGGTGTTTCACAATCGACAAGTAAATTTATGTGCCAGTTAAAGTTAGCTCTCTCCTTGTCTATGTTCAAGTGTTAGAAAAGGAAAGGGCTAAAATGTGTCAGATATGCTTTACTTGACGATTGTGAAACAGGCCCTAAGTATTGTGTGTGAGATTGTCACAATATTTATTTCATTTACAGGGGCACCAAGTGCAATGCTTCTCAAGATAATGGGTGGCAATCTGACCACCATCGACCACTACCCGTTCATGGCGGCGCTCTTGTTCACCGACGACTACGGAACCAACAGACAGGGATGCGCGGGAACCATTATAAACAATAGATCTATATTGACAGCGGCACATTGTTGCCTGTAAGTTATATTCTTAACTCCGACGCAAAAGGAGGGGTGTTTAAAGTTTGACCGCTATGTGTATGTGTCACCGTAGCTCATAAACGGGTGAACCGATTTGGATGCGGTTTTTTTTATTTGAAAGCAGGTATTCTAGCAGTGGTTCTTAGCTAGGTTTCATGAAAATCGGTTGGGCCGTTTAAGAGATATCAGCTCTGAAAGAAACGGTCATCATATATCGGGGGTTTTTATCTATGTAATAACTAGTGTTGCCAGGTCTAGTCTATCGTAAATCGGGACTGTGCTAGAAAAAACGGTACTTAGGTTTTAAAATCGGGATAGCACAAAAACTCGCGTAAATTACAGCCCTCTTGCAATGCCAATAGGGCATATGTATGGATTGTTTAAATCGCATTTCTCAACAAAATATGAAAAGAAAATATCGTAAAAGAGATCACCAAAAGTGAAATTAAAATGAAAATCGGTTTGCTAGAAAGAGATAGGAACAAATCTTTCTTGGCATGTATCTTGGTTATTCTTATGGCTATTCAAACATTATTTTTCTCAATTGTTTGTTACATGAATCATGTTTATTAGAAGCTGTGAAAAAAAATCATGAAAATTTTCTATTGTAAAGAATCGTTTTCGGCCTTCTCGGTTGTTACAAATTATTATCTTACATGCTGCTGAAAATCGGGACAACTGGCGTCCCGGTCAAGGATAAATCGGGACATGTCCGCACACCCCTTAAAATCGGGACGTCCTGCAGAAATAGGGTCGCCTGGCAACACTAAATTTAACCCCCATCACAAACAAAGGAGGGATTATAAATGTGTGTGGTGGTAGCCATGTGCAAGTTGCAGAACATTCAAGAGCAATATACTTAGAACAACATTTAAAATACTTACCTATTAAAAGCGTTAGCAGTTACCGGCAATTTATCATTTAAGAAACTTACACCCGTATTCACAAACAACACTTAAGGGATCCTCCTCTGAGTAAACGCACTGCGTTCAATACGGCTTTGTGATTGGTCCGTTTTGACCGACCTTTGGTTTATGAGACGATTGGAACCACCCTGTGCGTTCGTGAGCACTGTGAGACCTCATAGTGAAGTTTGTGAATACGGGTGTAAGTCTAGGAAGATTTCTACAGTGTTTTATTTTACCATGAAAATTCCGATCATGAATGCTCAATTTTCAGATCTCACCCCAATCCTACTTCAATCCGCGTCCGTGTCGGCTCTTCCAACGCTAGCAGTGGCGGCGTCGTCCATGAAATAGAAAAATGCACACTCTACAATCGAGAGCATATACCAGATATGGACTTCGCCGTTATACGCCTAACTTCTCCTATTACGTTCAACGATAAAGCCAAACCAGGAGTTCTTGCTGATCCTAAGTACTATCCCGGGGACAACGAAACCGTCTGGGCTGCCGGATGGGGATGGATAAACGTAAGTTTTTTTTTTTATATCAAGGCAAAGGCATTCGAGAACAAGCCACCTTTTTATAAAGCTACACGTTACAATTTTCCAGGTCTAAACTGGCAACACTGCTCAAATGGCTGATCGTCATTGGTCGAGGTTGTGTCAAATGGAAACTTGTAACCTGTAAATTGTAATTTGTCATCATCATCATAAACTCACGCCTTCATTCCCAGAGTGGGGTAGGCAGAGCCACAGACTCACCAACAACTCCAAAAACTTGTTGATAATTCTGTGACCACATTTTGCACAACCAGGCTAAGATGTTATCCAGTGTATTAGTGACAGGTTGCAAACCCATCGCCTAACAGCACTACACAGCCTTTAGTCCCTTAGTCGTCTCTTACGACATCCACGGGAAGACATGGAGTCGGAGTGGCAACATTCTAAACCCGGCACCACACGGCAATTGTAATTTGTAGCTTTATAAAACAGGCCTCTGACGGTAACTGGGATCTGAGACCCATGAACTTTTTTTTGTCAAGACTACAATGTCAAGATTGTCGTCTGCGTGGCAGAGAGATCCTCGTTCTGGGTCGTGGCTGGTTGCAAATACATTGCAAAATATCAAAAAAATGTAGGAATATTTTTGATTTTGAAACATTTTTGATTTTGTGTATTTAATAGTTATTATGTTTGATCTTGTGCAGAATGCAGTCACTCCGTCTGAGCAACTTCGTCACGTCCAACTGCGAACTGTCAATCAGGCTGAGTGCAAAAAACGTTATGGTGGCGGTAAATATTTGACAAACAGCGCGTTGCGGGGCGACGCGACGGTAGCGTTGCGTATCTTAGCGTGAAAATCAACATGGAGTTGTATGCCTTATACGTACGATCTTATCGACAGAAGCTGCTTAATTGAGAATGCACGCGCTAAAATGTGGTATTGTGCGCTCTGACGGGACTACTTAAAATCGCCGGTGGTGTGGCCCGTTCACTTCACTCGTTCCACCGACCGAGCTTTATTATTCTCTTAAAAACGGTTTTGAGAATAATAACACTGCCCTCCTAAGCAAAAAAAGGCAGTATCTGAGATAAAACTTCTGTACCAATATCAACCTTATTACAGTTATTACTAACATAGGGGAGTTAAAACTGCCATGATTCTTGAATTTGGGATACTTTTTTTTTTTAGGAGGGCAGAAGCAGAACACCCTGTCGTCACACAGATCAAGTTGCGTCGCGCCACGGCGCCAAGTTAAAGCGCAATTCACACAGAACGCGGGTAGGGCGCGGGAGCGGGTGTATTGCCGTTACATTGTGCGCTCTGTGAGAAGACTGGTGAGAAGGCCTATCGGAGAATGCGTGTATTATGAGCAATGTAACGGCAATACGCCCGCTCCCGCGCACGACCCGCCCTCTGTGTGAATTGCGCTTAAGGCCTTGGTCGCTTTGACCCGCCACCCGCGGGTAGTGGACAGTCGCAAGCTGCGTCTATATGCAGTAGGTATTAGTGAATGTTCGTGATCGGTCATTCTCGCCCATCGCGTCCGACGTCCATTCGCCGCCCGCGGCGTCAATAGTTGTTTTGAAGCATTATGGCGGGTGGAAGCTCTGACGACAACACATTTTTCAAATTGATGCTAACTAATTATATAGTTCGCCCGCCGACGGTAACGTTCAGAGGGCCCTGCCAAGATGCATTGCGTTAACTAGCGTTTCTATTCGTTTCGTTTTTAAACCAATCGCGTCACTGGTAGATCACGTGACTTTTCGTATCACGTCAGCTGCCAGTGACGCGATTGGTTTAAAAACGAAACGAATAGAAACGCTAGTAAGCGTAATGCATCTTGTCTAGCGCCACTGTCCAAACCAAACGACCAAAGACGAAACACCCACTGTCGGCGGCGTTTAGCGTCTACCGCCAGCATTGCCCGCGAGCAACCAAGGCCTCGCGATAACACCCGTATTCACAAACAATACTTAAGGGATCCTTCACTGAGTAAACGCACTGCACACAGCTTTATGATTGGTCCTTTTTGACCGACCTTATGTTTATCAGACGATTTGAATGTGTGCTAAAGTTATTTAATTTTGTCGTACCTTTTTATAGCTTCGTTAGTGAACGCCAACATGCTGTGTGCTGGCTGGCTGGACGTGGGCGGGCGCGGCTCCTGCAAGGGCGACTCCGGCGGCCCGCTCGTGCATAACGGCGTCGTCGTCGGCGTGACCTCGTGGTTCCGCGAGTGCGGAGATCCCTACTATCCTAACGTTTATGCACGCGTCTCACGCGCTTATGATTGGATACAAGCCAACGCGTACACTTCAATAGGAAATATTCATTAATCGTAAAGCGGTTACAAAAAAAATACGTCATTCCGCCCACTAGTCCAAAGTGGGCGTAGCGAACCCTAATAATATTTATTTTCTCAGTGAATAATATAAAAAAAAAAAGTACATTGGATACAAGACGGTTATGAAAAAATCATGCTTATCTTCTATATCTATAAAAGGCAAACCTGACTGACTTATATATCAACGCACAGCCGAATCTACTGTACCTAGAAACTTGAAATTTGGTACAAGGTTTCCTTTTATGACGTACGTGAGCACTAAGAAAGGATTTTCCGAAAATCGACCCCCAACGGGAAGAAATGGGGGGAAACTAATTCTACGCGTACGAAGTCGCGGCGTCCTCTAGTAACTTAGAGGTATGAGCATGATTTTGTCAGAACGCCTTTTAAAAAAGTTCCTCTTGTCTATGGCCATGTAATTGACATACACCCGTATTCACAAACGTCACTATGAAGTCTCACTGTGCTTACGAACGCACAGGGTGGTTCAAATCGTGTCATAAACAAAAGGTCGGTCAAAAAACACCAATCACAAAGCTGTATTAAACGCAGTGCGTTTACTCAGTTAAGGATCCCTTAAGTATTGTTTGTGAAAACGGGTGATAGCGTCGGTGATACTGATAAACCGCGTAAATAACAAATTTAGTAAGGAGCAAAATGCACCTTACTGACTTAAACTAAGGTGCATTTTGCTCCTTATTAAAAATATTACTTACGCGGTTTTGCAGTTTCACCGACAATAGGTAGCATATTGATATACATGTAGAATAAAAAAAAACATGATTGGGAAGTTTTAATCTTAGATTTAAACCCAAATTATTTAGCTACTAATTTCTGAATACAATATTGTGTTAATTGTACAGTCACCCAATAAAAATGTTGAGACTTATACTTAGAACCTTATCATTGTAAATGTCATTGTCATGTGTGTCATTTGATGTTCAGTTTGAAGTTTACTATGACAACGCACTAAAGTGCTTAAAATTTTCGTTGGGTTACTGTACACAAAATTATCGCCTCAGTAAAGCAAAGATGCAAACGCTACTAACGTTTCTATTTTCTATCGACTCGAAATGTATAGAGTTGACGCGTTCAATTAGCTATAGGTAAAACACTTGAGAGACCACCTATGGTGCCACGGCCCCACAAGAATGAAAAGGGATGGCTTTATGTCCTTCCGCGCGAAGAATGTGAGATGGAGATAGTTCGCGCCCGCCTTGATGGCGTCAAATTCAATTAAATGCTGTTTATTTTAAAACCACAACAGTTATAGAAAAAATGGTTTGCCAGGATTAAAAATTTACATATACTAAACTATTGAATCGAAAATCATCGTCAAAGATTATAGGGTTTCGAAGATTCAACCAATAACAAAAAAAGTGTCATGTTTAAGAAATAAAACTATTGAGGATTTTATTTCTAATCGTGTTTTCACGTTTGCCAGTCTGAAGCAAATATGATCAAGTTTAATATATCCAAAGAAGAGATACGAAGGCGTTATGGTTATTGAGATCCAGATTGCGGGACACTATATACCGACTTTATCATAGGTGGCCTCTTAAATCCCCTCTTGCATGTATTTGTATACAAAACTAAAATAATTTACGTCAAATTTCTAATATACAGGGTGTCCCAAAACTCAACGTTAACAGCTGACAGAACAGCTAGCTCAAAATCTATCGATTTAACCCTTATGTATGTTCAGCGTTTTTTACTAGTTTCGGAGATATTGATCATTTTAGTCTGAATTTTTGTAATTTTCTCTTAAGTCCATGTCACGAAAAAACATTAATTTCATGTTTTATTTCATAAGTTTTTCAGTGGTATCTTACATAATTAGAGGCATTACGAATCAGCATAGTTTTTAAACCTATTTGCTCGTTTTTTTTTTTAAAGAAGAAGAGAATTATGTTATTATTTTGTTCAATTTTTACAATTTTAATAAAATTATTTTTTTACAAACAAAACTTGGAGTGATCACTAGTATATAGAACAAGTATCGATAATTGAGTTTATCGATATGGAACTCCCTACCTGTCATAAAATTTTGCCCCTGGATTCCTGTCTGGATATGAGGCTAGACAAGTTGCTCAATTTTCGAGGACTGACGTAATGTATGAAACTGACGCAGGCGCAAGACGCGACCACCACGTCGGTCAGGGCAGTGATTCTCTCAAAAGCAAAGGTGAGCGAATGCAGGGTATTGATTCTCTCAAAAGCAAAGGTGAGCGAACGCAGGAGTGATGTCCAAGCGGCGAGTTTAAGTAGTCCCGTCAGAGCGAGCAAAACACATTTTAGCGCGTGCATTCTCAATTAGGCAGCCTTATACGTTCGAGAAGCCATGCTGCCAAATTGAATACACGCGCTGAAATGTGTTTTGTTCGCTTTGACGGGACTACTTAAACTCGCCGCTTGGAATTCACTCCTGCGTTCGCTCACCTTTGCTTTTGTAAGTAACACTACCCAGTTCTGTTTACGTCAATTCTATACATTTACATAACGATAACGAACGCTAAATGCATCTTGTCTAGGGCCTCTCTGTAAGTAGGGGTCGCTATAAGAGAAATGGTGGTATCTCAGACAAAACTCCTGTAGCAAGTAAAACCTCATTTCTAGCGGAATAGGGTTGAATCTGCATTGGCTATTTGAATTTGTGATATCGCCTTTTGGCTTATGAGGGTTTGATCCATTTCATTACCTATTTAAAAAAACCTATCAGTTATTGCATGAATTTAATGTATAGACACGGGTAACATTAAAAAAAGTATTTATTTTATGACACTATAAAAAACTAAATGAATAATTTGTGGTATTTAAGTGACTTAAGTTTTATTTTCCTGAAAAGTCATGGAATGCGATTTATATATTTTTACAAGCATCACCATAACCTTTAAACTAACAAGCAGTGTTCGCATTGTTGTGTTCCGGCGAGGGGATAAAACAACCGATGAGCTTACTAACCTATGCTATATTGGTTTTTATATTGATTAGGAATTTGTTAGCCATGTTGTAGGTTGTCACAGTTTTATTGAGATGCACTGATAACGGTATGATAAGGAAAATACCTTAACCCTATTCATAAGTATAAAAGGTTCGTCGTAACAGAATTTCGCATTTACTTAAATAAAAATTTAATGTGCGTGTTGCTGATCCTGTTGGGGCTCGGCCTCACGGTCGTCGCAGGTATGGTTACCATCCGTCAGGACTTATCCGGACATGTCCGGACTTTTAGACTGTAGTCCGGACTTTGTCCCGCTCTTTAATTTGTCCGGATATTTTTAATTAGATGGCTTACCGTGCCTCTGTAACTATTAATTCCATTTTGTGATTAAAAAGTCCGGACTTTTATCGAAATGTCAGGTTTTTTGTCAGGACTTTTCAAATTCCTAAATGGTAACCCTAGTCGCAGGTACCTTCGAGTTTAAAAAATAGGGCAAGTCGCGCACCGAGGGTTCCGTACCGCCACACACGAGGAATTATTGTAGTCTAGTGAATCAGCGCGAGCCCAACTCACATTTGACCATTTTTTGTACTTATTTGTTTCTTTTTTTCAGGGTTTGCAATATAATTATTTAATGATAACAAATTTGACGCTTAGTAAGTACCAATTTCACCAAACGATGTTAAATGTTAATCAATGTTAATCGACCGTTAGGTTATTATTTATTTTAACAGCTGTTAACACTCTAATGTCTGTGAAGTTGTTAACATCGTTTGGTTAAGTTGGTACTAAATCTTATAATACATTCTTGTTTATGAATGGATGTTTAAGACTCACATAAAACGAAGCGAATCGAGGGCGGGTCGCTAATTAGAGGAATAAAATAAATAAAACATTATTTCATTTATAGGCGCACCAAGTGCGAAGCCTCATCCCTTTAAAATTGTGGGTGGAAATGAGACGACCATCGAACGATATCCGTTCCAGGCATCGATCCTTATGACATATGATTTTGACCACTTCCATGCATTTTGCGGAGCAATCATTATAAACAATATGTCTATCTTGACTGCAGCAGATTGTGTCAGGTAAGTTAAATGTGAAAGGAGAATGGGCAAATTTGTATGGAACTTGGTCTATGAGCGGCCAAGGATAATTTTAATATCTGACGATGTAGTATAGTCCTACTTTTATTTGGTGAAAGTTTCACTACCGTGACTTAATTGTAACTAGAATAAAATATGTTTTTCTTTTAGAATACTTTGCGTAGTCTTCCCAATTAGATGTAAGATCATCAATATATCAATTTTTTAGGAAAGAAGGTAAATCTCAACATATATATAGATGATCTAACATCTCATAGTGAGGTATCTAGCAACTATCAATATGTTATTTATTTACTATTTGGCAATAAATATGCAATAATAATGGACGATACCCTCTCGACCGTTTCTTTGGTCGTCAATCACAAGAAATGAATAATACTTAAGTTCTATCTGACATGTCTAACATGTCTTGATCGAATTCAGACTTAAGTTTAAGTAATTCCTTTTTTAAAAGAGATACAAATAAAAGTTCGTTACAAAAAGTATTCCTTAATATCAGAGCTTTCATATGACACTAATTTCATCAGTGGCCGCCGATAGGTCAATTTGCCCATTCTCCTTTTGTCTTTTATATGTGTATGTGGCGACCTAGCGACATCTAGTGACAGCTTGGAAAAAGCAACTCGACAGCGCCACCAATGTTAGGCAGCGGAATTAAATCTGACAGTGCGCTACATCGCATTACCGAAGTTTCTCCAGTCGGTTGACATATATACTGCCCAAGCCAATAAGCAGTATCCCAAATTCAATTACCAAAGCAGGGACCCAATTCTCGTGTCTTCGAGATGATTTTTCATGCGAGATGAACTGTCAACTGCATACATTTTTTCGACATATCTCGCATGAAAAATCATCTCGAATTAACGAGAATTGGGTCCCAGTCTTAATTCTAGTATCTTAGTAATAAGGTTGATATTGCTACAGGGATTTTATCTGAGATACTGCCTTTTTAGCTTAGGAGGGCAGTATACTAGTTCCAACTTCGTCCAAATGGACTGCCCCAGGATAACACCCGCCTGGAGATAAATCTCTCTATTAACATCTATTCCGACCAGACATATGAATCGGGAATAGGGGCAAAATTTTATGACAAGTAGGGAGTTCCTATATCGATGAACCCGATGCGATGCGATGCGAAGATCGTCGCTCCACCTAGTCAGAGGGTGTCTTACACTACATTTGCCGATTCGCAGTCTTCACTCACGATTAAAAAAGTGATTCATATAAGGGTTCCTTTTTGTCTTTTGAGGAGCCCTAAAAACGCGTCCAAATCCATCCTTTTGGAAAATACGATGCCCACAGCACACACATTCATTAAACTTCAGGAAATTATAAAATAAAAAATATATATATTCTTAAGGAAATAAGCAGAATACCATCAAACTTTTTATAATTACAGATTTAGTGCATATGTCCAGTTGCGTGTGCGCGTCGGCTCAAACTTCCAATACAGCGGCGGCGTCGTCCATGAAGTCCAAAAATACGTCACTTTGGAACAAACCCCGGGGTTTGACTTCTTCACCAACTTGGCCATTGTGCGCCTCGCTTCACCAATCGTCTTCAACGAACAGGCCCAACCAGCGTCTCTTGCTGGGCCCGACTACAAGTTGGGCGACAACGAAATGGTTTGGGCGTCAGGCTGGGGACCTCTATGGGTAAGGAAGGACTTTTTTTCGCTGTTATTTTAAAGGAACAATAGGCTATTTGACAACATTGGAAATATACAACAAATTGTGGTCATCCTATATAAATATAAGGTAATAGCGTAAAACAACATATTTCAACTTATTTTTAACTAAATTATGTATATTTTTTTGAAAATTACACGAAGAAAATTGTAACATGTTTTGAAATTTTATGTTATTGATATGTAGCTGTGGTTACTCGCTGGTGACGTCACATGTAAGTAACCACAGATCATAAGGGCATATCTCTTCAAATTATTTTTTATTGTTTACTTGCTTGTGACGTCACACTTGTCATATTGTCAGCGCCATGATAGAAACAGCGTTTTTAGCGCGGTTTTCAAAATTTAAACTTTAACATACTTAGATTTTTATTGATAATACAGTAGAATCTCACGGAAATATCAATGTAGTGTGCTCCTTATGTAATAAATAATCATTTAAAAAGATTTTCTAAAATTAGTCAAATAGCCTATTGACAATAGAAACGTTTTTTGTGTGTTCTGAAAAATATCATGCTTATAGACGTTTGCCTCGAAAGTACACTGTAAGTATATATTTTTTGTTCGTTATTTATTGAGAAAATAAATAAATAAATTTCTGCTAATAGCTAAACGCCACATGGTCTTTTCTACGTAGGGTTACCATTTAGGAATTTGAAAATCCTGAGAAAAAGCCGGACGTTTCGGTAAAAGTCCGGACTTTTTAGTCACAAAATGGAAACATTACTCACTTATTCGATATTACTTAATATGTTGTTTTAATACTCATATTCCATCTAATTAAAAAAACCGGACAAATTAAAAAGCCGGACAAAGTCCGGACTAGAGTCTAAAAGTCCGGGCATGTCCGGACTAATCCGGACGGATGGTAACCCTATTTCTACGTCATAGCTACGTAACGCGGTTACAAAGAAAAGGAAGTCATTCCGACCACTAGTCAAAAGCAGTAGCAAACACTGACAATATTCAATTTTTTTATTCTCAGTAAATACTTAATTCTAAAAAAAAATGCTTTTGAGATAAACATCTTTAAGCATGATTTAAAAAAAGTTCATGTACATAATCAAATGTATGTTCAATACTGAATATCAATATTCCAATTCTAGGGGCCGTATTAATAATAATAAATTCATCTTGACTAAGATGGTATGGACATAACTTAAGGACATATAGGGTACTTTTTCCCGCGACAAACTTCTACACGGACGGAGTCACAGGCAACAGCTAGTATCAATAGAAATTGACATTGCTAATATTTTTACAGAGTGAAGGCCCGCGTGTTAAGCAACTACGTCACGTCCAGACCTGGACCGTGAATCAGGCCGTGTGTAAACGCCGTTATGGTTATTACGACGTAAACATCACGGAGATCATGCTGTGTGCCAGCTGGCTGGACGTGGGTCACCACGGCCTCTGCTGGGACACGGGCGGCCCGCTCGTCCACAACGGCGTCGTCGTCGGCATGAGCGCGTGGAACTTTTTTTGCGGATCCAAGTATTTTCCGGACATTTTTGCACGCATCTCAACCGCCAGCAAGTGGATTGAAGCCAACGCATAATTAAATAGTGTTTTTAACCAATCATTTTTATGTTTATTTACAACTAGCGACCCGCCCTCGCTTCGCTTCGGTTTATTTGAGTTTTCAGTAACACCCGTTCAAAAAACCAGCATTTATTATACATAAAAACCTTCCTCTTGAATCACTCTATCTATTAAAAAAAACCGCATCAAAATCCGTTGCGGAGTTTTAAAGATCTAAGCATACATAGGGACAGACAGACAGACAGCGGGAAGCGACTTTGTTTTATACTATGTAGTGATAGTGAAGTACAGTACTACCAGTTTCTTAATAGCTCTCGGCCATCTTCGTTATTGTATGAAACACGAGTGAAAATATACTGTCAGTTGCGAGTGCAAGTGTGAGAGCAATAGCCAGCAGAGAGCTATTAAGAAGCTGGTTGGTAGTACTGTAACTAAAAACCCCCGATATAATGAGGTCAGAGCTGATTCATATCTAGCTGATTTCCATGCAAAAAACACACACACACAGAAGCACGCACGCACGCACATACGCACACACACACGCTCTTTTACACGTCGATAATATGGAGTGAATCTACTAGTCCTTCGGACAACCACATCATTGCGGAGAAGAAGCGCCGCACGAAACTCCAGCAGAAGGCCATTTTTTCAATCACAAATATAGAATAATACTGGAAGTCATAACTTTAAGATCAATTAAATTAAATTAAAAATAATGACTCGGAGAACAATAGGTACGACGAGGTCTCTACGTCAGGAAAGATATCTAAAATAACTAACTGGAAAACAGGTCCTTGCAAGCGTGAACAGATCGGACCCCACAGACAGCACCCGTTCACGAGTATGACGCGTATCTCAGCCATCGCCTCCCTCAACCATGTGTTCGGGAAGGTGGCGACCCGATCAACGACGCCGCCGTAAAAAAACAATAAAGACCTTCATTTGAGTAAGTCAGCATGACATGCTCACGCTACTGGACAAAAAAAACTGTCCAGCGAAAAATATCACAATAAGTACTGTCTTTCTAAGGTTCCGTACAAAAAAGGAATTAACAGATAACCCTCATAGGATCACTCGTGCGTCGGTCTGTCCGTCTGTCACAGCTCCGAAACTACTGGACCGATCGAGTTGAAATTTGGTACACATATACAGTATGTAAACTTACTAAAACCATTTGTTTGAATCCGGGCATGTATAGGCGATAAATAAGGTCTTCGTATATAAATTATTGAAATTCTAACGTTTTTTATAATTTATAATTGTAATACAAAAAATATCATTTTAGTTATTCATGATTCAATAACATCCTGTATTATTTGTTTACAATTGTAACATTTGTCATCTGGTTGTCAGGTCAAGGCCAAGTTCAACATTTTCAATGTCAGTTAAAGTAAGGCTATGTGCACACTTCCGATTAAATACGACGTAGATTAGACCAAATGTGGCCGTTATTTGAACCAAGCGACGATGGTTGTTTCAAGTGAACGCTACGCATCAAAGCTGGATTTTGCCGGGCACGTCGCTTGATTATGTTCGAAGCTTGTACAATCCGCAGCCTCATTTCTTCCTCCGTTCTCGACACTTTTTTTAAATACTAACTGTTTCACCCATCCCCAGAAGAAATAGTCTAGAGGTGTGGGGTTCAGCAAACGTACCATATCATACAACTCCCCGCTTTTCTAGTGCTGAAGCCAAGATTTTCTGTAAAATGGTTGTAGATCCTTTTTTCCGTTCTGACGTCAATACGAGGACGAGGCCCACCACTACTACTACTACTATCCGGTACTGACCGGAACCGCTCTTTCATTGTCACGCAGTCTGGTAATCGCCCTTATAATTGACAATAAAGTGACACCAGTGAAATTTGAATGACATAAATCTGTCACGACGTAAACATTACACATAGGGTGATACTTTTAGGGTTAACCGACTTTGAAAAAGGTAAGTGTTTATAATTTTTAAACAATGATAAAATTAAAAATATTCGACCCGTACTAGCAAAACATGTGTTAAAATACTTAACTCGACTTGGCTATCAACTGGTTTAAAGAGATGGTTTTAGTTAGTTTACATACTGTATAAATTGATGACCCAAACACTGATATACAAAGTAATTTTTTTTTTTTAATAATGGTCTTTTTCGGGATACAAATTAGGAAATTAAAAAACAATGTTTTGCAAACCTTACTGTGTCACATATCAAATGAAAGGACTCGTTACGAGGATCTCAAATATATTCTTGTTATTATTGTAAAATAAATAATTTTGATTTTATTCATGAAAGAATACGAAAATTGTCCATTCCCTCCCTGATCTCCGAAACTACTTAGCCTAAAATTTTGAAAAAAAAACAAAGTATAGTTAATTGCTTGTAGATTACAGGAAAACCTATAAGAATTGTAACAAAAAAAAACGTATCCGGTAAAAAACGGAACCCTCTCCACGCGATTATATATATAGATTAAAAGCTTAAATTTGGAGTGCTATAACCTTATCTATTTTCCCATACAATCGACGATTTCTGCGGGAAGCTCCAGAACGACGATCGATCACGGCCAAAGGGAATATAGTTACTACAATAAATTGAATAATTGGCATAGGCAATGAGTTTAAGAACGACAAATTCTGAACTATGTTGTCACGATTTAATTATGTGATTATTTCGACCGAGTGTTCACCTTTTGGGTGTCGTTCATCTTTTGGTACCCACCCTATGTGTTACGCAAAGAATATCAAGTAAGTACATAAAAAAATAAACAAGGCAAGCTTTAGAAACCCGACTGTATTTTTAGGGTTCCGTAGTGAACAAGGAACCCTTATAGTTTCACTATGTCCGTCTGTTCGTCTGTCCGCGGTTCAACTCCGAGACTCTGTAGGTACCATGAGTTACAATTAACGGACTCGCTAGCGAGTCGAATGCTCTGTCCCTCGCACTCTATTACAATAGTGTGAGGGACAGAGCATTCGACTCGCTAGTGAGTACTTTAATTGTAACTCATGGTAAGGGTACTGGGTACTACAAAGCTGTAATTTGGCATAGTTATACCTTGACATTAGGTACGTTGACAAAGTCGTAAAATATAATTTTTCACCTCAGCAGCTCAAACAAGCAGATTTTGCTGCTTAAAAAAATATTCCGACGAATTGAGAACCTCCTCCTTTTTTTTGAAGTCGGTTAAAAACAGTGAGCAAAATTCAATTTTGCTGCGAGCGTGAGGCAAAGTAGCTTTTTAATTAATTTTTTTAAATGCCCTGCGCAGTGCTAGGTCTACTCACAACATTCGATAGAATTGAACTTCACTTTGTTCTGTTACTTTCACTTCGATACGAAAAAAGCGAGAGATAGAAACAAGTTGATTATAAGTTCGATTTTCAAATTCCATACCTAGTAGGCCCTAAAAGAAACAAACAATAAAACGTTCGGATACACTTATAATCGTAAAATTGTAAAAATCTGTTAAAAACTTAAAAGTTTTAAATGTGATTATTATATTTTTATAATCGAATTATATTTTTTATAATAAAATAAACAGAATATTTCATAAAAAAAAAAATACGCAGTTAATCATGTACCCATCTACATGATTTATCGTTTTAACAATCTTTAATTTTGTTACATAAACCGCGGGTGCAGTATCAGAACGCATCTTTAAAAAATTGCGGGATTATTTTTATTATTGCTTTTGTTTATAGTTCTGTCTGTTACGCTATCTACTTTCGATACACGTTGAATATTATAAAAGTACTTAATAATAAATAAATATGAGTGAGTCCAGTGACGAAGTCTGCTATTTAACACCGGAAGCATTAAAGCAGAGCGTGTAAAAAATGCAGAATTAAGTTTCCTGCCTGAAAAGACTCGCGAAAAATATCTAAAAGCGTAAGTATGATATTTTTAAGCAATGGAGACTTGCAAAGGGTGCAAACACTGTACTGTTAGCGTACTAACTTCATTAAATTATCACAATCACAAACGGAACAACCGTCTACAATGTGGAGTATTTACGCAATGTTGAAAACCACAATAAAGACAAAAGTTGACGTGCACATTGAAATTTGAAACCTATCCCAAACTTATTGCATTTTTGGAGAGAATGTGTCGGTAGGGCACGAATTGCCATCTAAGGTTAAAAAGTTTTTTTATGAAGCTCCGGACTACAATTTTCTCGCTACAAACGTGTATTTATCCGTCATAAGTATAAAAATATATGTCTGTGCACACTAACCATTTGATTATGTTCTCGCTGCTGAGGTGAAAAGTTGTATGTGTCACACGAGACCAAAGTTATTTACATCTCGTGTCTTTGAATCCTTCGCTTACTCGGGATTCAAAAACAACACTCGCAGCAAAAACCAACTTTGCTCTCTTGTTGCACAAATTACTATTGAAAATATATTGGGTCCTTAGGTCCTTACCTATGAAATTGGCGTTATTTTTAACCGACTTCAAAAAAGGAGGAGGTTATACGTTCCACTGCATGTTTTTTTTTTTTTTTTTTTTATGTATGTTCACCGATTACTCCGTCAATTGTGGACCGATTTTAAAAATTCTTTTTTGGTTTGATAGAGTATACTTCCGAGGTGGTCCCATTGTCAGCAAATCTGAATCTGATGAAGGGATCAGTGAGGAATTGAGGGAACTCCTCAAATATTGTATGCAAACATATAGCGACTTTAGTATTTTTAGTAACAAGTGTAGCATTTGCATTCAGAAAGTGTCACTTGGTGAAGCGGAACTGATGATGAAGACCACAGATGGCCACCGGAACTCCTCAACGGTACCGATTTCAAGGGTGGCGATAAGATATCTCGATTAAGATAGTTGAGCGACTACAACGAAGCACATTTAATTGTTTTAAAATGACTATGATTTTCCCGCGGCGTTGCTTGCGGCGAGCTTGAAATGTCTTAAAGTTTCATATATCAACTAAAAAGTGGGACTACATAAGCTTATTATGATCACTAAAAAGTGTAAAATAAAATAAATGTTTTAAAAAACAAAAAAACCGCCTTCAAAAACGCAAAAAATAACTTCTACTACTAGGTACTTAGTAGTAGGTACCTATCCTATTAGGTTAGTCTAACTGAAGTCGGCGACCACAATATTTTCAGCAAAAAGCCGACTTCAGTTGGACTAACCTAATAGGATAGGTACCTACTACTAAGTACCTAGTAGAAGTTATTTTTTGCGTTTTTGAAGGCGGTTTTTTTTACGTGTTTTATTTCGTACGGAATTTATTCATTTCAATTTTAACTTCCAAATTATTTTTAAATTTCATTAATATAGTATGTTACAAAGGTTTTAGATACCAATAATAAGGTTCAATTTCTTACTTAGTGTTTAAAATTAAAGTGTGAACTCAACTCTTTTCATGTGCTGTGAGTTCAAGTGTTTCAATTACGCAGAGTTTTATGAAGCTAACTATTTTTAAGTAAATAAGATATGTATAATATAGCTTAGAAGTGTCCAATATTCGTTTGACGGTTTGCATTTCACGTTACTAAATAATCCGCAAAATTAAATGTATGAAAACCACCGTTTTCATAAAATTCTCCATATAAAACGCCAATTTCATAGGTAACGACCTAATATTTTTTTCGGGTACCTGTAAAGAACAGGCTTTTTTTTAACATAGTTATAATATAACATAGAGTGAGGTATCATTGGATAGCTTTTAAAAAAATCGCGATGCATTTTACTATAAATTTTTAGATTAGGAGGACAACACCAAGTAACTTTTAATACAAAAATTAGATCATACGTTCGGTTTTTTGAGTCATTTTTTTCCGTTTGTAGGCTTCTGTTCGGAACCCTACACTGAGCATGGTCCGACGACATTCTTGGGTTTTTGATTATTTATTAGGTATGTCGTATGTGTCATTCCACAGTTTTATTAAGACGCAATTATAACAGTACGATAAAAAAATACCTTAAGCTATTCATAAGTATAAAAGTCGTCGTCTACCAGAAATCCACGTGTAAAATAAAATTTAATGTACGTTTTGCTGATCCTGTTGGGGCTGGGCCTCACGGCCGTCGCAGGTACCGCAGGTTTTTTTAAACTCAAAAACATCTATCTGAGGCCCGTTTCACGAAGCTACAAGTTACAAATTACAAGCGGAAGTCTCTAACTCCTTTTGCTAGAAAGAGAGTTTCGCTTGTAGTTTGTAACTTGTAGTTTCGTGAAACGGGCCTCGGGCTCCCTCTCATTAGCGTTTTTCGAACGTCAACGTCTCATTAACGCCCGCGCAGCGTCGACGCAACGTTCTCGCAGCGCCGACGCGACGCAGTGGCGTTGTTCGAACGCAATAACGCCCGCGCAGCGTCGACGTCGCGTTCTCGCAGCGCCAAAACGCCATTGCGCTGCGAGAACGCGACGTCGACGCTGCGCGGGCGTTATTGTGACGTTGACGTTCGAAAAACGCCACTGCGTCGCGTCGGCGCTGCGAGAACGTTGCGTCGACGCTGCGCGGGCGTTAATGAGACGTCGACGTTCGAAAAACGCTAAATATGAGGGAGCCCTAATGGTGAAAATGTCGTGAAAATCCTGACAAAATCCGTTGCGTGGTTTAAGGGGAGTTAGCAGATAAACATAGAAAGACAGATAGACAGACAAACGCGGAAATCGATTTTGTTTTATCCTATGTAAGGAAAAGATATACTTATTCCCCCTTACTAATAAACGTTGAGTAACGGTGGTATAGCTATACAATGTTTTGTCCTTATAAATTAATTGTATAAAATTAACTATAAACCTATTAAATATTTATGTATGTATGTATCGTCTTACTATAAAATAACGGCACACTATTATCCATACAGAACACTATTTATTTACTTAAATAAATACCGAACACACTTCACACATCGCTCGCTGTCCTCACAAAAACACACCGGTCACCAAAGAAAACCAGCGTTGCAGTAGGTACAGTGAGTAGTAAGTTCACCATTGTCATTTTGTGTTTTTTTAATCCCTTTTACCTACTTACTGTTTGCACTCAGGTGCTGTATGTGTTTCGCTAAATAAATGCAATTTCTTTCTTTCTTTCTTCTTTCCCGCGGCGTTGCTTGCGGTGAGCTTGAAATGTCTTAAAGTTTCATATCAACTAAGAAGTGGGACGACATAAGCTTATGATAAGTAAAAAGTAAAAAAAAACCCTTCAAAAACGCAATAAATAACTTCTATTAAAATGATAGGTAAATAGGTTAGTCCAACTGAAGTCGGCCACTCACAATATTTTCGACCAAAAGCCGACTTCAGTTGGACTAACCTATCACCTATCATTTTAATAGAAGTTATGTATTGCGTTTTTGAAGAGGGTTTTTTGTTTTTTAAAACATTTATTTTTTAAATGTTCAGTCTTATGATATACCTACGAATCAAATGTATCTTTCTGTATATCCGTAACTCCTCGTAAACCACGCAACTGATGATTATGATGCGGTTTTCACCATCAGATAGATAATTTTTCATGGAAGGTTTATGTAAGCTTATAAATTAATTCTATGGTAGTGAATGCTGGGTGTGGCAGGACAAGTATGAAAGTCGTATAAATGCAGTTGAAATGCGCTCTTTGCGTAGTATGTGTCGTGTGAAACTGACTGATAGAGTAAGGAATGAAGAAGTCAGAGAGAAATGTGGACTAAAAGAAGATGTAGTGACTAAGATTGAAAAGGGCATGCTTCGATGGTTCAGTCATTTGGAAAGGATGGATGAAAGAAGATTGACGAAAGAGATATACAAAGCAAAAGTGAGTGGAAGGGTCGGAAGGGGCCGCCCTAGGCGTACTTTTTCGAATCAAATCGGAGAAATACTGGAAAAGGGCCGAATTTTAAGTACCCGTAACCGACGTGCGTGCATGACTCGATGTATGAATGTGGAAGAAGCGAAAGAGATTTGTCAAGATCGTAACAGGTGGCAAAAAGTGGTCTCTGCCTTCCCCTCTGGGAAACAGGCGTGATTTAATGTATGTATGTATGTAAATTAATTCTGTAAGCCTAAGTATAATAAAATGATAATTTCATTTATAGGCGCACCAAGTGCGGAGCCCTTGAATCCCTTTAAAATTGTGGGTGGCAATGAGACGACCATCGAACGATATCCCTTCCAGGCATCGCTTCAATTTACATTCGATTTTGAAGAGTTTAATCCAAGTTGCGCAGCAATCATTATAAACAATATGTCAGTCTTGACTGCAGCACATTGTGTCAGGTAAGTTAAATAATTATTTTTATCTTTTTTAAGTGTGTAGTGGACAGCTAGCGACAACTTGCAACAAGCCACTCGACGGGTAAATATCTGAATATCGAAAGTTAAAATATCGTAGTCCAAAGTACCTATCAAAAGTTACAAAATCGAACTGCCGAAACATCTCCAGTCATAATATCTACGTCTGAAAGGCCTACGATCAAAATGCCTTCCGTTTAAAATATCGAATGAGTAAAACACTACCAGTTATTTGAACATTGTGTTAAATATCGAAAGGTAATATAGGTATCTAAACTTAAAATATCAAAGTCCAAAATATCGAAGGTTACAAAATCGAACGGTCGACTTATCTACAATCGTAATATCTACGTGTGACACGCCACATGGTTGAAACATCAGATTTTTCAGATTTTTCACCTTTTTCTAGAAAGGTATTTCAGTGAAGTGAGCGAGCGTAGCTAGCGAACCAGTCTGTTAAATGCGAAACTGTCTGTCAGGTGCGAAGCTCGCGCCTTAAGCCTAACCTAACCTAACATCGAATGTTAGGTTTTTTTTATTGCATTTTTTATATGTATACTGAATAAACAGATTGAGTAATTTAGGTCGATCAGTCGGTAAATTATCAACATAGCACTCCTCCTCGCTACGCTCGTCGTCGCACCAAAATTTTAGAATTAAACTACAATAACCGTTTGATATTTCAACTTTTGACATTTTAGACTTCGATATTTTAACTTTAGATGTATCAACTTTCGATATTTGATTACATACCCAACAAAACTTTCTGAGAAAATATATATTTTTTTTGCTTATGGCTTATACGCCACATGGTATTTTCTATCTCACAACTAGTACGTACTAGGTATGTAATGCGAACACATGAAACGTCGAATACACGAAAGAAATACAAATTCTTACTTAAAAAAGCGGCCAAGTGCTAGTCGGACTCGCCCATGAAGGGTTCCGTGAAAGGTAAATTGCGGTTTACGATTTATGACGTATTAAAAAAAACTACTTACTAGATCTCGTTCAAAACAATTTTCGGTGGAAGTTTGCATGGATTACCATGCAAACTTCCACCGAAAATTGTTTTGAACATTTATCATTCCCTTATTTTAGAAGTTACGGGGGGGGACACACATTTTTCCACTTTGGAAGCGTCTCTCGCGCTAACTATTCAGTTTAGAAAAAATATATATTAGAAACCTCAATATTATTTTTGAAGACCTATCCATAGATACCCCACACGTACGGGTTTGTTGAAAAAAAAAAAATGAGTTTCAGTTCTAAGTATGGGGAACCCCAAAAATTTATTGTTTTTTTTCTATTTTTGTATGAAAATCTTAATGCGGTTCACCGAATACATCTGCTTACAAAGTTTCCATAGTATAGCTCTTATAGTTACGGAAAAAAGTGGCTGTGACATACGGACGGACAGACGGACGGACAGACATGACGAATCTATAAAGGTTCCGTTTTTTGCCATTTGGCTACGGAACCCTAAAAAGTGACTACTTATTTTCGAATAAGACTGTAAATGAAATCTTCTATGCGACTCCATAATGGTGGCACTCCACTTGACGTGACGTATTCGCGTTTTTAGAATATTTGGCAATCGCATTATGTCGAAGACATAATGTTTAAAATTGGCATTATTTTCCTACTTGACACACAGGGGTTTTGATTCCCTTGCGAGTGTCAGAATAGATGCGGCATAGAAATGCATTACGCTAACTAGCGTTTCTATTCGTTTCGTTTTTAACCAATCGCGTCACTGGTAGATCACGTGACTTTTCGCAACACGTCATAGAGATCCACTGGCAGTTGAATTGACCATAGATTAAAAGATTAATTTAAGATACCAACATAACAAGTTGACAAGAAATGGAATGAATTGTGTATCGCTGAGGCGTTAATTCACGCTTGAAAATTAAACATTACAAAGGGGAGAGAAACCTTATCGCATTTAGTTTGGATTTTTTTTTGTTCACATTAAGGAAATAAGCAGAATAACAACCAAACTTTTTATGATTATAGACGTTGGGCGTATGTTCAGTTGCGTGTGCGCGTTGGTTCCAACTTTACAAACAGCGGCGGCGTCATGCACAAAGTTAAAAAATACGTCATTTTAAACCAAACCCCGGCGAATGAGTTTACGAACTTGGCCATTCTGCGGCTCGCTTCACCCATCAGCTTCAACGAGCAGGCGCAACCGGCCTCTCTTGCTGAGCAGGACTATTTGCTAGGCGACAACGAAATGGTTTGGGCATCAGGCTGGGGTACCGAACGGGTAAGGAAATACTTTTTTTCGCTATTATTTTATTATTATACTAATACATAACCAACAAAAAGTTGGAAAACCCCCGACACTGACATTTCAAAGTTCAATACTTCAAAAACGGCTGAACCGATTTCGATATAAAATGTCTAAGAACCACCGCTAGAAAACCTGCTTTCAAATTAAAAAAACCGCATCCAAATCGGTTCATCCGTTTAAGAGCTACGGTGCCACAGACAGGCACACACACACACACACACACTTACACGTCAAACTTATAACACCCCTCTTTTTTGCGTCGGGGGTTAAAAAATAAACATTATAAACAACCTAACCTACGGGTGCCGCCGGCAGCGCGGCAGAGGGGCTAGACAAGATGCATTACGCTAACCAGCGTTTCTATTCGTTACGTTTTTAAACCAATCGCATCACTTGTAGATGACGTGATACGAAAAGTCACGTGATCTACCAGTGACGTGATTGGTTTAAAAACGAAGCGATTAGAAACGATAGTTAGCGTATTGCATCTTGTCTAGCCCCTCAGGGCTCAAGCTACCGGTGGTTAGAGGGCTGCAGAGAGATCCACCTCACAATGCGTGCCGTGTCGAGGAGTATGGCCCTTGATCCAGCCATCTAGCGATTGTCTCTTGAGCTGTTGGTCAAGAATCTTCGCTATAAGACCGTTTACTGAAACAACTATCGGGACAATGATCGTCGAGTCAACATACCACATGACGGTCACCTCGTGAGCCAAGTCAAGGTACTTGCTGAGCTTGTCCTTCTCAGCCTTCACGAGGTTCTCGTCATGCGGGACAGTGACGTCGACGAGCACTGCCCGGCGTTGAGATCGATAGCCTAAGCAACGAAGACCAAATACTGCCCCTCAAGGAAAAAACATGTGCATAAGCGAATTTTGGCATAAATTGTAGGGAATGGTGTTTTAAACCACATACTAAAAGTACGGACTTACAATGGAAACGGTACGGACTTACAAGATAAATCATGTATTGAAACATTTTTTGCTATGGGTCACCGTTTACGAGCTATTTACGAAAACCAAAAAAAAGGGACTTTTACACCCCCTCCCACCCGTTAGCTCTACCCCCACCCATCAGTACTTTTAGTATGTGGTTTAAAATACCATTAACTAAAACTATGTCAAAATTCGCTTATACACGAGTTTTTTCCCCAGATATTGCTTCCTTGCTTAGGCTACGATTTGTCAACACGATATCGGCTTATTGGCGACAATAGTCCTGTCCGTGATGACAGATCGATCGGCACTTCAGTTCTGACTCAACAAGACCATATTGAAGAGCAAGTTGCTGATGGATGATCCTGGCCTCGACCGTGCCATCCCTCAGAATATATTTCCGGTAATTGTTCGTCATTTTGAACTCGTCAGCAGACAAAACAGGCACAGACAAAACCTTCGGTGTCCCCAAAAAGGCTACCAAACCACAGCCAGTTCACGGACGCTAAAAAGTCTACGTCAGGCCTTGTTAGGGCCCGGTAGAAGCGTCCGTGTAGCTCCTTGCTCTTCCATACGTTCTTCCGGTCTTCAGCGCTCAACACCGTTGGTATGGGCCGGTTCTCGTTTGCCAAAGAGAGAGGCTTGAGGCTCCTGTCTACTGCAACCACATCACGATGCATCATTGCTAAGGAAATAATCCCTGAGATTGCAAACCTCGTGGTTGCGGAGATTCTTAGCATTTAAAATGCCTCGACCTTCACATTTCCTCGGGAATTCGGGATGTACAATCTCATAAATCAGATGAGCGTGGGTGCAACATGCGATGTGATTTAAACAGTAGACGGACCCTGAACGAACTTTAAAACGGGAGATAAAGCCACTTGACGTAATTGCCCCACTGACGTGATAGCTCCACTTGACCTTACTAATATTTATTATATAATATGAAACTGACTGAACTGACTTCGATGAAATTTGGTACGGAGTTAGCTGAAGCCCAGGGGGAAGGACATAGCTTACTTTGTACCCGCGACGATTAACTTATACGCGGAAGGAGTCACAAGGCAGCTAGTATCAATAGAAATTGACTTTGCTAATGGGAGCCCGTCGCATCGTCTATTTAATGATTGTTTGTCCTAAAGATTGTTTGGTCGAAAATCTTTTCGTCTAACATCCTATTAAAACTGATATTACAGAATTTAATAAACGTCTATTGTGTAGTTTAGTTAAGTTGGGTTATGTTAGTTTTTAAAGGAATTAAAAAAAATACGGTTTCAATTGTAAAAACCGTTTTCGACCGTACAATTCATTATGACAAACAATAAATTATGCCATTCGATATAGACCCTTTGCTTATATTTTTACAGATTATTGGTCCGCCCGTAAAACACCTACATCACGTCCAGACCTGGACCGTGAATCAGGCCGAGTGTAGAAGCCGTTTCGCTTATTACGGCATTGACATCACGGAGGTCATGCTGTGTGCCAGCTGGCTGGACGTGGGTCACCACGGCCTCTGCTGGGACAGGGGCTGCCCGCTCGTCCACAACGGCGTCGTCGTCGGCATGGGCGCGATGGATGAGAGTTGTGGATCCAAGTTTTTCCCGGACGTTTTCGCACGTATCTCCACCGCCCGCAAGTGGATTGAAGCCAACTCATAAACGTCAATAAAATTCAATGTAATTAAATCTGAGTGTTCTTAACCAATCTTTTTATTTTTATTTACATCTATATAAATAAAAATGGATCGCCGAAATGTACGTACCTACGCGCATAACTTCCCAAAGACTGCACCAAATAGGGAGTGTTCATGATTCTTTTTCACAGTTGCAATAAAAGCTGATTCATGTAACAAACAGGTGAGAAAAAACATTTGAATAGCTATAAAAATAACCCAGATATAAGCCAACTAAGATTTGTTCCCATCTCTTTCTAGCAAACAGAATTTTACGAGAAGTTTATTTGTCCTACCGTTACAATGACGTCACAGTGCACTTCGGATCTCTCTGTGTGCTCCTGCTCTGTCTTAGCAGTTTAAAATGCTTGGTATCATCTGTATTTCTGGACCGATTTTAATTTTAATTTCAATATTGGTGATCTCTTTTACGGTATTTTGATATTTTATTGCATGCATATATATCCCTATCACTATTGGTATTTTTTTATTGTGGTCGTTATTGTCGGAAGGACAAGGTTTGTATGAAAGAAAAAAATAATTTTGAAGGAGTATCCAGTTTTTCTAGGACCTAAATAGTTTTATCATCAATCTTCAATATATATATAAAAGGCAAACCTGACTGACTCATATATCAACGCACAGCCGAAACTACTGTAGTTTCTAACTTGAAATTTGGTACAGGGGTTCCTTTCATGATGTTAGTGAGCACTTAGATAGAATTTACGAAAGTCGAACCCCAACGGGAAGAAATGGGGGAGTAGCGAAGAATATTTGCGGCGATTGAGGATTTGGGCGTCGGCTGGATGTGGGAAAGGGTGAATGTGTTACCACAGACCGTGTCTCCACACCAGTGTCCCGTCTGGTCGCTTGCCGTCGTCACTAAGCATACCTGCGTATTCTAACATAGATAATATTATATTTAATTATATTTCGTATTATTTTATAGAATTTTGGCCGTGCGTCAGAACAACTTTGTCACGTCCAAATCTGGACTGTGAATCAAGCTGTGTGCAAAGACCATTACGCTGGCTTTGAGTATAAGGTCACCGATGACATGCTGTGCGCCGGCTGGCTGGGCGTGGGCGGGAGCGACACGTGCCAGGGCGACTCCGGCGGCCCGCTCGTGCACAACGGCGTCGTCGTCGGCGTGACCTCGTGGGGCAAGGAATGCGCGCTTGCGAATTACCTCGGCGTCTACGGACGCGTTTCGCGCGCTTATGACTGGATACAAGCCAACGCATAAACCACATAAACGGAGCTCAATGCATTTGAAACGATTGAGTTATCGATATAACAAATAAAACATACCTATTCTGAAAAAATCAGTTTTTTTTTAACTTAAGATCCACGCACGGGGTCTTATTTGCTCGGATGGTAAATGGCCAAACAACTTAACCCTAGTTCCGAGAGCTACGAGGCGTAATCTCCAGTCGGATGCAATGTGTCTTAGCACATTTGGTCACTCGCACTTCAGCGACACAACATGAAACGCAGACGTGCTGAAAGTGCTGCAAGGCTCAAGCACTCCAAATACTCAATCTCAAACTGCTATACAATGTGTGGCCTAGAATAGGGGATAATATTGAAAACGGAGACTCTCTAGAGTATCAGTATTTTTTCTGAAAAGATCCCAGTTAACCAAAACCCATATTTTACACACAATAAGAATTTAAAGTTACGATTCATAATCAGTGTGTTATTGCAAAACGATGTTATCGCTAACGTTGTCAATGTCGTGGTACAGGGGCATTGTCAAAGAGACGTTCCGAGTAGCTCCGAATAAGTACGATGCATTGAGTTGAGCGGAACTATTGTATTGTTTGCATTACATTGAATTTACGATCAAGTTTGTTAGAAAAAAACAAAAAGTAAAGTTTTTATTTTAATTATTTGGGACCATAATGATTCAATTACTAGTAATCTATAGAGCCACCGTTTTCAATATTATCCCCTATTCTAGGCCACACACTGTATAAGGTTTAATAAAATAAATTAAATTAAATAGCCTTTACGAAAGTTTTGGAATTAGCACTTTCGGGCGGATAGTGTTAGTCAATAAGGCTATCCTATGTACAGAACCCTATTTGCGGAACACCAACTCGCATTTCACCAGTTTTTTATAGCATGTAATAGTTGTGTTATGATGCCATTCCATAGATTTATTAAGGCGTACTGGTAACAGTATGATAAATGAAATTCCTGAAGCCGTTAATAAGTATAAAAGCTTCGTCAAATGTCAGAAGCACCATTTAACTTTGAAGACAATGTGCGCATCTTTGGTATTGTTGGGGCTCGGCCTCGCCGCCGTTGCAGGTATGGCAGTTAATTTTTACTCGCAAAAACAACTGCTTTCTGTACCTAACTCATAAAGTAACAGGTTTCTGCATCAATATTAGATGCAGGTAACAAATACGTTGTTTCATGCCTAGCTGTTACCTGCATCTAATTCGTTGAGACCTTAATCACGTTGAAGTATATCCAAGCCAACTACAAGAAAAAATACTTATGTTTAAATGTAATCTGTTTTTCACTAAAAAAAGTTTATTGAAAACCCCGTTTTATTTATAGGAGCACCAAGTACCACGGCTTCTTCACCCACGATAGTGGGTGGTAATCTCACCACCATCGAACAGTATCCGTTTCAGGTTGCGCTGTTGTATCACGATTTTGGACAGTTTTGCGGAGGATCCATTATAAACAATAGATCTATCTTGACAGCAGCTCATTGTGTATCGTATGTACATTGTATACTTAAATTTGAATTTTGTGACAAAGTATCTAAATTATTACTTATTACATACTCGGTTGCATCAAACGGAAAAGGACCTCATGCAGGTTTCTGGAGTGCTTAAACCATCTCTCGCCCTTTAACTTGCTAACCGAAAGCAACAGATTTCACATTGATGTCATCTTGAGAAATAGTTAGCAAAGAGAGACAGTCTTCATATTTCAGTATTGAGTTTGTAAAATGTCTATGGGCCTCAGAGTCTCCATTTTTTTGCCATCGATTGACCTGTTGCTCGTTTAACCTTTTTTATCCGCAGGTTTTCGAAACTGCTTTGCAACGCTGGCTCTAAGTTTGACCTATATTTATGATTAAAGTGGTTGTGCGCCTAGTAGCAGCACTGATTTTTAATTTGCTTTTTCTTTATGATTGAAGGCATTATAAGCCCAGTCTAACGCGCGTGCGCGTCGGCTCGAGCTTCGCCAGCAGCGGCGGCGTCGTACACAACGTTGAAAAATTCATAGTCCGTAACCAAAAACAATTTTTAAAGGACTTCGCCATCGTGCGTCTTGCCACTCCCATCTCCTTCAATAAACAAGCGAAACCAGCAACTCTCGCTGATGCCAACTACAACTTAGGCGACAACCAAACCGTGTGGGCGGCAGGATGGGGTGATACAATGGTAAGGGTATCTTTTATTACTGTCTAAAAATAATTTCGTTGAATTCAGTTGTAAAATAAAATCAGGGGGCTTAGTATGCTACGCGAGATTTACTGTCATATTTTACGTCATTCAACTGAGCCGTAATGAAACTTTTCATATCAGCACACCAAAATCCTATGGTCTCCACTGCGAGCGCCACAAATTCGTAATCATTTAGTAAACATGAATATTTCCGGTGATTGAGGGTTTGGGCCTGATCCGCTGCTACACCAGGCTGGTTACGGGTCGACTGGATGTGGGAAATGGCGAATGTGTCAACACAGGCCGCGTCCCACACCAGCACCCTACCTATTTTCCCCGGCATTAATGTAACTCCGTCTGGTGGCTTGCCGTTGTCCCTCTGCGGGTTCCAGCCAAGACAGAATATGTAATATTTATAATTATTTTTTTAGAGTTCTGGGCCTGTGTCTGATCAACTACGTCACGTCCAAATCTGGACTGTGAATCAAGCTGTGTGCAAAGACCATTACGCTGGCTTTGAGTATAAGGTCACCGATGACATGCTGTGCGCCGGCTGGCTGGGCGTGGGCGGGCGCGACACGTGCCAGGGCGACTCCGGCGGCCCACTCGTGCACAACGGCGTCGTCGTCGGCGTGACCTCGTGGGGCAAGGGATGCGCGCTTGCGGATTACCCCGGCGTCTACGGACGCGTTTCGCGCGCTTATGACTGGATACAAGCCAACGCATAAACCACATAAACGGAGCTCAATGCATTTCAAACAATTGAGTTATCGATATAACGAATTAAATATTCTGTTAAATTTAGTTTGTTTTTATTTAAGAGCCACGCACGGGGTCTTATTTGCTCGGATGGTAAATGGCCAAACAACTTAACCCTGGTTCCGAGTGCTACGAGGCGTAGTCTCCAGTCGGATGCAATGTACCTTAGCACATTTGCTCACTCGCACTTCAGCCATACAACATGGAACGCAGGTGCCGTAAGTGCTACAAGGTAGGGTTGTGCGCGCTCGTTCACTGAGCGGATCGCTACAACTCCATACTAGTACAATCACTCAAATGTACTAATCGGTCTTTTAGTTCTTATAGTACACTATTACCTACACTGAAAGAAACTCGTCTGTTCATGTTCATTGTTAGTGCTCCTTTGACCGAATGAGTGGCCGGTCGGTCATCCATTCGGATCGCTGTGCCGTCAGTGTCACTCACTGCTCTGCCTGCTCTGTTCGGTTCTTGCCCCGCGTGTACTAAATGAACTAAGAGCAGAAACTTTATGGAATAGTTCGTTCTAGTACTGTGACGGGAATTCATTCTTTTTGGCTCTTAGTACATGTACTACACAACCCTACTGCAAGGCTCAAGCACTCCAAATACTCAATCTCAAACTGCTATATAAGGTTTATAATATTAAACTCTAGTAGCTTGTTCAACAAGAGACTAAAACAAGGCATAATGACACGAGATGTTTAGTCACGCGAGCCAAACAGCGAGCGAGAGTGGCTATAGTTCGAGTGTCATTATGGTTGTTTAGTCTCGCGTTAAACACATTACTTTCCACTTTGAATGCGAGGAAAATAAACGACGTTACAATATTTAGCAAATATGTAACAAAGTTTCTGAAAAATTTGTTTCGCAGTTGTTTCTTTAATCATTGCGGTAGGTAAGTGACACTTTACAAAGTGACACAAATGCTTGCATATTTAGCCAACAGATATAAACTTGAAAACAATTTGTACTATGCCTAATAAAATAAAATTATAATTAATATATCGTGTTTCACTAAATTAAATCGTTATTTTTAAATATTTTGCGTAGTTTGAGGTTATTTCCACAGCCTAAAAATAGTTCATACACAATCGCTGAAAATGGCGATAATCCTCCATTCACAAACACCGTGATTGATTGTTTAGGGGTTTCCAAAGTAGATTAAAAAAAATATACTTCAATCCCTAGAGATTAATAAGGAGTTTTAGTCCCGATGTGCAGAGACTAAAGTACATTTTAAGAGCATGAGAAGCGAAAATTAAATTAAATACTCTTTACAAAAGTTTTGGAATTAGCACTTTAGAGCGGATTCGACTAAACTGGAATATGGTCTTATACCTAGATTAAGAATTCGTATGGACTAATCTCGGAGTAAGTCTTATTCCAGTTTGGTCGAATCGGCCCTAAGTCGAATATTTATTATGCCAGTATCACCTTCATCAATACAAGCTTCGGTTTGCCGATGACATTGTAGATGACATTGACCTAAGCGCAATGCTCGATGACCTCAGCAGAGCCTCCGAACTGGTTATTCCTCAAAATGAACATGGACAAGACAAAGATCGTGTTAAACAACCATGTAGTACCATCTCCCGTAATAATCGGAGGCTCAGCGCTTATTTTATTTTATACTTAATAAAGTGGTTTAAAACTGTCCAGTTAGGTAGCCATCTTTGAGAAAGAGGTCAATCGTGAGATCCGACTCGGTTGGGCAGCGTTCATGAAGCTACGCAACATCTTGTCGTCCGTTATACCGCCGGGGGCTCTTGCGATGGGCTTCATAAGAAAACTCAAAGTCAAAAGGGCAAGGGAGAGTCCTACCTATGATCGGAATTTAAAAACGCGGAAAAAAAGTCGCACTGTACTGGGGTTGAAAACATAGTCTTCTCTAGTTAGTAGTGTTAGTCAATAAGGCTATGTACGGAACCCTCTTTGCGGAAGTCCGACTCGCATTTCACCAGTTTTTTATAGCATGTAATAGTTGTGTTATGTTATGAATTATGATGCCATTCCATAGATTTATTAAGGCGTACATAGGCGTGATAACAGTGTGATAAATGAAATTCCTGAAGCCGTTAATAAGTATAAAAGCTTCGTCAAATGTCAGAAGCACCATTTAACTTTGAAGACAATGTGCGCATCTTTGGTATTGTTGGGGCTCGGCCTCGCCGCCGTTGCAGGTATGGCAGTTAATTTTTAATCCCAATAACAACTGCTTTCTGTACCTAACTCATAAAGTAACAGGTTTCTGCATCAATATTAGATGCAGGTAACAAATACGTTGTTTCATGCCTAATTCGTTGAGACCTTAATCACGTTGAAATATATCCAAGCCTACAAGAAAAAAATACTTATTTTTAATGTAATTTGTTTTTTGCTAAAAAGTTGATTGAAAACCCCGTTTTATTTATAGGAGCACCAAGTACCACGGCTTCTTCACCCACGATAGTGGGTGGTAATCTCACCACCATCGAACAGTATCCGTTTCAGGTTGCGCTGTTGTATAAAGATTTTGGACAGTATTGCGCAGGATCCATTATAAACAATAGATCTATCTTGACAGCAGCTCACTGTGTAGTGTATGTATATTGTGTACTTTAAATTTGAATATTGTGACAAAGTATCTAAATTATTACATACTCGGTTGCATCAAACGGAAAATGACCTCATGAAGGTTTCTGGAGTGCTTAAACCATCTCTCGCCCTTTAACTTGCTAACCGAAAGCAACAGATTTCACATTGATGTCATCTTGAGAAATAGCTGGCAAAGAGAGACAGTCTTCATATTTCAGTATTGAGTTTGTAAAATGTTTATGGGCCTCAGAGTCTCCATTCTTTTATCATCGATTGACCTGTTGCTCGTTTAACCTTTTTTATCCGCAGGTTTTCGAAACTGCTTTGCAACGCTGGCTCTAAGTTTGACCTATATTTATGATTAAAGTGATTGTACGCCAAGTAGCAGCACTGGTTTATAATTTGCTCTTTCTTTATGATTGAAGGGGTTTTAAGCCTAATCTAACGAGCGTGCGCGTCGGCTCGAGCTTCGCCAGCAGCGGCGGCGTCGTACACAACGTTGAAAAATTCATAGTCCCTAACCAAAAACAAATTTTAAAGGACTTCGCCATCGTGCGTCTTGCCACTCCCATCTCCTTCAATAAACAAGCGAAACCAGTAACTCTCGCTGATGCCAACTACAACTTAGGCGACAACCAAACCGTGTGGGTGGCAGGATGGGGTAATTTAATGGTAAGGGTATCTTTTATTATTGTCTAAAAATAATTTCGTTGAATTCAGTTGTAAAATAAAATCAGATGAATACAATTTATTCATACATAATTATTATAGCGAAGCGAATTAAATAATTATTATAACCAGAATAAAAAGAATACACGGGGAATAAGGTGGACCCTAGGCATGGTCCCTATGACACTGGCTGCATTACCTCTCTGTATAGCTAGCCCAATTTTTTTAAGAGTGTTAAGCACTAGCTCTACGAGCCGGGATGACACAGCCTTAATATTTTTTTTAATATCAGCTCACCAGGGTCCCATGGTCTCCACTGCAGGTGCCATAGATTCGTAATAATTTAGTAAAGATGAATATTTGCGGCGATTGGGGGTTTGGGTCTGGTCTCACACCAGTGCCCAACCCAAGTTCCACGGCACTAATGTATCTCCGTCTGGTCGCTTGCCGTCGTCACCAAGCATACCTGCGTATTCTAAGATATATAAGATTATATATTATACTTATTTCATTATATTTCGTATTCTTTTATAGAATTTTGTACGTCTGTCAGAACAACTACGTCACGTCCAAATCTGGACTGTGAATCAAGCTGTGTGCAAAGACCATTACGCTGGCTTTGATTATGAGGTCACCGATGACATGCTGTGCGCCGGCTGGCTGGGCGTGGGCGGACGCGGCTCATGCCACGGCGACTCCGGCGGCCCGCTCGTGCACAACGGCGTCGCCGTCGGCGTGACCTCGTGGGCCAAGGATTGCGCGCTTGCGGATTACCCCGTTGTCTACGCACGCGTCTCGCGCGCTTATGACTGGATTCAAGCCAACGCATAAACCACATTAATGGAACTCCTATGTAATTGCATTAATTGAAAAATCTATAAAACGAATTAAAAAATATTCTATAAAATGTAGTATATTATATTTTTTCGGGATTTAGCTAATTTGCTCACTCGTACTTCAGCCACACAACATGGAACGCAGGTGCCGCTGCTGAAAGTGCTGTTCACTAATCTACATCTGTTAAGCAATATTTTTCTGGTTTCGCCACGGTCTCGGACATTTATAACTATTTAAAAAAAAACTTTTTGGTCATTTAGAACTTTTGCCGCACTGAATTGACCGACTTAAGACATTACTTAGGGATGGGAAACGATTACTATATTCTCGGGTGAGAATACGTTTGCCTAAAGAAGGTTGTATGACATCGCTCAAACGTATTCTCACCCGTAAATCAGAAAAATTAAAACCCCATAAATAGCAATTTATTTCACGTTGAATGATTTTCATTAAAACGTTCTAAATGTACTTAATTGTTGATTGCATCATTATTTGAATCAAAAACCGTACCTATTCGTTCTTCACGCCGGTCATTTTCTCATTATTTATAATACTTATTGACTTATTTGGTGGTGCACATTTTGGTACATTAATCCCTCAGTATCGTTGTTTTCATCCGAGTTGAATAAATAAATCCAGCTTCCTTTTTTCTCGAAATTCTTCGAAAAAATCACAAACAAACAACACGTACCTATAAGTATGTAATAAATATTTTTAGTTAATTATAAATATAAAATCGTCTATCGCTGTTCGTGTACAGCACATCTCTACCCGTTGACATTGGTACTCAGTGCGGATGGGGTGTGTGATGGGACGAAGGTCTATTGGACCCCTTCCCGCACTGAAATGGAAAAAAAGTCATTCAGTGCGGGAGAGGTCCAATGTGCCCTCAATCACGTAAACTAAGTAAGACATATTATCAAAATTTAAGAGCTAAGTATTCAGAAAACAATAGTAGTCTCTGTGCTACTCCAACAATTGGCCAAAATACGCTCCCCGCACCGAACGAAAGTACACTTTTTTCAGTGCCGCACAGGATTTCGGCGACGCATGGGGCGTTTTGTGCCTTCTCCCGCAGTGAACGTGTTAAGGTTGCATTCGTCCAAACTGGAATAAGGTCTTATACTTAGATTAAACGCCGAATTTGTATTGACCAATCTCGGAGTAAGTCGTATTCCAAGTTTGGTGAAATGCGGCCTGAAATAAATTAAATTCAATAGTTTTGCTAAACTTTTGAAATTAGCGCTAAAGTCATTTATTACATTTCTTATGAGGAACCACTTTAGGAACTTAATTTAATACCTTAAGCATCATTCTAACAAATGAAGGCAACTCAACTGTCGGATAATAGCCGAATCTACTTTACAAACACTACCTACTTTTTCGTTCTGACTTCTGAGTAACTAAATTTACGATGATCTTTTATACTCGTACACACATATTGTATAGTATAGTTATGTGTATGTCTAGTCGAGTATTTTAGTTCTATCAAGCCAATTTAAGACATACCTTGTGTTAAAACTTGGCAGTGTGTCAGATACCACATATTAGGAAGTCGCATTTGGTTCTGGACTGGGAAGGACGAGGGATCAATGTTATCGGCGCACATCACACAGCAGAGCCTCCGAACGAGTTGGTCTAAAAATGAACATGGACAAGACAAAGATCCGTGTAGTACAAACTCCTGTAATAATCGGAGGCTCAGTGCTTGAAGTTGTTGACGATTATGTTTACCTGTGACAAACTGTCCGGGTAGGTAAGTCCAACTTTGAGAAAGAGGTCAATCGTCGAATCCGACTCGGATGGGCAGCGTTCGTGAAGCTACGCCAACATCTCCTCGTCCAATATATCGCAGTTTCGCAGTGTCTCAAGCCGAAAGTCTTCGACCAGTGTGTGCTGCCAGTGATGGATGACTTACGGTAGTGAGACATGGGCGCTAACGAATTACGATGGGCTTCAAAGGAAAGCTGATGGTCACTCTTAAGGCAGGCAATTTGTTGTGCTCGGAATTTAAATAGTCGCAAAGTACAGTAAAACATAACCGAGGGCCCTGCCAAGATGCATTACGCTAACTAGCGTAATTCGATTCGTTTTTAAACCAATCGCGTCACTGGTAGATGACGAGATACGAAAAGTCACGTCTACCAGTGATGCGATTGGTTTAAGAACGAAACGAATAGAAACGATAGTTAGCGCAATGCATCTTGGCAGGGCCCTCTGATATGGCTTACCGATGTACCTGCGCAAATGACATATTTTCGAAACGCGGGAACCAATGACCCATGCGTTGCGGGTCTGTATTCTGCGCTATTATTGGTTATTAGTGACGCCATATTGATCCGCGCCCGCGTGTCATTCACTCAGCTGAGAGTGAGATGGAAAAAGTAGATGCAATTGTATTGGGGTTGAAAGTATTATCTCCTAGTTAGTAGAGTGAGTCAATAAGGCTATTCTATCTACGGAACCCTCTCTGCGGACGTCCGACTCGCATTTCACTATTTTTTTATTATTAGTCATAGCCGTGTTATGCCAGTTGTGCTGCCATTCCATAGATTTGTTAAGGCGTACCGGTAACAGTATGATAAATGAAATTCCTGAAGCCGTTAATAAGTATAAAAGCTTCGTCAAATGTCAGAAGCACCATTTAACTTTGAAGACAATGTGCGCATCTTTGGTATTGTTGGGGCTCGGCCTCGCCGCCGTTGCAGGTATGGCAGTTAACTTTTACTCGCAAAAACAACTGCTTTCTGTAACTAACTCATAAAATAACAGGTTTCTGCATCAATATTAGATGCAAGTAACAAATACGTTGTTTCATACCTAGCTGTTACCTGCATCTAATTCGTTGAGACCTTAATTACGTTGAAGTATATCCAAGCCAACTACAAGAAAAAATACTAATTTTTTAATGTAATCTGTTTTTTGCTAAAAAAGTTGATTGAAAACCCCGTTTTGTTTATAGGAGCACCAAGTACGACGGCTTCTTCACCCACGATAGTGGGTGGTAATCTCACCACCATCGAACAGTATCCGTTTCAGGTTGCGCTGTTGTATCACGATTTTGGACAGTATTGCGGAGGATCTATTATAAACAATAGATCTATCTTGACAGCAGCTCATTGTGTAGTGTATGTATATTGTGTACTTTAAATTTGAATATTGTGACAAAGTATCTAAATTATTACATACTCAGTTGCATCAAACGGAAAAGGACCTTATGCAGGTTTCTGGAGTGCTTAAACCATCTCTCGCCCTTTAACTTGCTAACCGAAAGCAACAGATTTCACATTGATGTCATCTTGAGAAATAGCTAGCAAAGAGAGACAGTCTTCATATTTCAGTATTGAGTTTGTAAAATGTCTATGGGCCTCAGAGTCTCTATTTTTTTGCCATCGATTGACCTGTTGCTCGTTTAACCTTTTTTATCCGCAGGTTTTCGAAACTGCTTTGCAACGCTGGCTCTAAGTTTGACCTATATTTATGATTAAAGTGGTTGTGCGCCTAGTAGCAGCACTGATTTTGAATTTGCTCTTCTTTATGATTGAAGGGAATATGAGCCCAGTCTAACGCGCGTGCGCGTCGGCTCGAGCTTCGCCAGCAGCGGCGGCGTCGTACACAACGTTGAAAAATTCATAGTCCGTAATCAAAAACAAATTTTAAAGGACTTCGCCATCGTGCGTCTTGCCACTCCCATCTCCTTCAATAAACAAGCGAAACCAGTAACTCTCGCTGATGCCAACTACAACTTAGGCGACAACCAAACCGTGTGGACGGCAGGATGGGGTTATACAATGGTAAGGGTATCTTTTATTATTGTCTAAAAATAATTTCGTTGAATTCAGTTGTAAAATACAACCAGATGAATACAAATTATTCGTACATATTATAGCGAAGCGAATTAAATAATTATTATTCAAAAACAACAATAAAAAGAATACCCGGGGAATAAGGTGGACCCTAGGCATAGTCCCTCATTAGCTCTCTGTATAGCTAGCCCAATTTTTTCAAGAGAGGTTAAGCACTAGCTCTAAGTACTGTCTACGAACCGGGATGACACAGCCTTAATATTTTTTTTGATATCAGCTGGTCAGGGTCCCATGGTCTCCAGTGCAAGCGCCATAAACGCGTAATAAATTAGTAATGATGAATATTTGCGGCGATTGAGAGTTTGGGCCTCGACTGGATGTGGCAAAGGGTGAATGTGTTACCACAGACCGCGTCTCACACCAGTGCACAACCCAAGTTACACGGCACTAATGTAGCTCCGTCTGGTCGCTTGCCGTCGTCACTAAGCATATCTGCGTATTCTTAGATAGATAAGATTATATTTAATTATATTTCGTATTATTTTATAGAATTTTGGCCGTTTGGCTCTAGCGTTTATAAGCCGGGATTACAGAGCCGTAATGAAACTTTTCATATCAGCACACCAAAATCCTATGGTCTCCACTGCGAGCGCCACAAATTCGTAATCATTTAGTAAACATGAATATTTCCGGTGATTGAGGGTTTGGGCCTGATCCGCTGCTACACCAGGCTGGTTACGGGTCGACTGGATGTGGGAAATGGCGAATGTGTCAACACAGGCCGCGTCCAACACCAGCACCCTACCTATTTTCCCCGTTATTAATGTAACTCCGTCTGGAGGCTTGCCGTTGTCCCTCTGCGGGTTCCAGCCAAGACAGAATATGTAATATTTATAATTGTTTTTTTTAGAGTTCTGAGCCTGAGTCTGATCAACTACGTCACGTCCAAATCTGGACTGTGAATCAAGCTGTGTGCAAAGACCGTTACGCTGGCTTTGAGTTTAAGGTCACCGATGACATGCTGTGCGCTGGCTGGCTGGGCGTGGGCGGACGCGGCTCATGCCACGGCGACTCCGGCGGCCCGCTCGTGCACAACGGCGTTGCCGTCGGCGTGACCTCGTGGAGCAACGGATGCGCGCTTGCGGATTACCCCACAGTCTACGCACGCGTCTCGCGCGCTTATGACTGGATTCAAGCCAACGCATAAACCACATTAATGGAACTCCTATGTAATTGCATTAATTGAAAACTCTATAAAACGAATTAAAAAATATTCTATAAAATGTAGTATATTATATTTTTTCGGGATTTAGCCAATTTGCTCACTCGTACTTCAGCCACACAACATGGAACGCAGGTGCCGCTGCCGAAAGTGCTGTTCACTAATCTACATCTGTTAAGCAATATGGTTCTGGCTTCGCCACGGTCTTGGACATTTATAACTATTTAAAAAAAAACTTTTTGGTCATTTAGACCTTTTGCCGCACTGAATTGACCGACTTAAGACATTACTTAGGGATGGGACACGATTACTATATTCTCGGGTGAGAATACATTTGCCTAAAGAAGGTTGTATGGACATCGCTCAAACGTATTCTCACCCGATGAAATCAGAAAAATTAAAACTTTATAAAAAAAAAATTGAATGATTTTCATTAAAACTTTGTAAATGTACTTAATTGTTGATTGCATCATTATCTGAATCAAAAAACCTACCTATTCGTTTTTCACGCCGGTCATTTTCTCATTATTTATAATACTTATTGACTAATTTGGTGGTGCACATTATGGTACATTAATCCCTCATTATCGTTGTTTTCATCCGAGTTGAATAAATAAACCCAGCTTCCTTTTTTCTCGAAATTCTTCGATAAAATCACAAACAAACAACACGTACCTATAAAGTATGTAATAAATATTTTTAGTTAATTATAAATATAAAATCGTCTATCGCTGTTCGTGTACAGCACATCTCTACCCGTTGACATTGGTACTCAGTGCGGATGGGGTGTGTGATGGGACGAAGGTCTATTGGACCCCTTCCCGCACTGAAATGGAAAAAAAGTCATTCAGTGCGGGGGAGGTCCAATGTGCCCTCAATCACGTAAACTAAGTAAGACATATTATCAAAATTTAAGAGCTATTCAGAAAACAATAGTAGTCTCTGTGCTACTCCAACAATTGGCCAAAATACTCTCCCCGCACCGAACGAAAGTACACTTTTTTCAGTGCCGCACAGGGTTTCGGCGACGCATGGGGCGATTTGTGCCTTCTCCCGCAGTGAACGTGTTAAGGTTGCATTCGTCCAAACTGGAATAAGGTCTTATACTTAGATTAAACGCCGAATTTGTATTGACTAATCTCGGAGTAAGTCGTATTCCAAGTTTGGTGAAATGCGGCCTGAAATAAATTTAAAATTAAATCAAATAGTTTTTTTAATACATTTGCTCAAAAAGTGGTAGTTTTCGTTGCTGTATATCGTGCGGAAAGTTGGTTTTTCGCGAACTAGTGCGTTTTACTTTTCCATTTTTTTTAAATAGACAGCCGTGCATCCAACCAATGGTTTTGCATCTTTAAATAAAGTACCAGGATCGCAGAGGTAATTAGGAGGCTAGCACGGTGCGGCGCAGGCGGGCGGCGGCGGCGGCGGGCGCCCCCGACACAGCGCGGATGACTGTAGATTAGGTAGGTACTTCTAATGTTTATGCACTCCTAGTATTTGACGATTTTTGTTTTAATAATTATATTAAAATTTAAGTAATTTCGGAATTTTTTTCGCAAATGTATTAAAAAACGTCGTTCGATGCACGTGCGGAAATGTCATTCTTCACTCGTCCCGAGTCTTGCCACTTGCCTACGGCTCGTGGCAAGATATCTCGGTACTCGTGAAGTAATGACATACTTTCCGCACTAGCATCGAAATATACTATACTTACTAAACTAAAGTCATTTTTACATTTATTATTCCAAGATTTGATGTCATTCGTAAATATTAAAAGTGCCTAGTTAGTTCCACGTGTTCCACCACCCAACTATCGCTGGAGGTATAGTATAACAAGCAAGAATAGCAAAACCTAGAACGGAGGAACCACCTTAGGAACTTAATTTAGTACCTTAAGCATCATTCTAACAAATGAAGGCAACTCAACTGTCGGATAATAGCCGAATCTACTTTACAAACACTACCTACTTTTTCGTTCTGACTTCTGAGTAACTAAATTTACGATGATCTTTTATACTCGTACAAACATATTGTATAGTATAGTTATGTGTATGTCTAGTCGAGTATTTTAGTTCTATCAAGCCAATTTAAGACATACCTTGTGTTAAAACTTGGCAGTGCGTCAGATACCACATATTAGGAAGTCGCATTTGGTTCTGGACTGGGAAGGACGAGGCATCAATGTTATCGGCGCACATCACACAGCAGAGCCTCCGAACGAGTTGGTCTAAAAATGAACATGGACAAGACAAAGATCCGTGTAGTACAAACTCCTGTAATAATCGGAGGCTCAGTGCTTGAAGTTGTTGACGATTATGTTTACCTGGGATAAACTGTCCGGGTAGGTGGGTCCAACTTTGAGAAAGAGGTCAATCGCCGAATCCGACCCGGATGGGCAGCGTTCGTGAAGCTACGCCAACATCTCCTCGTCCAATATATCGCAGTGTCGCAGTGTCTCAAGCCGAAAGTCTTCGACCAGTGTGTGCTGCCAGTGATGGATGACTTACGGTAGTGAGACATGGGCGCTGACGAATTACGATGGGCTTCAAAGGAAAGCTGATGGTCACTCTTAAGGCAGGCAATCTGTTGTACTTACTCGGAATTTGATTGTGTGATCGCGTCAGAAAAAAATATAATTTTAGAAAAATAAAATAGACGCAAAGTACAGTAAAACATAACCGAGGGCCCTGCCAAGATGCATTACGCTAACTAGCGTAATTCGATTCGTTTTTAAACCAATCGCGTCACTGGTAGATGACGAGATACGAAAAGTCACGTCTACCAGTGATGCGATTGGTTTAAGAACGAAACGAATAGAAACGATAGTTAGCGCAATGCATCTTGGCAGGGCCCTCTGATATGGCTTACCGATGTACCTGCGCAAATGACATATTTTCGAAACGCGGGAACCAATGACCCATGCGTTGCGGGTCTGTATTCTGCGCTATTATTGGTTATTAGTGACGCCATGTTGATCCGCGCCCGCGTGTCATTCACTCAGCTGAGAGTGAGATGGAAAAAGTAGATGCAATTGTATTGGGGTTGAAAGTATTATCTCCTAGTTAGTAGAGTGAGTCAATAAGGCTATTCTATCTACGGAACCCTCTCTGCGGACGTCCGACTCGCATTTCACTATTTTTTTATTATTAGTCATAGCCGTGTTATGCCAGTTGTGCTGCCATTCCATAGATTTGTTAAGGCGTACCGGTAACAGTATGATAAATGAAATTCCTGAAGCCGTTAATAAGTATAAAAGCTTCGTCAAATGTCAGAAGCACCATTTAACTTTGAAGACAATGTGCGCATCTTTGGTATTGTTGGGGCTCGGCCTCGCCGCCGTTGCAGGTATGGCAGTTAACTTTTACTCGCAAAAACAACTGCTTTCTGTAACTAACTCATAAAATAACAGGTTTCTGCATCAATATTAGATGCAAGTAACAAATACGTTGTTTCATACCTAGCTGTTACCTGCATCTAATTCGTTGAGACCTTAATCACGTTGAAGTATATCCAAGCCAACTACAAGAAAAAATACTAATTTTTTAATGTAATCTGTTTTTTGCTAAAAAAGTTGATTGAAAACCCCGTTTTGTTTATAGGAGCACCAAGTACGACGGCTTCTTCACCCACGATAGTGGGTGGTAATCTCACCACCATCGAACAGTATCCGTTTCAGGTTGCGCTGTTGTATCACGATTTTGGACAGTATTGCGGAGGATCTATTATAAACAATAGATCTATCTTGACAGCAGCTCATTGTGTAGTGTATGTATATTGTGTACTTTAAATTTGAATATTGTGACAAAGTATCTAAATTATTACATACTCAGTTGCATCAAACGGAAAAGGACCTTATGCAGGTTTCTGGAGTGCTTAAACCATCTCTCGCCCTTTAACTTGCTAACCGAAAGCAACAGATTTCACATTGATGTCATCTTGAGAAATAGCTAGCAAAGAGAGACAGTCTTCATATTTCAGTATTGAGTTTGTAAAATGTCTATGGGCCTCAGAGTCTCTATTTTTTTGCCATCGATTGACCTGTTGCTCGTTTAACCTTTTTTATCCGCAGGTTTTCGAAACTGCTTTGCAACGCTGGCTCTAAGTTTGACCTATATTTATGATTAAAATGGTTGTGCGCCTAGTAGCAGCACTGATTTTGAATTTGCTCTTCTTTATGATTGAAGGGAATATGAGCCCAGTCTAACGCGCGTGCGCGTCGGCTCGAGCTTCGCCAGCAGCGGCGGCGTCGTACACAACGTTGAAAAATTCATAGTCCGTAATCAAAAACAAATTTTAAAGGACTTCGCCATCGTGCGTCTTGCCACTCCCATCTCCTTCAATAAACAAGCGAAACCAGTAACTCTCGCTGATGCCAACTACAACTTAGGCGACAACCAAACCGTGTGGACGGCAGGATGGGGTTATACAATGGTAAGGGTATCTTTTATTACTGTCTAAAAATAATTTCGTTGAATTCAGTTGTAAAATACAACCAGATGAATACAAATTATTCGTACATATTATAGCGAAGCGAAATAAATAATTATTATTCAAAAACAACAATAAAAAGAATACCCGGGGAATAAGGTGGACCCTAGGCATAGTCCCTCATTAGCTCTCTGTATAGCTAGCCCAATTTTTTCAAGAGAGGTTAAGCACTAGCTCTAAGTACTGTCTACGAACCGGGATGACACAGCCTTAATATTTTTTTTGATATCAGCTGACCAGGGTCCCATGGTCTCCAGTGCAAGCGCCATAAACGCGTAATAAATTAGTAATGATGAATATTTGCGGCGATTGAGAGTTTGGGCCTTGACTGGATGTGGCAAAGGGTGAATGTGTTACCACAGGCCGCGTCTCACACCAGTGCACAACCCAAGTTACACGGCACTAATGTAGCTCCGTCTGGTCGCTTGCCGTCGTCACTAAGCATACCTGCGTATTCTTAGATAGATAAGATTATATTTAATTATATTTCGTATTATTTTATAGAATTTTGGCCGTTTGGCTCTAGCGTTTATAAGCCGGGATTACAGAGCCGTAATGAAACTTTTCATATCAGCACACCAAAATCCTATGGTCTCCACTGCGAGCGCCACAAATTCGTAATCATTTAGTAAACATGAATATTTCCGGTGATTGAGGGTTTGGGCCTGATCCGCTGCTACACCAGGCTAGTTACGGGTCGGCTGGATGTGGGAAATGGCGAATGTGTCAACACAGGCCGCGTCCAACACCAGCACCCTACCTATTTTCCCCGTTATTAATGTAACTCCGTCTGGAGGCTTGCCGTTGTCCCTCTGCGGGTTCCAGCCAAGACAGAATATGTAATATTTATAATTGTTTTTTTTAGAGTTCTGAGCCTGAGTCTGATCAACTACGTCACGTCCAAATCTGGACTGTGAATCAAGCTGTGTGCAAAGACCGTTACGCTGGCTTTGAGTTTAAGGTCACCGATGACATGCTGTGCGCTGGCTGGCTGGGCGTGGGCGGACGCGGCTCATGCCACGGCGACTCCGGCGGCCCGCTCGTGCACAACGGCGTTGCCGTCGGCGTGACCTCGTGGAGCAACGGATGCGCGCTTGGGGATTACCCCACAGTCTACGCACGCGTTTCGCGCGCTTATGACTGGATTCAAGCCAACGCATAAACCACATTAATGGAACTCCTATGTAATTGCATTAATTGAAAAATCTATAAAACGAATTAAAAAATATTCTATAAAATGTAGTATATTATATTTTTTCGGGATTTAGCCAATTTGCTCACTCGTACTTCAGCCACACAACATAGAACGCAGGTGCCGCTGCCGAAAGTGCTGTTCACTAATCTACAGACATCTGTTAAGCAATATGGTTCTGGCTTCGCCACGGTCTCGGACATTTATAACTCTTTAAAAAAAAACTTTTTGGTCATTTAGACCTTTTGCCGCACTGAATTGACCGACCTAAGACATTATTTAGGGATGGGAAACGATTACTATATTCTCGGGTGAGAATACGTTTGCCTAAAGAAGGTTGTATGGACATCGCTCAAACGTATTCTCACCCGATGAAATCAGAAAAATTAAAACCCCATAAATTGGACCCCCCATTGGACTAGCTTGTCCCCGCCTGGAACACCTTTTCCAGTATTCAAGTTAAATTTAAATTGTTATAAATATCAATAAGTACATTACTCTTAGAATTTTCTATAGATTATAGAGCTTGTTGTTCGCTTTTTAGTTTTTTAGTGGTTTTTTTTAATGCAGTCGGGTTTTTTTTTATAATTTATTTCTCGAAATTCTTCGAAAAAATCACAAACAAACAACACGTATAAAGTATGTAATAAATATTTTTAGTTAATTATAAAAATCATCTATCGCTGTTCGTGTAAGTACAGCACATCACTACCCGTTGACATGGGTCCACACTCAGAGCGGATGGGGTGTGTGATGGGAGGAAGGTCTATTGGACCCCATTGAAATGAAAAAAAAAGTCAATCAGTACGGGAGAGGTCCAATGTGCCTTTCACGTAAACTAAGTATGCCATATTATGAAAATTTAAGATCTATTCAGAAAACAATAGTAGTCTCTGTGCTACTCTAACAATTGGCCAAAATACTCTCCCCGCACCGAACGAAAGTACACTTTTTTCAGTGCCGCACAGCATTTCGGCCACGCATGGGGCGTTTTGTGCCTTCTCCCGCAGTGAACGTGTTAAGGTTGCATTCGTCCAAACTGGAATAAGGTCTTATGACTTAGATTAAACGCCGAATTTGTATGGACTAATCTCGGAGTAAGTCTTATTCCAAGTTTGGTGAAATGCGGCCTACAATAAATTAAATTAAATAGTTTTACCAAACTTTTGAAATTAGCGTTAAAGTCATTTATTACATTTATTATACCAAGATTTGATGTCATTCGTAAATATTAAAAGTGCCTACTTAGTTCCACGAGTTCCACCACCCAACTATCGCTGGAGGTATAGTATAACAAGCAGGAATAACAAAACCTAGTCCTGTAATAATCGGAGGCTCAGTGCTTGAAGTTGTTGACGATTATGTTTACCTGTGACAAACTGTCCGGGTAGGTAAGTCCAACTTTGAGAAAGAGGTCAATCGTCGAATCCGACTCGGATGGGCAGCGTTCGTGAAGCTACGCTAACATCTCCTCGTCCAATATATCGCATTTTCGCAGTGTCTCAAGCCGAAAGTCTTCGACCAATGTGTGCTGCCAGTGATGGATGACTTAAGCTGGGTCCACATTTCACAGGTCACGCGTATCGTATCGAGCTCGCGTATCCTAAGTATGGACGCTCACTTTGGGCACACTGTATCACTACCATCGTCATGTGAAAAAATGCGTCCATACTAACCGTAGCGTAGCAGCGTATCGTATCATAACGCCGTATCATTAAGTGTGGACGCTATCCGTATCCCCTTTGATGATCGAGGAAAAATCGCCCCGAGAGCGATCACGGCGTATCGCGTATCAAATCATAACTTCGTATCGTGATACAGTATCAAAACACGTCCATACTTACTGATCTTGATACGCGTATCCGATCGCGAGTGTGCGGGGTATATAATAAACGCGTATCAACATCGATCCCGAGCGATCAGATACGGCGCGCCGCATGATCGCGCTGTTTGTGCGTCCACACTAGCGATCTTGATACGCGTCGGTGCAACGCGACGGAGATACGATACGACGAAATGATACAAATGTGGACCCAGCTTTACGGTAGTGAGACATGGGCGCTAACGAATTACGATGGGCTTCAAAGGAAAGCTGATGGTCACTCTTAAGGCAGGGAATCTGTTGTACTTACTCGGAATTTGATTGTGTGATCGCATCAGAAAAAAATATAATTTTAGAAAAATAAAATAGACGCAAAGTACAGTAAAACATAACTGAGGGCCCTGCCAAGATGCATTACGCTAACTAGCGTAATTCGATTCGTTTTTAAACCAATCGCGTCACTGGTAGATGACGAGATACGAAAACTCACGTGATCTACCAGTGATGCGATTGGATTAAGAACGAAACGAATGGAAACGATAGTTAGCGCAATGCATCTTGGCAAGGCCCTCTAATATGGCTTACCGATGTACCTGCGCAAATGACATATTTTCGAAGCGCGGGAACCAATCAGCATGACCCATGCGTTGCGGGTCTGTATTCTGTGCTATTATTGGTTATTAGTGACGCCATGTTTACCCGCGCCCGCGTGTCATTCAGTCAGCTGTGAGTGAGATGGAAAAAGTAGACGCAATTTAATTTGCACCTTATAACTATTATATACAGGTCTGATCGTGGGTTTTAATCGTGCTTTCGGAAATCATCGGAATCGTTGTTCGTGTCTGCGCGAATGAAGATTCACGACACGCCATATAAATTGTGTTCTACTGTATTGGGGTTGAAAGTATAGTCTCCTAGTTAGTAGAGTGAGTCAATAAGGCTATCCTATCTACGGAACCCTCTCTGCGGAAGTCCGACTCGCATTTCACTATTTGTTTATTATTAGTCATAGCCGTGCTATGCCAGTTGTGCTGCCATTCCATAGCCTTATTAAGGAGTTCTGATGACGGTACGATAAATGAAATACCAGACGCCTTTAATAGTATAAAAGCTTCGTCATATGTCAAAAGCATAATTTAACTTTGAAGACGATGCGCGCATCTTTTGTATTGTTGGGGTTCGGCCTCACCGCCATCGCAGGTATATTAGTTTTAAGTAGCAAAAAGTCAAAACTACTGCTTTCGGTACCTATTTAATTCATAAAGTAACAGGTTTCTGCATCAATATTAGATGCAGGTAACAAATAGGTTATTTCATGCCTATCTGTTACCTGCATCTAATATGTTGGGAACTGAATCAGGTTGAAATATATCCAAGCCGACTACAAGAACTAAATGTTTATTTTTCAATGTAAACATCTTTTTGCTAAAAAAGTTGATTGAAAATGCTGTTTTATTTATAGGGGCAACAAGCACGACGGCTTCTCCACCCACGATAGTGGGTGGTAATCTCACCACCATCGAAAATTATCCGTTCCAGGTTGGGCTGTTGTTGGAAAACGTTTTGAACGAGTACCTACTGGCATGCGGAGGATCCATTATAAACAATAGATCTATCTTGACAGCAGCTCATTGTGTACTGTATGTATATGTTGTACTTTAAATTTGAATAGGTATTGTAACAAAGTATATTACTTACTAGGCTGCACTGCATCAAAAGGAAAAGGACCTCATGCAGGTTTCGTCTGGATCGCTAACACCGTCTCTCGCCCTTTAACTTGCCAACCAAAAGCAACAGATTTCGCATCGTTGTCACCCTGAGAAATAACTTGCAAAGAAAGACTGTCTTGATATTTCAGTATTAAGTTTGTAAAATGTCTATGGGCCTCAGAGTCAGCGTTCAATTGCCATCAACTGACCTTGTTGCTGGTTAGACTTTTTTATCCGCAGGTTTTCGAAACTCCTTTGCAAAGCTGTTTCTAAGTTTGACCTATATTTATAATTATAGCGGTCGTGCACCTAGTTCCATCCGCGTACGCGTCGGCTCGAGCTTCGCCAGCAGCGGCGGCGTCGTCCACAACGTTGAAAAATGCATAGTCCACAATCAAAGTGATTTAAGCACACAACTGTTAAAGGACTTCGCCATCGTGCGTCTCGCCTCTCCCATCTCCTTCAATAAACAGGCGAAACCAGCAACGCTCGCTGATGCCTACTACAATTTAGGCGACAACCAAACTGTGTGGGCGACAGGATGGGGTTGTTTATGGGTAAGGAATACCTAAGCACGGAAAATTATCATAAAAAATACCTTGAATTCAGTTGCAATATGAAACCAAATTATGATTGGTATTTTTTTTAGAGTTTTGGGCCTGTGTCTGAACAACTTCGTCACGTCCTAATCTGGACTGTTAATCAAGCCGTATGTAAAGACCATTACGCTGGCAATGAGTATGAGGTCACGGATGACATGCTGTGCGCTGGCTGGCTGGACGTGGGCGGGCGCGGCTCGTGCAACGGTGACTCCGGCGGCCCGCTCGTGCACAACGGCGTCGTCGTCGGCGTGACCTCGTGGGGCAAGAAATGCGGGGTTGCGAATTACCCCGGCGTCTACGCACGCGTCTCACGCGCTTATGACTGGATTCAAGCCAATGCATAAACCACATTAACGAAGCTCAATGTAATTGAAACATTCGAGTGATCTTAACGAATAAAAAGTTTTCCATACAATGTAATATTTTTTTATTATAATCGAAATATTGTAAGAGCCACGGGGTCTTAATTGGATTCGGATGATAAATGGCCAGACAACTTAACCCTGGTTCCGAGAGCTACGAGGCGTACTTACAAGTCGGATGAAATGTGTCTATGCACATTTCTTCACTCGCCACACAACATGGAACGGAGATGCTAAAAGTGCTGCAAGGCTCAAGCACTCCAAATACTCAATCTCAAACTGCTGTATTATTACAGCCAAATGACGTCCACTGCAGGACATAGGCCTCCCCCAAGGATCGCCACAATGACCGGTCACGGGCTGCCTGCATCTACCGGGTTCCCGCAACCTTCACGAGGTCGGTCAACAAATACCAAACCTTGGAGTGGGGGAGGAGCCACTTTAGGAGCCTTTAATTTATTACTAAAAATTAAGTTGGTAAAGTGAAAAAATCTAGACCAAAAAAAGGCATTACATATGTTATGAAAATCACCCCTCACCCTCTACTAGTATCTTAAGCATTATTCTAACAAATGACAGCAATTCAACCGCCGGAAATATAGCCTTACGTTGTATTTATACGGAGACGGAAGAATCAAGTTTTCAAAACGCACTTTTTTTTGGCTTTGAGTAACTTTACGATGACCTTTTATACGCACATTATATAAACACATATGTATGTATGTAAACACTTTATTGCACATAAATTACAAAACATTTTTGCGTCAATAAATCAATGTCGATAATGAAACTGCGTATGTACACGCAATATACAGTCAGTATGACATCACTCTTTCATTTCTGGAGTACTTAAGTAAAATTAATAATGTAGAACTAAGATTTTCATGAAAAGGGAACTTTATCTAAATCGCTTGAAACAGTAGGTACTAAATACTGAAAACAATTACCTATAAGTACATATAACACCGTTTTTTTTATTAACAAATTATATCAGCATCATCAACATTATTTCAGCCAAAAGTTGCCACTGCTGGACATAGGCCTCCTCCGTAGGTCTCCATAGGGCGAATCCAGCTCGGTTGGGCAGCGTTCGGGAAGCTACGCAACATCTCCTTGTCCAATAATGTGAGTTCGGCTAAGTTTCGGACGATTTTAGGTAGGTTCAGATGATGGTGAATTTTTTTTCTCAGCTTGTGACTACGTTACGTACGTCATTCAAATATCAAAATGATAAGAATGAAATACTCTAGAGCGTTGAATTTTGCTAACTTCCAAAACGTGTGTGATGAGTTTTCAAAACCGTGCATGTAAATGCAACTGTAATAGTAAAATAGTAAAAAATGTAGGGTTCGGAAAGAAGATTGAACTTTACGTGTAAAGGCCGCTATGATGACTTACGTTACGGTACTGCGACGTGGGCGCTAAACTACTCGTAACTACGGAACCCTCTTTTCGGAAGTCCGACTCGCAATTCACCATTCTTTAACAATATTAAATAGTCTGTTGTGTTATGTTGCTATTCCATAGTTTTATTAAGGCGTACTGATAACAGTGCGATAAATGAAATATCTACCTGAAGTCGTCTATAAGTATAAAGGTTCGTCAAATTTCAGAATCATCATATAATTTTGAAGACAATGCGCGCATCTTTGGTATTGTTGGGGCTCGGCCTCGCCGCCGTCACAGGTATGAGCAATAAAGCAACTGCTTTCAGAACCCAATTCATAAAGAACAGGTTTCCATATTAATATTAGATGCAGGCAACAAATAGATTATTTTATGCCTTTCTGTTATTTGCGTCTGCGTCTAACGTTTTAGCACTATATTATCCAAGCCGACTTCAAGACAAAAATACTTATTACTTGATAAACTGATTTTCGCTAAAAAAAGTTGATTGAACAGGCCTTTTCATTTGTAGGGGCACCAAGTACGACGGCTTCTTCGCTCACGATAGTGGGTGGTAATCTCACCACCATCGAACAGTACCCGTTCCAGGTTGCGCTGTTGTTTGATCTCGGTTCGAAAAAGTACCAACAGGGATGCGGAGGATCCATTATAAACAATAGATCTATCTTGACAGCAGGTCATTGTGTCGAGTGAGTAGGTAATGTTTAGTATAAACAAATGGTCCAATATTCATTTTAAATAACAAAAATTGCATATTTCGATCTCTATAATAAACCAACGATATAATAGTTAAGATGAAAGGAAATGTATAATTTCTAAACGGATTTCAATACTATTAGTACCTATAGTTCTAACATAACCTAACCTAGTTAGAAGAAATTGACCAAAAATGCATAATAACAAGAAAATGATAGTTTACTAAATGTTATGTTATTCGATCTTATGCCTGATGAAATTATACAATTGGTTTTTATGCTAAACGTTCCTTATGCTTGTGGTTTTTTAAATGAAATTATACAAAATGCTTTTAGTCTGATTGAAGCGCACCCCATTGGGTCAAGTAGGTTTAACTTTAAATTACGTTTATTACTAATAGTAGGAGATCCGAATAGGAGACGATTTGCACCGGGCTGTTTATTCGATCATAAAAAACAAAAAAACCGCCTTCAAAAACGCAAAAAATAACTTGTACTACTAGGTACTTAGTAGTAGGTACCTATCCTATTAGGTTAGTCCAACTGAAGTCGGCTTTTTGTTGAAAATATTGTGGTCGCCGACTTCAGTTAGACTAACCTAATAGGATAGGTACCTACTACTAAGTACCTAGTAGTACAAGTTATTTTTTGCGTTTTTGAAGGCGGTTTTTTTGTTTTTTAAAACATTTATTTTATTTTACACTTTTTAGTGATCATAATAAGCTTATGTAGTCCCACTTCTTAGTTGATATATGAAACTTTAAGACATTTCAAGCTCGCCACAAGCAACGCCGCGGGAAAATCATAGTATTTTAAAACAATTAAATGTGCTTCGTTATAGTCGCTCAACTATCTTAATCGTGATATCTTATCGCCACCCTTGAAATCGGTACCGTTGAGGAGTTCCGGTGGCCATCTGTGGTCTTCATCATCAGTTCCGCTTCACCAAGTGACACTTTCTGAATGCAAATGCTACACTTGTTACTAAAAATACTAAAATCGCTATATGTTTGCATACAATATTTGAGGAGTTCCCTCAATTCCTCACTGATCCCTTCATCAGATTCAGATTTGCTGACAATGGGACCACTTCGGAAGTATACTCTATCAAACCAAAAAAGAATTTTTAAAATCGGTCCACAATTGACGGAGTAATCGGTGAACATACATAAAAAAAAAAAAAAAAAAAAAAAAACATACAGTGGAACGTATAACCTCCTCCTTTTTTGAAGTCGGTTAAAAAGTATTTTATATCAAATTTGATACGCTAAATAATATGTGGCGAATAGGTTGCCTGAAAAATTTCAGTCCAGTATTTAATTTAAGTATTAAAAAAAAAACTTTGTTATCAAAAAATGCAATATCTTGTTTATTAGACAAATTACATACCAATCGAAAGTATGAAGCCTATAGAATTTGCAAACGTTAGGTTGACAATTTTTTCCCCGTCAAACTATTGGATAGGCAATTATAAACAGGTAAATCGGTACTAATAATTTGCACCAAACCTAACGATTGCAGCAACAGAATTCGTATTGTTGTGACCCGGTGAGTACATTGTACAATCTTATTAATGATAAATTGAAGACAGTAAGAGAGACTGTCTTGATTTACTTATCTATATATATAAAAGGCAAACGAGTGGGCCCTGCCAAGCTGCACTACGCTAACTATCGTTTCTTCTATTCGTTTCGTGTTTAAACCAATCGCGTCACTGGTAGATGACGTGATACGAAAATTCACGTGATCTACCAGTGACGCGATTGGTTTAAAACGAAACGAATAGAAGCGTTGTGCATCTTGGCAAGGCCCTCTGACTGACTTATATATCAACGCACAGCCGAAGCTACTGTACCTAGAAACTTGAAATTTGGTACAGGGGTTCCTTTCATGATGTCAGTGAGCACTAAGAAAGGATTTTCCGAAAATCGACCCCCAACGGGAAGAAATGGGGGGAGTAGCGGCAAACTAATTCTACGCGTACGAAGTCGCGGGCGTCCTCTAGTCATTAATAAGATTGAAGCATGTCATTAGGTGGCCCGTTGCTCACACTGACCACTTTAGCCTGCTGATGACTTCTGCAGTTTTGCAGTTCTACAGAGATTAAAATAATGTCAACCGCATTTAGCTGCAGTCTTTCGGGACCGCTTAGCAGCACTAGTTTTTAATTTGATCTATATTTATGATTAAAGGGGACGGCGCCTAGTGCCATGCGCGTACGCGTAGGCTCGAGCTTCGCCAGCAGCGGCGGCGTCGTCCACAACGTTGAAAAATACATAGAACTCAATTCAACAACGGGGTGGAAAGACTTTGCCATCGTGCGTCTTGCCACTCCCATCTCCCTCAATAAACAAGCTAGACCAGCAACGTTCGCTGATGCCAACTACAACTTAGGCGACAACCAAACTGTGTGGGCGGCAGGATGGGGTACTACATCGGTAAGAGTATCATATTTTATTGCTGTCTAAAAATAATTTCGTTGAATTCAGTTGTGAAATATCACCAGATGAATAAAATTTACAAAATGACAATGACATTATCCGCCGGTCTCTTGCCTCCGTCAACGTTCCGGCTTTACTGGAGCCAACCGGTATCGCTAGGGACGATGGCAAGAGACCTGACGGTATGTCTTTAATTCCGTGGAGTATTGGGCGAGTGCTGGTATGGGACGCTACTTGTGTAGACACCCTAGCCTCGTCACACCTCCGCGGAACCGTAAATAACCCAGGTTATAATTAGCTTAGTTATAATTTTTGGTTTAATTTAAGTATCTTTTAATTTGCCATAGTTTTAATTTTTAATTTTTAATGTAATTGTTTTATGCAATAAATAAATTTACAAAAACATATTATACAAACAATAATTTTTGAATTTTCATTGTAATAAAAAGAGGAGGAACTAGGAAGTAATAAAAAGAAGAGGAGTGTAACAAACAACCTTGAATTCAGTTGTGAAATGAAACCAGATTATACATATTATATATGATTGGTATTTATTTTTTAGCTTGGTGGTCCTGTGTCTGAACAACTACGTCACGTTCAAATCTGGACTGTGAATCAGGCTGTGTGCAAAAAATGTTATGGCAACATTGTGACCGATGACATGCTGTGCGCTGGCTGGCTGGGCGTGGGCGGGCGCGACACGTGCCAGGGCGACTCCGGCGGCCCGCTCGTGCACAACGGCGTCGTCGTCGGCGTGACCTCGTGGGGCAAGAAATGCGCGCTTGCGGATTACCCCGGCGTCTACGCACGTGTCTCGCGCGCTTACGACTGGATTCAAGCCAACGCATAAACCACATTAACGAAGCTCAATGTAATTGAAACATTCGAGTGATCTATAACGAATAAAAAGTTTTCTATACAATGTAATATTTTTTTATTATAATCGAAATATTGTAAGAGCCACGGGGTCTTAATTGGATTCGGATGATAAATGGCCAGACAACTTAACCCTGGTTCCGAGAGCTACGAGGCGTACTTACAAGTCGGATGAAATGTGTCTATGCACATTTCTTCACTCGCCACACAACATGGAACGCAGGTGCTGAAAGTGCTGCAAGGCTCAAGCACTCCAAATACTCAATCTCAAACTGCTGTATTATTACAGTCAAACGACGTCCACTGCAGGACATAGGCCTCCCCCAAGAATCGCCACAATGACCGGTCACGGGCTACCTGCATCCACCGGGTTCCCGCAACCTTCACCAGGTCGGTCAACAAATAGCAAACCTTTGAGCGGGGGAGGAGCCACTTTAGGAGCCTTTAATTTATTACCACAAATTAAGTTAGTAAAGTGAGAAAATCTAGACCAAAAGGCATCACATATGTTATGAATACCAGCACTCCCCCTCTACTAGTATCTTAAGCATTATTCTAACAAATGACAGCAATTCAACCGCCGGAAATACAGTATGTAAACTTACTAAAACCATTTGTTTGAATCCGGGCATGTATAGGCGATAAATAAGGTCTTCGTATATAAATTATTGAAATTCTAACGTTTTTTATAATTTATAATTGTAATACAAAAAATATCATTTTAGTTATTCATGATTCAATAACATCCTGTATTATTTGTTTACAATTGTAACATTTGTCATCTGGTTGTCAGGTCAAGGCCAAGTTCAACATTTTCAATGTCAGTTAAAGTAAGGCTATGTGCACACTTCCGATTAAATACGACGTAGATTAGACCAAATGTGGCCGTTATTTGAACCAAGCGACGATGGTTGTTTCAAGTGAACGCTACGCATCAAAGCTGGATTTTGCCGGGCACGTCGCTTGATTATGTTCGAAGCTTGTACAATCCGCAGCCTCATTTCTTCCTCCGTTCTCGACACTTTTTTTAAATACTAACTGTTTCACCCATCCCCAGAAGAAATAGTCTAGAGGTGTGGGGTTCAGCAAACGTACCATATCATACAACTCCCCGCTTTTCTAGTGCTGAAGCCAAGATTTTCTGTAAAATGGTTGTAGATCCTTTTTTCCGTTCTGACGTCAATACGAGGACGAGGCCCACCACTACTACTACTACTATCCGGTACTGACCGGAACCGCTCTTTCATTGTCACGCAGTCTGGTAATCGCCCTTATAATTGACAATAAAGTGACACCAGTGAAATTTGAATGACATAAATCTGTCACGACGTAAACATTACACATAGGGTGATACTTTTAGGGTTAACCGACTTTGAAAAAGGTAAGTGTTTATAATTTTTAAACAATGATAAAATTAAAAATATTCGACCCGTACTAGCAAAACATGTGTTAAAATACTTAACTCGACTTGGCTATCAACTGGTTTAAAGAGATGGTTTTAGTTAGTTTACATACTGTATAGCCTTACGTTGTATTTATACGGAGACGGAAGAATCAAGTTTTCAAAACGCACTTTTTTTTGGCTTTGAGTAACTTTACGATGACCTTTTATACGCACATTATATAAACACATATGTATGTATGTAAACACTTTATTGCACATAAATTACAAAACATTTTTGCGTCAATAAATCAATTTCGATAATGAAACTGCGTATGTACACGCAATATACAGTCAGTATGACATCACTCTTTCATTTCTGGAGTACTTAAGCAAAATTAGCAATGTAGAACTAATATTTTCATGAATAGGGAACTTTATCTAAATCGCTTGAAACAGTACTAAATACTGAAAACAATTACTTATAAGTACATATAACACCGTATTTTTTATTAACAAATTATATCAACATCATCAACATCATTTCAGCCAAAAGACGTCCACTGCTGGACATAGGCCTCCTCCGTAGGTCTCCATAGGGCGAATCCAGCTCGGTTGGGCAGCGTTCGGGAAGCTACGCAACATTTCCTTGTCCAATAATGTGAGTTCGGCTAAGTTTCGGACGATTTTAGGTAGGTTCAGATGATGGTGAATTTTTTTTCTCAGCTTGTGACTACGTTACGTACGTCATTCAAATATCAAAATGATAAGAATGAAATACTCTAGAGCGTTGAATTTTGCTAACTTCCAAAACGTGTGTGATGAGTTTTCAAAACCGTGCATGTAAATGCAACTGTAATAGTAAAATAGTAAAAAATGTACGATTCGGAACGAAGATTGGAACGGCGCGTGGCGTTTCCCGCGGCCCGAACTTTACGTGTAAAGGCCGCTGATGATGACTTACGGTACTGAGACGTGGGCGCTTGCGATGGGCGACATAAGGAAGCTGAAGATAACTCAAAAGGCAATGGAGAGGGCTATGCTCGGAGTTGCATTGTACGACCGCATTAAAAAAAAAACGCACTGTATTAAGGTTCCTGCCGCACTCAGAGACGTCAATTAAATTTAATGCTTATTTAGTGACGTGTTGTCTTATTCTATTGCTATAGCAAAGAAAGTGACAGCAGCTACTTTAATCAAGCATTAAATTTAATTGACGTCTCTGAGTGCGGCAGATAGTCGATCCTAGAATGTAATAAGGCTAAACTACTCGTAACTACGGAACCCTCTTTTCGGAAGTCCGACTCGCAATTCACCATTCTTTTACAATATGAAATAGTCTGTTGTGTTATGTTGCTATTCCATAGTTTTATTGAGGCGTACTGATAACAGTACGGTAAATGAAATACCTGAAGTCGTTTATAAGTATAAAAGGTTCGTCAAATTTCAGAATCATCATATAATTTTGAAGACAATGCGCGCATCTTTGGTATTGTTGGGGCTCGGCCTCGCCGCCGTCACAGGTATGAGCGATAAAGCAACTGCTTTCAGAACCCAATTCATAAAGAACAGGTTTCCATATTAATATTGGATGCAGGCAACAAATAGATTGTTTTATGCCTATCTGTTACCTGCGTCTGCGTCTAACGTTTTAGCACTATATCACGTTGAACTATAATATTATCCAAGCCGACTTCAAGACAACAATACTTATTACTTGATAAACTGATTTTCGCTAAAAAAAGTTGATTGAACAGGCCTTTTCATTTTTAGGGGCACCAAGTACGACGGCTTCTTCGCTCACGATAGTGGGTGGTAATCTCACCACCATCGAACAGTACCCGTTCCAGGTTGCGCTGTTGTTTGATGACGGTTCGAAAAAGTACCAACAGGGATGCGGAGGATCCATTATAAACAATAGATCTATCTTGACAGCAGGTCATTGTGTCGGGTGAGTAATGTTTAGTATAAACAAATGGTCTATCATGTCATTAGGTGGCCCGTTGCTCACACTGACCGCTTTAGCTGCTGATGACTTCTGCAGTTTTGCAGTTCTACAGAGATTAAAATAATGTCAACCGCATTTAGCTGCAGTCTTTCGGGACCGCTTAGCAGCACTAGTTTTTAATTTGATCTATATTTATGATTAAAGGGGACGGCCTAGTGCCATGCGCGTACGCGTCGGCTCGAGCTTCGCCAGCAGCGGCGGCGTCGTCCACAACGTTGAAAAATACATAGAACTCAATTCAACAACGGGGTGGCAAGACTTTGCCATCGTGCGTCTTTCCACTCCCATCTCCCTCAATAAACAAGCCAGACCAGCAACGTTCGCTGATGCCAACTACAACTTAGGCGACAACCAAACTGTGTGGGCGGCAGGATGGGGTACTACATCGGTAAGAGTATCATTTCTTATTGCTGTCTAAAAATAATTTCGTTGAATTCAGTTGTGAAATATTGTAAGATGAATACAATTTACAAAAACATATTAGACAAACAATATTATTTGAAATAAAATTTCATTGTAGTTAATAAAAAGAGGAGGAACTAGGAAGTAATAAAAAGAAGAGGAGTGTAACAAACAACCTTGAATTCAGTTGTGAAATGAAACCAGATTATACATATTATATATGAATGGTATTTTTTATATATAATACCAATCATATATAATGATTGGTATTTTTTTTTAGCTCGGTGGTCCTGTGTCTGAACAACTACGTCACGTTCAAATCTGGACTGTGAATCAGGCTGTGTGCAAAAAATGTTACCAAAACTTTGTGACCGATGACATGCTGTGCGCTGGCTGGCTGGGCGTGGGCGGGCGCGACACGTGCCACGGCGACTCCGGCGGCCCGCTCGTGCACAACGGCGTCGTCGTCGGCGTGACCTCGTGGGGCAATAAATGCGCGCTTGCGGATTACCCCGGTGTCTACGCACGCGTCTCGCGCGCTTACGACTGGATTCAAGCCAACGCATAAACCACATTAACGAAGCTCAATGTAATTGAAACATTCGAGTGATCTACAACGAATAAAAAGTTTTCTATACAATGTAATATTTTTTTATTATAATCGAAATATTGTAAGAGCCACGGGGTCTTAATTGGATTCGGATGATAAATGGCCAGACAACTTAACCCTGGTTCCGAGAGCTACGAGGCGTACTTCGTAGTCTGATGCAATTTGTCTATGCACATTTCTTCACTCGCCACACAACATGGAACGCAGGTTCTGAAAGT